>BSBM01001134.1:5515000-6715000 GCA_027924585.1 Larix kaempferi
ATTCCTTTCCCACCAATGTGGTGGATGACTTGGCTGCTATGGTTTTAGGTTCGGGTTGCCAAACCAAGTGGCTTGGACTGTGTTATAACAAAATACATCTTATTCTATAACTTCTTCTGTTTCGAGGATGATTCTGCGTATGTTACACTTGTCCACTGCTAATGAAATTGCACACACTTGTAGAACTATGTGTGCAAATTCCAAATATGTAATTTTTTATTAAATCTATTATTTTTTTTCTATTTTTTAATTAATTTTAAATGCACTAATGTCAATCTTACACAAAAAGTAGGTTATTTCTTTCATCTATAACTTTTGATTGGTTCACCTATTTTGAAAACAGAAAAGAACCCGCACAAGTAAACACAAAGACCTACATCCTAAAAAGAAACAAAGTTCATTGATTATGTTAATACCATGATGTGGGGGACCAACGCTCAACCTAGTCATTTTAGGGCTTGGATGACTTCCTTAATTAAAAAATAATTTAAAATTAACATAAATAAATATGGAAAAATAGCACTGCACTAGAACGACCTGTTATCTACGACTGTATATAATTTTTTTGACAAAATTCCACCATTTGAATACCAAACCAGGGGACCAACGCCACTGGGGCTTCACTTAATAAACATCTATCATAGCACGTTTGTTTGTGGCATATGAAACAATACCCCTAATTTCACTAAATATTGGAAAATACCTTCCAAAATCATTTTTTTAACCCCCTCCCAATATCCCTTCCCAATTTAAAAAAACCCCTCTTTTCACTAGATATCGTATGTATCATTTTTTCATTAACATTTTTTATACCCTTTTATATTTCTACCTAGTATATTGATATGATACCCCTCTTATGAACCCACATGCATTCTACAACATGCACCTTGCTTCTTTCGATGTATATTGTGGATGCACATTACTTTAACCACAATGCAATTACTCAACCACATATCATTATGATTTGAAACACCTAATGGTCTAATGAAGATATAGGAGATCATTTCTTGTATGTCACTTGAGCCAATGCACATAGTACAACATTTAGATTGCATGTTGCAGTTCCTCAATCCCTGACTAAGCCTGTTGTGGGCTAGGTATCCAAGCTCCCAGGGCCTATAACAAGCTCTAGGAAGCTGACTAAACCTCCCAAGGCCTGTAATAGGCACGAGTGGTTGGGTATTCAAGCTCCCAAGGCCTATCGAGTGCCTATAATAGGCCCTAGAGGCTTAGATCCTCCCAAGGATATTGGTAACAACTGGCTGAGTGCTATTGGTAACAATTGGCTATCAATGATCACTGTCTCTCTACTATGATCAACTGGAAACCCACTTCAGCACGAAACCCCTAACCTCAAGCATGCCTCAAGACACGATTTCCCTACGTATTGGTAAGCTCAAGCCTTGCCTCAACCCAATTTCTCATCTGGCCATGATGCCGCCATCTCCATTTGGCGGATATTTGTCAACCCGCCCATATAAAAAAGACCCCAAAGTATTTTCGTATTGTTACATTAAATAAAAAAACCCTTTGCCCCTTAATATATAAGCAATATATTTTTAGGTTTTCATGAATATTTAATACTGCAATATGAATGAACGTGATATTATATTTCCTTCTAGTGAAGCCCCCGTGAACAATGCAAACATATTCATTATGTTTTCTTAAAAAAATAAGATACCAACCATAGGAGAACCCCATTTTGTGGGAGTTATACTTAATTTCCATAAATAATATTTACATATTCCGGAAGGTATCGATTGTCTACGTTTCATCTTCTTCGCCATATTCCAAAAAGTTGTGTAGGTAGCTCTAATATTGATTTTTGACGTTAAGATTTATGTTTTTCTAGAAGTCTATTGCGACTAACGCATCATGAGTGGCCAACATTAGATTACACCAACCCACTATTTGTTGCAATAAAAAGGGATTTCCATCAAATAAGTAAAAAATTAACCAAAAAAAACTAAAAGAGAAGGGAACTACTTGGCAGGGTCGTAGTTTGTTCGGTGTTTGGCCTTCAAAGGTTTGCATGCATCCACGTCATGGCTCAGGGATTCACGCTTGATTCCACTAGTGCTAACGTGCTAGATGTCATCCGTCTTCACTGGGTTAGCCACATTCATGGACTAGTTTTCTTCTTTGACCGTCAGGATATTAGTCTCTAGGTCATTATCCTCTATAGGACACTGATCGCCCATGGTCTCCGCTTATGGTCCATAGTGAAATACACCATCCTCTCCAATGGTGTCTAGCAATGGAAAAAGGAGATCGCATAACTCAGCTATGTCTATACACCATTCGATAATGGTCTATACCTTGTCATGAATCTCTAGAATCCTAGCATGTATATCCTCCTCCATTTCCTTGATATGGTTGTGGATAACCAGCACTATGTCCATCATTGCTACAAGGTGGTTGTGATGCACCTGAAACAATTAATTAATAAAAATATGCGAAATAGCAAAAATGACAGAACTCAGAATCACATTTATATTGATCACAGGCCACTTCGAGGGGGCAACCTCCTATGAGCAAGCTCAATACAAATAACTTCACGGTGCCTTCATAGGTCTCAGCACACCCTTATATACTAAGTCTAGGCACCAATACTATGGGTCAAAACCATGGGCCACTACAAACTATGGATCAACAATACTATGGGCGACTTACAAAGCATATGCGCCAACAAAATTAACATAAACTATTGATCAACAAATACTACGGGACGACTTACAAAGCATATGCGTCTAACAACAATATACTAACAAAGTAAAGACATGGGTTCCTAACATCCCCTCCCCCTTAAAAAAAAAAGCTTTGTCCTCAAAGCTTTAGATGTGGAAATTGTTGTTGATTCTGAAGGAGTGGTTCCCATGTAGCATCCTCTGGTTGCATGTCGTGCCACTGAATTAAGACCTTTGTGATAGAGCGATAGCGAAGCTGACGAGTACGCCGATTGAGGATGGCATCCGGCTCCAAAAGGATGGATCCTTCATTATCTAGTTCGGGTAAAATCGTTTGTCCACTGATGTTGGTGCCAAGAACTTTCTTCAGACAAGAGACATGAAAGACTGGATGAATGCGGGAAGAAGGAGGAAGTTCCAATTTATAAGCAACAGACCCAATCTTCTGAAGAATCCGATATGGCCCATAGAACTTTGTAGCGAGCTTATGACGCCCTTTGAGTTTGAGGGAGGAATGCTTGTACGGCTGCAGACGAAGAAAAACCATATCGCCGACTTGAAAAGTGTTCTCAGAACGGTGCTGATCAACTTGTTGCTTCATGCAATTTCTTGCCATGTGAAGATTGTCCCGCAAAATGCAAAGAATCTGATCGCGGTTTCAAAGGACCGTGTCAACCTCCTGAACTGGTGAACTGGTGGGGGTGTATGGAAGAAGAACTGAAGGTTCCTGACAATAGACTGCTTCATATGGGGTCATTTTAGAGGCAGTGTGGTAAGAGGTATTGTACCACCATTCAGCGAGAGGGAGCCACTTTGTGAAAATCCTCACAACAGATCTAAGAGATGATGTATAACTCACAAGAGTAATTATGATTAAGCAGGAAAATAGAAGAAGAGTGAACAATACAGTATAATGAGCAACAGAATAATATGGTACAGTAGAACTCAGATAGAAGCAATAATACTTCACACACACTAATTAATTAATCACAGTATGGACAAATAAATAGTACAATGTTAGAGAGGATTCAAATGCCTAAGGTGGCAATTCGAATTAGCCTCTCAGAGTGATCATAAGATCAATAGAGTGTCATCGGAGCACAACTAGGTGTCCTCATGATCATCGGAGCACAACTGGAAGTCTTCATCATCATCAGTGGAGTCATCAATGCTCAAGTAATTGTCAACCATTAGTCAAACTAACTCTGGTAGGTGTAACTGAGTGTAACTCAATGTAACTAAGTGTAACTGACTGTAACTAAGTGTAACTGAGTGTAACTGAGTGTAACTCAATGTAACTAAGTGTAACTGACTGTAACTGACTGTAACTGACTGTAACTGAGTGACAACTGGACTGGTAGGTGAAGTAGGGTGACTCGCTCCCTAAAATCAAGGAAGAAGGGCGCATTAAGCAATTGGAGGGCTAAAACTGAATAGTGAGTGTTGGCCCGGTTTTGCAACCAGGCTTAGTGCTATGGGCACCTGCTAACTAGTAGCAGCAGTTTCAATAGAAATAAAAACAAGAAACTAAATAAACAAGACTATTCATGGATCTAAGCAAAGATATTAAGCAAATAACAAAGATAATTTAAAATCAAGAACAAGAACATATAAGAATAATAAATTTGTATTGAAAGAATGGGGCAAGCAAGTGCTTGCGGAATCAATACCTCTAATGGTGAGGTTGAATGGATCCAAGGATGAGCAACTCCAATCTCCAATGGTCTCTTCTCCAATGTGGTTTGCAATGGCTAAAATGCTCAAGGGAGATTTCAGCAGCATAAGGATGAGATAATGGATGGATGTGAAATGAGGAGCCCCTACCACCTTTTTATAGGTTTTGGTGGTGGGAAATACCATTTGTGGTTTTGTGGAAACCAAATGGTATTGACCAACATGGTTTAGGTACTTTTCCCTCCTTTTTCCTTTTTTGAAATAAAAATAATATTTTAATTCCCTTTTTAATATTTTTGGGAATTTGGACCCTTTTTGAGGGTTTTTTATGATTTTCTTGGAAAAATAATATTTTTTAATGGAAAAAGGGGTGTACTAAGGTCTTTTGGTGACCTTTTGTTGGTTTCAGAGGCTCAGATGGTGAAAAAGTGGACAAATGGGTCATGTGAGTAAGGGAATGAGCTAGTGAGCACTTTTTAGGTGTTAACAGATTGCCCCCTGATGTGTGAGGGCAGGAGCTCATCGTATGGCCGATAGACATCATAGTTCTTTTGTCCTTTTTTCTGGGGTTTAGGGGAGAGAAGAGACCGGTTGGAGACTGGAGCCATGGCCCTTGGAAACTGCAAAAAACAAAAAATATTACATGGCCTCAATATGAATGAGGTATAATCTCTGATAAAGGACGAGGCGGGCATTCCCATGCTCGTATCAAGACATATACAAAACAATTAGTCCCAAGAAGGGGGATCTAATACATGAAGAAATATACGGGTACATCATAATGGTCCTGAGGGGACATTATTGTGGGATATACTCATGATCATGGCTGATCTCAATAACTGATACACTGGAATAACTGTTGAACTGCTGAAACTGAAGGTGTCCAACATCTGTAGGGACTCAAAGACTGTGAGCCATCTCTGGGAAGTATTTGTATCTGTATACTCGAGGGAGTATAAAACTGGGGTACATCTGAATACTGTCGCCATACGCAACCCGGATATGTATAGAAAAAATGTAACTGGTTGTATCCATAGGTAGACTCTCAAATGTGGAGGAGTCAGGTGGTATCCGGGTTCTTCGACTAATAACTGAACGGACCAATACCCTGTGCGAGTCTCAACGATGCGATCAATGTGTTGAAGTCGAGCATGTGAGAAACAACCATTTGGAGAGGCACTGAGGATTCCTCTCGAAATGATTCGTAGGAACTCATCATAAATGGTAATGAGTCCAAGACACAGGGACCTCTAGGTCTATCCTCTAGAATCAGTGTGGTTGTCGTCGACAGAGGGAGACCAACAACTAACAAGGCAATGATGATTCCTTGATAGGAGCACGAGGTATAGAACCAAAGTGTTGTAGTACTGATGGTAGGACTGACATACTTGTGGGAACGGGAAATAAATGGGTAAAAAAATGGGTAGACTCAAACTTCCTTTGTTCAGAGCATGATGACATGGTTGACCTGGCAGCGTAGGGAACTGACTTGTAGGTGTGGGGATCATCTTTTAGGGACTGAAGGGTATGTACTGACTCTGGGGGGGTGAAGCTGATGGTATCTATCGAGGGATTATCAAGGTGACATACTGCAGAATACTCTGAATAAAGGCGACCAAAATGGGGAAGCTTCCTGATGAGTAGATGTGATCTGTCGTGGCGCCAAGAGGCACCATTGATTCCTTCTTCGTAGTTTTAATGAGCTCCAAGAAGGGATAAAAGTGTGCTCTGAAATGGTACGGTCCTGTGGATTTTGTGAGCCCAGGACGGCTCATGCTCATGGTTGCTTTCATGTTTAGAGAGTCTGAAAACGGTAAGTGGACTCTATTGGTGTTTCTTTTTCGTAAGTTTAGTCTCCAAGGCCCGAAAAAGCATAAAATGATGCAGATGGAGAACTCTTCTAGCCGATGTGACTAGAGTATACCTTTTTCGTAATTAGTCTACGAGGTCCGGAAAAGGGGTAAACTTATACCAGGTAGACTCCCTTTCAGATACTTTTAGCGAGCATGAAAGGAAGCAAGGTTGCTCGGCGATCTTTTCATTGTTTTAGGAGTCAGAAAAGAGCTTAACAGAAACTCCCTAAGTGCCTTTTTCGTAAAAAGGGATTGTTCGGCCCAAAAAAGGGATAAAATTATACCGAATAGAAATGGATAGATGGGAGCGAGAAAAGGTCTCAAGCGTCATCATGTGTGTGGGATACTGGATCTGGTGACATAAAGATTGTCACAAAAAGGGCTGCGGCCGTTGTGGCACACAAACCGAGGCAATGAGAGGGCATTTTGAAAAAATGGCCGAAAAATATGGGCGTGAGAGCGAGAAATGATCTCAAGCATCATCACAAGCACGGGAAACTGAATCCGGCAATATAAGACTCGCTAGAAACGGACGACGGCCGATGTGGCACGCAAACCAAGGTGACAAGGGGGGCATGGAAAAAATGCCCGAACAATCTAGGCGTGAGAGTGAGAAATGATCTCAAGCGTCATCACGAGCACGAAAATATGAATCCGGCAGTGCAAATGGTGCGAAAAAACAAAGGTCATAAGGACTCCGGAATGGTCAAAGGAAATAACTAGGTTAAAAAATGGCTACCAATAAAGGTGAGCCCACCAAGCCAATGATGCAGTGGTGGGGAGAAATGATGACCCGCGGGGGGGGAACACTATGTGTATCAACTCAAATATACAAGTGACACGTGACCTCAAAAAAGGTTGAGATCACGAATATGAAAAAGTGAGCAGGGTTAATGACATGCCCCCATGCTATGTGCACGGGGTTTGTGATTGTGGATCACATATGTGTTGGTTTGAATGATGGGTTCATTGACGTGCTGAGATAGATGTGATGGGGTAGGGTCAAAATGATTGATCATGCCCCTTATCCCAGGGTCGAGGTAATCTATTATGCCCCCTAACTTAGAGGTGTCAATGTGGTGCAGATGTTGTCTCAGAGAGGGATCAATAGGGCATTGAGCAACTGTTGGCGGTGGAGTGTACCATGAGGCTGTGGGCCGTGGTGGCATACTGAAGTGATGATATGATGATGGGGGATTCCCCTTGTGGGGTGGATGCCCCCAGTATCTCCGACGAGAATCACGATGATGATGAGTAGGCAAGGTTTTGGGCCTGCCCCCATGTTGTGGACATGTGGTTTCCTCATCGATTTGAAAGAGTTGAACATGTGTGTCAAAGGGATTAACGGAAGGGGCCGACCGGACAGAGGGGTATCCAGTGGAAATCGTGTAAATGGTGTTAATTTCTTCCGAGGAGGAAGATGGCGGGGGATGAATTTCCTGAATGAGAAGAGGGGATATCTCTAGGTCGATGTTATTCAACTTGTACAAGGCTGCTCTGTAATCTAGGAGATTGGGGCAGTGATGTGAATAATGGCCATAGATTCCGCATATTGCACAAGAATGGTTTGTGCGCAATGATTTATCACGAGGCTTGGGGGTTGGATTATGTTCGACAACCGGGATGTTGGGGTCATCGTCAAGCATTTGCATGTGTTCCTGTAATGCAGGTAATTGTGGACATTGATGAGTCGGATGGCCTAACTCATCACATAACGAGCATTTAGGAGGAGCACGAAACATAGGGGGGGTTTAACTGCCTTGGGAGGTGGTACAACAGTGTATGGTTGTGGACCTCTGCCCCCAGTGGGCTTGATAAGAGGAGGGGGATTCGTTGAGGACGAAGGGATTGTGACCCCGGGAGGTGGTTTACTAGTGGTGACAATGGGTTGCATTGGTTGTAGGATGACAGTTGGTGTCGGCGGGGGATTAGGAGTTGGTAAGTACCATACGGGTATCCCTAATGTTAAGCCAGGAAGGTTGAGTGTAGCCATCACTGGCGAACTGACCACTCCGGAAAATGGGAACAAGAATGGGATAGTGTGAATTGGCGTTGTGCCAATATGTGTAGGCACTGTGGGTGTTTGTGCATTGTGGGAAATGGTACAAAGGTCAGATACCGCGGGCGCGGGTGATGGTGGTGGAATGGCCTGGAAGGTTGAGGTCATTGGTGTATCTGAGTATAATCCGGGTCTGACTGTGGGGACAAACGATGTAGGTGCATTCTGAACTGGTTGTTCAATCATAGGGAGAACATTTGTAGGTGCAATGGGAGCGTATGGGTTTCGACGCGTTTGGAGATCCATGTCGGACGATGACATCATAAGGAGATGATGAGTATTTGAATCCGTTGGTTGGTTTGTGTGTGCAGCATATGTGATTTGTTGTTGTGGTGTTGTGGTTCCTTGAGGAGGATCCAACAGACGAGTGTTCACCACTCCTTGTGTGGGAAAAGGATTTTGTAGCACCATAGGTTGTGGTTGAGGAGGTGGCGCTGGTTGTGCCGCGTGCCCTTGGCGTTGGGCGTCATCAGACCACAATTGGCGTGCTCGCCCCAAATGGGGGCAAGTGTGTGTATAATGGTCGTATACCCCGCATATGGAACATGGGTGGTTTGTTCGTAAATTGGGGTTCTTACCCTGTTTCGGTGGTCGATCAGGGTTTTGGTTGGCGGGGGGTAGCGTTGTTGTTGTTTGGAGGATAAGTCTGAGCGATTGGAGGTTGTGGTGCAGCAAGGACTACCTGTGGTGGGAAATAAGCCATTGGGGCTTGTGAGTAAACATGAGCATGTGTGGCCTGCTGATGGAAATATGTAGGGGGTGCAACCAGAGGTGGATAGGCTGAAGGTGCATGACCATAACACTGTGGTGGACATGGGGGTCCATGAGTGTGGTGGGGGTGGGCCATGGGAGCATACGAAGTTGTAGCTCCAGAGTGAGATGTGGCCCGCGAAAGATCAGGGCCGTTATTATTGCGCACAATGGAAAATGGTTGGTTGTGGGCCGCAACTTGTCCAATGATGCCGTTGGCGGCATGGGATGCCCCCGGTGCATCAGTCCAAGAGGAATCGTCACGGGGAGCGTCAGGTAAAATGGTATACAGGTAGCCACACTGGGCGTAGATCAGATCAAATTGTTGGGCTTTGAGGATGGCCTCTTCTTCAGACTGGGGTCTTTCGGATGCCACATCCTTCGCAATGAGAGGGAGGAGGGATTTTAGAAACCAATCTAGGAAGATACGATCGTCTAATTTGATTTTGCAGAGGCTTCGACGTCGACGCCACTCATGAATGTGGTCAGTGATGTGGGTGGCCGTGTTCTGTCTGTAAGACAGTAGGATCTCGACGCCCGCATCATAGCGGATGGGTAACTGAAAGAACTGCAGGAAGGTCGAAGCAAGGGAGGTAAAGGTGGCATGTGTCCCATGGGGCTGCTCGATATACCACTTAGCCGCAGAGCCAGTGAAGGTGCGCTGTAATAGACGGAGGCAGATAGAGTCGTCCACTATGGAGTTGGAGGAACACCATAGATGGAAAGACATGATATGGTTCTGGGGGTCCTCACCTGCCTTGCCCTCAAACTTAGGGACGTCGGAGGGGAGTTTGGTGGGCATGGGAGGCCAAGTGGGGTCATGTCGAATAGGATCATTAGTTAGTCTTGCCAAGTCTGGCAAGTTCAAACTTGCTAGAAATGGTAGACTGGCCGAGGGGTGTGGCGTAGTGACAGGGACATAACCAGTAATGTTGGCATTGTGTAGGGGTCCAGTAGCGCCTAGGGGTATGCTCGGTATTGAAGGTATGTGTCCTCCAATAGGTGTGGTCTGGTATGGGCCAGCGCCTCCAAGTGCAACATGGGTTACACTTGGGTTAGGAATAGCAGTGGGGATTCCTGGGATAGGGTTTGTGGGAACCAGAGGGGGTGTGGCCCCTATGTTGGGCATGCCCATAACAGGTGGTGGACCTGTGTTGGGAATTCCTATAACAGGAGATGGCCCTGTGTTGGGCATTCCTAAATGTGGAGTGTTGCCCATATTGGGCATACCCAGGGGGGTGGTTGCTGCCGTGGATGGTACTACAGCAGAAGGGTCTGCGGATGTCTGACCTATGGTAGTTGTAAATAGTGGATCAAATGGTGTTCCAGACATAATGGTGGTTGGTGGTAACTCTGTGGGGTTTTCGGATTCTACCTCCAAATCAAAGGTGAAGTGAGGTGTGTCAGAATCGGATGACTGCCTAATTGATTGACGATGTGTCGAATCAAGGGATAAGGCTCTGCGTCCGTGACGTGGAGAGCCAAGTGGACTAAACTCTGGGAGTTCGCCCTGTAGGCGACGAGAGCGTCTAAAATTCTCAATGGTGAGAATATGTGTTTGGGTAAAAAATTTATTTAAGTATCAGGTGGTGATATATATAAAAGACTCAAAACCCTAATGCAACCAAGGGTGCAAGAAGGGGAGTGAAAAAAGAAGGCTCTCAGGCCAAAAATCAATCCTCAAAAAAGGCACTTATTCTAGCAGCTGTGCTACAATAAGTGGAGGAATGCAACAACTGGTCAGAATACCAACATGCAAGCGGCTCCTAGAAAAAATAGGTGTAACTAGACCACAGGTAGGTTGAAATCATGCAAACACCTAATCTAAAAGTATTGTGACTCAAACAGACGATATCCTCTGCAAGGTGATGAAATCCAAGTCAGACAATATGAATGTTGAGACAACGGCTAGATATCCCCCTACCGAGAGGGACACCGGGTAATCAATCCTAAAGACAGGCTACTAGGATACTCCGTTCATGATGCGTCGAGAAAAGGTAAATCTGTCGTTTGGTCCTTTGATCGCAATATCCCAATACAGGGATATCCCGAGAACTGCGAATGGTAGCCCTTCGGTTACTGAATGGATTTCGGTATTCCACTCAGGCTTCCGGAACCATCCTCGCGACTTCAACCCTCCTAAGGGAGAGGCCTTCCCACAAACCGGTTGTGACCGTGCCAAAAAGTACTAAGAGATTTTAGCTCCCTAATTGGACAACTTCTATGTCTCAGATGTAATAACTGAGGGGTGTTATTGGAACACCTATCCCCCCAATACTACCTAGCTACAAAAGTTCTTTTAGTGTTCCCCAAGTGGGGTTAAAAGTGTGTTGAAATTAGGGTACGTTTTAAGGCTTAGTTCAATTAAGTGATCGTGTGAGTGCACGTGAGGTATTGTAAACTGAACTTGAAAAATGTAAATGCTTTTATAGGAAATTTTCACAAAACAAAGGAGTTTTTGAAAATAAAAAAGCAAATATTTATGACTTTTTCAAATAAATGGGAATTAAATTGCTTTGCGAATATCAACTCAAAAAACAAAGAATCTTTTGATTTCTGAAAGCAAATAATAGAATTCTTTAAAAGAAATAAATGGATTTCTTTTTTCAAGTAAATTGCTAAGGGCAAGATTTTAAAGAAGTAAACAGGAAATTTTTTTAATCTAGATAAAAATGCAAAAATAGATCTTTCTTTCAATTGATGAAAATTTTTAAAAAGACTTCTTTCACATGTGCATTCTAAATAGTAAAATGTTCCTATGGTTGTAAACAATGTTGGAATCTTAGTACTGTAAAAATATGAGCCAAAATGGGTGAACTGAAGTGATAAATAACACTAAAATACAATATTAGATAAATTTCTCTGGAAAATTTCTTAAATCTAATAGCATATTTGGATTCCTTGATCTAAAACACCCAATTTGAAAAAAAAAATCGTTTCAAACGGAGTTCGGGAGAGGGAGATATGGTCGTTTGAAAATTGAGCTGCGCGGCCAAAAAATCACATGGACCGCGCGGGTTTTGGGCTAAAAGTCGCGATGGACCGCGCAGGTTTTGGGCCAAAAGTCGCGATGGACCGCGCGGCTTTCTGGCGCACAGTCGCGATGGACCGCGCGGAAAAAGGCCGCGAACCCGCGATGGACCGCGCAGAAACAGGGCGCGAAGCCGCGATGGATCGCGCGGAAAAACGCAGAAAAGTCGCGATGGACCGCACGACTGTCTGGAAAAATACGCGATGGACCGCGTGGAAAAACGCAGAAAAGTCGCGATGGACCGCGCGACTGTCTAGCAAAAAGCCGCGAGGCGGAAGCCGTGCACAGAAACCGAGAAACGAACCCGAAAATTGAAAATTTTGGGCTGTTAATGGCAATTTATGGGGCCAAAAACTAGAGCAGCAATAGATCTGCTGTCTAGGATGGCAGATCTATGGATCTAAAGGTTAAAAACTCATAAAAAACTAAGATTAAAGGCAAAACTAGAGATCTATAGTTCAAACCAAAGCGGAGTCGCCAAAAACTATTGGCCCGGTTTTGCAACCAGGCTTAGTGCTATGGGCACCTGCTAACTAGTAGCAGCAGTTTCAATAGAAATAAAAACAAGAAACTAAATAAACAAGACTATTCATGGATCTAAGCAAAGATATTAAGAAAATAACAAAGATAATTTAAAATCAAGAACAAGAACATATAAGAATAATAAATTTGTATTGAAAGAATGGGGCAAGCAAGTGCTTGCGGAATTAATACCTCTAATGGTGAGGTTGAATGGCTCCAAGGATGAGCAACTCCAATCTCCAATGGTCTCTTCTCCAATGTGGTTTGCAATGGCTAAAATGCTCAAGGGAGATTTCAGCAGCATAAGGATGAGATAATGGATGGATGTGAAATGAGGAGCCCCTACCACCTTTTTATAGGTTTTGGTGGTGGGAAATACCATTTGTGGTTTTGTGGAAACCAAATGGTATTGACCAACATGGTTTAGGTACTTTTCCCTCCTTTTTCCTTTTTTGAAATAAAAATAATATTTTAATTCCCTTTTTAATATTTTTGGGAATTTGGACCCTTTTTGAGGGTTTTTTATGATTTTCTTGGAAAAATAATCTTTTTTAATGGAAAAAAGGGGTGTACTAAGGTCTTTTGGTGACCTTTTGTTGGTTTCAGAGGCTCAGATGGTGAAAAAGTGGACAAATGGGTCATGTGAGTAAGGGAATGAGCTAGTGAGCACTTTTTAGGTGTTAACAGTGAGAAGCTCCTGGGGGCTGGCTAATTGAGGGCTAGGTGCTGGACTGATGACTAGGATGCATGCAAACCCTAGAATGCATGCAAACCCTAAAACGTGCATGCATGACTGAAAATGTAAATGATCAAAATACTGGTGGGACTAGGATGGAGTATAGGAATATCCTAACACCCCCCCTTAATCCATCCTGGGCCCTGGTAACTAAGACCAAAGGTCACCCAATACAATGAATAATAACAATCAATAAACCAAGGAAGTGGGAAAATTTCATGGGAAACATACCCCCCTCCTCAGAAAATAGACTGTAAGGCACACATAAAAATAAATGCTCCAAACTCAAGCATGTGTGATGCTTGGTCATATGTCTGGAGGTATCTTCTTCTTGGGAAGAAGTGGATCATGCTCAAAAAGCATGTGCTTGTACTTGTTTTTCAGATCGAATGTGATGAGAACAAATCCAACAGTATGAGAATGATCCTTGAACCTGTGATTCGAATCAGCTGAGGTAGGATCAAATCTGTGAAAGTGCATATAGTCTTTTGTCTTCTCCTTCGAACCACCATGGGTGAGATTATACCAAAAATAACTATTACATGTTCGCTTGAAATCAAAATCAGATTTAAGACTTAAAAAACAGTTTCTTGAGATCTCCTTTGAACCAGCAGGGGTGAGATCAAAACTATCATATGCATGAGAAATTATCCCAAGCAGTAATTGCTTGGAATCCAAATTAGATCCAAGACTTGAATCATGGTTTCTTGAGATCTCCTCTGAACCATGAGAGGTGAGATCAAAACCAGTAGATGCATGAGAAATTATCCCAAGCGAATGGCAATGGCCATATTCTTCAATGACCTTCTGAAAGCATGGAATTATGATCATATAGTAGTATAAAAGAGGAGTTAGCTGGAGAGGAGCGGATGCATTACCTTCAAAAGCTGTTTTGACCTCCGAAATAATCATGTGATCATGATGCAAACCAACAGACTCTGGTGCAAGAGAGGATTTAGGACCTTCTGCAATATATAGAGTGTGAGCTGGCACAGAAAGAGAAGAAAGTTTGAGCATGAGTGTAGAATCTGCAAGTTCTTTGTCAACAACTTCAATATGAGATGATACTGGTGCATGATCTGAGAGACGATCAAGAGGAGCGAATGCATCACTTTGTTTTCTTTTGAATGGGTTGGGACCAAGTCCTTCATTCTCTCTGCCAAATTTTCCATCCAGGTGAGCCCATATCTCTTTTGGAGTCCATAACTCCTTTGGAGTTTCAACACCATTACGGTATTTGAATTGGAATCTCTGGCATGCAAACAAAGAAAACATTATTGCTTGAAAGTGTATGTCACTTTTATTTAACTAGTCAATCTTCTCTTCAGGGGATTCAAACTCTCTTTCAAAATAACAATAAAAAAGATCATGGATCTTCAAGTCTGCTATCATTATTGGTTTCCATTCATCATAGTTGAGTGGATCAAGAGGAGTAATTCCTGATGAATACATAGAAGCTGTAGAGGACCTGCAAAAACAATATAGAATAACTGTAACTGCTACTGCTGCAAAAATGCAGAAACTGTAGCAACTGCTGCACTCGAAATCTTGGTAATAACCTGCAAAAAACTCTCAAGAATGGAGATAAACAATACTCTCAACATGCTCTGATACCATGTGAAAATCCTCACAGCAGATCTAAGAGATGATGTATAACTCACAAGAGTAATTATGATTAAGCAGGAAAATAGAAGAAGAGTGAACAATACAGTATAATGAGCAACAAAATAATATGGTACAGTAGAACTTAGATAGAAGCAATAATACTTCACACACACTAATTAATTAATCACAGTATGGACAAATAAATAGTACAATGGTAGAGAGGATTCGAATGCCTAAGGTGGCAATTCAAATTAGCCTCTCAGAGTGTTCATAAGATCAATAGAGTGTCATCGGAGCACAACTAGGTGTCCTCATGATCATCGGAGTGCAACTGGAAGTCTTCATCATCATCAGTGGAGTCATCAATGCTCAAGTAACTGTCAACCATCAGTCAAACTAACTCTGGTAGGTGTAACTGAGTGTAACTCAATGTAACTAAGTGTAACTGAGTGTAACTGAGTGTAACTGACTGTAACTGAGTGTAACTCAATGTAAGTAAGTGTAACTGAGTGTAACTGAGTGTAACTGAGTGTAACTAAGTGTAACTGAGTGACAACTGGACTAGTAGGTGAAGAAGGGCGAGTTGCTCCCTAAAATCAAGGAAGAAGGGCGCATTAAGCAACTGGAGGGCTAAAACTGAATAGTGAGAAGCTCCTGGGGGCTGGCTAACTGAGGGCTAGGTGCTGGACTGATGACTGGGATGCATGCAAACCCTAAAAGGTGCAGGCATGGCTGAAAATGTAATGATCAAAATACTGGTGGGACTAGGATGGAGTATAGGAATATCCTAACAGACTTTGCCCACTGATGTTGTTGTTCAGAGGTGAAGCAACAAAGATAAGTTTCTAAGCATTTATTGATAATTTCATTCTGACCATCTGTTTGTGGGTGATACCCTAAACTCATCTTCAGTTTGGTGCCAGTGTGGAGAAATAGTTATGTCCAAAAATGACTAGTGAAAGTCACATCACGATCCGAGACAATGGAAGAAGGGATGCCATGAAGACGAAAGATCTGGTCCAGGAAAATTTGAGCGACTGAGGAGGCTGTATAGGGATGGCTGAGAGCACAAAAATGACTATATTTGGAGAGGCGATCAACCACAATGAGAATCGCGGTCTTCCTGGCAGATTTAGGTAGCCCTTCAATGAAATCCATAGAAATATCTGTCCAAATCCGTGTAGGTATGGGCAAGGGTTCGAGCAATCCTGGGAGGAGTGTTGTTTCACCCTTATTGCACTGGCAGGTATCACATTCAGCCACCATCTGTTGAATTGTCCTTTTCATGCCCTGCCAAAAGAAGTTACGCCGTTCCCGTTCATATGTTTTGAGGAACCCAGAGTGCCCTACCGATGGAGAAGCATGGAGTTCATAGAAGACAACCTGTTGAAGATCTGTGCTTTGGGGAAGCACCAGACGACCCTTGTATCTCAGAGAAGCACCATCCCAAGAGTAATGTGGTAAAACAGAAGGGTTGTTGGTTAAGCATTGGATGATTTGAGATAAGGAAGAGTCATTGACATAACCCTGTTGAACAGATTGCAACCAATTTGGAACAGGCATAGAAATAGCTGAAAGAGAACCTTGGGAATCAAATGTGAGAGAAAGAGCATCTGCCACAATATTGTCTTTACCCTTCTTGTAAGTGATCTCATAGTCATAAACCATGAGTTTGCTAACCCATTTCTGTTGTGCTGGGGAGGAGACATGCTGTTCCAAGAAATATTTCAAACTCTAGTGATCAGTCTTGATGCAGAAATGATTCCCTAATAGGTATGGCACCACTTCTGTACTGCATGCAAAATAGCCATAATTTCCTTCTCATAGGTAGAGGCAGCTAAATTCTAACCTGAAAGGGCTTTGCTGGTGAACGCAATGGGGTGTTCATCTTGAAGGAGAACTGCACCAAGTCCATTGCCGCAAGCATCACTCTCAATAGTGAAGGGCTTGGAAAAATCGGACATAGCTAGAACAGGTGTGGTACACATAGCTTGTTTTAGTTTGTCAAATGCACTTTGAGCAGCATGTATCCATGTAAAAGCATCCTTTTTCAATAGAGAAGTTAATGGAGCTGCAATCTTCCCATAATCCTTGACAAACTTGCGGTAGTAGCCAGTCAACCCCAAAAAACCACGAAGGCTCTTGAGTGTCTGAGGATGCGGCCAATTGTTCATGGCATCGATTTTGGCAGGATCCACGCGAACCCCTTGTGCTGAGATAATGTGCCCTAGATACTCAACTTCCTTCTATCCAAAAACACGTTCAGACTGCTTAGCATGGGGATGATGGTCAGAGAAAAGTTGCATGACAAGATCCAGATGCTGGAGATGTTCATCCCATGTTTCACTGTAGATGAGGATATCATCAAAGAATACCAGAATGAATTTCCGCAAGTAGGGTCAAAATATTTTATTCATTAAGGCCTGGAATGTGGAAGGAGCATTAGTCAGGCCAAAGGGCATGACCAAAAACTCATAATGGCCATCATGTGTGCGGAAAGCTATTTTAGGGATATCATCCTCATGAACCCAAATTTGATGATACCCAGAACGAAGATCCAGCTTGGAGAAAAAGTGAGCCCCATGAAGCTCATCAACAACAGGAATTGGAAACTTATCCTTGATGGTGAGTTGATTAAGTGCTCGAAAGTCAATGCAGAGGCGCCATGACCCATCTTTTTTGTGGACAAGAATAACTGGAGAAGAAAAGGAACTAGTGCTTGGGCGAATAATACCTTGCTTCAATAAGTCCCGAACGAGCATTTCAATCTCCGTTTTTTGGTGAAATGGGTAGCGATAGGGCCTGATGTTGGGAGGAACGCTGCCAGGAAGGAGCTAAATACAATGGTATTCTAGCCTGGAAGGTGGCAATCCCACTGGTTCAGCAAAGACACCTATATATCGATCCATAATTTGTTGTAGATCCAAAGGAGTAGTGGAGACCGCTGAAGGTTGCATCTGAATGGAATGGAGCTGAGCGATGACACCATGTGAATTCTTCTTGAGGAGTTTTTCCATGCGATGTGAACTGATGATGCTGAGAGAACCTAGTTGTAATCCTGTCAATGTGTGTTTTTGTCCATTGAGGGAAAACTGCATCCAAAGTTCAACAAAATCCCATAAGATAGGGCCAAGTGTGCGTAGCCATTGAGTGCCCAAAACCACATCACATCCACCTAAGGTCAAGGAAAACATGTCAGAGCGCAAGGTATAATATCCTATAGAGATACGCACATTTCGACACTTCCCTTTGCAAGGTAAGGTGCCTCCATTAGCAACCATGACTTCAAAGTTGGATCAAGGATGGATAAAACAATCAACTTGTTTGGCGATCCGAGGGTCAATGAAATTATGAGTGCTACCAGAATCAATGAGTATTGTAAGAGGAAGCTTCTTGAAGTAACCCCTGACCCGCATTGTTTGGGGGGTGGTGATTCCAGCTAAAGCATGGAGAGATATCTCTGGCTGGTCATCCTGAGACAGAGGGTCAATAGGCAGTTCCTGAATGTCGACCGGAGCATCCAGTGTTTCTAGATCTTCGTCACCAATTTCAGAGGCAGGGGGAGAATCCACATCCAAGAGATAGAGCTTTTGCTGAACACATCTATGTCCCCAAGTGAATTTCTCATCACAATTATAGCAAAGCCCCTTTTCTCTGCGTGCTTGCATCTCTGTTTCAGACAAACGCTTGATAGGAGTTGGTCGAGGAGCCTGCGGTATAGGTGGTCGTTGAGAACCCATATTTTGGAAGGGAACAAAAGTGGGCTTGGAACATTATTGGGATGCAATCTTGTCTTCTGCCAACTTAGCCAACCCTAGGGCTTCCATCATTGTGTTGGGACAGAACATTTTGACCTCAGAGCGGATGGCATCCTTTAGACCACTGATAAAACAACTTCGGTAAAAGTCATCAGACAATCCTGCGGTGTGGTTGGCTAGTTTCTCAAATTCGGTTTGATACTCTCTCACAGTGCCAATTTGGCGAAGTTTAGTGAGGGCTCCTGTGAAGTCATCAAAAGCACTAGGACCAAATCGTTTCAAAAGGAGCAGGCAAAATTATGGCTATTTTGGCTCTGCATGCGCCTTGATGTACCAACGGTACCATTGAAGAGCTTCCTATTCCAAATGAAAGGATGCTAGCGGAACTTTGTTGACATCAAAAGTATTATGCAGACTGAAATATTGTTCTGCACGATAGATCCATCCAGTTGGATCGGTACCATTGAAGTGAGGAAAATCAAGCTTCGGACCACGAAAATTGCTGGAAGAAGAGAACCCATTGTCTGATGAAGACTCGGACTGCCGTTTGTTGTTCATAGCTGAATGTTCAAGATGGAGGCCGAGAAATTTTTCATCCAGATCCTGGAGTTTGGCTTGGATGGCTGCAAGTGCTTCCTCCATGGTTTTTGTTCCTGCACGAGTGACAACCATAACCAGGAGTTTTTTTTTTTTTTTGGTTGACTGGGTAGGAAAACAAAAACAGAAGCTACTTTAGTAAGGGAAAATCTGGACTTGGGAAAAATCTGAAGGGTAATTGGGGTTTGACTAGGTTTTGGACACTGTTGAATAGACAGGGAAGCAAAAATAAGGATTTCAGAAGCGGGGTGAAAGAATGGGAAAATTTGGTAGAGGGGAACAAAAAAGCAGAATTCAGAAAGGAACTTTGTGGTAAAATTTGAAGGTGATTGGGTGAAATCTGAGGAAGTTATGGTAAACCCTAAAAATAGACAAATGTGGGATTTCGAGCTTTGGGAAGGGGAATTGGGGATAGGGTCCTCAGGAATGAAATATGCAGAATGGGATGACAGGGGTTCCCTGAAAATTTCAAGGAAAATAGAGTGAAAACAAGGGAGATATGGAGAAAAAATTGAATTTTTTTTTTATTTTTTTATTTTTTTATTTTTTTATTTTATTTTTTATTTTTTATTTTATTTTTATTTTTTTTCAAACTGGAGCGGCTACGGCTCGGAAGGGATCTGAAACGACGAACAGCTGGAGCTGGGACGACGATCGACTGGATCTAAAACGGCGCAGGGATGATCGACAACAGTTCAGCTGAAAATAGATATGGACCCCAGGTATGTGTGGCTTCCTAACAGTTCAGGGGTTTCACTCGGCCAGCAATGCTGTCTGACGGATTGCGTATTGGGGCAGTACCCCTCACTCCATGGCTCAATTAAAACTAATAACCGCTTTGCCACAAATGACAGCTCTTGGTTTACCTCACGGGTGGGAACTAGTCAATCAGGTAGGGGTCGTTGCCCTTTTCGTTGGCAGGTCCTCTCAATGGGCCAACTACTTCGGGGCTCCTGTGGTACTCCTCACAATGAGTTTTAGGGATTATGCCCAAGTACTTCCCACAATTAAGCGGATAGGGATTATTCCCAAATCCGAACCTGCAACAGATGCAAAAAAACATTTTGGCAGAAATTTCACCCAGGGAGCCCAAGAAAGTGCTCTGATACCAGATGTGATGCACCTGCAACAATTAATTAATAAGAATATGCGAAATAGCAGAAATGACAGAACTCAGAATCACTTTTATATTGATCACAGGCCACTTCGAGGGGGCAACCTCCTGTGAGCAAGCTCAATACAAATAACTTCACGGTGCCTTCATAGGTCTCAACACACCCTTATATACTAAGTCTAGGCGCCAATACTATGGATCAACAATACTACGGGCGACTTACAAAGCATATGCGCCAACAACAATAACATAAACTATTGATCAACAAATACTACGGGACGACTTACAAAGCATATGCGTCTAACAACAATATACTAACAAAGTAAAGACATGGGTTCCTAACAGTGGTGAGCTACAACTACTCCACCAATTTCTTGTGAACATGCATGGCACCCAGAACCTTGCCTGCTAGAAGCACATAGTCGCTCATGAACCATGATGTCAATTCCATTGTGATTCTTCCACCCACCAATGATATGTGGGATCTTTGTCTAAACCTACTGTAATTTTGCGAAGCCATTGGAGCAATGAGCACCAAAGGTAGAGAACAACACACTAGAGACGGAGCAGGTTGAAATGGGTTCTCGATCATCTGCTTGAGCCATATTGAACAAGTGTGAGGAGCATGAAACGTTTTGAATGCACAATGAATGTGCATGTGCAAGCTAGTCCTATTGATCATCGGGGAGGAGGAGGATTAATGCCACACAACTACCATCACCAACATCCTTGCCACTCGTTAGCTGACCCATCTTGTGCATCCGCCCTCATCCAATCGACATTAATGGTGATGCTTCCCTTTCAATCAACCCCTTTTGGGATGCAGTAGTGAAACCATCAATATATCCTTATACTAGAGATATAGAGGATGAAAAATATTTGAATGCATGAGGTAATCCAGGATTGTCAAGCTATCAAAGTCAATTTTAGATGAGCAAAAACAAAATTATGTACATATTTATGAAAAAATACATTGGTGTTTTCTCTTGGAGTTATGAAGATTTTCAAAACATATGATAGATATATCATTGAACAATGAATTCCTCTTAAAGAAAATTTTAAGACTTTTCAACCGAAGCTTAGACAAGTTAATCCTATACTTCTTCCAATGATTGAAAATGCAATTAATTTTTTTTTGCATGCAAAGTTTATTATTCCTTTGAGATATCCTTAATAGGTTTCCAACTTAGTTCTTGTAATAAATAAAAACAGATAAATTATGTTATTTGTATATTTTAGGAACTTAATAGAGATTCCCTTAAAGACTACCCATTACCTAAAATGGATCAGATTTTACAAAAGGTGGTTGGATACCTTCTAACATCTATGATGGATGGATTTTCTGAGTACAACCAAATAACAGTCCATAAAGATGCTCATCATAAAATAACGACAAATACTCCATGGGGTACATTCATGTACGATAAAATTCCTTTGGATTAATGAATGTTGGAGCTACTTTCCAAAGAGAAATGGACATTTTGATTTTTATGATGCGAAGGATGGATTTATTGTGATTTATCTTGACAAAATGATAGTACTTTCCAAATTTGATGAACAACATCTGACTAGTTTACAACAAGTTTTAAATAAATGAAAAAACTATAATTTATCTTTAAATCCAAAATAATATTTTTTTTATGTCTGAAAGAAAACCCTGATTATAAGTAATAAGAATTATAAATATAATGACTATAATCACTCACAACTAACTTGTACAACCCACGTGATCCTCAATATCTAATAAATATAGCCACTATTAAACCCAAACAATTATAAACTATAATAAAACACATATTAAATATAAATCTTGACACATAACCTCGATAATTTCTAACCTAGAGCCCCTATAAACTCTAACCCTTGACCCTTGTAACTTCTAAAAGAAACAAACATAAACACAATTGACTCCTAACAACCATCATCTCTATTTGATATTCCCCCCCTCAACCATTTAAACCTATAATTGCTAACCATTATAATTATTATCACCCTTAACCCACATACCCAAAATGTAAACCATATAATTCCTAATATCCAACAATGATAACAAGTATCACATATAACCTCTAATATAACAACTCACTCATATACACTTGTAAACCCTAAAATGTCAAACTTATCATAATAACTTATTATTCCTAACCCAAACATATATCCTCTATGCCCAAACTCATATAATCTCTTTAACCATATAACATTTCAATCATATTAATATAAGATATTATCATGACACATATAAAACTTTAACTCTAACCCTGGGACCTTATTATTTACAATATAACTAGCCCTAATAACCATAATTGCTCTCATACCTTTTTATCCTTAAACTTTATTACTCCTAAAACCTAACCCTTATAATTGTTACTACTATCCCTCATAACCTTTTATGTAGTCATTAATGATTAGGCCAAATAACATCTTTTCCCCCATAACCCCATACCACTAAAACATATTAACCCATGATATAACCTTAAATCACTATACATGTTAATCCATAATATAACATTAAACCCCTATAAGCTCTAACTCTTTCAACCATGAATACATGACCCTTAACACATATAACTTCTTAATTAACCATTAACCACATATATAACTCATAATACTTACTACATAAACAACTTTCACCAATTTGACATATGTATCTTTAACATTTATAATCCCTTATTCCATAATATTATAATCCAAAACCCCTTTAATGCCCCTAGTATATATTTTATTTAACTTTTGTCAACTTAACCATAATAATCTTTAATAAAAATAATAAACATTTTAACCCATAATAATCTTTAATATAAATAATAAATATTTTAACCCGTAATTAACTTTTTTAATTCCTTATTACATAATATTATAATCCAAAACCCCATTAACCCCTCACACGAATAACCCCTCGTATATATAGTATTCTTGTCAACCTAACCATAATAATCCTTAGTATAAATAATAAATAGTTTAACCCGTAATAAATAAAATTCTTAACCATCCCTCAAACCTTATAAGAATTATTAATTTAAAAGTAATTTCTAAATATATTTCTAAAAAATGTGATTTAACAATCAAGCCAATGTCGACTTGGATCATAAATATAAAGTTTTATGGTTATTACTCTTAAGAGGCTCATTCTATATAAACTATACAAATTAAAACACTTTAAAACTGTTCAGGATGGAGCCATCGATCAGCCTAAGTTGTTCACCTGGAGGTCGCGAGTTCTAGTAACCGGAAAACTGGTAGACAACGGGAGGTTTAATCTGACCACCATCGGTATATGGGAGCTCGATTCAAACTCACTGTCATTGGCCGAGATTGCGAGGATGCCTCTACGGATGTTTGACAGAACAAGTTTCTGTTTCAGAAGTTCTGACTGTGTAGTTATGGATGATTGTGTAATTATAGAATAATATTCACTTAGTAATGGGCATGTATACATTATAATAATAATTAGGCAAACAGGTCAAAGTACACATATTTACCAGTATTACAATTAAGTTTAAATAATATGGGTGGTGTAATGTATTAAAATCAAATAAAAGAAAAAGTGAAATATAACAAGGATATGCAGTAGTAAAAGAATAATATCTTAAATTTATTTTCATTTGAATTACATATATTTTTATTAAACTTGAATTTCATGTAAAAAAAAAAAAATTCTTAAATTTATTTCAATTTCAATTACATATATCCTTATTAAACTTAATTTCAAAACATTATGAAAAAAAATAATATCTTAAATTTATTTCAATTTCAATTACATATATCTTGATTTTCATAATTTGTCAATTTATAGACTTAGTACCATACCCCCCCAAAGGTGTTCTACATAGAACAATGCATAATCCTAACATGTGAGCTGCTTAGAATGGTAATTTTCTTGAGGACCTAGCTCAAGTACCTTGTTCCATGTTGACCTCAGAGGTATTGCAATTTCATCATGCACAAAGAAAGGAACTATTGTCTACAATTGGTGCTATTGATCCATCTGATGCGACTTCGATCACATCAGGCATAGACCATTCAATATTTAGGATCCCTTCCAAAGTTGCTTTTCATATTAAAGTAATGACTCATGGTAAGAACATTTTTCAAACCATAGTTGATGAAGGGGCCTCAACTTGTGTAATGTCATTTAACTGTTGGCAAGCATTAGGATCACCCCTATTTGTTGTAGAAGTTTCATACCAAGCTATTCAAATGGCTTCGGTAGATTCAAATCAAAATCTTCCCTTGATGGAGGAATCTGATCTAGTCACTTGGCCCATTGGGGATGTGAGTTCTCCCATCTAACATGACTTCTTGGACAACATTTTATCATCAGATGAAGATATCCTTGAATTTATGAACATTTGCTTGCACCCACCTATGGCCATATTTTGTGGGGCCACTAGGAGCATATTTGGTTTAAATCTACCCAAGTAAAGGAGCATGCTTTGCATGTTTCTTGATCTAATCAGGTATATTTGGAAGCTTGCATATAGGTTTAGGTTATCCTTATGGGCATGTGCAAGCTAATGAGGGTCACTTTTGGTGTGTTAGATGCAATAAAAAAATGAAAAATCAGGCATCCCTCAACTTACTTGGTTTTTTTGACATTCTTACACAAGATATCTTGCATCGAGTAAAAAAGATGAAACGTAGGAAATTGAGTCATGTTTCCGAATATATAAGTTTTAAGTATTGAAAATTTACATAACTATGTCAAATTTCATGTTTTCTAATAGTCACTTTTTATTTTTTTGGCAAATGATAAGGTATATGTTTTTGTGGGTGCAACCTTTCAATGCCTAAATGATGGTTTCGAGATACAAAAATTGGTATACATGTATAGAACCCGTAGCACTAGTGCAACACTATTTTTCCAAAATTAAATGTTTAATTTTTTATTTTTTTTGAGTTATGTAAGTGATCAAACCTCGAGAGCGATACATCAAATGTGGGTGCAGCCTTTGAAGGTCTTAATGCAGTTATTTTGACATGGATTTTTTATAGCATGTAGAAGTTGGTGTCTTCTAGTGCAGCATACAATTTTTTTTTAAATCGTTGTGAAATGAAAAAGTTACAGAATAAGCACTAACAGTATGTTTTTTTACCAACGGAGTGATGAAACAAGAAAATTAGGAAATAAATAGAAAATCTCAATATATTTTTTTTAAATTACATATTTGGAATCTGCATAAAAATTCTATATATGCCTAAAATTTCGTCAATAATGGTCATGTATGTCATGCTGTAGAGAGCGGTGAAAAACATACATATTTAGGTGCAGAATTGCACCTAAGGTCCCTCAACTTCGTGCACAAACCCTTATGTAAAGATGCATTTGAACCTTTTGCAACCCAAACTTTCCCTAGGGTTGAACCTATTGTAAATTGGTGGGTTAGCCCATCATATATGTATTTTCCACCATTTCGATAGAAGAGACTACCGAACATGGGACAACCTAGTTAGCAAACCATTGCCATTTTGGTGCCCACGCTGAGTTATTCTTATAGGACTGGGATTTCTATTAGTACCATCATGACTTTGAGTTTGAGACAACATATTTTTCTTTCATACATTTCTCACCATATCTTGATGGGATCCCAATTTTGTGTCAGTTTACATAAGCATGTGTTAAAATATCCAATTGAACATTTATGCCTATTGCTTTGTTGCTTATTGCTTATGCTGCATATTTTCCTTTGTAGTCACTTTTTGTTACATGATGCCTATAAACCATTGCTTTTGTATAATTAACCCATACCCATGGAGGAAACACCCGTAAGAGTGTGCACATAACTAGCTCATCCCTTGTTTGCAATATGTCTCTTTTCCTTGGTCTGAACCACGCCCCTAAAATATAGGTACATGCGCTTGAGACACTTGTTTCCTCTAAATGTATCATAGCATGCTTTATTCCTTTTTCAAGCTAATAAATGAAAAAGGTTTAAAATTGGAAAACACAAAAATCCAAAAAAGGGGGGGAATTGAATCATTTCATATTATATCCTTGAAGAAAATGGCAATAGTTAGTCCTTGTCGCCCTTGAACATGGAACATAATTTGGTATCCGCTATCAGTACACCATCTACATTTGCCTTAGGAAATTGTACCAGTATTTTGATATCCACCGATGGGTTATCCTTCCCACCACCAATGGATCTTTTGTTAGTGCATCTAGAATTGGCATATTTCATTAAGGTTGGTTACTTGAGTCTTATGTTTCCAAGTGTTCACTCTGCGTCGTATTATGTGTTCTAGGGAAGTTCAAACAATGCAGACCATTCCTCAAATATTCCTGACCAATCACGTCGGCCTTCCTTGTGTTAGTATACAGTGTTGGATCTCGCAGTTCTACCAAATTATATCAAACTATTGATCTACATTCCGTATTGGTTGATGTGGGATGCATTAATCCCCTCCTTCCAATGGATCTATTCCTATCATCGCCAAATCATCATCTAGCAAATGGATCTAAAACCCAGGAGTACCTTTGATCTTGTAGTCTTTAGTGGCAGGTTTCCTTGCAAATGATAATGGGTATACTTCAATGACCCCTGCTTATTTGATTCTACAAGTGTTCGACTTCAGAACATCTATTCAGACTTTCTAGTTTGTACTCAGTAACTTAGAGTCCATCATAATTATTGGTGGGTCTCTTTGTATCTATTAATGGTATACATCAATGACCGATAATTATATGGTGTTTTATTATGCTCGACATCAGTTCATTTATTCACATGATATAAAATCATACTATCGTCGGTTTGTATTGAAGACCTTGGGAAAAACATTTGTATCAGTCATCGATGCATTGCTTGAGCTACGCAAGATTAAACTACCATGTTAGAATTTTGATAAAGACCTTGTTCTTGCACTCATCAAAGTGCATGTTTTTCACTTCTGAAAAGTTTAGTTTTGACATGGATCCACTATGTATTGTTCATGGCCATGCTTGTTTACTGTTGAGCATGGGTATGCCCACCTCAAAAAGATATTGTATATTTGAGAAATTTCTATGTTTGACTTGTAGGTGTTCTCATGAATCCTACGCCCATGAGCTAATCCTTTTTCATCCTTGCTTTGATCACTAAAGTGTATCAATATGAAGAGTATCAGTATAAAGAGTATTAGTATAAATAAATAATGTATTTCGGCCCTTAGCTCCGCTTCAAACCTCACACATTAGGGGGCATCTTTTAAAAATCAAATTAACACCCTTAACAAAGTGAAGGGTAGAAGCACATTTTACTATTTTCTTGCAACATGAAGACAAAAGACAAGTACATAAGAGAAAAATCCTCTCTTATCTAATCACTACTTCCATAATCAGAAGGATTGAGTTAAGAAAGAGGTAGCCTAAAGATGCAAGGTTCAGTAATTGAACTACTCACTTGAAGGCTTAGATCTAGTCTCTACCATTCAACAGTGAGAAAAAATGTACAATAATTGCATTAATTGTGACTGAGAATTCTAAATTTGTGACAAAAAGCCTGAGAATACTATAGAAAGTGGGTTTTTGAGTAAAAATAAGAAAAAATCAAGAAAATGTATTATCCCACATTGAAAGTTGAAACCTGAATTCTTATTTTCCAATACTATAAAACAAAGGCATTTGGGGCATAGTAAGGGACATAAAGTGAGGGTAAAGGCATGCTGGAAGGATTTCAAGGTTGGAAACCTCATCTTCAACAAAGATCTTGAAGGATAAAAGGAAAGAATGGAGAAGGATGGCGTATCTTTTCTTCTTTGATGTTATATGGAAGAATTCAATTTTCCTTCCATTTATGAGTTTAAGTTTTTCCCTCCAAGTTTAGTATGAATTCAAAATGGTTAAAGATCTTAGGAAAGTTTAGATAATTATTCATTTATGTCAATTGAATCTCACCAATTCATAGTAAGATAGCTAATGAGAGTAGACACATCCCTATCACTATTGCTATTAACACATGGTTCTATGGAAATGTGCATCTACATCCATTAGCATCAAGTGTTAATTTATAGCCGTCGAGGTCTTTAAGAACCCAACTCCAACCTTTTCTTCGTGTCGTTATCGAGTAATGGCCCGCCACTTAACAAGGCTTCTATTTTGGCCTTGTGGCTCATCGCGCTATTATTGAATAACCCATCATGGATTATCTAGCAAATGCCAAAACTAATGCTTTCGATTTCCTTTTGTCCCCACCACATACGTTGATGCTCTGTCAGAGTCTTTTACCATAGTGCCTCGTTGTTTCTTTTTTAGTCCTCCACTAATTTCCTTTTGTCGTCATCACATACACTAATGCTATGCCAAAGTCTTTCATTAATAATTTTCATGAAAACATATATATTTATACAAAAAATTACGATTCAATAAAAACATTACCATATATAGATGTTTTTTTATATTTATATTTTATTTTAATATAAAATCTCCATTCAATATATATCAACACAACATTTTTACATAAATGCTTATTAGATACCTTGCTTTCTTTGGCAATATTCATTGCATATCATGATCTCTTTTATATTTCTTCATGCAATATATAACTTTTATGTTTGAAAGATTCATTGTTTTATATTCTTTCATGCAATATTGTATAGAACTTTCACATTTAAAAGATTCATTGTTCCTTGTTACATTAGGGACCTATCAAATGGCAATGAAAGCAATCAATTGTAAGTGAATTTTTTTTAGATGTAATATTTTATGGTATCTTTTTTAAATATTTAAAGTTTGATAATGAAATGTTTTTTAACATATAATTTTATGAATAAGACAATGAAATTACAAAATATGTAAGAGTTAAGAAAAAGAATCAAGTTATAATTTGGTAGAAATAAGTATAAATAATTCAACTTGTTAAATGTAATTTTTAGAACTTTAATATCACTAATCACTCAAATAACACAAGAATATGATAAATATCTATTTATAATTAATTTAAAATAATAATTTATTATCTAAAATATACTCTACACAAAGATTTTGATATATTTTTTGGACATGCTTGAATATACACACAACGTATGGTATCTCTACCGAACATTTGAGTACAAACCGTAATTGTGAGGACAACACAATTTTGGGTAGATAAAATGACTTATACATAGGCTTATCAAACTATAAGCATTTCAAATCCCACCCAAGATGATTCACAACCTTAGCATTGTGTGGTTTATGTGATCCCTCCCATTATAACAATAAGGCCTATGTTGTATGTATTGTACTAAAAATTAGGGGAAAACCCACCATATTACTTTTAAAGTTGAAATCTTTGTACGTTGTTTGGAACTAGTTGATTACTTTATATTGGAGATAAAATATGTTCAAAAAATTGAGCAAATGCGAGCATTCTCTTTCAATGAATTCAAATAGAAAAATAAACCAAATGAGTAAAGGAGGCAAGTTTTCAACTCTACATAAATAAAATACATAAAATATGTTTCTAAAGCGCAAGTCAATGTTTATGAATGAAATTGTATAATTTATAACATGTATACAAACAAAAAAAATTAAAAAAATATATATTATTTTATGTATTAGATATAGCCTCAATAACGTACATGACTACACAATTTCACTCTTTTCTTTTATATAAACACATTTTATTCTTACAACACAACAATGACATTAGAACTAACTCCAAAATGTTTTTATGTTAAAAATAATTTTACAAAGAAAGTGTTATATGTTATCGATAATTTTACAAACCAAATATTTGATATATATAAACCAAATATTATATGTTACCAACTAAATGTGAAACAAAGTTACATAAATATCTTTCCAAAATAATTTAGTACAATATAATAGTAGACAGTAGTATTATTGGATTTCACATCAAAATAAAAGATAAAGAATAGACAAATAAATAATCATGGTGAAGATAACACAATCCCTTGGCGCTAGTTACTCCAATTTTGTATATATTATCTCAATCTAGATTCCCATAATTGTTTTCATGACACACCTCCCCTCGCTTCCATTAAGCATGTAGCGATTTTTTAATATCATGGTTGGGGCAAAATGTCAACAATCTATTTGTGCCATGATCAATAACAAGGGTCATGTTTTCTCTAACCGGTACCATATTCCATTTAAAACTATATATCAAATTTTATTCAGTCCAGTGAATTATTGCAAAGTCAAATACAATTTGACCGAGAGGTATATCTATGCCTAGGTAGGGACTAATAAAAGAAAACTAACAATGAATTAAATTAATAAAATCGTTAATAAGTCAGGTTTATGGTATCGCTAAGATGCCCTTACCTATTGATTGCGACAAATCATGCATTTAAATTTTTGAAGTAAATTCAACTCATTACGAAAGGGATTGTCCTACAAATATATAACAAAATGCCAAAAAAATCGACCCTTGGTTTTAATTTATAAGGGTGAAATATGAGACGTTAGCAATGACAAGAATGGTGGAAAATAACAAAAACAAAATAAAGTTCTATAGGTTTTGGAATTAAATTTCTTCTTATATACTTTTCTATGAAAGTATAAATTACTTATTTACTTAAAAATATTATTATTTAAAAGATATATATTTTACTAATAATTATTTTTAAAATTATATATACTTTAATTGCATACTTTTTCTATCTAGAAATGATAAAAATCCAAACCACTTACAATATAATTTGTATCCTAATATGTAGACGGAGAAGTAGGAGCATAACAAAGGTGATATTCATGATTCAAATAGACTTTCAAATAAATGAGATATATATGAAAGAGAATGGTTTAAGGATGATACAAATCCAAACCACTTACAATATAATTTGTATCCTAATATGTAGACGGAGAAGTAGGAGCACAACAAAGGTAATATTCATGATTAAAAAAGAATTTCAAATAAATGAGATATATATGAAAGAGAATGGTTTAAGGAACATTTTGAGTTATTGAAATAAAATGTTTATATTTTTTTTAGCTTAAAAAAAACTATAACTTGATATTCAATATTGAATCAAAGTTATAATAGAAAATATATGTAAAGTATTTTCATTGCTAAGTTTTTATTAGGAATAGTAGCATCATTTAGAAGAGAGAACAACTTAGGAGTTAGTAATCTATTATAAGCAGTAGCATAGTCTTGGAGAAAGAAAGTATTATCCTTTATATATAGCAAAGGGATTAGATACATACAGTCTTTTGTCTTTACTTATTAAGAAAGAGATACCAACTTTTAATTTTTTATATTAATATCTATATTATCCTGAACCAGAGGCAACACAAGTATAAGACTAAAAACTCAAAGAGATCGAGCCCTACTATGATACCAGAAACATTTAATTTGCTAAGACTACACAAAAGAGACATGTTGCCTCTCAGTACAAAAAACAAAAAGATTCTTCATTAACCATATCATAAACAATCTAATGTTGATTAGTGGATCAAAGATACTAAAATTATAAAAAATGTAAGCAAGATCCAACTAATAAACTTTGAGGGATCCTTCAGCTACTTTGATAAAGTCCTCAAATTCTTAAAAGAAGAGGATTCCCTCAGATGCACCAACAATTCTTTTTGGTAAAAGATCAGCTAGCTTGTTGAAGTTCCTATAAATATGTGAAAATGATAGATGAGTAAAGAAAGACTTTAGAGTCCTGATCCTATCACACCACTGATCCAAAATGGCTGCATGAAGTGAATCCTTCTCATTTTCCTAGTCGACTATAATTTTTGTGTCCCCAAAGATATGAAGAGATGAAAAATCCTTGAATTGAGCAAAAGAAAGTAGTCCCCATAGTGTCAGCAACTCATCCCGAGTGTTTGTAGCAATTCAATAACCCATCCCTAATAAAAATTGTCCCCTCTCAGCAACCTTGATCACCATGCCATTACCACAATGACCAAAAGAAGCAGCTCCATCAAAAAAACCAGTGGCACCTTCAACTAGAAAGATAGGTTCAACTACGATCTTCTGTTTTTTTAAGCCTGTTTCAAGTGGAATTCACTATCCCATAATTTTAATGACGGTCCTCTATGCCTATTGCACAACCTCTTCAAAGATCAAGAGATTTGTAGCTTGCCAAATTCCCCAACATACAAAGGAGGGAATCTCCTTATGCTGTAGATACTGGTGAACCCACACTTTCAAATTGTGCTCCAAAGTCGACTATGTCTAGGTATCAAGAATATGCATATCTATAAGATCCTCATACCAAACTAAACAAGAGAAATAAAAATCCACAAAAAGATGATTAATAGACTCAAAACTTCTTTTACATAGAGCACATATATTGGGACCAACAAAACCTCTCTTGACCAAGTTATCCCAAGTCAAGATTATGTTTTCCAAATATAACCAAATGAAGAATTTAAATTTTTGTGGCATGCTCCATTTCAACAATTCTTTATGCCACCATTTTTTTGCAAAGGCAACATATTTAGCTAAGATTGCCTCATAGCAACATTTTGCATTAATATGCCCATCAACTTTGTTCCACTCCAAGCCAGTTTGTCATTCTCATCAAAATGTCTAGTGCCAAGGTGGTTTAATCCTGAAACAAATTGATTCCATTCATCTACCAAAGCACTTGTTAGTCCCATATCACCTATAGAAAGCCAATAAGAATATATACCATCCATCATATTCTTGACATGAGTTAATATGTAGTATTCAATATTTGCTAACTGGTTAATATGAGGCTATGGTAGACTATAAAAAATATCCCCTCCAACAAAGGGATCCACCACCAAAATGAACCATTTTACCATTCCTTACCCTCCATACCATCCAAGAGCCTATCCATGTATAGGCCTTTCGAAATACATTGCAAAAATTGGAGGCTTGGGCAATAGATTTATTTTGCTTCCTAATCCATTGCACAATAGGGATGTTTTTAAGGTATTTAGCATGTAAAATCTCTTTCGAGGGTGCTAGACCAAAAAAACCCTCCACATACTTTTAAGAGTCAAAGCAACACTGAACCATATTAGATTTGGGTACACACACACACACTAAAGAGAAATGTTTAACAAAAATTTAAATAAAATGAACTATATATATATATATATATATATATATATATATATATATATATATGAAAGTTGTTTAATGAACATTTGAGTTATTTAATATATATATATATGAAATAGTTTAACGAACATTTGAGTTATTTAAATATTGGTTAGAATTTATTATACAAATTGTCTTTTTTTATACGGCTTGTATTCTAATGGAATTTATAAATAGAGAAATACATAAAAAAAGATATGTATTTTCTATGGTGGTTGGCCTATTGCCGAGGAATCCATATCATCCACATAGCCATATTTTATTTGTTAGGATATTTAGACACTTATGAGTTAGTTAAGATCAACTTGTGTAATATATTCGTTAGGGATAGTGTGTTTCTTTAGTATGCATTTGTAAATACTTAATCCGACGGTCACGATATGTTCTCGACATAGAGTGATCCGACGGCTCAACTTCTCTTAGATCATACCTAACCTTGATCAGTGGCTTAACACCCGATTGGTCCATGATCTCTATTTAAAGAGCATGGAGGGTCATTGTTTAGTTGATCGATTATGAGAAGCTCATTTGTAACTTTCTTTCTTTGCATAATAAATTGTCCCGTAGAAGCTATTTTGCCGGGGCCATGGAGTATTTCCTTCAAGAAGGTTTAAACCACGTCAAAACATCAGTGTGTTGATCTGTGATCTATTTATGTGAAGTGGTTTCTCATGGTGTTCGGTCCTTTGGTAGTACCTTGTGTACTCGAACATGGTATCAAAGCTTTTATGAAGAGCCGCTTCCGGTTATGATCTAGATCTTGAACTGTTGTTGCCGAAACTCGAAAGGGTTTCTGGTTCTAGTATTTCTGTGCATTTCTGGGCCGTGGGAGGTGTTCCATTGCGTCCGGAGCGTCGTTTCCATTGGGAAATAGTTTTTGTTTGATCGAAAACGATTCCCGGTTGCTCCAGAAATGCGTATTTCATCAGATTTGAAGGGAAAATGGCAAGCATGCAAACCGAGCAAGAAGAGTAAAAAAAAAAAAAAAAAAAAACCTTTTAATTTAGCTCACTTGGTTCAAAGTTGTTTTATTCCTTATTAGGTCTTGAGTTCAAGTCTTAGGAAGTTACTTTTAAAAGAAAAAGTGCATGCAATTTCTATTTTCAAGTTACTTTATTGTAAAAGTACATCTCACTTAAATAATAAAAAATAAAAATACAAGTGAGTCACTTAAGTTCTTTTTTATTGTTGCACTATTTAAAAGTAATATCATTGTAAAAGTGAAATCACTTATTTTACAAAATTGGTTCACTTAAAGCAACTTTCTTGTAAAGTGATTGTCAAAGATTCATCTTGGGAAGAGGGGGGTTCTTTTTTTGCTAGACATTCTCTAGCTGCCACGTCACTATTGGGGACATCTTCAACAGTTTCTTTATTCAAGCATAACTTCATCATACAGAGTCAATTTTCAGTGCCATTTTTTTTTAAACCGCCTATTTTTTCGAGCTCTTCACATCCAGACTATTGGTTTCTACTTTTACAGCCATTAATTTACAAATATGGCCGCCCCTTGTGATATTCTACTTAATAGTTCCAACTATTTCTCATGGAAATCTCATATGGAGGATGTTCTACGAAGAAGTGGACTTTTCAGAATTACCTTAGGGAAAGAAATAGAACCCATTGATGATGATAAGAAAATAAAATGGGCAAATAGATGTGACGAAGCTCATGGATTGATTGGAATGTCACTCTCTACTGATTTGCGATTCCAAATATCTGGAATTGATGAACCTGATGCTGCTTGGGACAAGTTGGAATCTGTGTTTGGTAAACACAATGAAATTCGAAGTCACCAACTCGAAAATGAGTTGATTTCTTTAAATCCAAGTGACTTTTCATGCATTCAAGATTATTTATCTAAGTACAAAACTCTTAAACTCTTATGTGCAGAATGTAAGATTAAGAGGGAAGACAAACAATGCATTTATCATATTCTTTCCAAACTTGGACCTGCATATTCTGTTTTTGTATCTACATTTTACTCCATGAAAAAATCCTTGAATGCAGCTAGCTATCAAGAGCCTAGTCTTGAATCCTTTTGTGATTCCTTGATTAGAGAGCAAGACAAACCATTCATCTTGGAATAATCAACAATGCAGATACATCTGGGAAAGCCTTATTGTCACAACAGAAAGAAAAGTCCAAGCCTCCCAAGAAACAAAATTTTCACAATAATAAGTCAAACAAGGGTCCAAAACCCTCTCAGTCAGCTCCTTTTTAAAAAAATGACAAAGGATCCAAGCCAAAAGGCAAGAAGACTGAGCGTCATTGCAACTATTGCGGGAAAGATAATCATGATGAATCTAAGTGTTTCAAGAAGATGACAGCCTTAGAAGCAGCAATGAAGAAGCACCACATAAGCCTAGATTCACCTTCAGAATCTGCCTCTCATGGACATGCACTTTGTGCTTCTGGTTATTCTTATAATGCATCTTCTTCTTCTACTTCAAATGAATGGCTCATTGATTCTGGAGCATCTTATCATATGGCTAAGGATCAAGCCATCTTTTCTACTATGCATGAATGTAACACCAAACAAATATTTGTTGGTGATGATAGATCTCTAAGTGTTGTAGGAGTTGGAACAGTTCCAGTAGATAATGGTCATTTTAGTGATGTACTATGTGTTCCAAGAATTTCCTGCAATTTGCTATCAGTCTATCAGATCACTCATTCTGGTGAAGGTAAAACTGTGACTTTTACACCTCACCAAGTTGTAATCAAGGATTTTAAAGATCCTCAACAGGTCCTAGCTACCAAAATTGTTGATGATATTACCAGGTTGTACAAGTTTAACAACTTTGAGTCATCACCTTTCCCTTCAGTTTTTGTTGCTCATAGTGATAACTTGAGCAAACTTTGGCATGAACGATTTGGTCACTTAAATTATCGCTCATTGCAACAACTATGTAAAGAAAATATGGTGACAGGTCTTTCGATGGTATCTTGCAGAGATGGTGTTTGTTCCGGTTGTGTGCTCAGAAAACATCATCGGGACAGTTTTGACAAACGTGCCTCTTGGCACGCCTCGATTCCCTTGGAGCTTGTGCATAGTGACTTGTGTGGTCCTCTTCCATCTGCTTCCTTTTCTGGTTTCAAATATTTCTTAACTTTTATTTATGATTACACCAGACGCACTTGGGTTTATTTCCTAAAACTTAAGAGCGAAGTATTTAACATGTTCTTGGCCTACAAGGTCCTTGTTGAAAAACAATCTGGTCATCAAATTATTAAGTTAAGATGTGACAATGGAGGAGAATATGTTAACAAAAAGTTCACTACTTTCTGCACTGAACAAGGCATCCAACAACAACACACTGTTCCATATACACCACAACAAAATGGTGTAGCTGAGCGGAAGAACCGCACTTTAAAAGAAATGGCTAATTGTATGATCCAATCTAAGGGACTAAGTCTTCAATTTTGGGCTGAAGCCATTAATTGTGCAAATTACATAGTGAATCGCACCCCCACTAAAGCATTACAAGGTATCACACCGAAAGAAGCATGGAGTAAAACTAAACCTGATGTAAGTCACTTTCGTGTGTTTGGTAGTGAAGCATGGGCTCACATTCCGGATGAAAAACGGAAAGCATTGCAGCCTAAAAGTGAAAAGTGCATATTTGTTGGATATTCTGAAGATGTAAAAGGTTATAGACTTCTTCAACCACATTCTCATGATATAATCATTAGAAGAGATGTTAAATTTGATGAAAATCTCTTGGCCTGCGATCCTAACTCGACGATTGTGCCATCTTTGGCCTGTGAGCCTGATTCGGCGTTTGTGCCTTTTTCTGCTTCTTCCAACTTCCTTGACAGGTTTCCAACTCCAGTTTCTGATAATGACAGTGAGGATGAAAATCCACCTCCGCCTGCTCATGTTCCTCCAGTTGCACCAGCACAAGTGCTTCTTCGATGGGTCCGTTCAACATGTGAAGCAGCTGGTGATCTTGCCGGTGATCCTAGAGATCAACATCGAACACGTTCTCAGTTTTAGCGAGCCTCTTCTCTTTTGGCTCAAGTTTCCGAGAATCATGATCCATAAACTTTTGCAGAAGCTTCAGGAAATCCAGATTGGGATGCAACTATGGATGAAGAATATCGTTCCTTAATGGCGAACGATACTTGGGATCTTGTACCTCTTCCAAAAGGAAGAAAACTTGTCAGATGTAAATGGGTCTACAGAACTAAGTATGCATTAGATGGAAGTGTTGAAAGACTTAAGGCAAGTTTAATTGCCAAAGGTTTTTCCCAAGTTGAAGGGATTGACTACAATGAAACCTTTGCTCCCGTTGCAAAAATGAACTCCATCCGCCTTGTTCTTTCCCTTGCAGCCTTACATAACTGGGAAGTCCATCAAATGGATGTCAAGTCTTCCTTCTTACATGGTGATTTACAGGAGAAAATTTACATGGAACAACCTCCTGGATATGTTCAGAATAACTCTAGCCTTGTCTGCCGCCTTAAGAAATCCTTATATGGCCTTAAGCAAGCTCCTAGAGCTTGGTATGCCAAAATGGAGAACTTTCTCCTTGACACTGGTTTTTCTAGATGCCATTCTGACCCCAATGTCTATACAAGGAAAGTAGGAAACCATCTCATCATACTTGTTCTATATGTTGATGACCTTATTCTTACTGGTAGTGACCTAAGCTTATAACCCATGTGAAATCCAGTCTTAAACAAAATTTTGAAATGTCAGACTTAGGACATTTGCATTATTTTCTTGGTCTCTAAGTCCTGCAAACCAAAGAAGGAATCTTTCTTTCTCAGTCTAAGTATGCTTGTGACCTTCTTCGTCGCTTTCACATGGAAGATTGTACACCAGCCTCTTCTCCCTTCCAGTCTGGAGTCAAACTTTCTGCCACTTGTACTTCACCTGAAGTCGATGCCACCTTGTATCGTCAGCTTGTTGGTAGTCTCTTATACTTGACTCATTCCCATCCTGACCGTTCCTTTGCCGTTGGTCATGTTTCCCGTTATATGTAGACACCTCATAAAAGTCACTGGAAAGCATCTAAAAGAATACTTCGATATATTCAAGGTACAGTTCAGTTTGGGATTCATTACAGTACAGGGGGGAAACCTTTGTTGGTTGGTTTCACTGATTCAGATTGGGCCGGCGATCCTGATGATCGAAAGTCTACTGCAGGTTATGTTTTCAGTCTGGGATCTGGACCTATCACTTGGGATTGTAAGAAACAACAAGATTTTGCTCTTTCTTTAGCAGAAGCAGAATATCGAGCCACAGTTAATGCCAGTCAGGAAGCTTTATGGCTTCGACAGATCCTTTCAGAGTTTGGATTCGAGCAGCAGCAGCCTACTCCACTTTGGTGCGACAATCAAAGTGCCATCAAGCTTGCCAAAGATCCAGTTCTACATCAACGCAGCAAACACATTGAGCTACATATGCACTTCATCAAAAATCTTGTTCATGATCGTGTTCTTGAAGTGCTCTTTTTCCCTACAGATGATCAAGTTGCAGACATCTTCACCAAGTCTCTTACAGAAGCGAAGTTCTCTAAACTTCGATCTATGTTAGGAGTTCATGAACTTGTCATTAAGGGGGGATAGGCTCTAATGCCTCCTTCCTTCTCCTAATAGTGTCACTTTTGTAAATCCTTCAATCCTATCCCAAGTTGTTTTTAAGGGGGGATGTTAGGATATTTAGACACTTAGGAGTTAGTTAAGATCAACTTGTGTAATATATCCATTAGGGATAGTGTGTTTCTTTAGTGTGCATTAGTATGCATTTGTAAATACTTAATCCGACGATCACGATATGTTCTCGACATAGAGTGATCCGACGGTTCAACTTCTCTTAGATCATACCTAACCTTGATCCGTGGCTTAACACCCGATTGGTCCATGATCTCTATTTAAAGAGCATGGAGGGTCATTGTTTAGTTGATCGATTATGAGAAGCTCATTTGTAACTTTCTTTCTTTGCATAATAAATTGTCCCGTAGAAGCTATTTGGCCGGGGCCGTGGAGTGTTTCCCTCAAGAGGATTTAAACCACATCAAAACATCGGTGTGTTGATCTGTGATCTATTTGTGTGAAGTGGTTGCTCTTGGTGTTCGGTCCTTTGGTAGTACCTTGTGTACCCAAAAATTATTTACTAGCATCCAGTCCTCATTACTTTTATAAAAAGCATAAAAAATGAGTTTGATGTCAGATCTAAAACTACTAGCTAAATAGTACCAAGTTCTTCTAGGACCTCACAAGCCAAGGTTACTAGCCACATGATTCGAAAATTTGGATCTAAAGACCGAAACTAACTTTCTACAAATATAACAAATATAGGAAGCAATAAAATAACTGGAAAATAAAACTTGCATGGGAGAAAGCACAATCCAAAGTCACGAGTCATCCTTGTGGTCTCTTTTCTTGCATTTTTCCTAGCAAAATGGGACATGCTTCAATGATATGGTCATAATATTTACAATACTTACAAGTAGTTCAAGGGTTCTAACAATCCCTTGCCAAATGTCTAGGTTGACTACAATTATAACATATAATCTGACCTCTACCTCGTCCTGGCCCAGTATTATGTCCTCTTCCTCTAAATCCCCCACGCCCTTTGTATGCACCCTGATCATACTATGCATTATCATTGTTGTTATGTATCTCTTCTTGGAATCTATAGACATCATGCTTTCTTTCTATCATGAGGTCATATCATCTACAATTGGTGTCATCATGGCCAACCGACTTACAAAATTTTCAGTATAGGTTCTTTGGTGTCTGTACATAATTATGGAGTAGTTAACAGTCCTCTAGTCGATGTCCTCTACATCAAAAAATCTTGCACCATGGTCCTTGAGGTTGATTTAATGGGTTTGGTGCCCCACTATCGAGGTAATCTCTGAATACATGGCAATGTTCGTCAGAATTTCCTTCTCCTTTACATTTAGTACAGCAAACCTCTTCTCTTTCCTTTTTGTATATCTTGTAGCTGTAATGTCAGGTTCACTAGTTGTGTCTATATTTGTACCATACCTGCACTATTTTCTTCTACAGGAGAAGCTTCTAGCTTCATCGCAATTTCCAATGCTTCTGTTTGTGAAGCAACCTTCTGTTGCATCAATGGTAATCTAATGTGGGGTAACAACACAGCTATAAACCACTCTTGGTGTTGTTGTGGTGTAATGTCAAAGCTAACTTGATCCAACAAGGCTTTGAACTTCTGATCAAATTCCCACACAGTCTCATTAGGTTTTTGTTTTATATTTTTCAACACTGTAATGCATTGAGACTTTGATTTAGGCTTCTTAAATCCTATAATCAATGCAGCTATGATGTCAACTAGTGTTATGTTCTATCCAACAGAATATTTCATGAACCATGTTAAATATATATCTCTGAATGTAGTGACTAGTTGGGCTCATTTTATATCATCGTCTTGTACTTGTTTAATGTTCCAGGAAGCATTGCAGAGATACCAATGTTGCTCTAGATATTATAGACCAGTTCCTTTAAAAACATGTAGCTTTATATCATCTTCCATCCTTCTTCTAGGAGGGGTAGTGTTCTGAAACACTACAGTACTACTTGTGGAGTGAAATGGTCAAGGTACACCACCACTCTGTGGATTCTTTGTACTTTTTCCTACAGTATTACTTCTATTGGTGTTATGCGAACTAGTAGTATTTCTTTCAGTATATATAAGTTGTTTCATAGTGATATGCCGATAGCCAGTATGTCTAGATTTTGTTTCACTATCAGATTCAGCTTGAGACGAGTTTCTATCACTCTCTAACTCAGTTTCTAGGAATGTGCGAGGCTCTCCTTCACGAGACCTCTTTTTAGTGTTAAGTTTGTATCTCTTTCCACTATGCAGAATGTCATGTCTTTGTCTATGTCACTATCAACGTTTTTTAACATTACAGACTCAAAACCCTAAGAGTCTGACTGCATTCTTAATGCACCATTTTCAGCTAATAGCATTTTAATGCATAAACTTAGGTTTTTCAAGTACTTACCTCTAAATCCCTTGAAAAAGTATTGTTCAGCTGTGTTGTAGGACTTCAAAGTGTCCACAACAAACTCTGTAATATAGCATTCTAACAAGCTATCCAACCAAAAGTCTACTGCTTTGGAAATATGGTTATTAATCCCTTTAAGCCTCTGAATCAACTCTAGATTCCAAGCTGTAGGTTCTCCACCCTGAAAATAGTTCTTTCTTTCTGGTACCCTAGATATCCACTTATGTAACTCATTAGTAAAATATGCAAAGAAAAATTCATGCAACTTAGTAAATATGTATCTCTATAGCCACTGTTCTATAGTAAGTCGAGGATGTCTGTTTTCTTTCTTCGCAAAATCGCGTTTTGTCTAACTCACATAATTTTGTATTTCACTCTTCTATGGATTCCACATCAACATGACACATCACTAGAATATTAGTCCAAATCCGGAAACAAAACCATTTGTTGGTCTAATCTGGGCGGACCTGGGTTTAGTGAAGTTAACGCAGCAACAACAAAACCCCTCTCACTGGCCATTTCGGCATCACCCTGTAAACAAGTTGAAGTCTCACCCAAAGTGGATATGGGGGGTTACAGAATCAACCTTCTGTAACCATGATGATGCACATACGTGATCAGCAACCTCTCTAAAATCCCTACTTAACATAAACTTAAAAGAATAGAATGAACATGTTACTTTGCACTTCACAACTTAACAACATCATACAGAACTATGTTGAGTCTCTATTGTATTCACCAGTTTTCTACACATTCCTTATTCTAATTATTCCTCCAAATCATTCATACACATGTATTCCATTTACTCAAGCATATAATTACCATTCACATACATAGGAATGAAAATACATAAAAATGCCTTAAATTCATATACATACGCACATCATAGACTTTTATACATAACCATGTGGATTTACATGGTTCACCCCAAGAGGGAGCTACCTCCATAGGAAGTGTTATTCTATTAGTTTGGAAGGTTAACACTTCCAGTATGTGCACTTAGCTAAAGTCTCTTCTCTACAATCAGATCTCTACGCACTCAGTTGTAGAGTCTGTCCTCTCTATGATCACTATTGTCCTATTACAATCATAACACCAACTTTGTTTAACATCTAACCCTTCCTCATACAAAAATACCCTTATATATAGGTGTTCCCGAAGGTCACAGATTATGGGCCAACCCCCATGTTGGCTCGGTTTTGCAACCAAGCTTAGTGCTATGGGCACCTACTAACTAGTAGTAGCAGTTTCAATAGAAATAAAAACAATAAACTAAATAAACAATACTTTTCATGGATCTAAACAAGAATCTAAGCAAATAATGTAAATATTTCAAAATCAAGAACAAGAAACATAAGAAATAAATTTTGTATTGAAAAGTGGGGGGCAAGCAAGTGCTTGCGATATTACCTCCAATGGTGAAGGTCGATGTTGAGCAACTCCCAAGATGAGTAGCTCCAAACTCCAATAGGTCTCTTTCTCCAAGGTTGCTTCAATGGCTAAAAGTGCTCATGGGAGATTTCAGCAGCATAAGGATGAGATAATGGAAGGATATGAAATGAGGAGCCCCTACCACCTTTTTATAGTTTTTGGTGGTGAGGAATACCATTTGTGGTTTTGTGGAAACCAATGGTATTGACCAACATAGTTTAGGTATTTTTCCCTCCTTTTTCCTTTTTTGAATAAAAATAATATTTTAATTCCCTTTTTAATATTTTTGGGAATTTGGACCCTTTTTGAGGGTTTTTTATGATTTTCTTGGAAAAATAATCTTTTTTAATGGAAAAAGGGGTGTACCAAGGTCTTTTGGTGGCCTTTTGTTGGTTTCAGAGGCTCAGATGGTGGAAAAGTGGACAAATGGGTCATGTGAGTAAGGGAATGAGCTAGTGAGCACTTTTTAGGTGTTAACAGATTGCCCCCTGATGTGTGAGGGCAGGAGCTCATCGTATGGCCGATAGACATCATAGTTCTTTTGTCCTTTTTCTGGGTTTTAGGGGGGAGAAGAGACCGTTTGGAGACTGGAGCCACGGCCCTTGGAAGCTGCAAAAACAAAAAATATTACATGGCCTCAATATGAATGAGGTATAATCTCTGATAAAGGACGAGGCGGGCATTCCCATGCTCGTATCAAGGCATGTACAAAACAATTAGTCCCAAGAAGGGGGATCTAATACGTGAAGAAATATATTGGTACATCATAATGGTCCAGAGGGGACATGATTGTGGGATATACTCATGATCATGAATGATCGCAATAACTGATACACTGGATCAACTGTGGAACTGCTGAAACTGAAGGTGTCCAACATCTGTAGGGACTCAAAGACTGTGAGCCATCTCTGAGAAGTATTTGTATCGGTATACTCGAGGGAGTATAAAACTGGGGTACATCTGAATACTGTCGCCATACGCAACCCGGATATGTATAGAAAAAATGTAACTGGTTGTATCCATAGGTAGACTCTCAAATGTGGAGGAGTCAGGTGGTATCCGGGGTCTTCGACTAATAACTGAACAAACCAATACCCTGTGCGAGTCTCAACGATGCGATCAAGGTGTTGAAGTCGAGCATGTGAGAAACAACCATTTGGAGAGGCACTGAGGATTCCTCTCGAAATGATTCGTGGGCACTCATTATAAATGGTAATGAGTCCAAGACACAGGGACCTCTAGGTCTATCCTCTGGAATCAATGTGGTTGTCGTTGACAGAGGGAGACCAGCAACTAACAAGGCAATGATGTTTCCTTGATAGGAGCACGAGGTGTAGAACTGAAGTGATGTAGTACTGATGGTAGGACTGACATACCTCTGGGGAAGGGAAATAACGGGGTCAAAAAATGGGTAGACTCAAACTTCCTTTGTTCAGAGCATGATGACATGGTTGACCTGGCAGCGTAGGGAACTGACTTGCAGGTGTGGGGGTCATCTTTTTAGGTACTGAAGGGTATGCACTGACTCTGGGGGGGGTGAAGCTGATGGTAGCTGTCGAGGGAGTTTCAGGGTGACATACTGCAGAATACTCTGAACAAAGGCGACCAAAATGGGGAAGCTGCTATGTGAGTAGACATGATCTGTTGTGGCGCCAAGAGGCACCATGGATTCCTTCTTCGTAGTTTTAATGAGCTCCAAGAAGGGATAAAAGTGTGCTCTGGAATGGTACGGTCCTGTGGATTTTGCGAGCCCAGGACGGCTCATGCTCATGGTTGCTTTCTTGTTTAGAGAGTCTGAAAGCGGTAAGTGGACTCTGTTGGTGTTTCTTTTTCGTAAGTTTAGTCTCCAAGGCCCGAAAAAGGATAAAATGATGCGGATGGAGAACTCTTCTAGCCGATGTGACTAGAGTATACCTTTTTCGTAATTAGTCCACAAGGTCCGAAAAAGGGGTAAACTTATACCAGGTAGACGCCCTTTCAGATACGTTTAGCGAGCATGAAAGGAAGCAAGATTGCTCGGCGATCTTTTCATTGTTTTAGGAGTCAGAAAAGAGCTTAACAGAAACTCCCTAAGTGCCTTTTTCGTAAAAGGGATTGCTCGGCCCGAAAAAAGGGATAAAATTATACCGAACAAAAAAGGATTGATGAGGGCGAGAAAAGGTCTCAATCATCGTCATCAGTGCGGAAAACTGGATCCGGCGACATAAGATACATCGACAACGGAGAACGGCCGATGTGGTACGCAAACCGAGGCGACGAGGGGGCGTGGAAAAAATGCCCGGAAAATCTAAAGGTGAGAGCGAGAAATGGTCTCGAGCGTTGTCACGAGCTTGGAAAACTGAATCCGGCCATATAAGGCACGTTGAAAACGGAGAACGGCCGATGTGGCACGCAAACCGAGGCGACGAGGGGGCGTGGAAAAAATGCCCAAAAAATCTAAAGGTGAGAGCGAGAAATGATCTTAAGCGTCATCACGGGCTCGAAAAAATGCTCGGAAAAATGAATCCGATGACATAAAGTATATCAAAAATGGGCTACGGCCGATGTGGCACGCAAACCGGGGCGACAAGGTGTCGGGACACAATGTTGATATTGTTCCTGGTGAGAGCGAGAAATGATCTCAAGCATCATCACAAGCACGGGATTATGAATCCGGCGGTGCAAATGGTGTGAAACACGGAGGTCATAAGGACTCCGGAATGGTTAAAGGAAATAACTAGGCTAAAAAATGGCTACAAATAAAGGTGATCCCACCAAGCGAAGGATGTAGTGGTGGGGAGAAATGATGACCCGTGGGGGAAAAATACTAGGTGTATCAAATAAACTGAAATATACAAGTGATACGTGACCTCAAAAATGGTTGAGATCACGAATATGAAAAAGTGAGCAGGGTTAATGACCTGCCCCCATGCTATGTGCATGGGGTTTGTGATTGTGGATCACATATGTGTTGGTTTGAACGATGGGCTCATTGAGGTGTTGAGATAGAGATGATGGGGAAGGTTCAAAATGATTGATCATGCCCCCTATACCGGGGTCGAGGTAATCTATTATGCCCCCTAACTCAGAGGTGTCAATGTGGTGCAGATGTTGTCTCAGAGAGAGATCAATAGGGCATTGAGCAACTGCTGGCGGGGTGTTATACCATGAGGCTGTGGGTCGTGGTGGCATACTGAAGTGATGATATGATGATGGGGGATTCCCTTTGTGGGGTGGATGCCCCCAGTATCTCCGACGAGGATCACGGTGATGATGAGTAGGCAAGGTTTTGGGCATGCCCCCATGTTGTGGACATGTGGTTTCCTGGTTGATTTGAAAGGGTTCAACCTGTGTGTCAAAGGGATCAATGGAAGGGGCCGACCGGACAGAGGGGTATCCAGTGGAGATCATATAAATGGCGGGGTCAAGGCCAGGCATTTCGGTATCTGACCAAGTAAAGACATCAGTGAATTCTTGGAACAGTTGTTGGTATTCTCCGATCTCATGCTCACTGTGGGAGGTTCCTAATGTGATGGTATGAAGGGAACCAAGTGGGTCAGAGATGTCAATGTGGATGATGGGAGAAATATCGGCCATGGGATCCGTTAACCAGTCAATTTTAGTAGGAAGGAAATCCTTGGACTCAACCGCGGATTGGATAGCGGTGGTGGATGAAGTCTCTTCCGGGGGGAAGTATGGACGATGGTGCATGTCTTCCCCGGGATAATCAAAGGTAGTAGGAGTCTCAAGAACCTCTTCATCATTGCGGGAGCTTTGGGTGGTCAAATCGAGTGATGAGGTAGTGGTAGTCGAAGAGATCATGTAGATGGTGTTAATCTCTCCGGATGAGGATGATGCGGGAGGGTAGATCTCCTCGATAGTAGGGGGTGCCGTCTCTAGGTCCGAATTGTTCATCTCGTAGAGAGCTTCTCTGTAGTCTGGGATGTCAGGACAGTTGTGGGAGTAGTGGCCGTAAATACCGCATATCGCACATGGGTGGTTGGTACGCAGTGATTTATCACGAGGCATAGGGTTTGGATCTAGTTTGACCACCGGGATGTTGGGGTCGTCGTCCAACATTTGCATGTGTTCCTGCAATGCAGGTAACTGTGGGCACTGATGGGTTGGATGGCCTAACTCATCACACAGCGAGCATTTTGGAGGAGCACGAAATATGGGGGGAGGTTTAACTGCCTTGGGTGGGGGAACCACAGTGTATGGTTGTGGGCCTCTGCCCCCAGTGGGCCTGACGAATGGAGGGGGATTCGTCGACGACGAAGGAGTCGTGATACCGGGAGGTGGTTGGGTAGAAGTAACAATGGGTTGCACCGGTTGTAGGATGACATTTGGTGTCGGTGGAGGAACGGGAGGCGTAATATACCACACGGGTAATCCCAATGTTAACCCGGGGAGACTAAGGGTAGCCATAACCGGAGCGCTTACTACACCCGAAGGAGGAAATAGAAAGGGGATTGTGTGGATAGGTGTAACACCGATGTGACTAGGGACCAATGGTGGTTTGGGTAACAAGGAGGGTTTATTACCGGGTGTTTGTGAAAGAGTGCAGAGGTTAGCGACCTGGGTCTCCGGTGATGGTGGTGGAATGGCCTGGAATGTAGAGGTTATCGACGCCTCGGAGTAAAGTCTGGGTCCTACTGAGGAAATGAATGAGGTAGTTGCACCACAAACAGGTTGTTCAACCATGGTGAGACCATTTTCAGGTGTGGTAGGGGCCTTGGGATCGTAATAGGTGAGCTGGTCGACCTTGACCACGCGTCCCTCATGGGGGAACATCATGGTACGAAAAACAGATGAGGCAACCGCTTTCATGGCGTACATGTAGTTGCGACCAAGTAAAAGGTTATAGTCTAGTGGGGCATTGATGACCTCAATGTCAATGAGCACGGTTTTACCCGCCAGCTGGACAGGGACATTGGCTAACAGACCTAGGGGTTGAGCCGAACGGCCGTCATAAGCTCGTAATGCAGTGGTGGACTGCTGGAGAGTAGGGGATCCCAACTTCTGCCAAACAAATGTGGACATGACGCATGTGGAGGCCCCTTCATCGATAATGCACCGATGGATGACAAGATTCCGAACAGAAACGGAAACTTGGAATGCTAAAGAGGAAGGCAGGCGGGGTTCAGACTGGTCTGAATCGAATGCGATCAACTGTGAATCATTGGGGTCAATGGCGCCAATGGCAGAGAGCAAAGTTTTGCGCTGCGAAGGACAGTTTTGCAAAACTTCTAAAGCAGACATGGCTGCAGGAGACTGGGCTAAGTCGTCTAGGATGTTGTAATTCGACGCAGCGCGAGCATTGGGATTACTGTTGATGCGACAAAGTGGGAAGCGAGGTGCTTTGGAAGCGCCATCAAGTGAAGCCGGAGGTATACATAACGTTTGATCTGTGGGATTAACGTTAGTGTTCTTGTCGGTGGGAGGGGCTTCAGAGGTGGAGCCATATTGGTTCCAACGAGTTTGGAGGTTAGCATCGGCAGTCGACATCATCAACAAATGGTGAGTACCTGAATCGAACATGGGTTGATCAGGGGCTGCATAAGTGATCTGCTGTGGTGGCACGTTTCCCTGAGGGGGGGCTAACGGCTGAGTGTTCACTACACCCTGGTTTGGAAAGGGGTTTTGCAGCACCAAAGGTTGATGTTGAGGTGGTGGAGGGTTGGGTGGTGGCTGAGGAACCGCTTGCCCTTGACGATGGGCATCGTTGGTCCAGAGTTGCCGAGCTCGCTCCAAATGTGGGCAAGAATGCGTGTAATGACCATAGACCCCGCAAATAGAACAAGGGTGGTTTGTTCTGAGGTTATTATTTCTAGGCTGCTTAGGATTCCGATCCGGATTGCGGTTGGGAGGAGCAGCATTGTTATTTTGCGGAGGATTGGGAGGTGGAGGACCTTGCTGATGTTGTTGGTTATTACCATGGTTATGACCTCTACCACGGTTCTGTTGCGCACCTTGGTTGCGCTGGTTGTTTTGGTATTGGGGCTGATGTTGTTGTGCGTACACATGCCCTTGAGCATTGGGGGGATTCTGAGGAGCCGCAGGTGCGGGAGCAGGTTGCGGTGGATAGTACACAAGTGGAGCTGGAGGTGGTCCAGTTGCCTGCTGGGGTTGTTGGTAACCCTGAGCTATTGGATAGTACAATGGTTGAGGTGGAGCTGGTGCAACCTGTGGGTAATGCATGGGCTGTTGTGGGAACTGCATGGGGGTCTGTACCGTAGGTTGAGCATAGTTTGTAGGAGGTACATATGCTGATGGCGCTTGGCCATAACAATGTTGTGGACAAGAGGGTCCATGAACGTGATGGGTCTGGTTTGTTGGAGCATAAGAAGTTGTCGCTCCGGAACTCGATGTAGCCCTAGAAAGGTCTGGGTCGGGCATGGTGCTCACCATACTGAAAGGTTTTGCTTGCGGTGTAATTTGGCCAATAATGCCATCAGCGGCATGTGATGCCCCCGGTGTGTCACCGCGTGCAGAGTCACCTCGTGGGGCGTCCGGTATGATCGTGTATAAGTAACCCGATTGAGCGTAGATGAGATCAAACTGTTGGGCCTTGAGGATGGCCTCTTCCTCAGACTGGGGTCTTTCAGATGCTACATCCTTCGCAATGAGAGGAAGGAGGGATTTAAGGAACCAGTCTAAAAAGATTCGGTCGTCTAATTTGATCTTGCATAGGCTTCGGCGCCGACGCCAATCATGGATATGGTCAGTGATATGCGTGGCTGTGTTCTGTTTGCAAGACAGTAGGATCTCGACGCCCGCATCGTAACGGACAGGTAACTGGAAGAATTGTAGGAAAGTCGAGGCAAGGGAGGTAAATGTGGCATGCGTCCCATGGGGCTGCTCGATATACCATTTGGCTGCGGAGCCAGTGAAGGTGCGTTGTAAAAGCCGTAGGCGGATTGAGTCATCCACTATGGAGTTGGAGGAACACCATAAATGGAAGGACATGATGTGATTTTGGGGGTCTTCTCCAGCCTTTCCCTCAAACTTAGGGATGTCAGAGGGAAGCTTAGTGGGCATATGGGGCCAAGTAGGATCATGCCTGATGGGGTCATTTGTGAGCCTAGCTAAATCTGGCAGGTTGAGACTTGCCATGTATGGTAGACTAGCGGATGTGGTGACCGGAACCGGGACCTGCCTAGCCATTGTGGTATGGTGTAGGGGTCCAGTAGCGCCTATAGGTATGCTAGGTATGGAGGGTATGTGCCCTCCAAAAGGTGTGGCCTGATATGGGTTAGCGCTCCCAAGTGCAACTTGGGTTACACTTGGGTTAGGAATCGCAGTAGGGATTCCTGGTATAGCACTACCGAGTGCAACATGGGTTACACTTGGGTTAGGAATCGCACTAGGGATTCCTGGGATAGGGTTTGTGGAAACCGAAGGGGGTATGACCCCCATGTTGGGCATGCCCATGATAGGTGGTGGTCCTGTGCTAGGCATTCCTGAATGTGGAGTGTTACCCATATTGGGCATACCCAAGGGGGTGGCTGTTGCCGTTGATGGTACTCCCGCAGAAGGGTCTGCGGATGTCTGACCTATGGTTAATGTATATAGTGGATCAACTGGTGTTCCAGACATAATTGTGGTTGGTGGTAACTCTGTGGGGTTTTCGGATTCTACCTCCAAATCAAAGGTGAAGTGGGGTATGTCAGAATCGGATGACCGTCTAGATGATCGACGATGTGTCGAATCAAGGGATAATGCTCTGCGTCCGTGACGTGGAGAGCCAAGTGGACTAAACTCTGGGAGTTCGCCCTGTAGACGACGAGAACGTCTAGAATTCTCAATGGTGAGAATATGTTTTTTTATTTAAAAGATTGTTTTAGGTATCAGGTGGTGATATATATGTAAAAGACTCAAAACCCTAATGCAACCAAGGGTGCATAAAAAGGGGAGTGAAAAAAGAAGGCTCACAGGCCAAAAAATCAATCCTCAAAAATGCACTTATCCCAGCAGCTGTGCTACAATAAGTGGAGGAATGCAACAACCGGTCAGAATACCAACATGCAAGCGGCTTCTAGAAAAAATAGGTGTAACTAGACTCAATAGGTGGTAAAGATCATGCAAACACCTAATCTAAAAGTATTGTGACTCAAACAGACGATATCCCCTGCAAGGTGATGAAATCCAAGTCAGACAATATGAATGTTGAGACAACGGCTAGATATCCCCCTACCGGGAGGGACACCGGGTAATCAATCCTAAAAAGACAGGCTACTAGGATACTCCGTTCATGACGCGTCGAGAAAAGGTAAATCTGCCGTTTGGTCCTTTGATCGCAATATCCCAATACAGGGATATCCCGAGAACTGCGAATGGTAGCCCTTCGGTTACTGAATGGGTTTCGGTATCCCACTCAGGCTTCCGGAACCATCCTCGCGACTTCAACCCTCCTAGGGGAGAGGCCTTCCCACAAACCGGTTGTGACCGCGCCAAAAAGTACTAAGAGATTTTAGCTCCCTAATTGGACAACTTCTATGTCTCAGATGTATGAACTGAGGGGTGTTATTGGAACACCTATCCCCCCAATACTACCTAGCTACAAGAATTCTTTTTGTGTTCCCCAAGTGGGGTTAAGAGTGTGTTCAAATTAGGGTAAGTTTTAAGTCTTAGTTCAATTAAGTGATCGTGTGAGTGCACGTGAGGTGTTGTAAACTGAACTTGAAAAAATTAAATGCTTTAAGGGAAAATTTTTCAAAAAAAATAAAGGACTTTTCGAAAAATAATAAGCAAATATTTAAGACTTTTTTCACTAAAAGAAATTAAATTGCTTTTTCAAAAATAACTCGAAAAAATAATGGATTTTTTGGATTTTTGAAAGCAAATAATAAACTTCTAAAAGAAATAAATGGATTTCTTCGTTTCAATAAAATTTGCTAAGGGCAAGATTCTAAAGAAGTAAACAGGAAAAAATTTGAATCTAGATGAAAATGCAATAATGAGTCTTTCTTTCACTTTCTTGAAAATTTTTTAAAAAGATTTCTATGTATGCACTTTTAAATAGTAAATTTTTTTTCTAAATCTGGAAAATATGCAGAATTTGATACTGTAAAAAATGTGCTATGGGCAGAAAGTACAGTAAAAAATATTTTTCAAAATCGGGATGGAATGAAAAAATTCAGCCGCGCGGGTTTTGGATGAACAGCCGCGATGGGCCGCGCGGGTTTTGGCCGAACAGTCGCGATGGACCGCGCGGGTTTTGGACGCACAGTCGCGATGGACCGCGCAGGTTTAGGGCGCACAGTCGCGATGGACCGCGCAGGTTTTGGGCGCACAGTCGCGATGGACCGCGCAGGTTTTGGGCGCACAGTCGCGATGGACAGCGCGGAAAAAGGCCGCGAAGCCGCGGTGTGCAGCGCGGAAAAACACAGAACAGTCGCGATGGACCGCGCGACTGTCTGGAAAAAGGCCGCGATGGACCGCGCGGAAAAATGCAGAAAAGTCGCGATGGACCGCGCGACTGTCTGGCAAAAAGCCGCGAGGCGGAAGCCGTGCACGGAAAACGAGAAACGAACTCGAAAATTTAAAATTTAGGGCTGTTTTTTGGGGGCAAATCTCAGAACAGCAATGGATCTGCTGTCTAAGATGGCAGATCTATGGATCTAATGGTTAAAAACTCATAAAAACTAAGATTTAATGGCAAAGCTAGAGATCTAAAGTTCAAACCAAAGCGGAGTCGCCAAAACTGTTGGCTCGGTTTTGCAACCAAGCTTAGTGCTATGGGCACCTACTAACTAGTAGTAGCAGTTTCAATAGAAATAAAAACAATAAACTAAATAAACAATACTTTTCATGGATCTAAACAAGAATCTAAGCAAATAATGTAAATATTTCAAAATCAAGAACAAGAAACATAAGAAATAAATTTTGTATTGAAAAGTGGGGGGCAAGCAAGTGCTTGCGATATTACCTCCAATGGTGAAGGTTGATGTTGAGCAACTCCCAAGATGAGTGGCTCCAAACTCCAATAGGTCTCTTTCTCCAAGGTTGCTTCAATGGCTAAAAGTGCTCAGGGGAGATTTCAGCAGCATAAGGATGAGATAATGGAAGGATATGAAATGAGGAGCCCCTACCACCTTTTTATAGTTTTTGGTGGTGAGGAATACCATTTGTGGTTTTGTGGAAACCAATGGTATTGACCAACATAGTTTAGGTATTTTTCCCTCCTTTTTCCTTTTTTGAATAAAAATAATATTTTAATTCCCTTTTTAATATTTTTGGGAATTTGGACCCTTTTTGAGGGTTTTTTATGATTTTCTTGGAAAAATAATCTTTTTTAATGGAAAAAGGGGTGTACCAAGGTCTTTTGGTGGCCTTTTGTTGGTTTCAGAGGCTCAGATGGTGGAAAAGTGGACAAATGGGTCATGTGAGTAAGGGAATGAGCTAGTGAGCACTTTTTAGGTGTTAACACCCCATAGTACCCAAAACCCAAAAAACCCGTGGTTCTCCTGTAGACCATGCTAAGCTTTAACTATGTTCTCCCTTTGCCGCTATTTCCTCTGACTCTGTCGCTTCCTCTAACATCACACCTATGACTTCTATAATGGCGTGTCCTTTACAACATTTTGCTTCTTAAATTCTTGTTCCTATAGCAGTTAGGCCACTGCTCAGCCCTTAATTGCACCAACCACCTCTAGGTATCCATAGTACTTTGTCTTTACTAAGGAAACATGTCCTTTTCTCCCAATTGTACTTCGCTCCATACCCTCTGCATGGGATTTGCGGAGTCACCTTTCTCCCAAAAATGGTCAAGTTAGGCCTCACCTAATTGTACTTTCCTTATTAACTTTCTCTTCTTGGGCCACTCCCAACAGGTCACCTTCAAACCGTCAGCATCGCTTTCTTTCCTACGTGTGATATTCCTTCAAACTACCATACCTGATGATTTCCCTAGATTTGATTTCCTTCAGGAGACCCAACTCGTTGTTTCCCTAGACAACATGTTGAGCTTGGAGTCTAAGTCAAACTGAGCCTTCGCAATCTTGTGAAGCCAAATCTCAAGCGGGTCCATGCGAACAGTTTGACTCAAACCTTGATCATTTCCCATCAATTTTCCAGCCGCAGAATCCATCAGGGAACAAGATAACAAGGTCTTGGTGTGCCATAGTAATGTAAGGGTATTTATGTATTTTGTTTCCCTAGATATTGTCAAACCAAAGTATTCCACCATTCTTCCCAAATTCTCCAACTCAAGATTCTAAGATTGGTTGTGCATCCAATTGTCCATATCTTGTAAGTGCAATTTCACTACAGCTAACAACATTCCCCTGAAACAAGCCTTCACCTTCTCCTATTCACTTAAGACCTTAGTCATATGGGAATGTCGAGATCCTAGAGGATGCTTGCATTCTATTCTTTTGATTCTAACCATGTTAATTAGTGAAATCAAACCAGAGAGATCAAGGGGAAGGAAACATAGAGAATTTGGAGACCATCCACTAAATGAACCATTAGACCACCTAGGATGAATATTTACATAGGTCTCCCTTCACCCATTACCATGGAAAAATAAACTTAGCACATAACTCCCGATGATGAACAGGAAAACACCATCACAAATGTGAGGCATGCTAAGAAATAAAGGAGGGGAAGTGGCAATGAATGCAATCAATCCCTCGGGAGAGATCACCTACATTTTGTACTACCACTTGTAGGAAATCAGGTTTCCATGATAACCACGACCGAATGCCACCTAGCCAAATTACGACTTGAGTTGGCTTTCCGCCACTTGGCCACACACATTAACCACCTTCCAATAGACATTGATGTTGGCATGGTGGGAAGAGGATGGATGTTGTGGATAGCACCCAACATTGGGGGATTATAAAAATTGCTTTAATAAACTATAATGGTTATCAAAATTGTCACTGGAGTTTGCTTCGTTAAACGGATATTTTGATATTTCTTTCAAGATAGTTATCATTTTCAAAATGAGACATGTTTAACAAAAGTTTTAATTGTTGCTTAAATAGTTTGGGTTCCACCTATCATTAAGTGTGACACAATGTTTCATGTCTTGATATTTGATGGATGCTCAACATTGAAATTGTTAAGTAATTATTTCTTAATATTTTCCTTTTAAATATTAAAAGTGGTATAGTGTTAGAGAACTATAAATAATAATAAAGTTTTTCCATGTAGCATACATAACAAAGATCATAAAGTTATGAGACATGCATTAGGGGATGAGTTGTCCTTGTTATTGGGGTTGGGTCTCAGTATATCATTAGTTGCTTCCAACTTAAATAATGAAAATTGAAGGATATATTATTTAAAATTAGGACATACTTATTGTTGTTGGTGCAATCAATGAGTTCTTAGAACGTTTTACCCATGATTCAAAGAGTTGTTTCACTTGTTGACCAGTGTAATCAGGGAAATATGATGCCAATTATGTTGCAGTTTCCTCATTCAATTGATTTCTTGACTTATCATATTCAAAACAAATTTGACTTCTAATATTTGAAGGCAATCATATTCTTTGTCTAACTTTTTGGAAAGTACCTTCTAATCTCATAACAATATTTAAAAATTGTGCTCTCATCTCATTTACAAGACACATTCTGTCATGTTCAAATGTGCTTCTATTCTCCTTAGCAACTCCTCTCCTTCCTCCTTGGTTACTATTCCAAATTTTCATTTCTCTATCATTTCGCTCCATTACTTGATTCCTTAACCATCCCAAAGTATAAGGATTAATATTTCGAGTCAATTCAAGAGCATGGGACCCTTGGACATACATATAAGGAACCATCTCATCTCCTAAACAAAAAGAACACTACCAAAGCCACTTATTAGCAAGGATGCCAATCCTCCAATGTCAGTGGCTCAAAATGTTTATCATGAATGAAATGATACCACCATTCTAAAATATATAATGTGATAAAAACTAACCAAATTTGACATACGTTTCCTCATATGAATATGCATCTACCCCTCTACACCCTCGTACTTGCAACATGTGGAATTATTTTACACTTCCACTTCCTCACCAACTTTTTATACTTCTCTTCATCTTGTAGGCCTTCATTAATCTAGAAAAAATGCATTTCAATGCATATGATTAAATGCTAAGTTTTTGGTTCAAACTAAATAACACCGACAACCATTCATAATTAGCCAAAACATAATAACATAAATTTTTATTATTATTCAAGACCCACATAAAAATTATTTGATATGTTTACATAATTATTAAAACTTTAAAATTACCTCATGTCGAATGAGGATCTTGTCTAATGCCGATCCATTTGATTTCCCATAGTTAATATCATTGTACTCTTGGATTTTATGATGATTTAAAAATTATTCACACTTACATGCAATCCTAATTTTATCCATCTCCTCCAAAATTTGATCAGATTTTGTTTTCTCAATGCGTCTAGTTGAATGAACCTCGTCATAATCTTGTGCAATTCCTTGAATTTCATGAAATGGCTTCAAAATAGTTCTAATCCCAGCATGGAACGAACAATATACAAGCTTGGACATTGAGCAAGGAGTCAATCAAATAGGAACCTTAAGTATGAAAGTGTATACCTTTTATAATGTGTTCTATACATGGGATAGTTTTTAATATTATTTATCTGTCGACTAGATAAGTTTGGTTGAATGTCTATAATACGATCATCTAACTTTTCTTCCCATCCTTTGCTCAGTTCCAAAGCAGGATTCAAATCCTAATATTTTAGAACATGGTAATATTAAGAAATGTGCATAGCTTACTAGGATCAAGTTTGGTGACATTGCATAAAATTCATAAGCACTATGGATAGTATCACCTTCTTCAATTTCGATTTCATACATGCAACCATGTGTATATATTTTTATGGAATGTGCACCAAGGAAAAAAATTATTTCCCATTGGAGAAACACTATTATTTCATGGTAAAAGGCATATGTCCACTAGATCATAACACTCAAACAAATTCATTGTCACTACCCTTCCATCCACTATGTGGATCCCATCTTGTGAAAGCTTGTTTAACAACTTCATTAAGTTCTTCTCACTTTTAGGATCATCAACATGTGCTAAAACTTGTTTATATTCTTCTTTTCCATCCAATTTTCCAAATCTTACACAATACATCAACCTATTGACTTCTAATAACTCAAACAATATGTCACATGCCTTCCCAAATCAACCATAAAGTAAACGAGAATCAATACCAAGTTTGAAAGAAACTTCATTGACTATACTTCCAGATCTCTTTTCATATGATTCAACCACAAATGAAGAATATGAACTTGCCTGACCCTAACTCCATATGTGAAAGTATCATTGTTATAACATTTTTTTCCACATCATTGCAAAGTGCTCATTTTGGCTAATATTCACCCTTTGTAGACTTCCTTGTCCCTTTATGTTTAAATCTAATTATCCATTCTCAGTATAAAGCTTCAAAAAATCCCTATTTCCTGTACATGCGTGCACTAGAAGTGAATAGCGCACGTATATGTGATTTCCAGTGTACAACACATGTATGCCATGTTTTGAACGTCAAAAATAATAAAATATTGGGAAATGTGAAAATAGTTTCATGGGTTTCAATCTTATTTTTCCCATAGATAACTACTATAACTTCCCTAATTTCTTGCCAAAGGGAACAAAAGAGGGTAAGGAAAGAATGAGAAGGAGGAGAGAGCATTATAGCATTGTTATGTTTAACTATTTCCATTTGAATCCATAAACCATATTTCCAAGTCTATAAACATTCCCCCATATATGGAAATCAACATTTCCAAGAGTCTCCATTCATTATCTTGCCAAGAAACTATAGTCTTGTTTCTTTGGGCTTGCCTTTGGAGCAAAAAGGAGGTACGGTATGTGTGTGGCCGAGGTGGAGGAACGCATTTTTCGGTTCAGAACAATGTCGCAGTTGAGAAAAAGGTGACACCTATCTTGTATTATTGTTGTTAATTTTATATAAATAATTATTTTACTATCCTATGATGTGTTGAATACTTGTTGGTCATTATCTTGTTAATTTAATACATTTGATTTGTAGTTAAATTATTGTGTTTGAAATTAGCTACTTGTATCTTTGTTTGTGTTGGTGATTGCAGGTCACCCAAGATACAATTGGAGCAGAAGTTGAAAAATGAATCTTCTACAAACATTGGACCAGAGGTAGGAACTTTATTCTTTGTTTTCTAATTTTTAAATAAATTGTAAATATTTTTAGTTGCAATTTCAATAGGATTGTTTGAATTATATTTATGGGGCACCACTCTAATGGCTCTAACCCATATCCATAGGGGACCTTTTCCCGAAACAAAATTAGCAACACTGCTGCGGAGAGTCTCCTTTTAGGTTTGTATAGGGTGTCTCTTTTTGGTTTTCTTTATTTCTTTTTGTTCTCCCTTCCTATAAATAATTTTTTGCAGTAGTTTAATTTTCATCTTGAAATCCTTGGGGAAAATTTTGGTGCTTTATCTAAAATTTGGAAATTGATTGTTCTTTCCTCCTTTGTGTTCATACGCATGTTAAAGTGTGTACATGATCGTATATTTGCATTGTTAGAAAAACAGGACCGCAGAGCAATAACAATAAACAAGATGCAAATATAAATCACATATACACAATACAAGAGAGACACCAATATAGCGTGGTTCACCCAATCTGGGATACGTCCATGGAGAAATTGCCAGTCCTTTTATTATTATACCATCCAAAAATGAAGGGATACAACCTGCAACACATCCACTGCAACTTCCTCTTCACTCTCTATCAGTCTCTCTTACACAATCACATAGATATTTACAATGCTACAATAAATTACACAATCGTATTACAATGTCTTCCTTTTAAAGGGAATTACCATGGGAAAATACTACTGGTCACCCAATACCATGGGCCCATAAACTATTAGTCAACAAAACAACCCATAAAATTTCTTTCGAGGCACTGCCCCTAAACCCCCGTGGGAAGGTTATGCCCCCCCCACCTCCCCGCTAGGATGAGTGTACAGTCCACCTACATTTCTGTCATGTCCCCAATTAAATGATTTTTTAGATAAATAATTAAGTTTTCCTACCCATTTCCTAAGGGTTATGAGGAAGAATTAAAATATTGACATTTAACCCCAACGTCTATAGTTTCTCGTGAAAATTCAATATTATAAATTGATGGTAGAAAAATAGGCCAATAAATTATGGAATAAATGTTAAATGCTCCAAAATGAAGTGGCATTAGGTCCTAGTTGGACTTGGGGGTGCATAAGTGGATATGTGGGTCCACATGAGAGAATATTCCTCCTTTAAACATGGAACCATCCCACAATTCGAGTTGGAGGGAAGAGGTAACATTCATGAAGGAAGATGAATATTCATAGGGCTAAAAATAGGCAATGACAAATTCTATGACAACTATGACAAGCATTATGGCACTTATGATAGATTCTATGACACCTATGACACTTATGACAGATTACATGACATATATGACAATGTAAGATATAAAAATAGACCAAGAGGGAACATGAGAGGAGTTACACATATCCAAAGCATCCAAAATATTCCCCAATTCGAATTCATAGAGGAGTTGGAGACAAAAGTGAGCCAAGTGTCATGTAGGTCCAATGAACGGTCATAACCCCTACTAATTCGAATTTCATGAGTAATTAGGAGATAATTTGGGTTCTTAGGAGGGAAATTTAGTCATTTAAAATTATTAAAAGGAGGCCAAGTCGAAATGGAGCAGCTTTTGGTCATTTTTTATTTGCATCTTTTCAATTTGGGAGAGCTTTAGCTTGTCCTGGCACAGTGGATGTTCATCCTCCCTGCCATTGAACCAATTTCATGGGTATAATATTACTATACAATTTGGTTGAAGGAGAGACCATTCATACATATAAACAGATATTCATGGGGAATTTTTGATGTATGTTCTATCCCCTTTGATTTCGATTCATGTTCTCTCTTCTTTCTCTACTATCTTTCTCTCAACACTTTCTCAAGGTTCATGTACAAGTGTGATAGCGCACTCCTTCATGCATATAGTTTATGGAAGAATGATATTTTGAACATATGGACATGTTATCTCCTTAATAACTCTGTAATGAACTTATCATGAGAGCCACAGCTCAAAACACCAAGCCTTTCATGTAATAATTCCAAGTAATATTATGATTCGAGCTATTTCCCTCATTGTATTCTCATGCTGATTTTGGGATGATATTGTACCTGTTTGATATCATATATTTTATGAGTTTTTGTCTATGTTTTGAGCTGAATATGGAGTTAAATTAAGGACCAAAATTTCCTATTCATACCCTTGAAGTCTTATTAAAGTTTGTGCAATAAATTCATTGCCCCTAGTCTACCATTTCTTCATAAATTATGTGCTCTACAAGCTATTGTCTTTTGGAAGATCTATCCAAACCTAAAATCTGATATATTTCTGAAAATATGTTAAAATTGAGGTCCTTTAACAGATAAAAGTCTCATATTAAAAATTAGGTAAGTCCGTACAGTGTTTGGGAGGCCAATTAGTAGATAAACTAGTGGGGTTTTCCACCAATGCAATTGACTAGTTTTGCTCCAATTCTTCCCCCCTTGAAAATTGAAGACCATGAATGTTTATAACATATTTTTGGGTGTATAAAGGTTGTATTATAGTGTAATATATCCTCATAATTCCCTCCATACATAATTTGAAATCATTTGGGATCATTTGGGACAGTTTGGGGTTTCACTAGTCCAAGGTTCGAAAATTGGCCAAATTGTGTAAACTTTCAAATTAGGGATACTAAAGTGGTATCAGAGCATGTTCCTTGCACTTGTGCATTAATATAATCCATTGAATAATAATTTTCAGCCATGTATTACCATTATGATGAATCCTATGAGTACAATTCTTATGAGCAGTATGAAGATGATTATGAGCAATATGAAGAAGGATGTGAATGGTACGAGGAAGAGGTGCCATCATGCAACACTTCTTACAATTTCATAAGGAATGAGCATTATTCTTATGAAATTTTGTATGATGAATATGAATGTGTCATACCAGAAAAGGATAATCCTATGAATGAATTAGAAATATTGATAGCAATAGGTAAAAATTTGCCTCAACAATATCAAGCATATCTTGCTTTGATGGGAAAGACAAATAAGGCCATTATTTTTGAAGACTTTGTCGATTGTGTTTTAGGATATAGGCACAATAATGAAGATGTTGATTTAGTGAAGAAAGGTCTATTCCATTCTTGCAAAATAACTTGGAGATAAAATCATATATGTTTGAGTGAAAAGGAGGAGCGAAATGAGGAGACCCATGAGCCACGTAGTTTTGAAATAGGGGAAGCAGAAGAAGCATTACATGAAGAGGATCGAAAGTCACTCCCAAGTGACTCTAAAAAATATGAAGAAACACCAGATGAACATAAATAATATTCCATTGAAAACACTAAATATCATTCTGATGCACACTCTACTTTGGACATGAATAAAAGAGCATCTACTGATGGATGCTTGAACTGTGAAGGAGTACCTACTGATGGGTGATCACACCTCTATGTTGGTGACATAGAGATCACTTTTGAAGGTGTTTATATAGGCCAAAATACCATTTTCCATGGATATGGAGACCTTGTATAATTTGAAGAAGAACCAAGATCAAATTCCCCATCACCACTTGAGCTTCATGAAGTTGGTCCAAGCAAAAAGGAAGAAGAAGAGGAGGCTCATTTGCAAGAACCTCATTTTCTTCCAGGTTCCTTGAATATGGATGAAAAGAAGATTCAAGAGGCCTTGAAAACTCTCCATGACACACATGCATTGGTTTCAAAATTTTGTTGGTTTGTGGAGGAGAAATATTCCCTTGAAGACAAGGAGAAAATACAGAAGGCAATGTTGTAAACCAAAGGTAATTTTTTGAATTTGATTTATGATAGATATTATTTAATTGAGCTTGTTGGTTTGTATCATGGAATAAAATTGAAGGATGCATAAGAGAATGAAAAGCTCTCAAATGAGTTGGACTCCACCCAAAATGCACTCCAAAACTCTATGGTGCAGATTGAGCAACTTCAAGAGAGGTTGCAAAGGTCCTTTACACCCCCCTACATATCAGATAGTCATTCAATGGTTGAAATAATTTATGTTACAAAGGAGGAACATCATTTGATGATGAAACATGAGGTACATGTTTATATGCATGTGCTTGAAGGGGCTACATTGAAACAATAAGGAAGCCAAGCACTTGTACTTGTTCAGATGGACTATGAGATGCCTTATGGGGAGAGTTGTAGAGCCTTGGAGGAGGCACATGATCTCAAAATAGTTGGACCATCCAATTATGGAGAAGATGAATTCATAAGTTTGATGGGTAAGAGTTGGAAAGAGGTAAGGTTGGTTCACAATTATTCACCCCCTACTTCTTTTTTAGCCACAACAATTGGGGATGGAAATTGGGTGAAAGGTTTCTTTCTGATGGTGCCACATGAGGAGTATGAAACTCCTATCTCTCCTTTCTATGATGGCATGATTAGAGAACATTATTATTTACATTTTCAGCAGCATCATTTTTTATTTCTTGATGATACACATACTCATGGATGCACATATGGTACTCCTTTGAGCCCCTTGAAAGCTCATTGTTTTGTTTGTGTTGGGTGTGTGAGCTATATCAAAGAAATCACCTAATATTTAATTATCGACCAGGGTTGGTATTCTTAGAGTTGTGGCAAAGTATATGTTGAGGTAGAATAGTACCTAATATTTGTGAAAATCCTCACAGCAGATCTAAGAGATGATGTATACCTCACAAGAGTAATTATGATTAAGCAGGAAAATAGAAGAAGAGTGGTCAATGCAGTATAATTAACAACAGAATAATAATACAGTAGAACTCGGATAGAAGCAAAAATACTTCACACACACTAATTAATTAATCACAATATGGACAATAAGTAGTACAATGCATGAGGATTCGAATGCCAAGGTGGCAATTCGAATTAGCCTTCATGGAGTGATCAAAAGATCACTGGAGTGTCATCGGAGCACAACTAGTAGTCTATCTCATCATCGGTGGAGTCATCAATGCACAAGTAACTGTCAACTGTCAGTAAAACTGAGTCTAACTGAGTGTGGTAGGTGTAACTGAATGTAACTGGCACATGGAGACACTAATTGAATGAAGGAGGCTTAGTGGAGGGCGCATGAGGAGCTAAATGGAGTCAGAACAGGTATTCATGTCTCATCAGAGGTCAATCAGAGTGATAACAGCAGTGAAGAGTGAGTTTGCCCTCAAATCAAGGAAAGACTGGTGGCTAACTAAAGTAAACTGGACTGGTAGGTGAGAAAGGCGCCCTTCTCATGCAGTAGGTGAAAGGAGGGCACATGACAGGCTAGGAGGGATGAAATTGAGTGGAAGGAAGCTCCGAGGGCTAGCTAACTAAGGGCTAGGTGCTGGGACTGATGACTGGAATGCATGCAAACCCTAAATGATGCATGCGAACCCTAAAAGTGCATCCATGACTGAAAATGTAAATGATCAAATACTGGTGGGACTAGGATGGAGTATAGGAATATCCTAACACCCCCCCTTAATCCATCCTAGGCCCTAATAACTAAGACCGAAGGTCACCCAATACAATGAATAATAACAGTCAATAACCCAAGGAAGTTGGGGAAAATTTCATGGGAAAAATACCCCCCCTCAAAACAGACTGTAAGGCACACATAAAAAATAAATGCTCCAAACTCAAGCAGGTGTGATGCTTGGTCATATGTCTGGAGGTATCTTCTTCTTGGGAAGAAGTGGATCATGCTCAAAAAACATGTGCTTGTACTTGCTCTTCAGATCGAATGTGATGAGAACAAATCCAAAAGTATGAGGATGATCCTTGAACTTGTGATTCGAATCAATTGAGGTAGGATAAAAAACATGAATATGCAGATAGTATTTTGTCTTCTCCTTTGAACCAGCAGGGGTGAGATCAAAACCATCATATGCATGAGAAATTATCTCAAGTAGTGTTTGCTTAGGATCCAAATTAGATCCAAGACTTGAATCATGGTTTCTTGAGATCTCCTTTGAACCATAAGAGGTGATATCAAAACCAGTAAATGCATGAGAGATTATCTCAAGCGAATGGAAATGGTTTCTTGAGATATCCTTTGAACCATAAGAGGTAAGATCAAAACCAGTGGATGCATGAGAAATTATCCCAAGTGGGTGGCAATGTCCATATTCTTCAATAACCTTCTGAAAGCATGGAATAATGATCATATAGTAGTAAATAAGAGGTGATTGCTTGAGGAGAGAGAATGCATTACCTCCAATAGATGATTTTACATCCGAAATAATCATGTGATAATGATGCAAACTAACAGACTCTGGTGCAAGAGAGGATTTAGGACCTTTTGCAATATCTAGAGTGTGAGCTGGCACAGAAAGAGAATAAATTTGGAGCATGAGTGTAGAATCTACAAGTTCTTCTTCTTTGTGGACAACTTCAATATGAGATGTGTTTGATACTGGTTCATGATCAATGAGATCATCAAGGAGGGTGAATGCATCACTTTGCTTGTTCTCTAAAGGGTTTGGACCAATCCCTTTATTATGTCTTCCATATATTTCATCCAGATGGGCCCATAGCTCTTCTGTAGTTTCAACAACACCAAGGTATTGGTATATCATGTATCCAGTCATAGCAAGCATCATTGATCCAAAGGCTCCGTCACCTTTATTTAACCAATCAATCTCCAGTTTAGAAGATTCGAACTCTCTTTCAAAACAACAGCCAAAGAGATCACGGCTCTTCAAATATGCTATCATTTTTTGTTTCCATTCATCATAGTTGAGTGGAGAAAGAGGAGGGATTTTTATTCTGAATTCATTGAAGCTGTAGAAGACCTACAAAAACAATAGAGAATATCTGCAATTGCTACTGCTGCAAAAGCGCAGAAACTACTGCAACTGCTGCACTTGAAATCTTGATAATAACCTGCAAAAAACTCTCAGGAATGGAGATAAACAATACTTTCAACATGATCTGATACCATGTGAAAATCCTCACAGTATATATTAGAGATAATTTATACCTCACAAGAGTAATTATGATTAAGCAGGAAAATAGAAGAAGAGTGGTCAATGCAGTATAATGAGCAACATAATAATAATACGGTAGAACTTGGATAGAAGCAAAAATACTTCACACACACTAATTAATTAATCACAATATGGAAAATAAGTAGTACAATGCATGAGTATTCGAATGCCAAGGTGGCAATTCGAATTAGCCTTCATGGAGTGATCAAAAGATCACTGGAGTGTCATCGGAGCACAACTAGTAGTCTATCTCATCATCGGTGGAGTCATCAATGCACAAGTAACTATCAACCGTCAGTCAAACTGAGTCTAACTGAGTGTGGTAGGTGTAACTGAATGTAACTAGCACATGGAGAAGCTAATTGAATGAAGGAGGCTCAGTGGAGGGCACATGAGGAGCTAACTGGAGTCAGAATAGGTATTCATGTCTCATCGGAGGTCAATCAGAGTGATAACAACAATGAGGAGTCAGTTTGGCCTCAAATCAAGGAAAGACTAGTGGCTAACTGAAATAAACTGGATTGGTAGGTGAGAAAGGCACCCTTCTCATGCAGTAGGTGAAAGGAGGGCGCATGACAGGCTAGGAGGGCTGAAACTGAGTGGAAGGAAGCTCTGGGGGATAGCTAACTAATGGCTAGGTGCTGGGACTGATGACTGGAATGCATGTAAATGCATGGAAACCCTAAGTGATGCATGCAAACCCTAAAAGTACATGCATGATTGAAAATGTAAATGATCAAAATACCGGTGGGACTAGGATGGAGTATAGGAATATCCTAACAATATTCGGCTTGTCAGACCCTAGAAATATTTAATAAAGAAAAGATCGAAAGATCTTTCAAAATGAAAAACCAAGTTAAACTTCAGAAAGACAATAAATGAACTAACTAAGCCTAGATAAACCAACAGATCAGAATAGTATCAAGTCATACTACTCTACTCTATGATTAAACAATAGAAAAGAAACAAATACTGATTAAAAAACAAACTGCTTTTATAAGAATGGAAACTACTTAATCAATTCTTCAGATTCTAATCTAGGAATTAGAAACAACTGTAAATGAAATTAGAGACCTATCTATGAAATGACTCAATTTGATAATAAATTACATAAACAAAAAACTATGTTAATTCAAAGCAAAACTACAAACTATTAATGAATTCAACAACTATTCAAGACTACACTAAAGCATCTAATTCCATTCTCCTTGATGTTGTACATCAAATGTAATAGGAACTGGAGTGAATGTATCATAATGACTTTCAAATGTAATGGCAAAGAAAAATTAAGTAAATCTAACCTAATTTATACAAAGAGATGTAAACTACAAAGAGACCAATTATAGTTAATTTTAAACATTATGATCTATCTTCTATCCATAAGCAAAATGATATGAAACTAATAAAATCTAGAAGCAAGTAGAAAACTTAATAAAGATATTTACTTCTGAATTCAATTTGGAAGCAAGTAGGAAACTTGATAAAGATATTTATGTAAAAGCAAATAGAAAACTTGATAAAGATATTTATTTTTGAACCAAATTCTATTTCATGAACATCTTCATTATCTGTATGAAATGGGAAACTAATCCTATACTTAACGAAGAAACTATTAAAACTAGAATACTTGGAGAATGAAATTATTAACTCTAATATGAAATAAATCTTAAGAACATGTAAGAAACTATACTAAGAATAAGACTGATAAATCTGAAAACAGCAACATATTGGTAAATCAAATATGAAAGACATAACTCAGAAAAACAGTTAAAACAAAGTTAAGGAAAATGAAATGGAAACTAAGAGAAATGACAAACTTAATTAAAATTTTTATGGAATATAAAGAAAGGTCCTATTTATTGTTAAAAATGATGATTAAAAGCAAGAAAGATTACAATTCAAAAACCTAAGAAAACTGGATTCAAAATAAGCATGAAAACAATGCAGAAAGTAGGAAAGTCCCAATGACGATTTGGATGACTGTCCGAATGAAAGTACAGATGGAAGAAAACAGATCAAACTAAGGAAAGAGGCAGTTTTGATGATCTTAACATCAGCTGGTGAATGCAGATGAACCTACAGTGCAAAGAAGTCAGTGAGAAGACTGTTGAGAAACTAAGATAGTAGGAAGCAACCTACTTCTATAACATAGTTAAACAAAACTAAGAATAAAACTTAACCTACAGCTACAGAAAAGGAGTCTAAAGGAACTAATTCTAATTATAACTACGCTTGAAACAACAACTAACTAAACAACAACTATCTAAACTCTATCTAATTGCGGAAGACTGAAAACAAACTATAAACACTTATGCTTGGTCGACCATTATCGATTCTGGAAACATAAATTAAGTTAGCAGCAAAACACAGATTATAGAGGAATGAGGAAATGACATATATAGAGAAACATAATTAATTATATAAACTAGAAAATGAACTAGCTATTTGCAGAAAAGAAAATACAGAAAAACATAAACAAAACCTCCAGTTGATGAGGGGCACTTCCCAACAATCAAAGATGGAAACTAAATCAACTTAGTCACCAACAACAGAGCATCAATAATAAAACTCAGGAGCTTCCATTAACTAAGAAAATTACACAACGTTTATGCAAAAACTACAGCTATCTTTTGTATATTCTATATGCTATCTGATCATCATCGTTTCTCCATATGAGGCATCTATTTATAATTTTACAATGGGAGAGAAGGTCGACGTAGTCGACCTCTCTAAAAATAGGAGTCTTTAAGACTATCAAATGGTTTCCTGGTGATTCACGACAATGTGAAGGTCGCCTTCCTGCTTTCACGGTGTCGATCCTACCAGATGTGAACAACTGCGTGTTTGTTTCCTCCAACCGTGGGTTGTGCTGGCAGGTCAAGCGTGGAAGGATGGAGCTACTGGAGCGTCAACATGGGCATGAGCGTGTGCTGTCAAGTTGAATGGATGGAGAAGCGAGTCTTCTAGAGTGTTGACATGAGGAAATGGTGTGCTATCAAGCTCGGCGGGCAGGGAGACGAATCTTCTAGAACCGGGGCTCACCAACCATAACCACCATGTTGCTAACTGAACCCATGTTTTTGTTTCTATCTTTAATGGCCAGGAATATGCCAACCAACGATCTTGTTGGTTGGACGAAGGGATGGACGACGGGTTGAACGTTGCTGGCGTCTTTGGCATGAAAGTGAGTCTGAATGAAGGTTCGTTTGAAGACCGCAGCCTATAGAGAAAAAACTAACTACCAAGCATGTCTAGAAATATGAGATGATTATTAATAAACCATAAAAATGTTGATAATCATTAACGATTCGTATGATGTTCAAATAAATGCATACTTGAGTCTGTTTGACAGTTTGAATGGAAAGAAGAGTGATTTATTATACAAAAATAGTTCAATTAACGCCACTCAGAGTATATTTGATGATAAAAAATAGTGACAAAATGGACACCAACATTCCCCCAAACTGGAGATATGCCAGGTCCTACTGAGCAAAATAGAGAAGTTTAGGAAGAAGTTTGAGCTGCGGTAGCAACTGCCTTTGACTTAGAAGAGGATGTGGTTTTAGCTTTAAGCTTTTGGAGCTTCCTAAACTAGTCCTTCAAGGTGTCATACTTCATCTGGAGAGTAGTATGGGATGCTGTTCTGACATTGACCAAGCATTCAATGCTTCTTACTTGTGTGCGCAGTGCCTTGTTTTCTTTCTGAAGCTCAGAGATTGTTTCCACATAATTTTGATTCTGGTCTGTCAACCGTGCTATCCCTCGGGTCAATCTATCCACTTCCCGCTGATTCAGAATGGGCGGTTCTATGCGATGTTCCATGTCCTTTTGAGAACTCAACTTTCTTGAAGATGTTTCAATCTCAACAATATGTTCTTCAAGAACTCTGCCTTCGTCGTGTGCAGCGGAATTTTCAGCAGCAGGGGCTTTACAGAATTGAGTAAATACATTGGCTAATGTGAGGAGAGGTGTTTCGAGGGTATGGTCGTCTGACTAGTTATCTGAACGTGATGGATGAACGATAGTCTGGATGACAGACTGGTCGACGAATTGGTCACGATTTGTTCTTGTGGATTTAGTGGGTACTGAGAAGAGTGGAGGTTCCGAAGTAGGGTCACTAAGGGTAAGCTCAGGAGAAGGCAATGGATGGACAAGATGTACATCTCCTGAGATATTCTCATCAAACCGTACATGCTTGGTGTCTTATTCTGTTTGCATAGAGGCTTGGGTAGGATCACTAATACTGGCTTGGACACGATGTTGTTTTCGAGAAGCAGAGGATTTGGCAATAGGCTTCTCGATCAAATGAGGGTTTAGTATTTCAAAGACAAAATGATCCCAGGTTTTCCCTCTCTTTTCCAACTAGTGAATGATCAATATTTTAATAACACAATGATGGTACAAGCTTCCAGAGGGATTAACAGTATTCTTCTTGACTTGACTTGACATTTTCTCTAAAATTTTCAGGAAATAGAATGGGAAATTGAGGGTCTACTTGTTAACAAAATGTGCTAGCAATCTAAAATGGCAGACTTTAAAAACAACAAACTTACCCTCACAAGTGATCAGATGGATAATGACAGTCAACGGATCTAGGTATTCCGGCTTGACCCATTCTCAGTGGAATCCTTTTGTTCCGGCAACATGTTGATATTTGGTCTTCAAAGAAAATTCATGATCCTTCCTTGGAAGGAGGAGATGTTTATGCCAACGGGATCCTTCCCTAGGGAGCTTCATGGCTAATGTGATAGATTCTTCCGTCACAAAGAAAGTGAGATGTCCAACTTTGGTCGTCTTACCATCGAACGCTTTTTCAAATAGTAAGGAGATTTCGTGGTCATGGTTGTCAAGAAGGCGAAGGAATGGACCCCATCCAACTCGAAGGAATACCTCACGACACTCTTTGAATTTAGGGATGCGAAGTAAATATTGGTAACTTCCAGGTTCATGACGGATTGGCATAACTAGACAGAGGTCGAGGGATGCAGATAGGTACAGGGGATGCAAGAGATGCAGGAGACACGACTTAACAGAAAAGATGGACAACGAACAGAATGGAGCGAAATTCACGCAGTCGTCAGTTTAAATTAAAGTTTGTTTGGATGGTTGAATGATCATATGCGAGGACTTAGCATGCTTGAGAGATCATGCTTATCATTCACAGATCTTGAATCGAGTCCAACATAGAAATGTGTGAGTTAGAGAATACGTGTGGATATGATATATTCAACCATGTCCAAAGCCGAGCTTTGGACAGGTTGAACGTAATTCTCGAAATGAAATTATAGACATAGATTATATGTGGGAGATCATGATAACTCGATTAAGATGATGACATGTCATACGATAAGATAATTAAAACCATATGGCGTTCATGCAAATATTCTGAAGATCGCAATGATGCATAATCCATTCGTTTAATAGAGGCGAGAGGGGTAAGGGAATGAGACCACGTGCAAAATTTACATTTGATTGATTCCTGACATAATTAGCCAATTAGATTTATCAATAATATTCAAATTTAGCTACCTTGGCATGTTTAATAAATCCATTATAAGCTATGTTTTCATTCGTGACTTCATTCAGATCGTTATACATTTGCCTCGTTCATCACCTCATTCGGATTGACATTCGACCCATCATTCAATCCTTCATACATACTTTTGTCTGTACAAGATCTGTTTGCTTATGTTGACTGAAGCTGATTTTGCAGGGAATTTCTGAGATTGTTAGTGCACAAAAGATGCTGTAAACTTTGCTTTTCTGGATCTTTCAGTTGCATTCCTCTTTATTTGTCATTGATTAGAACAATCTTCCCTCTGCTTTGCTTTCTGTTTTTTGCATTATCCTGAAAATACCTATCATTTTATCAGAGATACATAAAAAATTTCATCAATATTCAAAAAGTAAAAATAGTTCTGATCCTCCCCCAAACCAAAAATATGGCGTGTCCTCAAGCCATCAAAGAAAAATTTGATTAATATTCACATATTTTTAATACATGGTTCGGGCAATAACTTCTAAAAATGCTTGTGATAATTTTCGTAGATGATTCAGATATGTACATTCATAAAAAAGAATACAACAGTGGTTAAGAAGACCATATGAAGAATGATAGTATAATTGATGTGAAAAATGCTATAGGAAAACTAGTCATCCATGACTCATTGTAAAGATCTCTTGTCAGCCAGAGAATATAGATAAAGTTCAACCTAAAGTTTGTGAGATTTCTATAGTTATGGGTCCCATTTCTAGGATAGTCATATCCTAGGTATTTATTGAATTAAATGATAGGGTCCAAGTCCAACTTACAACTATTCTCTAATGACAGTATAAATAATCGGCCTAAACATATGTTTGTATACCCAAGGTTTTATGAGCCATGTGGATAGCGATGCATTAACCAAACCTATTTTACCCGATAATGATCCACTGCCAGCATGCCTGTTCAGTACCCCAACGGGTTTATCTTGGTACCATGCAAGCATAGACCCGCTGCCAGTGAGCCTGTTCAGTACCCCGACAGGTTTACTTGCATTTACCGAGCTTCCTTGTTTAAGATTTTACTTAGCATGGACCCGCTACCAGCGAGCCTGTTCAGTACCCCGACGGGTTTGCCTCGTATAATGATATATATATATATATATATATATATAAGGAAGCCGGTTGGTACTAGAGTGTGCTAAGCTTGCTAAACACATAATTCAAAAATTTAGCGCGAACCTTATGAGTAACTTTATTTATAATGGCATATATTATAGATCATGTCAAAAGATAATAACCTAAAGCTGTTCTTTGACCTCTTAGTCTATCTTCTTCATAAAAGGTCAGTAATGTTCCCCACAAAATAGAAAATATTATTCACTTTTAGGCTACCTTTTAAAAGTGCTTAAGAGACAAGTTTTGATAATGAGTCTAGGATTAGCTAGTAGTCCATAGGTGTAAGATAGAGCTTTTGAAGATCATAGTAATTAAGGTGGGTCTTAAGCAACTGTCCTAATGATAAATCAGAAATGTACATGTTTGAATCAAATACCATATACAGAATCATAAGAGAGAGTGGTTAAAAGTAATATAAAGAACGCTTTAACCTTTCACTATAAAGTTTCAATTTTCAACAATAATCGAAAGAGAAGGAGAATTATAAGTATTATTTTTTTAGAGCACTTCCCTTTTCAGATAATATTGAATGAGCTGATTATAAGGATAAGGTTCTTGTAATTAAGCTGCAAAACCACTTGTTAGATGATTCAAATTTATTCAACACAAAAACATATGTACAAAGAAAGTTATGCAAAATTTTCAAAATTAAAGAAAGGAAAAGAGTCTTTCTGTTTTAATTGACAAAATTTTAGAAGCTGATCATAATAAATTTCCTGTAAAAATGCAATCAATTGTTAGAAATAACTCTTATTATTGAAAAAAAAAAAACATATTTACATATATACAAAGGAAGATAACCCAAAATAATTCATGAACCAGGAGAAGGAGGAATGACTTCCTCTTCTACCAGCTCCATTTCCTCCTGTTGTAAGGCATTCTGCACAAAATCTTGTTTAGATATTGGTTGATGATAAAGTCTAAGTCTATGTCCATTTACAACAAAATAAATTTGAGAATCATCAATTGTCTTAATTTTAACGGATCCATTATCAAAAGCTGTAACAATTTCATATGGACCCATCCAACGAGTAGTTAATTTACCTTTAACATTTTTGTACCTTGAATCAAAAAGTAATGCCCAGTCTCCAGTTTTGAATTGTTTTTGTTTAATGTATCTATCATGCCATTTTTTGCGTTGGTTTCGTATTAAGATTGTGCGTTGAATAGCATCTTGCTTAATCTTTTCTAATTCATTTATTTGCAGGATCCATTGTCTTTGTGCTTCTTCTAGATTCATCCCTAATTGTGCAACCATATGAAAGGTTTTGACTTGAAATTCAATAGGTAGAAGAACTTGTTTATCATAAACAAGTTCATAAGGTGTGTGGCCAATGGTGTTCTGCCAAGTTATTCTGTAAGCCCACAAGGCTTCTGGGAGCCTATCTTCCCAGTCTTTATGGTGTAAGTGAATAGTCTTAGTCAGGATGGATTCTAATACTTTTTTAGTGGACTCTACCTGACCATTGGCCTGTGGGTTATATGGTGAAGATTTACAATGTCTAATACCATATTTGTCAGTAATCTCTTTCATTAATTTGGAGGTAAACTGAGATCCTTGATCGGTTACAATTTCCCTAGGTACACCGAATCGGGTGAATATTTCTTCATAAATGAATTCCACCACAAATTTTTCTATGGCTCGGAATAAGGCTTTGGATTCTACCCACTTGGTAACATAATCTGTACAGACTAGGATGTACTTCTTCTTGTGAGACATAGGGGAAATTGGCCCAACAAAATCTAGAGCCCATTTTTCAAAAGGCTCAATCATAACTTGGGGTTGTAAGGGAATCTCATTGGATGGTGTAGGTATACCCGTTCTTTGGCAACTGTCACACCCTTTGACATACTTGGCAACATATTTGAAAATGCTTGGCCAATAATACCCAGAGTGCAACACTTTGTATGTTGTTCTCTTATCAAAAAAATTCCCGCCACAAGGTCCACCATGACATGCATGTAGGATCTCTACCATCTCATCCTCCTGTACACATCGTCTAATAATAAGGTCAGGACTAGTACGGAAGAGATCATTATCCACCCACGAATAATTAGAACTTTGAACTATGATCCTATGTTTCTTAGGTGGAGAGAGATGGTTTGGTAGCTTTCCAGTTGCTAAATAATTGGCTATGTTTGCAAACCATGGGGTTCGAAGAGACACAGCGAACAAATGTTCATCTGGGAAGCTATCATTGATAGGACTAGCATTATCGTCAGTTTTAATTCGAGAGAGAAAATCTGCTACCACATTCTCTCAACCGGGATGATCAACAATGGTGATGTTAAATTCTTGTAACAAAAGAAGCCACCGAGTCACTCTGCCATTGGTGATAGGTTTATTCATTAAAAACCTGATGGAAGAGTGGTCAGTGTGGATAAAAATTTCATATCCTGTGATATAATGACGAAACTTGTTGATGGCGTAGACTACTTCCATAAACTCTTTTTCAGTAACAGTGTATTTTGTTTCTGCAGGAGTCAAATTTTTACTAGCAAAACAGATGGCATGCGACGTTTGTCCCTCTTTTTGACCTAATATTGATCCTATAGCTATGTTGGAAGCATCAGTGGATATATGGAAAGGAAGGGACCAATTGGGGCCCCTAAGTATTGGTGCCACTGATAGGTTTGCCTTCAGAGTTTCAAAGGCATGTTGACAAGGTTTAGTCCATTGAAATTTTGTGTCCTTCATGAGTAATTTGAACAAGGGTGCAGCTATCTTAGTGAAATTTTCAATAAAATGTTTATAATAGCCTGCATGGCCAAGAAAATGTTTTACTTCCTTCAGAGTTTTTGGAGGAGGAAGATTAACAATTATTTCTACCTTGGTAGGATCTACCTTGATACCTTGAAGAGAGACATGATGTCCCAAAACTATGCCCTTGGTTAGTAGCATCTTACATTTTTCATGACTAAGAGCTAAGTTCGTTTCTTGGCATTGAATAAGAACTGTTTCGAGGTTATCAAGGGCTTCATGGAAGGTATTTCCATAAACTGTAAAATCATCCATATAAACTTCTACACAGTCGTGTATAAGGTCAACAAATATTCCTAGAACTGCACGCTGGAAGGTAGCAGGTGCATTACATAGGCCAAATGGTAACACTCGATAGGAATATGTCCTCCAAGAACAAGTAAAAGTTGTCTTGTCTTGATCCTTAGGTGCTATCAATATTTGATTTTATCCACTATACCCATCAAGGAATGAAAAATATTGTTTCCCTGATAAGTTGTCTAACACCTGATCGACGAAAGGAAAAGGGAAGTAGTCCTTAAGAGTGGCCTTGTTCAGTTCTTGAAAGTCAACACAGATACGCCATTTCCCTGTGACTTTCTTTGGAACTACCACCAGAGGAGACACCCATTTACTATTGGAAATTGGGTAAATGAAACCGGCGTTAAGGAGATTTTGTAGTTCATCTTTTACTATATCCTTTAGGGCTAGATTCATTCTTCTCTGGGGATGCCTAATAGGAGGCACATTCGAGTCTGTATAAATGTGGTGGATACAGGTATCTGGGTGTATACCTTTCATATCGGTATATTCCCATGCAAATGCTCCAGTTTGACTCTTGAGAACTTTTAGTAATTCTTTTTGCTGACTCTCATCTAAACCTGCATTTATATGTAGAAATTTGTCGGAACTAACCTTACAAGGTATGGAATAGAATCCTAGATGTTATTCGATTGTGAAGACACATGGTGTACTTGTAAATGTTGAGAGGCTCATGTTTTCTTGGAATTCATCTCCAAAGATCTGGTCAAGTTGAGAAAAAGGCTAAGGAAAGTCTATACATGTTGTGGAGGAGATAAATTGGTTCAACACATTCTCGGTATTATGTTCTTGAAGTGCCCAGGAGATATCACTAACGAGGGAAAGCTCTTCCAAGTTCTCATCCCCAAAAGGACAATCTAACCAAAACAGGTTTTCAGTTACTGGCTGAGCTGGTAGGTATAAAGCTAGTTTTCTTGTAGATAACCCATCAGAGATAATCATCTCTCCATCCCTAAATCCTATAAATGGATTGGAAGTAGCCAACCACGGTCTTCCCAAAATAATGGGGTGACCTTTGGAAGGGTCTTTTGATTCTATGACCATGAAGTCCACAGGATATTCCCATGAAGCTACTGATACAGTGATGTCATCTAAGATCCCAGCAGGCTGCAGCATTGTGCGATCTGCTAACTCTAGCATTGTTGGGGTAGGGAGGAGGAATGGTCCTAAATTGAGAGTTTCCAAAACTGTGGTAGTCATCAGGTTAATAGCAGCTCCTAGATCAATAAGTGTGTTTCCTATGGTGGTGTTATTGATGATAACAGTCACCACAGGGTTTCTTGGATTGGAATACTTTGGGATTCTAGGTTGGTTTGCTATGCCATCTGATATTTCTCCTATTACATGAATCATCGGAGGGTATTTTTCTTTTCTGCCTGGTCTTTTAATACAGAGTTCCTTTATTACTGTACTATAGATTGGGATATCCTTAATGGCCTGTAACAAAGGAATCTTAATGCAAATATTTTTCAATTCGTTAATGATATCATACTCTGGATATGTTACAGACTTTTCTATTACCAGACACTCCGGATATGGGGGTGACTTTTCTCCTGTAATTAATTCTTTATATGGGCGGTTGTGTGTTGAAGATTTAGGAATAACCACATCTTCAAGAATGACATCATTAAAAAATTCACTAGGTATGTCTTCTTCATTCTCTTCTTGGATAACAACTGATGACTTGGGATGATCTTGCAGAACTCTTCCATACCGTAGTTGAATCTCGTGTATTGGTGCGGTCGAAATGGCATATGATGGAATAGGTAACAAACCAATGTTGTTAAGAGCTTGGGTTGGCTTGTTGTTAGGATTCGGTATCGGTTGTACAGGTAATATTGTGGGTCTTGGAGGATTCATATTCTAGAAATGGTGAGGTTGATTTGGGATAGGGGGTAGTGAAGGAGGTACACATCCAGGAAAAAGTTGCTGGATATTAGGTGGGTAAGGATAGTTAGGCATAGGAGGAGGATTTTGAGCATAAGCTTGTCCTCTCCATCCATGTGGCCATTGATGTTGTTGAGCATTCTGAGGAGGGTACTGCGGTGGTCAATTCTGCCAACCTGCAGTGTTCCATTGTTGAAGAGGTTGATAAGGATAGTAATAGGGTGGAATCTGTGATGAATCTTGATACGATGGTTGATCTCTAGGTTGCTAAGGCCTCCTAGATGTTCCAACAAATTTTCCACTTTTATATATAGCTTGCAACCCAGGTAATGATGGATAGTTATTGGTTGGATGTTCTTCTGTACAAAGGTGACAAACCGAAACGTTATTCAATGGACATTCTTGTTGAGGATGTTGAGTTCTACACCTAGGACAAAAAACACTCATTGCTGCACGCTCTTCATCTTGCCTCTTTTTAGCTTGTAGTGCATCTAGTTGAGAACCCATAGCTCCCAAGATATCTGTTTTAAAATTTTCTAATAGGTTTCCCAAATCTACCCTTGTAACTCCACCAGGACCCAATGTGTTTCCTTTTAGGTTCCTAGCATAAGATTCTTAAAGATGTCTTCCACTTTTCCCTCTACTCCTAGAGTAATTCCTACATAGTTCACAAATTTGTGCAAAAGACTTATGAGAGATGTCTCCGGCTGACATGAGATTAAGGTTTTCTAAGAATTCTTCTGAGATTCCCTTGAGGAAGAGTGTTCTTACTGCATCTTCTCGAAGATCACTATATTTGGATTTGTGTAACACATAGTTAAATCTCTCAAGATAGTCTTCTAGGCTCTCATATTCAAGTGGTTGAATTTTAAAAATATCATTGCAAGAGTCCTTAGGTCTACAGTATTCCTGATACTTCCGTAGAAATGGATTCTTCATGTCTTCCCAAGTTCTAATACTAGATTCTCTTAACCCCATGAACCATCAAAGAGAAGAATCTTTTAATGTGATAGGAAAGAGTTTTAGTTTTTGGCCATCTTGTAGGTAATTATAACTCCTACACAAAATGTCAAACTCGAATAAAAATGTGTTTGGATCCTCACTACTCTTCCCATAAAAGGTTGGTAGTGAGGAAGGAAGGATATTTTTTATAGTAACATCTTGTGTAGTGTCTAAGATAGGGAACCCGAAGGTACCTTTAGTTCTAACCTCTCCTTCTTCTTGATCTTGTCAGACATGATCTTCATTTTCTTCCTCCATGAAGATTCGATTTCCAAAGAGAGAATATCTAGGTGGTTCTTTTCTTGGTGAATATGGGACATCTTAATGTTCTGTTTCAGGAAGAGTATTCTTCTTTTTAGGAGGAGAATTACCAGCTACATGGGAGTCCAGTTTTGAAGGTCCTACTGTTGTTGTCTCAATCTGTGAGATAACTATGTTCACAGAATTCTCAAAAAGAGCATCTACTTGTGCAGGATCAACAAAGTCTACTAGGTTTGGACCACCTACTATTGAAAAGGTAGTGTCCTTGGGTTTATGAACTAACGGAGAGTTGAGAGGTCCTGAAGTTTTATCCTTTTGAATTTCCTCTTGTCTAGCTTCGGTCTCAATACGAGCTTGAGGTTCTTCTAGTGGAATTTCTTTATGAACAGACTGTTCTGATGTCCCTATGGTTTCCACTAACTGGTTTCCAGAAAGGATTTATTTTTCTTTCCAAGTAGGACTATCCCCTATAGGTGTCTTCCGATACCTTTCTGCTAAGTTAGTAGTTGGGGTGGCACGCCCCCCGTATAGGTTAGTAGGAATTTTAGTAGGGATTTTAGTAGGAATTTTAGTTTTAATAAATCTACCTTGTGAGTCTCTATACCTATTCATGAAAAACAAACTATAACTGAAATAAACACTAACTGCATCACTACTAGTGATGGGTTTTGGGGATGCCTGTTATAACAGATGCACAGGTTCTTACCTCTCGTCTTACCGCTCACCCACCACCCGCCTATTTCTAAGTTCAAAAGAGGTGAATTCAAATCTATCCCTAAGTTTTTAAGGGGAGGTTCTACCTATCTACAACTGAATTCTACAACTAAATCTACCTATCTACAACTCCCCGGCAACGGTGCCAAAATGTTGGGTGTGTGAGCTATCTCAAAGAAATCACCTTAAATATTTAATTATCGACCAGGGTTGGTATTCTTAGAGTTGTGGAAAAGTATATGATGAGGTATAATAGTACCTAAGATTCAACTTGTCAGACCCTAGAAATATTTAATAAAGAAAATATCGAAAGATCTTTCAAAATGAAAAACCGATTTAAACTTCAGAAAGACAACAAATGAACTAACTAAGCCTAGCTAAACCAACAGATCAGAATAGTATCAAGTCATACTACTCTACTCTATGATTAAATAATAGAAAAGAAACAAATACTGATTAAAAAAACAAACTATTTTTATAAGAATGGAAACTATTTAATCAATTCTTCAGATTCTAATCTAGGAATTAGAAACAACTGTAAATGAAATTAGAGACCTATCTATGAAATGACTCAATTTGATAATAAATTACATAAACAAAAAACTATGTTAATTCAAAGCAAAACTACAAACTATTAATGAATTCAACAACTATTCAAGACTACACTAAAGCATCTAATTCCATTCTCCTTGATGTTGTACGTCAAATGTAATAGGAACTGGAGTGAATGTATCGTAATGACTTTCAAATGTAACAGCAAAGCAAAATGGAAGTAAATCTAACCTAATTTCTACAAAGTGATGTAAACTACAAAGAGACCAATTATAGTTAATTTTAAACATTATGATCTATCTTCTATCCATATGCAAAATGATATGAAACTAATAAAATCTAGAAGCAAGTAGAAAACTTAATAAAGATATTTACTTCTGAATTCAATTTGGAAGCAAGTAGAAAACTTGATAAAGATATTTATGTAAAAGCAAGTAGAAAACTTGATAAAGATATTTATGTAAAAGCAAGTAGAAAACTTGATAAAGATATTTATTTCTGAACCAAATTCTATTTCATGAACATCTTCATTATCTGTATGAAATGGGAAACTGATCCTATACTTAACGAAGAAACTATTAAAACTAGAATAAATGGAGAATGAAATTATTAACTCTAATCTGAAATAAATCTTAAGAACATGTAAGAAGCTATACTAAGAATAAGATTGATAAATTTGAAATCAACAACATATTGGTAAATCAAATATGAAAGACATAACTCAGAAAAACAGTTAAAACAAAGTTAAGGAAAATGAAATGGAAACTAAGAGAAATGACAAACTTAATTAAAACTTTTATGGACTATAAAGCAAGGTCCTAATTATAGTTAAAAATGCTGATTAAAGCAAGAAAGATTACAATTCAAAAACCTAAGAAAACTTGATTCAAAATAAGCACGAAAACAATGCAGAAAGTATGAAAGTTCGAATGACGATCCAGATGACTATCTGAATGACAGTCCTGATGGAAGAAAACGTATTAAACTAAGGAAAGAGGCAGTTTTGATGATCTTAACGTCAGCTGGCGAATGCAGATGAACCTACAGTGCAAAGAAGTTAGTGAGAAGATTGTTGAGAAGCTAAGATAGTAGGAAGCAACCTATTCTAATTATTATTTAAAATATAAACTACTTCTATAACATAGTTAAACAAAACTAAGAATAAAACTTAACCTACAGCTACAGAAAATGAGTCTAAAGGAACTAATTCTAATTATGACTACGCTTGAAACAGGAACTAACTAAACATCAACTATCTAAAGTCTATCTAATTGCAGAAGACTGAAAACAAACTATAAACACTTATGCTTGGTCAACCATTATCAATTTTGGAAACATAAATTAAGTTAGCAGCAAAACACAGATTATAGAGGAATGAGGAAATGACATATACCGAGAAACATAATTAATTATATAAACTGGAAATTGAACTAGCTATTTGCAGAAAATAAAATATAGAAAAACATAAACAAAACCTCCGGTTGATGAGGGGTCCTTCCTAGTAATCAGAGATGGAAAATAAATCAACTTAGTCACCAACAACAGAGCATCAATAATAAAACTCAGGAGCTTCCATTAACTGAGAAAATTACACAACGTTTATGCAAAAACTACTGCTATCTTCTGTATATTCTATATGCTATCTGATCATCATTGTTTCTCCATACGAGGAATTTATTTATAATTTTACAATAGGAGAGAAGGTCGACGTAGTCGACCTCACTAAAAATAGAAGTCTTTAAGAATATCAAATGACTTCCTGGTGATTCATGCCAACACAGAGGTCATCTGCCTGCTTTCACGGCGTCGATCCTACCAGACGTGAACAGTTGTGTGGTCATTTACTCCAACAGTGGGAAGAAGCATGTGCTCGCAGGTCGAGCGTGGAAGGATGGAGTTGCTGGAGCGTCGACGTGGGCATGAGTGTGTGCTGTCAAGCTGAATGGACGGAGAAGCGAGTCTTCTAGAGTGTTGACGTGAGGAAATGGTGTGCTGTCAATCTCGACGGGCAAGGAGGTGAATCTTCTAGAGCTGGGGCTCACCAACCATAACCACCACGTTGCTAACCGAACCCATGTTTCTGTATCTGTCTTTAATGGACATGAATATGCCAACCAACGATCTCGTGGGATGGACGAAGGGTTGGACGACGGGTTGAACGTTGCCGGTGTCTTTGGCGTGAAAGCGAGTCCGGATGAAGGTCCGTTTGAAGACCACAGCCTGTAGAGCAAAAACTAACTGCCAAGCATGTCTATAAATATGAGATGATTGTTAATAAACCATAAAAATGTTGATAATTATTAACAATTCGTATGATGTTCAAATAAATGCATAGCTGAGTCTGTTTGACAGTCTGAATGGAAAGAAAAGTGATTTATTAAACATAAATAGTGTAATTAATGCCACTCAGAGTATAATTGATAATAAAAAATAGTGACAAAATGCACGCCAACAGTTTGCTCCTTACTTGGTTCAGATTTTGGTGGAGGTTCTTCATTCACTTCTTGGATGAAAGAACACATGGATGATTATTTTGTTGCATATTAAATTCTTTTGGAGTAGCATGGACATATTTTATTGTTGGATGATTCCTACTCTTTGGTGATGAGACATGGGACTTTCACCCCCTTCCTTTGAGCTTCAATGGTCTCACTCCTCATTCTTGTGTGCATTTCGCACATGAGGAATATCTGGTTGATTGGGGGAGACTTGTTTGCATTCAGCCTCGCTTTGAGGATATGTATTTCATGATGGAGAGTCTCTATTGGTCTCATCCCAACCTTGAAATTTTTTTATATTTTGATGTAGGGTCGCTCAAAGTTTCAATTGTGCACTAGAAATGTTGAACTTCTAGTTTGGTGGTATGATCTTTACATCCTTCCTTGCATTTTTCATAGTGATGAATTTTTATTGTTGTTACTGATGTTTGGAAAGATACAAATGAGACAATGGGATCCTGACATTCTTTGGAATGCTAGTTTTCCACATGTGACATTGCCACTCAAATATTTGCAACTAAGGTTGTGGGATATGGGCAATCTTTTGCTTGAATGTTTTTGTGGTAGATCATTCCTATCTTTTGGAATGTAACACAAGCAATTGGATCCCGAAATTTCTTGTTTTCAGTTCATTTGGAATAGTACCTTGGTTTTTGGCTTGATGGATAAAGCTAACCTTCATTTCATTGAGTTCATTTATGCAAAGTATTGTTTCAGTGTATTTAGTTGGACTCAGTTTTCATATGCTTGGTGTGTATGGAGTTTAGTTGCATATATTTCTCACCATGCATACTACATGATCATTTGGGACCTTGGGATCACTTTTGGACTCATTGGTTTCAAATTTGGGGTATAGCAGGAAACTAGAAGTTCAAGTCACCACTTACGAAAGTGATTTTATTAGAGTGGAGCAGCGGAAGCAAGGAATTTGCTCTCATAAATTTTCTTGGAAGCATGAAATTTTGAAAATTTTGGCAAATTAGTGGCAACTTCAAGAGGTTTTTCAGTGCAAGTATGAAGGTTCAAATGATTTTTGAAACAAGTTGGAAGCAAAGTTTGGAAGGAAAAAAGGTTCTTCCACATCCATGTTTGAAATTGCTTGAGGGCAAGTAATCTTGAGTGGGGAGGACTATAATCTCTCCAATTAAATGATTTTTTAGATAAATAATTAAGTTGGCCTACCCAATTCCTAAGGGTTATGTGGAAGAATTAAAATATTGACATTTAACCCCAAGGTCTATAGTTTCTCATGAAAATTCAATATTCTAAATTGATGGTGGAAAAATAGGCCAATAAATTATGGAATAAAGGTTAAATGCTCCAAAATGAAGTAGCATTAGATCCTAGTTGGAATTGGGGGCACATCAGTGGACATGTGGGGTCCACATGAGAGAATATTCCTTCTTTAAACATGGATCCATCCCCAAATTCGATTTGAAGGGAAGATGTAACATTAGTGAAGGAAGAGGAAGAGTCATAGGGCTAAAAATAGGCAATGACAGATTCTATGACAACTAATTCAAATTTCATGAGTAATTAGGAGATAATTTAAGTTCTAAGGAGGGAATGAGTCAACTAAAGCTATTAAAAGGAGTACAAGTCGAAAAGGAGTAGCTTTTGGTCATTTTTTATTTGCATCTTTGCAATTTGGGAGAGATTTAGCTTGTCCTTGCATGGTGGATGTTCATCCTCCCTGCCATTGAACCAATTTTATGGGTGCAAGATTCCTATACAAGTTGTTTGAAGGAGAGGCCATTCATACCTCTCAACGGATATTCATGGAGACATTTTGATCCAGGTTCAATACCCTTTGAGTTCGATTCATGTTCTCTGTTCTTTCTCTACTATCTTTATCTCAACACTTTCTTAATGTTCATGTACAAGTATGATAGCACACTCCTTATTGCATATAGTTTATGGAAGGATGATATTTATACCATATGGAAATGTTATCTCCTTATCATGAGATCCACAGCTCAAAACACCAAGCCTTTCATGTAATAATTCCAAGTAATATTGAGATTCGAGCTATTTCCCTCATTGTATTCTCATGCTGATTTTGGGATGATGTTGTACCTGTTTGATATCATTTATTTTAGAATTTTTTGTCTATGTTTATAGATTCATATGGAGTTAAATGAAGGACAAAAATGTTGTATGCATACCGTTGAAGTCTTATTAAAGTTTGTGCAATAAATTCATTTTTCCTAGTCTACCATTTCTTCATAAATTATGTGCTCTACAAGCCGTTGTTTTTTGGAATATCTATCTGGACCTAAACTCTGATATAATGATGAAAATAAGTTTTAATTGAGGTCCTTTAATAGAGACAAGTCTCATATTAAAAATTAGGGAAATCCGTATAGTGTTTGGGAGGCCAATTAGTAGCTAACCTAGTGGGATTTTTCACCAATGCAATTGACTAGTTTTGTTCAATTCTTCCCTCCTTGAAATATACAGACCATGAATGTTTATAGAAGATGTTTGGGTGTCTAAAGGTTGTATTAGAGTGTCCTATATCCTCCTAAGTCTCTCCATATAGAATTCAAAACCATTTGGGATCATTTGGGATAGTTTGGGGTTTCACTAGTCCAAGGTTTGAAAATTGGCCAAATTGTGTAAAATTTCAAATTAGGGATACTACAATGTCATATAAAACTGGGGTACAAACACGGATAAAACAAAAAAATATCTAAATTAAGAATATTAGGCTCCATAACCAAGAATATCCCACTTGGAGACTAATCATAGCAACTCCACCACTGCTACATTTGCTGGACTATGCTCTGAACCTTAGATCTAGACAATTTCTCATCTTCACCTTCATGCTAGAAGGCCAATTTAAACCGAGCAAGAAATCGGTTTCTCTCTGGTTACTACCTTTGTCAACATGTCTATAGGATTCTGGCTAGTGTGTCTCTTTTCTAGCTTCTACAGTTCATCTTCTAGAACATACCGTATGAAATTGTACTTGAGCTGTATATGTTAAGTATTAGAATGGAAGGTTGTGTTCTTCGCAAGATGAATGGAACTGTAGCTGTCATTGTACAACCTGATATTCTCCTACTTCTTACCCAATTCCTGCATGAGCCTCTGTGTAACATCCCCATTTTGACCCTTAAGGTTTATTGGCTTCAATGTAAATAGTGTATACATGCAATGTTTGTTTTCCCTAGTGTGGAGCTCAAGGCCAAGGCCCCACTAGAGGATGTATAGGTTTTATTTAAAAGGAAAGTATTTGGCATTCTAACTATCCATGTGCTATTACTCCATGAGACATTGTAAATGATGTAAATATTAATATTGCAATAAAAATACCAAGAAAACTGGCTAAGGAGGAAACCAATGAGAAGGGGCCATGTGTATTGACTAGGGAGAGGTGAGGGGGTTGTGGGATTGGAACCCATGCTGCCACATGTCATTTTGTGAACCCATTTGAATCCCTTGCTAAAATTTAATTCTATTGTAAGGAGGTGGTTGAGAAGGCCTGTTCATGAGGTCGATGGAGTATGAAGCAACCCTGAAATCTGTATGGCAGGGTATGGCTCTGTTTTACATGTTCCTTAAGACACTCTACCTACTGAAAATTCGCTCACCCTGATCCCTATCCCATTGTTGACCAACTAGCATCAGCTCACATGCATGACAGAACCCAACAGTGAAGAGAAAGAAAAATCACGACTCTGTGTAAGCATGAATTTGCAGAACCGAAAGTGCACAGAAACCTTGCATAGGAAGTAAATCGATTGGGATATCCATGGATCAGACCATGAGGATAAAGTCTATAGTGTGACAAGATTATAAGTCCCATGAGAACACATGGATCTGATAGCAGAGGACCGATTTGTGGGATAGAGATTAGGCTGCAGCCTCGAGAAGATCCAAGCTTGAATAACAAAGAATAAGAAGATAAAATAGTGTTGGATCTTCTTGATAAACTTATTGAAGGCTAAAGTATCATGAAAGAAGTAGTTTGGACCTTTCTATGCCCACCCTAAAGAGAACTAGAGGGAAGGGGCCCTGAGAGACTGTGCAACAAAGAAGGGGGCCTTCCTTGTGTTGGGTGAGGTAGGTATTGTGTCGGTTCCATGTCTACTGAGTAGTCTGAGATTCCTGTAGCTTTGTGGCTGAGCTCCCTGGCTTAGCATCAAACTCCCTACTCCCTTGCATGCTTGCTAAACCCAACTATAGGTTGGATTAGCATTAGGGGTGGAACCTTGACTGTGAGAGAGAATATTTAGTCCTCCTTAGTGGATACACAACCCAGCTCGGGGGTGGTCTCTCAGCTGAAAGAGTATAGGTTGGACAGAGACCAATGGTTTGGTGGAATGTTGCTCTCAGTTAGCTAGTTGCTTGGACAGTTCCATTTAAAGATAAGTGCTTTATGTGGTGTTAACTGATGCTAGTTTTCCTATGTTATGTCTACTTGTTATGTTCAAGTTATTTGAATGAATGATTGCCTGAAATTGAGCAGTATGAGGACTATATCTAGGCCTGAGTATGAGGCTGAGATCATGTTTGAATACTTCAACATTTGCTTGAGCTTAATATGTTGCTAACCTTGCAGGTTGTATATGCATTGATAGTTCTAGTTTCATTAGGTGTGCATTTTCTTATGCACTGTTAGATGGACCGCATATCATCACCTGGACTTGGGGAAGGAATCATATAACCTTGTTGTGTTTCATGACCCTTTTGTGGGACAAGTGAAAGGGGAAGTCATGGCAGAGGGAAATCAATGCTCCCTGCAGAATGGTAAAGAGGCACATTGGAGGGAGGTTGAGCAAGATTTTAGTTGGAAAACTGGCCTAGTCGGAATCCTCAGATGTAGTAGGGGATCACACTAGTGCATAGAGCTCTCCAAGATATTTTCAATGGTACTATACTTGTACAATTTGGTCCAGGGATGAGGAATTCATCAGTCTGGGAAGTTTGCAGGTCTAGGGAGATGTGGTCCTGACTTTCTGAATCCGCAATGCGGATTGCAGATTGCGGAGGTCGGGGACCAAACTTTGGATTTGCGTGGTTATAATTTTGACTTTTTGAATCTGCAAGGTGGATTGTGGATTGTGGAAGTTGGAAGGGATATTTCCGCAAGGTTGGTGCATTGGACTTCAGAATTTCCGCACCCGCAAAGCGGATTGCGGATTGCAGAAGTTGGAAGGAAAATTTTCCCCAGGATGCGAAATGAGGTTTCCAAATTCCAACTTCTGCAACGCGGGTTGCGGATTGTGGAAGTCAGAGGGGGAAAAGTTTTCGAGACGACAATTTGAGGTTTCGACTTTCGAGTTCCGCATACGGATTGCGGATTTCAGAATTCAAAGAAGTAATTCTTAGAAGTTGATATTTTGGTGGTTCCAACTTTTGAGTTACGCATTGCAGATTGGAAAAGTCAGAGGCGTGATTAGATGAGGTGGATTTCTTGGTTTTTCGACTTCTGAATCCCGCATTGCGGATTGTGGATTGCGGAATTTGAAAGTGAAGTTTTCCAGAGCAATGGAATTTGGCGTTCTGATATTCGAGTTCCACATTGCGGATTTCGGAAGTCGGAAGTGAAGTTTTCTTGAGCAGAGGAATTTGGCGTTATGGATTCTGAGTTCGGCATTGCAGATTGCAGAAGTCGGAAGTGAATTTTTCCATATTAGTGGAATTTGACGTTCTGACTTCCGAGTTACGCATTGCGGATTACGGAAGTCAGAAGTGGATTTTTCCATAGAGGTAGGATTTGGCATTCTGACTTTTGAGTTTTTCATTGTATATTGTGTATTGCGGAATTCAGAGGCACATTTCCTCAGCGCTGCGTAATTGGTGTTCCAAATTTTTGAATTCCGCATTGCAAATCGAAGGCCATTGCGACTGCGTGCAAAAACAAAAAGGATTAATGGAGAATTGTAGAAAAAAAGGGTATCATGTTGTCTTCCAACACCTTTGAAGGGAACGAAGACGACCGGGGATGTGACACTCTGTAGTAGCAACATAATCTACTTTAGTTGTTGAAATTGAAACAAAATTTTGTATTTTCAAAATCCAACTTTTTGTTGTTCCACCTATTGTAAACACATACCTTCTGGTGCTCCTCCTTCTATGTTTATCACCTTCTATATCTGCATCAACATATCCCTGTAGAACAATGTCTAAACCTCCAAAACATAATGCATGAGTGGTAGTACCTCTCAAATACCTGAGAATCCATTGTACTGCCTTCCATTGTTCTCTACCTTGATTGTTCATATACCTTCTCACAACTCGCACTGCATGTGCAATATATGGTCTTGTGCACACAATGGCTTACATCAAGTTGCCAACTACTGATGAATAGGGAACCCTGGGCATGTAATCTATATTTTCCTATGTCTTGGGACATATATACTTGGTTTGAAATGGTTGGCAAAAGGTGTAATAACTAGTTTTTCATCCTGCATTCTAAACCTCTCTAACACCTTTTGTATGTACTCACCTTGAGACAATGTCAATTTGTGATTTTTCCTATCTCTTGTTATTCTCATATTAAGGATTTTCTTTGCAGCACCCAAATCCTTCATCGCAAATTAATTAGCTAACATCCTTTTGAGCACATTTATATCCTACATGTTAGACCCTGCAATAAGCATGTCATTCACATACAATAAAAATATAATATATCTTTGATTATCTAGCCTCTTGAAGTAAACACAGTGGTCAGAATGACATCTACTATATCCTTGTTCTATCATAAACCTGTCAAATTTCAAACAAGACTACCTTGGATTTTTCTTCAGGTCATACAAACTCTTCTTCAACTTGCATACCAAATTCTCCTTCCCTTTGACCTCATAACCATGTGGCTGTTGCATATAAATCTCTTCCTCCAAATTCACATGGAGAAAGGTTGTTTTACATCTAACTATTTAAGATGCAAATATTCTACCAACACTAGACTTAAAATAGTTCTAATTGAAGTTATTTTAACAACAAGGGAAAACATTTCATCAAAATATATACCTTTCTTCTTTGCAAAACCATTTACAACAAGTATAGCCTTGTACTGCTTCTTGCCTCCATATTCTTCCTTCAACTTGTAAACACTTTTGTTTTGCAATGCTATTTTACCTGCAGGAAATTGAACCAAATTCCAAGTCTATTTTCTTACCAATGAGTCCATCTCCATATTCATGCCTTGCTCCCACTTCTTTCTAGTTTCCACATGCATTGCATCTTCATAAAATTTTGGTTCACCAGAATCAATCATCAATAAATAATACATTAAAGGAGAGTATCGTTCATGGGGTTTACTTAACCTAGTAGATCTTCTATCACTTGCAGGATTTTGAGGTACCTGCTATTGTTCTTGATTTTCTGACACCTTTGGAACTTCATTTTATTTTATTTCATCAAGCACTATGTAATATGTGTTTTTATTTTCATGTTTCTTTCCCTGGAAATGATATTTATACATGAAATTTTCATTGAATACCACATCTCTACTCCTAACAATTTTTTTACTTTCACAATCCCATAAGCAATAACCAAAATCATTAACCTCGTATCCAATAAAGGTACATTTCTTGGATTTAGCCTCAAGCTTTGTTCTATTTTCTTTATCAATATGGACAAAATGCTTCACAACCAAAAGTTCTCATAAATTAGTAGTTTAACTTTTTACCTGTCCATGCCTTTTCTGGAATCCCACCATCCAAAGCGCTTGAAGGCCCTCTGTTTATTAAGTAAACATCACTATCTACAACATATTCCCAAAACTATACAGGAAACCCTACATGCAATCTCATACACCTTATACGGTCCATGATCGCCCTATTCATCCTTTCTGGTGCACCATTTTCTTCTTGTGTTCTTGGGACCGTCTTCTCTCTATGAATCCCATGGCATGAATAAAAAATATCAAACTCCTTACGACAATACTCACCTCCATTATCTGATCTGAGACACTTCAACATTTTGTTGTCTCATTCTCAACCAAAGATTTCCATTTTTTAAAAGTAGCAAAAACATCATATTTCTGTCTAATGCAATAAACCCAAGTTTTTCTACTTGAATCATCAACAAATGTAACAAAATAATGAGTGACACCAAGATATTGTACCTGAGCTGGTCCCCATACATCTATATGCACAAGCTTTAAATTTTCTCTCTTCTTTTGTTTCCCAACCCTGAGAAATATGACTCTCTTATGTTTTCCATAAACACAATTCTCATAGAATTCCAAACTTACCTGCTTCATATCTGGTAGCAACTTCCTTGAGTGGAGAATATGCATCCCCTTCTCACTCATGTCGCCAAACCTATGATGTCACAATGTTGTATCTATTTCTGTGGAAGCTAAAGAGATAGAACAATCAGTATTATGAGGACATTAATACAATGTACCTATCTTGTCTCCTTTTTCTATCACCATTGATCCTTTAGTGATATTCCACCACGTTTCTCCAAACATAGATAAACAACCACCATCTTCCAACTTCCCTATTGAGATCATATTTCTTTTCACAGCAGGAATATGCCTTACATATTTCAACAACCATTCACCATTCTTTAACTTTGTATATATATTTCCTATTCCAACAATTTTACATGGCTCATCATCACCCAATAAAACATGTCCAAAATCGCCTGGAACATAATTATGAAAAAAAATCCTATGGGGTGTAGCATGACATGAAGCCCCTGAATCTACTACCCAGTAATCACTACTATTATCTAATGCAAGAATCAAGTAATCTTGTAACAAATCACCTGCCACATTTTCTTCCTGAGTAGTCTCCTATTGTCCATCTCCTTTCTTCTTTAGAGATTTGCAGTCTTTCCTCCAATGTCCTGTCTTTCCACAGTTCTAGCACTCTATTTTTCTCAGTCTGGACTTGGACCTTCCTTTCCTAGAATTGTTGAAATTACCTGGGATTTTCCTCTCTCCCTTTGTCGTCCCCTGCACTCCATGGTCAACACATTACCTGATGTCTCACCTGTGATTTTCCTACGCATTTCCTCACTAAGAATAACACCAAAAACATCATCAAGTTTTAAAGTGTTTGAACCAGAGACAGAGTTACTTACATCCATGACCAAGCCATTTCAGCTTTCTGGCAATGAGCACAATATTAGAAGATCCCTAACCTCATCATCAAAGTTTATTTTTACAAAAATTAGTTGATTTGTAATCGTATTAAATTCATTTAAATGATCAACAATAGATCCACTTTCTCACATATTCATATTAAATAAATGCTTCATTAGAGATACCTTGTTGGATACCAAGGGTTTTTCATACAACTTACTCAATGTGCTCATCAGACCCTCCATTGTATTTTCTTTTGAGATATTGAAAGCCACCGATGTAGCCAAGCACAACCGTATTTTTCCCAGTGCCTTTCTATCAAGAACCTCCCATTCTTCATCCTTCATAGTCGCCTTCTATTTTGCTTTTACTCCCAATGCTAGGAATAGGTCCTTCTAATACAGATAGTCCTCCATTTGCATCTTCCATAACTGGTAGTTTTTGCCATTAAATTTACCAACCTTAAACTTTCCTTCTTCCACCATTGACCCCACTCGAACCAAGAACCCTTCTTTCCTGTGAGTTTGTTTTCCAAATAGACCTTTGGCTCTTATACCAACTGTTATAAAAACAAGATCCCAGAGCTATATCAATAAACTAGATCCAAATATAAATCACATATACACAATACAAGAGAGACACCAATATAATGTGGTTCACCCAATCTGGGTTACGTCCATGGAAAAATTGTCAGTCCTTTTATTATTATACCATCCAAAGAATGAAGGGATACAACCTACATAACATCCGTTGCAACGTCCTCTTCACTCTCTCTCGGTCTCTCTTATATAATCACAAAGATCTTTACAATGCTACAATACATTACACGGCTGTATTACAATGTATTCCTTTTAAAGGGAATTACCATGGGAAAATACTACGGGATACCCAATAGAACGGGCCTGTAAAATGTTGGCAAAAAAAACAACCCATAAAATTTATTCTGGGGGCTCGTTGGTCCCCAGACCCCCGTTGGGGGATGATCCCCCCCCCCACATGCACTCGGTAGGATGAGTGTACAGTCCACCTACATATCATATAAAACTGGGGTAAAAACACGGCTGAAACAACAAAATCTATGAATTAGGAATATCAGGCTCCACAACCAACATGCACCCTATTGTGCATGTAGGCATGCAAATTCCTGTAGGTGGCCAATTTTCCTTATATTTTTCAGTAGTTTGAAAGTCATGTGTGGGATCCTATGCAACAAATCATGTACATATACAACATATTGTGGTCAAAGGCACATATGAGCAGGATCCCATATGCGGAATGCCTTAAGGTAGGAAACTTATGTACCTTTATATATGTGGGCTTCCTTAAGATAGGACGTGTATATGTCCTAGTGGGCAAAAAATAGGGTAAAATTTTTCAAAAAATAAAATAAAAAAATTATTTGTTTTCTAGGTTTATCACGTCTAGTGTGGATTTGGGTCCTTTGTAGATTTTCCAAATTCTATTTTCTTAAGCCCTCAAAATCATCATTTAGTGTGGTTTTTAATATCCCATGAATAATAAGGAAAATTGAATTTTGCATGAAAGCGTAGCTTGCTTCCAGTTCATTTAGGAATCTTTTGGGCAATTTGATGTTTTTGGGAGTGTTTTCATAAAAAGAAAATATTGTATTAGTTTCATTAGAATTATCTCATGGAAATCATAAATATTTGCTTGCTTTGGTTACATTAATTTCCTTTAAAAGGTGTATTTTGCTTAAAATTTTGAAAGGTTATGCTTGGTTTTTCTTTCCTTTTGAAATTTGTTTATAGTCAAGTGACTTTTTCAAAAGCTTCAATGGTATGTTTTATTTGCAAGTAATATATTTTTTATTTTATTTCAGTTGAGAATGTCATCTTTTCACATTTTTGCATCCTTCTGAGTAACAATAATCATTTAAAAATGAATGCTTAATCTAAAATTTAGTACTTTTTTTATTTATAGGGTTCACAAGCTAGTCTAGGTGTAGCAACTTTGGATTAGGGTGAGAGAAAACACTCCAAGGATTTTGAATTGTGAAACATATGTGTCTAACTAAGGGTGGGAATAATCCAATTGTTGTATAGGTGTGGTCGGGAAGCTCCTCTCAAACAATAGTCAAGCACGAGGTTGTGTGAGGTTATGTTGAGGAGATTACCCCTCTATTAAATTCTTAATTGAGCATTTGTAGGATTTTGTATGTATCGGGATTTCATTTGTACCACCTTGGGCCCTCTGTGGTTCCAATACTTTTGAATATTTGGGATTAGATACCCTACCCATACATACGATCCCAATATTTGACTATTCCCTTGGACGTTGATTGTGAGTTAGTAGAATTAGTTACTTTTCCTAGGGATGATATCGATTTATGTGAGAATGAAATGAAAGAGCACATATAGAACCATATACACAGATATATTGCAAGGAAAATTATGATACAGTTGTTGAAATTTGGTTGTCATTGATGTCAACTGATGACAAAGAGGATTCAGTATCCTTGTGCCAGTTTGAAGAAATATATGAAATCCAGTTTGAAGAAGTACATCCATATTGCCGAAGTACATCTAGTTTGAAGAGGTACATAAGAAGTACATACATATTGCAGAAGTACATCCAGTTTGAAGAAGTACATAAGGTACATGCACAAGTCACAATCCATCTACTCATGATACTTAAAAGGTAAAGCAAAATATTTGGTTGGACAAGTTTCGGGAGTGTGCAAGAGGCTTGGGAGAAAGTAGTTGTTGGACATGTATGAAAGTCACAGAAGTGCGCAAGACCCACCAATCGGAAGATGTATACAATTTGTTGAAGTAGGAAAGAGTCCAAGAAGAAAGTTGCAGTTGGACAAGTCGAGTGCACAAAACCCACAAGAGATGGTACTTCAAGTGTTCAAGACCCCACATGAAGCTGTTTGAAAGTGCGCAAGACCCACTGTGGATAGGACCAAGTATGCGAAAGAACCACAAGGTGTGATACTTGAGTGGAATAGATCATGACAAGTGGAAGAATGAATTAAGCTTAACCATCAAGCAAAGAAAAAGGAACTCTACAACCAACTTGTGGACATATGGTATGCACAGGACAAGTATAAATAAGAAGCCAAGTTGGAGAGTTGAAGTAGGCTTGAAGATGCAAAAGTGGTAGTACTCTGATTTGGAAACTTCTAATTTTGGGGTATCAATGGCTCGTCGAACCAGAACGACATAATCTAGTAGAATACCCAGAAGCAAAAATGCATCATAGCATATGATGCACAAAAATATGAAGTGGTTTTTCTAAGATGAATGTGCAATTTAGAAGAGTAGAACAACAGAGGATGAGCAGTATTATGAGGTTTATTTGAGACAAGTGAATAAAAAAATAAAGGCAGAATCGCAGATAATACGTAGAAGGTCACAAATTATCTAAGACATATGCACCAAGATAGAAGTGTAGCATAGCAGAGGATCTGCAAAATGATGTGAGTGATTTGATACAGATGCACAAAGTCAGAACATCAGCACAACACAAGATGCATAGTATTAGTTGAATTTGTAGATTTGTAGAAATAGAACCGTATGATGAATCAACGCAGAAGGTTATGAAGTATGAAATACAATGTGTAATGTTGATGTAGTGAAGTGAAGTATGTGATACAATTCAATGATTACAAGATCTCAATAAATAGAGGTGCATGCAATAGAATGAACTAGATTTAATTTGAAGATTGCACGGGTTAGTAGAACAACAAAGAAGTATCTTCTATATTCATGCCAGGGTAGCAGGATGAGGAAAGGAATAGAGGGTTGGTGCCTCCTTCTAGTTAGTAGATTTTGCAAGATAGATGATCAGTGTGTTGTAAGAACTAAATAAATCAAGGAATAAAAACAAGCATTTAGAGGAATCACTATTCAAATTAGAAGCATATACAACAAGGTAGTTGAAACTAAGAGAATACAAGTGTGATAAGCTAGAAGCTAAGGTCACTTCTCTAAAAGAAGAATTACAAAAGATCAACATCCAGTTGGAACATGGATCAAAGTTTGGAAACAACACCAAAATTTTATCAAAACTAGACTATGAAGGTTTGAACTTAGTCTGTGAAACAAATAGCTACGGTGATGTGCTCAAATGTTATATTCCAAAGAAAAATTCGAGGTTTGGAGAGGAGAAGAGGGATTCAGTCCACACGTAAACTGGATATGTGCAGTTTAGACGAACTCATTCAACTAGGTATCCAACTGTATTTTTGGGTAACTATTATTTATGTAATAATTTTGGTCATCAGGGAATAAAATGCAATGCACGCACACACGTAAATGCTAGAAGAAATAACAATTGTAATCAAGCCAACCCTAGATAGGGAAATGTAAGAAAAATAGCTGAAAATCCAAAAGAAAATTTCAATCCGTTCAACCCCCTCAACTTAGATAGTGAATGTTATAAATTTCACAATCACAGTCATGATAGTCAGGACTGTAAAGATCGGTTTCCACCCACGAAATTGGCCGAAGCCAAAAACATCTCTAGCAAAATAGAGTCTACATAATTCCAGAAAGATCAACTTCGTCATGAAGGATGAAGCTTAGCTTTATATGCGCAAAATAAAAGGGGAAAATGGTACATTGATAGTGGGTGTTCTAAGTGCATGATAGGGGACAAAAAACAGTTTCCTAAAATACAAGGAAGAAAAAGAAGGCAATGTCTATTTTGGAGATAATGATTCTGCCAAAATTGTAGGTAAGGGATTAGTAAGCTTTGGGAATATGAGGACCAAAGCAAAGAATGTCTTACTATTTTAAAACATGAAACATAATCTTCTCAGCATAAGCCAAATGTGTGATCAAGGACATACACTTACCTTTGACTCAGAAAAATACAAAATAAGAAACAGGAATACATGAAGACTAGGTGCAACAGCCAGTAGAACCCCTAATAATGTATATACTCTGGACCAAGGAAAAGAAGAAAAATGTTGCATGGGACAAATAAATGAAAGATGGCCCTAGCACATAAGATTGGGGCATATCAATTTTGATCATTTGGTTGGAATCAATAAGAAACAATATGTAAGCGACATTCCAAAAAGCATGAAACCATTAAATTTTGTCTACAAGCACTGCCTACATGGAAAGCAAACAAGAGTTGGTTTTAAGAGAAAAGAGTATTCTAGAACAAAACCTTTGGAACTAGTGAAAACTGATCTCTGTGGCCCAATGAGAACCAAAGGGATAAATGGTGAGTCCCACTTTCTTATTTTCATTGATGATTATACTTGAATGACATGGGTGTTCTTCTTTAAAGAAAAATTAGAGACATTTAAATGCTTCATGGTTTTCAAAGAAGTAGTTGAGAATGAAACTAAATTGAGGATTAAGTGTTTAAGATACGCCAATGGAGGTGAATACACGTCAAATAAATTCAAAAATTTATGTGAAAAACATGGAATTAGGAGACAATTCTCAGCTTCCATAACTTCACAGCAAAATGGAGTGGCAGAAAGGAAAAACAGAACTGTGTAGGAAATGGCTAGAACAATGTTGAGCAATTCAAAGTTATCAGATATTTTTTGGACTTAGGCCATTCATACAAATATACACATCTTTAATAGATTCCAGATAAGGACAAATAGTAACTCGACGATTCATGAAATCTGGAAGGGAAGGCCAACCATTGTCAAGCACTTTAGGGTATTTGGAAGCAAGTGTTATATCAAGAGAAATGATGAAAATTTGGGAAAGTTTGAATCCAAATATGATGAAGTAATATTCCTTGGATATGTGTTGTTGCAGCAACACCCCCCCCAAATTTTTGTACATATTGGGGCCCCTCCTTTCATTCTTGTAGAAAGTTTTCCTTAAGAAGCCATCCCAGCTGTTATCTTTGTTTTTCAACAGAAAATCTTGTTTCTCAACATAAATCTTTTCTTTGAAGTCTTCCTGAAAAGTCGCAGAATGATTTGATAAAGCCCCGCAGTGGCGGAAGCCTTTGTTTAAACTCCCGATAGAAGACTTAGAAAATTTCGATTGGAAAGTCGCGGAAACCATTGGGCAATCCTTCCCGAAACGGCGGAGTTCTTCGTTCAAACCTTCCGCAACCGCGGAAGCTTTCAAGCTTTTCCCCCAAACGGCGGGAGCAGTTTGTCTAATCCTCTCTAAAAGAAATTGAAACATTTTCCCAAAAGGTTGCGGAAGAATTTAAGGGAACTGCTCGAAACCTGCGGAGATCACTCGCGTGAGCTCCCCGAAACCCTGGAGGAATTAATGAATTCCTTCCGAAATATGAAGAGACTTAGAAGTTTCCTTTTGCGGAACTGTTGAACTTTCCATCCCGAAACTGCGGAGCCGTTCATTTTATCCTTCCGAAACTATGGAAGCATTCGTCATAAGTCTCTCGAAAAGACTTCGAAATTATTGTCGAAAAGGTCGCGGAAACGTTTGACCAATTCCTCCCGAAACGGCGGAAGAATTCAAGGAAGCCGCCCGAAACTTGCGGATGAAATTCGCCAACCTTCCCTGAATCCGCCAAGTAACTTAGTCTTTTCGAAAATCTTTGAGTCTTGAAGTCGTGGAAGCGTTAGCGATATTCTTCCTGAACCTTCGTGGAAGCATCGGCGATATCCCTTTCGAAACCCCGCGGAGCCTTGGATTTTTGGGTTCGAGTCGCGGACGTCTTCATTTTAGTCTTCCGAAACAGCGGGGCCATTCGGTGTTTCCTTCCGAAACGGCGGAAGCAAATCACGAGAGCTTTCCACAACGTCAGAAGCAAGAGCGGCCGAAACTTAGAGAAATTCTCGATTTTTGAGATGGCCTTTTGCGGAAGTATTGGCGGAAGTCTTCCGAAACGGCGGAAGCCATTAGCAAAAGCTCTCCGCAATTTCGGAAGCCTTTGCGATATCACCCCGAAAAGTGCCGCCGAAGGAATCAACCATTCACGTCCTTTTTGCGGAAGCCGTTCGTCAATGCCTCCCAAAACGGCGGGGAGTTCGGTGGAAACTTTCGTTATATCCTTCCGCAATGACGGACGAGATTCACGAGTAGCTCCCGCAGAAGGCGGTCGCACGCAAACCGAGACGGCTTGATTTGACGCCGACGTGCCTATATTTAAAACCTCGATTAATTGCGCCACCCACCGAAATTAAATGCCGCACGTGCCCAACTTATTTAAATAAGCGGTGGGGGGTTACGAGCCAACATATCATTATTTTCGATTGGCAAACGACGTGGAACGCCGCGCAAATCGCTCCAGCTCATCTCGCTCATCCGCGTTCGCGGCCACCTCGTTCAGCTATCCTTACGGTGCCAGGTAGGATTTTAACCTTGAGATTTAACCCTTCTATGCTTCCAATTGCTATTGGGTTGTCTTTTGTTTGAAAATGATGGGCATTGGTAGGATTTTGACGGGAAAAACACCCGTCATAGGCTATTTTTGCCCGTCAAATGTAGTTTGAATTACGTTCTTCTCGTCATATAAAACGGAAGTAGGATAAAATGTTTGTGGGTAGAGACAGTTAGTTTGGACGGTTAGACTTGTTCCATTTTCCTCCCTGGGCCGCGGGCCTCGTTATTTCAAAAAAACTGCCGAAGCCCCACGGACTTTTCATGTCCCCGGCCGAAAGCTTAAGACGTCGCCCCCCGGGCCTTTCCGTAAACCTCAGTCCCAACGTGATCTCTACCCAGTTTAAATCCTAGGACGGGTCTGTCGCCCCTGTTCAAACCTCCCATAGAGCACCTCAGCAAGCACCGCAAATAACAACAGCGTTCGGAGCCCTCACCGGGTCGTAAATATGAAAGTGGCCCCCTATTTCGTCACAGGGGTATTTCACCCAAAATTCCCCGCCACTAGCCTTTTAAAAGCACCATAACGAAAGTTACCCTCTTCCCCAGAGCTAGACCGCAAGCAGGTTGCTTCCGCAACACGCTTATCCTCACAGGAGCATTCTGAACCTGCCCCTTTAAAGAATTAAGATGGCTAAAATTTATAATTATGTTCCTATTGAAACGAATATCACCATTTCTCCTAGGGTCGGCCCGAGAGCGGATTGTTTCTGCGACATACCTATCCTCTCAAGAGCACCCCAAAACTCATCCCTTTAAAAGATTCAAATGTTTCAATTTATGTTTCATGTTGAAATAGTGTATTTTGCCTCCTAAGCATACAGCTTCACATTGCTTTTTATCTCGTTCACATATTAAAACAATGATGCTCTCTGTTAAAATCTCACAGTATGTTGCTCAAGTTCATGATGACTTGTATATGGGTGCTATCAGGGATATTCAAGATGTCGAAAGCCGGTAAGAAGAAGGCTAAGATGACAGAAAAGAAGCCTGCGCCACTTAAAACTGAGACCTCACTCCAGGATACTAGGTGCACCACTGGTGTTCCTCCATAAATCAGATGGGGTGACATTTATAGAATGATCCGGGACCAAGAGATCCCGGATATGTTGCTAGAAGAAGGACCAATTTATCTCAATATCAGATCCTCAGGCATAACTAGAGCCGCTACCCGCCCTGAGCTGTTCCCCTGTGCTGAAGTGATCGGATGGATACTCCAGCATGCCGATGCTGAAGGGAGAGTGATAAATGACAGCGGACAAGTGGCCATTGCCTCATTTCAACCCGCATATCTTGCGGCAGCCTACAAATTTCCCCGGGTCCAACAATCTCTAACTAATGAATGGTTGAGCCAGATGAACAACGTCGAGATGGCCAAAAAGCTACTAGTAGAAGGAAAGCATCTGAGAAAGAAAGGAAACGACGAATATGACGTACAGAATCTGAGAGATCCTTTCAGATTGATTTCCCTGATGCTGTGCAGAATCTTCGGCATGCCCGATGGCACCGTGTATAAGATTCAGTGGGTCCCTATTATTCACTTCGTGGCGTTTAAAGGAACCGTGTTTGACTGGGACACTCTCCTATCGGATAGTCTAGCCTCAATGATAGTAGCTGCAAGGGAAGGACTAGCCTTGAAGAAGGCAGAGTTTTTTATGTCCTCATATCTGATTGATTGTATTTTGGCCAAGATGGACTTCCCCAAATTGGGCTGCACATGGGATAGGGCCATCATCCCGGTCTATATCGCTTTCAAGATGTTGTGGGATTAGAATTACAATCCCAGCTACAAACTCATCTGTGAGGGGTTCATCATGCCCTTATATGAGAAGTTATTCAAGGAGGAGCCCAATTGCCTGTCAGAGAACGCTGTGGAAGTCCTTGAGAATTATGGGGATTTTTACTTTTCAGAGCAAGGCACCTACCTAAGAATGTTTGGAGGGACTAAGCCCCCATACATTTTGCCGCAGTATGCCACAGACTATGTGGTCCTCAAAGAAGCAGTAAGACAAATCTTCCTGGATGGGATTGGAGCAATGCTCCACAAACAACATAAGGCTTCCTTTCCTCCTCTACCTTTCTGCATAGGTGCTTACAAGTTCTCGGGGGTTCCCTCAGCTGAAGAATTTGTTCAAGAGCTGAAAGCCTTCCACTTCGGTGAGGTGATATTCCACAGGAATGACAGGAAGGGAAAAGTTGCTGAGCACTGTAAGGAGATTTATGCTCACTACGAGTACTCTCACTATCCTGATGCCGAAGAAGAGGCATTCAGAGGCATCAGCAACATGTCTGAGCTGCGGATCTATCGCCAAGGCTCTGGAGCAAGCTCTAGCTCAACCAAGGTCCAGAAGACCAGCCAGCAGCAGGAGAAAGAAGCAGAGGATGCCCGAGCTCAGGAAGAGCTCAGATTAAGAGAAGAAGCAAGGTTACTCCAAGAAGCTGAGGATGCCAGATTGCAGCGGGAGGTGGAGGAAGCCAGGTGGAAGCAAGAAGCTGAAGCAGCAAGAAGGAAGCAGGAAGCTGAAGTGGCCAGAATGCAAGAGGAAGCAGAAAAGGAAAGCCTGCGGAAAGAAGCTGAGGAAGCCTAGCAACAGAAAGAGGCTGAAGCTGAACAAGCTGAGGCAGAGAGGAAGGCTGAAGAAGAGCTGAAAGCAAGGGAAGATGCTCAAGCAAGTGGGTCCGGTGTCCAAGACATGGAAATAGACACATCTCAAGCAGGTGGCTCTGGTACCCAAAATAAGGGCGTAGATCCAGCTCAGGAAGTCCAGACCCCACCTACTGAAGAAGACATAGACATCATAAACCGACCGATTGTCCCGTACACGCCATCGGGAAAGCATACAGTGTCCAGGTGGAATGAGTTTGTCTACGACAAGAAAAGGAAAGCAATGGTCCTCAAATCCGAAGAGAGGATCAAAAGTCCCTTCCATGAAGACATCGTTACCCACCGAGAGGTCACTGTAATGAATAATACAGATCAAGATCCCTTTGCTATGGCATCCACAGCTGTAGCAACAGCAAAAGCATCATTTGCCAATGTAGCGGTTATAGTTAAAGAAAATATATTGACAAAGAAGAGAGCTCGTACGCTACAACAGACGGTGGCTAGTGAGCAGGCCCAAAGGGATCTAGTAGTGAACAAGTATAATTTCCTGTATGCCTAGCATAAAGAGCTATCAGGTAAGTATAACCAGCTGGAAGAGGAAAAGGACCAACTGACACTCCAAATGATGATTGTGGAGGCAGAGAAGAATAGAGCGGAAGATAAAGCATCCCATCTAGAAGAAGACAAGCGGACATTAGCTGAGTAGTTAGTGCAAGCCGAGAGCAGAACAATGGACATGTCTCCCTTCCATGAGCTGTCATGCAACATCCTGAAGCAAGTGTATGACACTCAGGAGCTAGTCACTGATGAGGTTTGCAAGCTCAAGGCCATGGTAGTCAGGTTAAAAGAAATTAATGAAGAGGCCCATAGGCTCAAAGCTAAGAATACCCGTGTCAAGGCAAATATCATAAGTCAGATGGCATGGAGAGAAGGGAAAGGAGGTTTCCCCACGCATCTTCCATTTAAATTTGTGGACGGTTTTAACGAGGACATAGCCCTGCTGGAGTTTGGCAGGAACTGTGCCAGTAAGCTGATAACCAATGTGCTAAGAACAACAGATAAAATTAATAGTCTATACCAAAATCTCCAAGGGGTTCATGACAAATGCACATTGAGCTTCCCTCAGACCCTGGAGGACTTTCCAGAAAAGGAGCAACGTTTGTCTCAACTAAAGGAAGAACTAGGCGTTCAAACGGAGTATGTGAAGAGGATTGATGTCCTGGCTATTGATGACATCCAACAGTATATTGGATCGTCATCACTCCACAGCCATCTGCTGAAAGAAGTGCATCAAGCTGCACTAGCAGAAGTTCAAAGCATTAGAGCAGAGCTCGGGAAGAATGTGACTTCTCAGAAAATATTGTTCCCCGCTGCAGCAAACATAGTCGTAAGGGACACAGGTATGTGGTATAGCTACATAGAGGTGGAAGAGAAGAAAGCTGCAGCAGTAGCGGGAGCATCAGCAGATCCAGAATCTTCTCTCCCAGCATCCATTCCAGCAACAACAGTGGGCTCGATTCCCTCTTCCCCAGTAGTGGTAGAAAGTCTAGCCAGCTCAGTCCCTTCTTCCTAGGTAGAAGCAGCAGCAACAATTGGTTCGAATGTCTCCTCCCAGGCAGCATCATCAGCACCAATTGACTTGGGTGATCCTCGCCTAGCTGAAGCTCACGCACAAGAATGAAAGCACGATATTAGAACATTATTTCTGCTATATGTATTTTGTCAAATTCTCAAATGTGTACAGCGTGAGCTAAGGGACAGCTGTCCATTCTTTTGTTAAATATTTTGTAAAAGAAAAGAATCACAATTTTGTCTATTATAGGAGAGAAAATTCTGTAGATGACAAGTGTAAGATGCTAGGTGGCATCCCAAAGGGCAGTTTTGTAATTATAAATAGGATCTAGGAAGAAGAGAAGAGGACTATTCGCAGGGAATGAAATTTTGAAAGCCTGTACGAGCTACCTTGTATCGGTTCTTTGAAAACAGAATTTTCTAATAAAAGACAGGGAGATGGACGCTTGCATAAGAATGATGGATGGATGTCTGTTGGACTACTCTAATGACTTCTGTACTGTAATGTGAGATCATTCCTACTATCTGAATTATTTCTTTGTATTAATGATTTTTGCTCCTTCCTGTGCAAACAATTTTATCCATTTCATGAACAGTGAATGTGTTTCAGATTAAATCAGGAGCTATCTGCTGATATCTTATTTTGCTGTAGAGTCCTCTTTTAGATTAAATGGCTAACTTTTCTTTCTTCAAGATGACTCCTATGGCTCGTTGTTCATGCCTTTAATTGTGCTCCCTGCAGGGATTTTTAGAGTTATTTCAGTTTGTTTATATTTAGCTATGTTTCTTTATTCTTTCTACGTAGATTAAATATTTTTTTTTGCTTTTCTGTTTCATGAGCAATAGATGCATTTCATACTGAATTAGAAGCTATCTTCTAAAGATATTTGATCTTGCTGTAGCTTTACCTGTGAGAATCGATGGCTACCTGTTCTTTCTTTATGATATCCGTTACAGCTCATTGCTCATCCTGTAAATGTGTCCCCTGCAGGGATAGATAGATTTACTCCAGTTTTAGATTTAGATCTCTTTATTCCTGCATTTAGGTCAGATTTAACTTAGGCACTTGCATCTCATTAAAACATAAAATCCAAAAAGAAAGGTGGATCGGGCCATAACCGATATAGTCGGAATTAAACTCCAAACCCACGGTTGCCGGAACCGTTAACCGGACGGATTCCCTACACCAAACGGGAGATAATCTAATTGGGGTCATCTCTCGGGGAGAGTCCCTTTCTGATTGATGCTACGATATCCGAGGCATCAACAGTTTTTGGCGCTAGAAGGAGGGCCTGTAAGTGCATGGCTGATAGGGGAAAATCTTCCACTACCATAGATGACACTGAAAACCCGCTTAAAGAAAGCATTTCAAATAGCCCAGATATTGGATTAACAAATCAAGAACACCTCATTTCTGACCCTGAGCCCCAAGAAGCGTTATACGCTGTCCCTTTTACAGAAATAGAGGATTTGAGAAGACATACCAGATCCTACGTTAGGTAGCTAGGTGGTTTAAACGCTGTCAAATTCCTCCCCAAGAAAACTACCCCTAGAAAAGAACCACAATATACCCGGGATTCAATTCTTGTTCAAAGTTTTGAGGAACTTGTGAATCTGACTTTGGAAGAAATCTCAGACACTCTTAACAAGGCAGATCTTGAAAACTTAGAAAAATTTTCAGACCAAGAAAACCTTGAAGAACCAAATACTCCAAAGAGTACTCCTCAGAATTCACCTTACAATTCTCCGCCAGGTTCTCCACATCCAAACATGGCTGTACCTGCTTGGAGAGCAAGGGGAGCGCTGAACCTAGCTGGACCATTCCATAATCTTCCTAAAAACCCAGAAAAGGTCTTGCCTAAGTATGACCCAGGGAAAGCCATTTCGGCAGAAGATCACCTCAAGAGTTTTTACTTAGCTCTGAACCTTTTGAACGTACAACATGAAGACGTAGTCTGCAGGTTGTTTCCATATACATTCGAGCCAAAGGTATCATCATGGTACTTTAGCCTACAACCCAGCTCAATCTCTAGTTGGGATGAATTCGAAAAATGTTTTTTAAAGAAATACGGAAACCAAAAGACTGTAGCAACACTTATGAAAGAACTCTTATCCATGAGAATGGAAAAGAAAGAAAAAGTTCAAGATTTCAATCAAAGATTCACAACGCTGTTAAACAACTTCAGTGAAGCTAATAAACCAGCGGAGGAGTCTCTGATTGAATACTACACCACAGCTCTTGAAGGACCAATAGCCATGTTCGTAAAACGATCCAAGAAAACTACCTTGATAGAAAACTTTGAGGAAGCTAGAAAGGTAGAAGAAGAAGCCGATAGCATTGCTAAACACGCCTTAGATATAGAACCAAAACCAACAGCTAGCAAAAAACCTTTGCTGCTCACTAGAGGCAAAGAAGAGCCATCTACGGACATGGAAAATGTAGTCAAGATGATGTAGAAATTATCTAACAAAATCGTAGATCTCGAGAAAGACAAGGCCGCTAGCACATCTAGGAAACCTTTCAAGCCATTTTATAAAAGAAGGGAAGATGGGGACCAAACTCATCCACCAATGAATACTGCCCCTATTTTAAACTTGAATGAAATTGGCATGGAAAATTTCTGCACTTTTCATCAAGAACCACATTCGGAAAAGAGTTGCCCGCAATGGATTAATTCCATGAGCTTAGTCATGAACCAAATGCTAGATTCTCAGATCCCAGACCAAGATGATGCTCCAGAGGAATCGAACCCTGAATTAGAGGAACCAACCCCGGACACTACTATGGTGTTATGGGACTGGGTGCCTATGACTGAATTAGCAGAAGAGGATCACATAGATAGCTCTCCCTCCACCGTAAATGTTGCTACTCGTAGAAAAGGTCCTATTGCCGATCCCGTGCCAAGCAGAGCTCCTCATAAGCCTAATGTATCAAAAGAAACGCCTAGGAAGCATATAACAGTTATCCCACACCAACCCAAAGTTAGCCAAACAGTAACCAAACAGCCAAGCGCTGACACCATAGTTCAGCCACCTAAGGTCACAATGAGCAAAATAGATCAGCCAAGTCGAATTGGGAACGAATCTGATATAGGATACGATATTATTGAAGATATCAAGAAGGTCAAGGAAAACGTGTCAATATTTGACATGTGCAGCCTGCCCCATCAACGAGACAAACTGCTGCATGTTTTACAACCTCAGACCAGCAATACATTGACAGATTCTCAAAACAATCCCGAAATTAATGAGGCTAGCATTGGAGGGAAATCCAAATCTCAAACATTGCCTTTCCTATTGACTTTTGAAATTTTTAATCAAAATGTTCACAACTGTTTGGTAGATTCTGAAGCTTCCTCAAACGTTATGCCACTGTCAATTTGTAAAAAGATTAACGGGCAGCCTGTCCCATCTCCAGCTCAAATTATCCAATTAGATAGGACTGCTGTTAAAGTAATTGGGGAGATGAAAGATGTTCTAATTAGATTATCAGCTGACCCTAGAGTCTATCAATTCATTGACATAATGGTGGTCGATATTCCTGAAGCCTATGGGCTGATTTTAAGTAGGGATTGGTCTACCAAGCTGAGTGGCTACTTCGCTACTGATTGGTCCCACCTATGGTTGCCTTATCAGAACAGACAGAATTAGATTAAGGTTCTTAGGGAACCCCATATGAAACAAAACGTAACCCAGTTAGAAGAAAAGAATGAGGCTGTAGCTTTCTCATCCTCGGTACTAGGGAATTACTTCTTAGAGATGGATCCGGGTAACTATCAATCTGAAATCATTAGCCATGAATCAGATAAACAGTCCGATCTCCTTCATTTCTCCTGGACTGATGAGATTGATTGTAACATAGTTAATTTAGTCACTGACATAGATCGCAAAGAAACTAACTTAGTTGAATCTAAAGATACCTTTTGGACATTATACTTTGATGGTTCTAAAACTATGGAAGGGTCCGGAGCCGGTTGTGTTCTAATGGATCCAAAAAGAAACAAGTATTTTTTGTCTTGTAGATTAGAATTCGATTGTACTAATAACACCGCTGAATATGAAGCTCTGATACATGGATTAAAGAAGGCCATTGGCTTAAATGTTAAGCACCCGAAGGTCTTTGGTGACTCCGAGATAGTTGTAAGACAGGTAAGGGACACCATTCATTGTCTCTCACCTCACTTGAAAGGTTATTAGGCTGAGGTATGGGATTTAATTATGCATTTTGACGCTTTCAATATAAAATCAATTCCTAGATTGCAAAATTCTGCTGCTGATTTGTTAGCAACGTCTGCTTCTAGATTGGTGCCGTCAAATAATAAATGCTATATTGAATTGATTTTCAGGCCTTCTGTTCTAGATAACATCACAAACTTCAGAGTCTTCGATGATGATGAACAAATTATCAGCTTCCTAACAAACGAGGATAGCTTTCAAAGAGCTGCAATAGATGAGGAAGAACATGATGCTGATTTGATGAAGAAGGATGAGGAGAAAGGAAATTTCATGCCCAAGGGGGTAAGGTCCCTCGAAATGCTGTTCGATCTTCAAAATAAGTTCAAAAGGCCAGCCAATACCAAAACTAACAGCTCATCAATGCAACATGAGTTAGTTAATTTGGGTACCGAGGCAGAACCAAGATTTGTCAACCTTGGCAAATGTTGTTCACCAGGAGAAAGAGAAAGGTTCATTAAATTGTTCAAACAATACAAGGATGTTTTTGCATGGACCTATGAAGATCTGAAAACATATGATGTCCGCATTATTCAGCATGTTATACCAATGAAAGCGGGCGTGAAACCATTTCAGCAGCAGTTAAGAAGAATGCATCCCACTCTAGAACCGCTGATCCAAAAATAATTAAAGAAGCGCCTGGACGCTAAGATAATCTTCAAAGTTTGGCATTCTGAGTGGGTTGCAAACTTGGTTCCCATAAGGAAGAAGTCGGGAGAGATAAGGCTATGTGTAGATTTCAGAAATTTAAACAAAGCCTCGGATAAAGACAACTACCCCGTACCTTCAATGGAGCAAATCCTACAAATGGTGTCAAGATCCAAATTGTTTTCTCTCCTCGATGGTTTCTATGGCTACAATCAAGTGTTAGTAGCCGAGGAAGATCGCCTTAAGACTACTTTCAGAACTAAGTGGGGAACTTTCGCCTACAGAAGAATGCCATTTGGTCTGATAAACGCAGTAGCTACCTTCCAAAGGGCGATGGATATCGCCTTCCGAGGATTGGGTGGGTAGTGCGTGGTTGTATACTTGGATGATGTGATAGTCTTTTCGAAGAAAAGGGAAGATCATGTCATGCATCTAAAGCATATTTTTGATCGCTGCCGGAAATATGGTATTTCTTTGAATCCCAAGAAGAGCGTGTTCGCTGTTCCCGAAGGTAAGCTCTTGGGTCATATCATATCCAAAGGGGGAGTGTCAATTGATCAAGAAAGAGTCCAAGCTATTAATAAGATTCCAATTCCTCACAACAAGAAATCTATGCAGTCTTTTATGGGCACCATCAATTTTGTCCGCAGATTTGTTCCGGATTTCGCACAAATTGTTAAGCCATTGCAACAGATGGTTAAACAAAGCATACAATTCAAGTTGACAGATTTGGAGAAGGACGCATTTAGAGATATCAAGGCAGCTGTAGCTAAGGCTCCTTCCTTAAGAAGCCCGAATTTTGATAAGGATTTCATCTTGTATACCTTTGCTTCGGTTGACTCTCTCGCAGCTGTACTCACGCAAAAGGTGGAGTTGGGGGATGAATACCCAATTTCGTTTATGAGCACTGGTCTGCAGGGAGCTGAGCTGAATTATACCATGGTTGACAAGCATGCATACGCGGTCTTCAAAGCAGTCAAACAGTTTAGGCCATACATTCTGAATAACATAACTAAGGTCATAGTTCCCCACCCAGCTGTTAGATCCCTTTTCGTTCAAAAGGAATTGGGAGAAAGGAGAGGGAACTGGGTCACAACTCTTCAGGAATATGATTTTGAATTTAAACCAGCCACGATCATCAAAGGACAAGGCCTGTGCAAGTTACTTGTGGGAAACTCAACTGATGAAAAACAACATTGGAAAAATGAAGCTGAGCTCAATTCGGTTGAAGTGTGTCATATCTTCACAGCTCCCCAGTCATGGTATAGAGATCTGGTACACTATTTACAACAGGGATATCTACCTGAGCACTGGAACTCTAAGCACAGAAGGGCACTCCGCTTGAAATCAGCACCTTATCAAATCATTGATGGGATTCTTTTTAGGAAGAATTATGATGGAGTTCTCCTTAGATGTTTGGAAAAGGAAGATGCAAACAAAGTTGTCAAAGAATTGCATGATGGCCCCGCAGGCGGACATTATTCAGGAGAGACGACAGCACACAAGATACTGAGAGCTGGTTATTATTGGCCCACTCTGTTCCGATATGCCCACACGTATGCATGAAACTGTGATGTATGTCAAAGAAGTGCTGGGAAGTTACCTAAGGCCGCAGGACCATTGCAGCCGGTCATCATCTCTGAGCCTTTCGAACAATGGGGTATAGATGTTATCGGAGAAATAAACCCAAATTCGTCGTTGCAACATCGATACATCCTGACGGCTACTGACTACTTCACTAGGTGGACGGAGGCCATCCCTTTGCGTAAAATCAACGAAGATGCGGTCATCAGCTTCTTGAAGGAGAACATCATAACCAGGTTTGGGGTTCCAATTTCCCTTGTTTTTGATAACGCTACTTATTTTTCGTCTTGCAAAATAAATGAATTTGTTTATGAATGGGGAATCAAGTTGCATTATTCAGCCAATTATTATCCTCAGGGGAACGGATTAGCTGAATCCTCAAACAAGAATCTGATTCGAATCCTTAAGAAAACTGTGATAGAAAACCAGAGAAGTTGGCATGTGGCTCTCCCAAACGCCTTATGGGCAGATAGGGTAACCCTGAAGAACGCTTTAGGTGTCTCCCCTTTCACGCTTGTATACGGCAAGGAGGCCATTCTTCCCCCAAACATCTTACTACCATCCTTGCAGTTATGCCAAGCCTCTCGGGGTTCTGGTAGCCAAGCCTTACAATCTAGGATCAATACCCTGCTCCAGCTTGAAGAAGCCCGACAGAAAGCTAAAGATCGATTCCACCAACACCAAGACATAGTTAAGAGATGGTTCGATAAAAGGAATTCCGGTAAGAGAAGCTTTGAAGTTGGGGACTTAGTCCTGAAATGGGACCATAATCATGAAGGCAAAGGAATGCATACGAAATTCCAACATCTATGGGTAGGCCCGTACCAAATTTCGGCAAAATTAGGCCCATCCACTTATAAATTGACGAATCTCGAGGGAGAAGAAGTAACCCTTCCTCTCAATGGCCTCGCTCTGAAACAATACTTTGCATAGTCTCGCTGAGACTTTCTGTACATAAATAAAGGGTTTCTTTTATTTTGCTTCAGCCTTTGTTTGCTTTATTCTCGGCAATTTTGTTTCTTTCATTGTTATTTGAACTTTTGCGACAAGTTTTGTTTTCTGGATGCCCTTTTGGTTGAGTTCCCCATTGAGCATAAGTCTCTCAAATAAATCTCGCAACCCATGAGTCTGGAACTGTGCTCGAAAAAATCCGGTCTGTTGTGCTCTCGCTGAAATGTTTAGAAGGAAGGAAGCCTACCCTGCTAGTCACACTAATCCTGTTTAAATAGCAGAGACCTATGACCATCTTCACTACTATCGTTGGGCTCCACCCACTCTCACACTTTAAAGGCATCTCAAGAAGGTTATGAAAGTTGGACCCATGGAAAGTAGCACACCTCGAGGACATAGGGTATTGAAGTGACTCCATGCTACAAATTTAACAGCCAAAATGGCTAGTGCCCAAGAGTCTGTTTTCCAGAGATTCTCGCCTCAATTAAAGCATGGCTGAGACAAAAGCAAAAGACATGTAAAATCAAGAAGGTTGTCCAAAAGGCCCAGCTCAAAATGGGTTCCTCTCCGTTCGTGAAGTTTGATCAAGTCAATAAAATTTCTAACTCACACAAAAGGACATTATGGATTGAGGAGCCTAAATCTTAGACCATGTCCAAAGAAAATATCTCTGGAAGGCTCAAACAGCTAAGCTGTCCAAAGTAAAAACATCCAAAAGGATGCAAGCAGCATGGGAATGAGGAACAAGAGCAATAATGTCCATGAGAAAGTGTTGCAAATCCTGTGGAGTCCGGCAGTGGTGACCATCTGAAAGATGACCCTCCTAAAATGAATCTCATATATTGGCCCTTTGAGAGTGGTGAAGATGTCTCAGTCAAAGCTCCCCTTTCCCCAATGGCTAGCAGGTAAAGTGCCTCCTTCCCCTCACATGAATTTAAAATGCTCAGCTGAGTAGTCCACCTAAGATGGATGTCTTCGATGAGGTTTCGGACCATGAAGAGGAATTTTTTCAGAGATCTGTGTTCGCCAATGACTCGCCATTGTTGTTGCAGCAACACCCCCCCCAAATTTTTGTACATATTGGGGCCCCTCCTTTCATTCTTGTAGAAAGTTTGCCTTAAGAAGCCATCCCAGCTGTTATCTTTGTTTTTCAACAGAAAATCTTGTTTCTCAACATAAATCTTTTCTTTGAAGTCTTCCTGAAAAGTCGCAGAATGATTTGATAAAGCCCCGCAGTGGCGGAAGCCTTTGTTTAAACTCCCGATAGAAGACTTAGAAAATTTCGATTGGAAAGTCGCGGAAACCATTGGGCAATCCTTCCTGAAACGGTGGAGTTCTTTGTTCAAACCTTCCGCAACCACGGAAGCTTTCAAGCTTTTCCCCCAAACGGCGGGAGCTGTTTGTCTAATCCTCTCGAAAAGAACTTGAAACATTTTCCCAAAAGGTTGCGGAAGAATTTAAGGGAACCGCCCGAAACTTGCGGAGATCACTCGCGTGAGCTCCCCGAAACCGCGGAGGAATTCATGAATTCCTTCCGAAATATGAAGAGACTTAGAAGTTTCCTTTTGCGGAACTGTTGAACTTTCCATCCTGAAACTGCGGAGCCGTTCATTTTATCCTTCCGAAACTATGGAAGCATTCGTCATAAGTCTCCCGAAAAGACTTCGAAATTATTGTCGAAAAGGTCGCGGAAACGTTTGACCAATTCCTCCCGAAACGGCGGAAGAATTCAAGGAAGCCGCCCGAAACTTGTGGATGAAATTCGCCAACCTTCCCTGAATCCGCCAAGTAACTTAGTCTTTTCGAAAATCTTTGAGTCTTGAAGTCGCGGAAGCGTTAGCGGTATTCTTCCCGAACCTTCGCGGAAGCATCGGCGATATCCCTTCCGAAACCCCGCGGAGCCTTGGATTTTTGGGTTCGAGTCACGGACGTCTTCATTTTAGTTCTCCGAAAAAGCGGGGCCATTCGCTGTTTCCTTCCGAAACGGCGGAAGCAAATCACGAGAGCTTTCCGCAACGTCAGAAGCAAGAGCGGCCGAAACTTAGAGAAATTCTCGATTTTTGAGATGGCCTTTTGCGGAAGTATTGGCGGAAGTCTTCCGAAACGGCGGAAGCCATTGGCAAAAGCTCTCCGCAATTTCGGAAGCCTTCGCGATATCACCCCGAAAAGTGCCGCCGAAGGAATCAACCATTCACGTCCTTTTTGCGGAAGCCGTTCGTCAATGCCTCCCGAAACGGCGGGGAGTTCGGCGGAAACTTTCGTTATATCCTTCCGCAACGATGGACGAGATTCACGAGTAGCTCCCGCAGAAGGAGGTCGCACGCAAATCGAGACGGCTTGATTTGACGCCGACGTGCCTATATTTAAAACCTCGGTTAATTGCGCCACCCACCGAAATTAAATGCTGCATGTGCCCAGCTTATTTAAATAAGCGGTGGGGGGTTACGAGCCAACATATAATTATTTTCGATTGGCAAACGACGTGGAACGCCGCGCAAATCGCTCCAGCTCATCTCGCTCATCCGCGTTCGCGGCCACCTCGTTTAGCTATCCTTACGGTGCCAGGTAGGATTTTAACCTTGAGATTTGCCCCTTCTACGCTTCCAATTGCTATTGGGTTGTCTTTTGTTTGAAAATGATGGGCATTGGTAGGATTTTGACGGGAAAAACACCCGTCATAGGCTATTTTTTCCCGTCAAATGCAGTTTGAATTACGTTCTTCTCGTCATATAAAACGGAAGTAGGATAAAACGTTTGTGGGTAGAGACAGTTAGTTTGGACGGTTAGACTTGTTCCATTTTCCTCCTCGGGCCGCGGGCCTCATTATTTCAAAAAAACTGCCGAAGCCCCACGGACTTTTCATGTCCCCGGCCGAAAGCTTAAGACGCCGCCCCCCGGGCCTTTCCGTAAACCTCAGTCCCAACGTGACCTCTACCCAGTTTAAATCCTAGGACGGGTCTGTCGCCCCTGTTCAAACCTCCCATAGAGCACCTCGGCAAGCGCCGCAAATAACAACAGCGTTTGGAGCCCTCGCCGGGTCGTAAATATGAAAGTGGCCCCCTATTTCGTCACAGGGGTATTTCACCCCAGACTTCCCCGCCACTAGCCTTTTAAAAGCACCATAACGAAAGTTACCCTCTTCCCCAGAGCTAGACCGCAAGCAGGTTGCTTCCGCAACACGCTTATCCTCACAGGAGCATTCTGAACCTGCCCCTTTAAAGAATTAAGATGGCTAAAATTTATAATTATGTTCCTATTGAAACGAATATCACCATTTCTCCTAGGGTCGGCCCGAGAGCAGATTGTTTCCACGACATACCTATCCTCTCAGGAGCACCCCAAAACTCATCCCTTTAAAATATTCAAATGTTTCAATTTATGTGTCATGTTGAAATAGTGTATTTTGCCTCCTAATCATACAGCTTCACATTGCTTTTTATCTCGTTCACATATTAAAACAATGATGCTCTCTGTTAAAATCTCACAGTATGTTGCTCAAGTTCATGATGACTTGTATATGGGTGCTATCAGGGATAAGTCAAGATACCGAAAGCCGGTAAGAAGAAGGCTAAGATGACAGAAAAGAATCCTGCGCCACTTAAAACTGAGACCTCACTCCAGGATACTAGGTGCACCACTGGTGTTCCTCCAGAAATCAGATGGGGTGACATTTATAGAATGATCCGGGACCAAGAGATCCCGGATATTTTGCTAGAAGAAGGGCCAATTTATCTCAATATCAGAGCCTTAGGCATAACTAGAGCCGCTACCCGCCCTGAGCTGTTCCCCTGTGCTGAAGTGATCGGATGGATACTCCAGCATGCCGATGCTGAAGGGAGAGTGATAAATGACAGCGGGCAAGTGGCCATTGCCTCATTTCAACCCACATATCTTGCGGCAGCCTACAAATTTCCCCGGGTCCAACAATCTCTGACTGATGAATGGCTGAGCCAGATGAACAACGTCGAGATGGCCAAAAAGATACTAGTAGCAGGCAAGCATCTGAGAAAGAAAGGAAACGACGAATATGACGTACAGAATCTGAGAGCTCCTTTCAGATTGATTGCCCTGATGCTGTGCAGAATCTTCGGCATGCCCAATGGCACCGTGTATTAGATTCAGTGGGTCCCTATTATTCACTTCGTGGCGTTTAAAGGAACCGTGTTTGACTGGGCCACTCTCCTATCGGATAGTCTAGCCTCAATGATAGTAGCTGCAAGGGAAGGACTAGTCTTGAAGAAGGCAGAGTTTTTTATGTCCTCATATCTAATTGATTGTATTTTGGCCAAGATGGACTTCCCCAAATTGGGCTGCACATGGGATAGGGCCATCACCTCGTTCTATATCGCTTTCAAGATGTTGTGGACTTAGAATTACAAGCCCAGCTACAAACTCATCTGTGAGGGGTTCATCATGCCCTTATATGAGAAGTTATTCAAGGAGGAGCCCAATTGCCTGTCAGAGAACGCTGTGGATGTCCTTGAGAATTACGGGGATTTTTACTTTTCAGAGCAAGGCACCTACCTAAGAATGTTTGGAGGGACTAAGCCCCCATACATTTTGCCGCAGTATGCCATAGACTATGTGGTCCTCAAAGAAGCAGTAAGACAAATCTTCCTGGATGGGATTGGAGCAATGCTCCACAATCAGCATAAGGCTTCCTTTCCTCCTCTACCTTTCTGCATAGGTTCTTACAAGTTCTCGGGGGTTGCCTCAGCTGAAGAATTTGTTCAAGAGATGAAAGCCTTCAACTTCGGTGAGGTGATCTTCCACAGGAATGTCAGGAAGGGAAAAGTTGCTGAGCACTGTAAGGAGATTTATGCTCACTACGAGTACTCTCACTATCCTGATGCCTAAGAAGAGGCATTCAGAGGCATCAGCAACATGTCTGAGCTGCGGATCTGTCGCCAAGGCTCTGGAGCAAGCTCTAGCTCAACCAAGGTCCAGAAGACCAGCCAGCAGCAGGAGAAAGAAGCAGAGGATGTCCGAGCTTAGGAAGAGCTCAGATTAAGAGAAGAAGCAAGGTTACTCCAAGAAGCTGAGGATGCCAGATTGCAGCGGGAGGTGGAGGAAGCCAGGTGGAAGCAAGAAGTTGAAGCAGCAAGAAGGCAGCAGGAAGCTGAAGTGGGAAGAATGCAAGAGGAAGCAGAAAAGGAAAGCCTACGGAAAGAAGCTGAGGAATCCCAGCAACAGAAAGAGGCTGAAGCTGAACAAGCTGAGGCAGAGAGGAAGGCTGAAGAAGAGCTGAAAGCAAGGGAAGATGCTCAAGCAAGTGGGTCCGGTGTCCAAGACATGAAAATAGACACATCTCAAGCAGGTGGCTCTGGTACCCAAAATAAGGGCGTAGATCCAGCTCAGGAAGTCCGGACCCCACCTGCTGAAGAAGACATAGACATCATAAACCGATCGATTGTCCCGTACACGCCATCGGGAAAGCATACAGTGTCCAGGTGGAATGAGTTTGTCTACGACAAGAAAAGGAAAGCAATGGTCCTCAAATCCGAAGAGAGGATCAAAAGTCCCTTCCATGAAGACATCGTTACCCACCGAGAGGTCACTGTAATGAATAATACAGATCAAGATCCCTTTGCTATGGCATCCGCAGCTGTAGCAACAGCAAAAGCATCATTTGCCAATGTAGGGGTTATAGTTAAAGAAAATATATTGACAAAGAAGAGAGCTCGTACACTACAACAGACGGTGGCTAGTGAGCAGGGCCAAAGGGATCTAGTAGTGAACAAGTATAATTTCCTGTATGCCGAGCATAAAGAGCTATCAGGTAAGTATAACCAGCTGGAAGAGGAAAAGGACCAACTCACACTCCAAATGATGATTGTGGAGGCAGAGAAGAATAGAGCGGAAGATAAAGCATCCCAGCTAGAAGCAGACAAGCAGACATTAGCTGAGCAGTTAGAGCAAGCCGAGAGAAGAACAATGGACATGTCTCCCTTCCATGAGCTGTCATGCAACATCCTGAAGCAAGTGTATGACACTCAGGAGCTAGTCACTGATGAGGTTTGCAAGCTCAAGGCCATGGTAGTCAGGTTAAAAGAAATTAATGAAGAGGCCCATAGGCTCAAAGCTAAGAATACCCGTGTCAAGGCAAATATCATAAGTTAGATGGCATGGAGAGAAGGGAAAGGAGGTTTCCCCACGCATTTCCATTTAAATCTGTGGATGGTTTTAACGAGGACATAGCCCTGCTGGAGTTTGGCAGGAACTGTGCCAGTAAGCTGATAACCAATGTGCTAAGAACAACTGATAAAATTAACAGTCTATACCAAAAGCTCCAAGGGGTTCATGACAAATGCACATTGAGCTTCCGTCAGACCCTGGAGGACTTTCCAGAAAAGGAGAAGCGTTTGTCTCAACTAAAGGAAGAACTAGGCATTCAAACGGAGTATGTGAAGAGGATTGATGTCCTGGCTATTGATGACCTCCAACAGTATATTGGATCGTCATCACTCCACAGCCATCTGCTAAAAGAAGTGCATCAAGCTGCAGTAGCAGAAGTTCAAAGCATTAGAGAAGAGCTCGGGAAGAATGCGACTTCTCAGAAAATCTTGTTCCCCGCTGCAGCAAACATAGTCGTAAGGGACACAGGTATGTGGTATAGCTACATAGCGGAGGAAGAGAAGAAAGCTGCAGCAGTAGCGGGAGCATCAACAGATCCAGAATCTTCTCTCCCAGCATCCATTCCAGCAACAGCAGTGGGCTCGATTCCCTCTTCCCCAGTAGTGGTAGAAAGTATGGCCAGCTCAGTCCCTTCTTCCTAGGTAGAAGCAGCAGCAACAATTGGTTCGAATGTCTCCTCCTAGGCAGCATCAGCAGCACCAATTGACTTGGGTGATCCTCACCTAGATGAAGCTCACGCACAAGAATGACAGCACGATATTAGAACATTCTTTCTGCTATATGTATTTTGTCAAATTCTCAAATGTATACAGCGTGAGCTAAGGGACAGCTGTCCATTCTTTTGTTAAATATTTTTTAAAAGAAAAGAATCACAATTTTGTCTATTATAGGAGATAAAATTCTGTAGACGACAAGTGTAAGATGATAGGTGGCAGCCCAAAGGGCAGTTTTTTAATTATAAATAGGATCTAGGAAGAAGAGAAGATGACTTTTGGCAGGGAATGAAATTTTGAAAGCCTGTACGAGCTACCTTGTATCGGTTCTTTGAAAACAGAATTTTCTAATAAAAGCCAGGGAGATGGACGTTTGCATAAGAATGATGGATGGATGTCTGTTGTACTACTCTAATGACTTCCGTACTGTAATGTGATATCATTCCTACTATCTGAATTATTTCTTTGTATTAATGATTTTTGCTCCTTCCTGTGCAAACGATTTTCTCCATTTCATGAACAGTGAATGTGTTTCAGATTAAATCAGGAGCTATCTGCTGATATCTTATTTTGCTGTAGAGTCCTCTTTTAGATTAAATGGCTAACTGTTCTTTCTTCAAGATGACTCCTATGGCTCGTTGTTCATGCCTTTAATTGTGCTCCCTGCAGGGATTTTTAGAGTTATTTCAGTTTGTTTATATTTAGCTCTGTTTCTTTATTCTTTCTACGTAGATTAAATATTTTTTTTTGCTTTTCTGTTTCATGAGCAATAGATGCGTTTCATACTGAATTAGAAGCTATCTTCTAAAGATATTTGAACTTGCTATAGCTTTACCTGTGAGAATCGATGGCTACCTGTTCTTTCTTTATGATATCCGTTACAGCTCATTGCTCATCCTGTAAATGTGTCCCCTGCAGAGATAGATAGATTTACTCCAGTTTTAGATTTAGATCTCTTTAGTCCTGCATTTAGATTAGATTTAACTTAGGCACTTGCATCTCATTAAAACATAAAATCCAAAAAGAAAGGTGGATCGGGCCATAACCGATATAGTCGGAATTAAACTCCAAACCCACGGTTGCCGGAACCGTTAACCGGACGGATTCCCTACACCAAACGGGAGATAATCTAATTGGGGTCATCTCTCGGGGAGAGTCCCTTTCTGATTGATGCTACGATATCCGAGGCATCAAGAATATGATACTATAATCAAAGCATACAACTGCTACAATTTACAACTAAGAAAGATGGTAGAAAATCCAGACGTAAAGGTAGAAGAAGTGTTCACGCCCAAGAAAGTAGAGGATGATCATGATGAGCTAGTGTTTGAGTAATTATCTACGTATTTTCCAGAAAATGAAGAAACATGAGAATCATAGGAAATCATATATCAACATGAATGAAAAGAAGGGAGACAAGATACAAAATGCCCCCCAGATATGTTCAGAAGAATCATTCGGAGGATTTAATTATTGGAGATAAAAATGCCAGTGTAAGGACCAGAAGAAGGTGCTTAAGAGATATGAATGAAGAGGTTCATTTTTATTTACTATCCCAAAATAGAACTAGAATTTTTTGAGGAAGCTAGAACCAATGAGCACTGGGTTAAAGCAATGGAGGAATAATTAAATCAGATTGAAAAGCATCAGACCTGGGAACTTGTTCCAAGACCCAAAAATAAAAATGCTATTAGTACAAATGGGTATTCAGAAACAAACTTAATGAATAAGGATAAGTTGTAATAAATAAGGCAAGGTTGGTATGCAAGGGGTATGTGTAGATTGAAGGATGAGATTTTGAATAAATCTTCACTCTTGTAGCACGAATGGACGCAATTACGTTTCTCCTGGCCTATACTTGTACTGAAAATATCAAGGTATATCAAATGGATGTAAAGTCAGCATTCTTAAATGGGTATCTTGAAGAAGGAGTATACATACAACTGTCAGAAGGATTCTCTTTCAGATAAAAAAGGGTATGTCTACAAAATGAAAAAAGCTCTACACACACTCAAGCAAGCACCCAAAGCTTGGTATTCAAGATTAGACATATATCTGCAACAAAAAGGTTTCAAGAGGGGTAGCATAGACAATAATATTTACATAAAATTAAGGATGAAAAAATTATTGTTATTGAAGTCTATGTTGATGATATCATTTTTGGAAGAAATTATGACAGGTTGAGTCAACAATTTGCTATGGACATGAAAAAGGAGTTTGAAATGTCTATGCTTGGAGAACTGTATTTCTTCCTTGGACTCCATATATCTCAAATTGATAATGGCATCTTCATCTCTCAAACCAGATATGTGAAAGAAATGTTAAAAAAATTCAATATGGAAGACGGCAAATCAGTATGCACACACATGGTCACTGGGTGCAAATGAAGTAACTAGGATGAAGCAGAGGAAGTAGATAAAAGACTATATAGATCAATGATTGGCAACTTATTATATGTAACATCCTCAAAACCAGACATAATGCAAGCAGTAGGACTCATTGCAGGATTTCAAGCAACACCCAAGGAATTGCATGTCAAAGCAATAAAGAGAATTTTCATATATTTGAAAGGGACCATGAACTTTCGTTTGTGGTATCCACCAAGTAATGATTTGAACTTAGTAGAATATACTAGCATAGACTAGGAAGGTAGTGTTGATGACAAAATAAATACTAGTGGAGCTGCATTCTTCTAGGAAATTGCCTGGTATCTTCGATTAGCAAAAAACCACCATCAATCGCACTATCTACAACATAAGCATAATATCTCACAACATCAACTTGTTGTGTGCAAGTACTATGCATGAAACAAACACTAGAGGATATGCAAGTGAAAGTTGATCATCCAATACAAATTTTATGTGACAATACAAGTGAAGTTAACATTTCAAAAAATCCTGTCATGCACTGCAAAACTAAACATATTCCCATCAAATATCATTTCATGAGAGAGCGGGTCACTAAAATATTGTCAAACTGAAATATGTCGACACCAAAGAAAAGACTGTGGATATATTTACAAAACCCCTCCCAAGAAATACGTTCAAATATCTCATACAGAAATTGGGTGTGGTTCATAGTCCACAACATGATGAAAGCCTCGAAAGGAGGACATAAAAGAAAATGGAACTCTGTAGAGCGTAGTAAGTGCGATAGGTATATGATTAAAGAAGTATGGAAGAATGTTATGGGATAGGAACAAATCGGAAAGATAAAAGGAAGTTGGTAATAAGGGAAGCATATCTAAAGCAGATACAAAGATAGTATTGAATGTACAAATTGTAAGGTGTCTGAGGTCTGTGTAACAACTCCAGTGAAAGGAAAAATAATGAAGCACACATATAGGGGGAGTGATTGAAGCAAACAAATGTATGAAGGCTAGTGCAAAACTGAAGAAAGAAAAACCTGATAGTGCACATTAAAGGCACCTCTTTTCCATTGATGTCAAAGGGAGAGAAATATCATGAAGCATGTGATCAGCGTAGAGATAAAAAAAATAGAGAAATCCTAATAGGAGGTCTCATAAAGCAACAAAAGGGGAAATATTATGAATCATGCATCAGTGGTAGAGAACCGCATATAAATGAAAGATAGTAGAAAAATATTGAGAACTGCGTAGATGAGCGAAGGCTCAAACTGGAAAGAACACAATGGGAGTACTGTGATCAAAACAAAGGAAGAGCACAAATTCATGAGGTGTTGACATGCACAACTTCATGAGGTGTTGACATCAATGCCAAAGGGGGATATTGTTGAAATTTGATTGTCATTGATGTCAATTGATGTCAAAGAGGATTCAATATCCTTATTCCAGTTTGAAGAAATATATGAAATCCAGTTTGAAGAAGTACATCGAGGTTGTCAAATTACATCTAGTTTGAAGAGGTACATAAGAAGTACATCCAAATTGTAGAAGTACATCCATTTTGAAGTACATGAGGTACATGCACAAGTCACAATCTATATACTCATGATACTTCAAAGGTAAATCAAAAGAGTTGGTTGGACAAGTTTCGAGAGTGTGCAAGAGGCTTGGGAGCAAGTAGAGGTTGGACAAGTATTGAAGTCCCGAAATTGTGCAAGACCCACCAATCGGAATATGTATACAAGTAGTTGAACCATTCAAGAGGCCTGGAAGAACGCAATAGGCCTGGAAGAAAGTGGTGGCTGGACAATTTGTGTGCACAAAACCCATAAGGGATGGTACTTCAATGGAGAAAGACCCCACATGAAGTGGTTTGAAAGTGCGCAAGAACCACTATGCATAGGACCAAGTATGTGCAAGACCCACAAGGTGTGATACCTCAATGGCCCAGTTCATGACAAGTGGAGGAAGCATGAATTAAGCTTAACGATGAAGTAAGGAAGAAGGAATGCTACAAACAACTTTTGGACACACTTGTATGCATAGGACAAGTATAAATAAGAATCCAAGTTGGATATTTGGTGTAATATTGAAGATGCGAAAGTGGTAGTAATCTAATTTGGAAAGATTCTAATTTTAGGGTATCAATGGCTCGTGGAACCAGAACAACATAATCTAGTATAAGAGCCATATGTGCAAAATGCAGCACAACAGATGATGCACAAAAATATGAAGTGGTTTATCTTAGATGAATGCGCAATGATAGAAGAGTAGCATGGCAGAAGATGCACAGTATGATGATGTTTATCTGAGACAAGTGTGTAAGAACATAAAGGAAGAATCGTAGATGATATGCAGAAGGTTACAAATTATTTAAGACAGATGTGCCAGTACAGATGTGTAGCATAGCAAAGGATGTGCAGAATGATGTGAGTGATATGATACAAATAGGTGAGGTCAAAATAGAAACACAGCATAGGATGCGCAATGTCATTTGAGTTTGTAGATGAGCAGAAACAGAACGGTATGATGAATCAACGCAAAAGGTTATGAAGTATGAAATCCAGCGTGTAATGTTGATGTAGTGAAGTGAAGTACATGATACAATTCAGTGATTGCAAGATCGCAGTACAAATAGGTTTTCACAATGGAATGAACTACAATTAATCTAAAGAGTGCATGTATTAGTAGAACAATAAAGAATTATCTTCTATAGTCATATCACAATGGCATGACGAGGAAGGGAACAAGGGGTCGGTGCCTCCTTCCAATCAAAGCTGGTAAATTGGGGAGTCGGTGCTTCCTTCAGGTTGTAGCCTATAAAAACAAGGGGTTTGTGCCTCCTTCCAGTTGGTGCTGGAGAACTTTGGAAGTTGGTGCTTCCATGAATGTAATATTTTAATATAAGAGAGAATTCTGTGGTTTTCTCCCATTTGGGTTTCCACGTAAAAACTTTTCGTTCTATGTTTTGCGCATATGTGGATGAATGTGTTTTGTTTATGGTGAATGCATAATCTAAGTATCAATTCATTTTCATAAGAAGTAAAAATTGTTCATAATTGTGCTAATACTGATTCATCCCCCCCTCTCAGTATTAATAATATTCCATCAATAGTAAACTCATATTATATTAAATGAATGAAACAAAACATATTGTAAAATAAAAGCAGCTAGAATGGTGGTATCTATATCTCTATGAAGGAATGTGGCGTCTATGCTCATATGTGACAAGTTGATCGCAAAAGGGGAACAAAGAGGTTTTTTATTAGAAACATGAGGGAAAAAACCCTAAACATAAAAAAATAACCCTAGGAGATCATCCATAAAAAAATTGTGGGCCATGAGGTGGTTAGTTGAGGTGTCAACTTCTCAAGGGCATAACTTTTGCATACAATCTCTATTTAGGGTGCTCAGTAGCCCGTTGGAAAGGTATAGCCAAGAAGTACACATTTCTACCATCCAGTATGCATTTGGATATGTATGGATTGTATCATCACAAAAAAATGTCGTTTAAAGCCTCAAAATGGCCCAAAGAATTTTGGACACAAAAATCCGTAAAAGAATTGCCAAACTCGAAAACTATGAAACTGGAAAAATTGAAAACTAGAAAAGTTGTTTTGAGCCTGTGGAATAGGTGGGAGGCCACCGATATCCATCTAGATCAGTCCTTCCCCATTAGTAAGAAGTGGTCTCCATTGCATGAATTTCCCATAATAGATGGGGAAAATTCAGTTGAATTTTACTCATGGTGAGCCACTTTCCTTGGGGAAGAAACTGCCTGACTTTGACGAACCAGTAGAGATGAATGCATTGTTGGCAATTTCTCTTCACCTGTGTATCCATGATTCGATCAACGGTATCCTTATCCAAATAGTTAGGGTTAATTTTTTACAGTTCCAACTACTCTGCCACCTCTTATGTGTAAAAAAATGGAAAATATGGGCGAAGTAGCTCCACATTAAATACCGGGTGCAAGCCAAAAAGGGAGGAATTATCAATTCAAAGGAATTCTCACCCACTACCTTGGTGATGGTATATGGACCATATCAAAGTGGACGAAGCTGGAAATGGGGGCCTGTGAGCCGCTCTTTTTGCAAACGCAACCAAACCTTATGACACTTGAAATTTGTGTGGAACTCGGTGCTAGTCATGTCACTGCTTGTACTTGGAATTGGATTTTTCCAAAATTTCATGGACTTGCTGACAGATTTGATAAATATGTTATAAAAATTGAATGTACTTGTATTCCTAGATGTGGGCATGGTTATATTCCTCTTGTGTTAAGGAAATGGGAAAAGCTACATCAATTGGGGCCAATGGTTGGAATCCCAAGCACACCTGGAAAGGGATATGTCGAGTAGAGCTATGAAGGGATCTATTGTATCTATGTTGAATATATGGAAGGCTCTCATCCCATGTAGGGGGATATTTAGAATTTTGCATCCTCAAAATATGCACAATCATCTTATTGACCACCTCTGTCTGTTCATCAGTTTGGGGGTGGAAGGAAGTTGATTGGGTGAGTTTGGTGTCCATTAGTGACCATAGGATAGACCAGAATGTACTCAATGATCTGTTGTCCCGATATGAAATGATAGTTTGTGGTAGCTCACATTTGAATAAGATATTACTATTGGCTTCGGTAGTGATGCTCTTCTTGCAGGCTGCTAGAATGGCCATCTTTGAGAAGTGATTCACAACCACAAACACACAGTCATTACCATGCTCTGTTGAAGGTAGTACTGACATTTAGTCCATGGATATAGACTCCTAAGGCCCATTGGGAGTAGGAAAATGGGTGTACAACCCTTGATTCTTAATGACATGTTTCACAATGGCATAGGAAATGCATGATTTGATATACATGTCCATGTCTTTTTGGAGCTTTGACCAATAAACATAGTTCTGCAATACCACTAGAGTCTTTTCTATGCCAAATTTCCCTACCACCTGATTATAATGCACTTCCCAAATCAACTTTGTACACTCGCTTGAAGGAACACAGAGATGGCCTAGATGGCATAGTAGTCCTTCCTAGAGATGAAATTCTGTTGTTGGTGTGCCTACATATAATGCTCAATAGGTGGAAGAAAACTTGGGATCACTGTCATATAGTTGAGACCACTCGAAGGTCTCATGGCCACAATATTTGAGCACCGTATTCAAGGGTTCTATTAAAGGTTGATTGAGGAAATCAAAGACTTGAGTGATGTTTCCATTCTAATACTTTATGTTTAGGTGGAATTGTAGCAAGTATCTAGACCATTTTTGGTGGAGATCAACTTGCAATTTCCCTTGTGTTTACATGAATTGTAGGTGCTTGTGATTAGTGTGGATGACCATTACTTTTATGATAATGCAATGCTTCCATTGGCAATAACATTGGAAAATGAAATACATTTCCTTGTCATAAGTGGGGTATTTTTAGAGTGCATCTGAGAGTGTCTCACTGGGATATGCCACTAGATGTCTGTGACGAGTGAGGATTGCGCTAATAGCATAGTCTAGAGAATATATCTCAATTTCAAAGGGTTTTTGCAGAAATGGTAAGGTAAGGACATGTGCTAAGTATAAGCATTGCTCCATCTCCTCAAATGTTTGTTGTTGTGACTTGGCCCACACAAACTTGGCCTTATATCCTCCTTTGTTTACCTAGATAAGGAACCAAGCAATAGGAGAGAATCCCAACAAAAATATGTGATAGAAGTTGGTAAGGCCTAGGAAGATGCGAAGCTTTGTGAGATTCATCTGGTTAGGACAATAGAGAATGGCTTGGATCTTGTCCAGATACACATGTGTGAAATTCTATGTCACAACAGATCTAAGAGCTAATGGATACCTCACAAAGAAAGAATGATCATAAAATTAGAATAAGGGTGAAAACTGTAGTAAAAAAGAGCAGAAGAATAATAATGCAACATAACTCAGATAGGAGAAGAATAATGTCACATGTTCCAATAATCAATATAATAAACAATGATATTACAATGGAGAAAATTTGAATCATGCAGGAGAATTCGAACCTCAGTTGGTCTAGCATAGGGATTATCACCACTCGAGTGCTCCGGAAGACTTAAAGTCAACTGAACTGAACCTAAACTTAGTTAACTAAAGTCACAATCAGTTAACTAACTAAGGAGGGTGAAATAATGATTCTATCATGCATGCCAGTCAAAAAAGGGTGCATGAGCCCACAATCAATGGCATCCGGAGCTCTAACCCCACATAAGAGTCAGATAACTCAGGTGGACTGCACTAGAACACTTAGTAGGTTCCTACAAAGTAGGGAACTGACTAAAGTGGTCCTAAAATGATGCATATAGGGCTCAAAAGGTGGTAGATGGATCCTGGATGACATCTGCACACCACTAGGGGGAAAATGACATCATCAACAACTAGGAAAAATAAATAATGCTATGTGGGACATGGATGGAGTATTGAAATATCCTAACACCACCCCTTAATCCATAATTTTTCATCATGGGCCCTAGTTAATAAGACCAAAGGTCACCCATACAATCAAATAAATGATAAAAAAGAATCATCCATGAACCAGTCAAATGGGGAAAAACCTCGTGGGAAAAATACCCCCCCTCAAAAAGAACAGCAGTAGGGAACTCAAAGAACCTTCATACTAAGTAGAGAAGGAAAAAACTTTCCTGAGTGAAGTAATTTGCAAAAATATTGGCAAGTTGCTCCTCTTTAGGATAGCAATGCAGATGCTAGACCTATTATGATTCAATATGCTAAGATAGAAAATATCAGCATTACATTCCATTTCACAACAATAGCATATACAAGATCACTAAAAGAACAACAAGCACAACATAAACACAAGAGACACAGATTTATCCTGGGAAACCGTCATGGGGTAGAAAACCCAACAAAGCTTCCTTAATATAGATGACCAGCAAATACAAAGATGTAATCCTCAAACATGAGCTCCTTCTCCTCCATAGCAGATCTCTCTCTCACTTATGTGCTAATCACAAGTGCGTGAATGTGTATTAAATGAGGAACACACCTCCTCTATTTATACACAACTACGACTTGTCTTTTAAAAAAACTAGGTCGGACCCAACTTAACCACTTTACATAATGCTGACTGGGCCTACCCCTCTAGGGTGGTATGATAACCCTTTAACCCACATAACACATATAGGGCCGACCCCCACTAGGGAGGTCTAATAACCCAAGTTACCACATTATCCACGGAGGAATAAAACATCTCTGGATATACAATAAGGCCTTCACGGAGGAATGAAACATCTCCAGAATAATAAAGTACAAATATAATATTCTTAGAAGTTACTATATTTCAACACTCCCCCTTAACGAGAAGGATATTATAGCAACATCTGCAGGAACAAGGAGTCATCAACTAGATGATACATGATACATCTATAAATCATTGGAAGCTTTCTTCATACATCATCAGTAACTCAAACAGTTACTGGAACATCTTCAAGATATTCAATACTGGAACATCAACATCTTTAGTACTGAGTCTTCATCTTCTGCAGCACTCGAATAGCTACAGTAACATCATCATCTGGATATCTTGATCAATAGCCTCATCGTCTAAATCTCCCGATCAACATCATCATCTAGATATCTTCGATCAACAACCTCATCGTCTGGATCTACTGATCAACATCATCATCTGGATCCCTCGATCAACAGCCTCATCATCTGGATCTACCGATCAACATCATCATCTGGATCCTCACGATCAACATCATTGTCATCTAGACCATCACGAACAACATCATCATCATCTAGAACATCACGATCAACAACATCGTCATCTAGACCATCATGATTAGCAGCATCATCATCTAGACCATCACGATCAGCAGCATCATCACCTATACCATCACGATCAGTAGCATCGTCATTTATACCATCACAATCAGCATCATGATAGCAGCATACCCTGCAACACACATGATTCAATTACAGGATGATCAATCCTTCTCACTTTGCGACATAAGTCCAAGGATGATAAAATCCTAACATGTACATTTTGAACTAGCGGTTCCGGGATGATGTAATCCCCATCACGTACATTTTGAACTAGTGGTTTCGGGATGATGCAATCCCCATTATGTACATTTTGAACTAGTGGTTCCGGGATGATGCAATCCCCATCACGTACATTTTGAAATAGTAGTTCCGGGATGATGCAATCTCCATCATGTACATTTTGAACTAGTGGTTCTGGGATAATGCAATCCCCATCACGTAAATTTTGAACTAGTGGTTCCGGGATAATGCAATCCCCATCACGTACATTTTGAACCAAGCATTCAGGGACGATGCAGTCCTATCATGTACATTTTGAACCAATTGTTCAGGGATGATGCAATCTTGATCTGCTTACAGGATGATCAATCCTTCTCACTTTAAGACACCTCTCAAGTCTAGGGATGATGCAATCCCGATCTACTTATAGGATGATCAATCCTTATCACTTTAAGACACCTCTCATGTCTAGGGACAATGCAATCCTAACCACAGTGCCAATCCTTTTTCATACTGGATGTGACCTAGATTAAATCTAGGATTTTACCACATGTGAATGATCACCTGTTGCTGCACTGAGCAGTCCAGGAGCGAACATTACATCATTATAGGACCTGTGAATGATCACCTGCTCCTACACTGAGCAGTCCAGGAGCGCACATTACATCATTCCAGTCAACCATAGAGCCAGTACTATTTCAACTAGGGTGTGAATTAGATCAAATCTAGGATTTACAACCTGTGAATGATCACCTGCTAATCGAGGAGCGAACATTACATCATTACAGGTTTCGTGAATGATCACCCACTGCTGAGCAGTCCAGGAGCACACATTACATCATTCACCAACATATTTCTCGAAGACAAGAGTGTATGGATGAATTCAGGGACCAAAGTCCTGGGATGATACAATCCCTCTCATCCACTAGGGACCACTTCTCGGAGACATATGTCTATGGATCAATTCAGGGACCAAAGTCCAGGGATGATACAATCCCTCTCGTCCACTAGCGACCAATTCTTAGAGACATATGTCTACAGATCTATTCAGGTACCTAAGTCCGGGGATGATACAATCCCTCCTCGTCCACTTAGACAAAGTCTAAGGACCATGCATCGACCTCATCATCATAACCGACAACCTCATCATCGACCTCATCGTCGGAACAGGTAACCTCATCATCGATACAAGTATACACATCAATACAGTATCCTCATCAATACAGTATCCACATCAATGATACAGTATCCTCATCAATATAGTATCCACATCATCGATATAGTATCCTCATCATCGACCTTACCGTCGATACAAGAAATCTCATCATCAGGGACCATATCACTCCCCCTTTCGAGGAGGGTCCTTCTTAACTACACCAATCTTGTCTCGAAAATACTCAAACTTAACTCGAGACAGAGGTTTGGTCAATACATCAGCAACTTGTTCGTCAGTTCTCACATACTCGAGCTTTATAACTCCTTTCAGCACCATATCTCGTATATAGAAATATTGGATTTCCATGTGCTTTGACTTATCATGGAACAATGGATTCTCTATCATCTTGATACAACTTTGGTTGTCACACAGGATCACAGTGGATTTCATCTCCAAGTCAAACAATCCTGATAACAACTTCCGAAGCCATACCACTTCACAACTAGCAGAGCAAGCAGCTATATATTTTGCTTCAGTTGTGTTGAGAGCCACATTAGACTGCTTCATGTTAAACCATGAGATCATGGAAGATCCCAGACAATAAAATATGCCCGATGTACTCTTAATGTCTGATACACTTCCTTCCCAATCAACATCTGTGTATCCATACAATCTGAAGTCATGATCTCCACGATAACATAGACCAAAGTCTATCATACCCTTTAGGTACCTCATCACATACTTTGTAGCTATCAGGTGAACTCGTCTAGGTTCCACTAGATACTGACTCAAGGTGTTCACCGCAAAGCATATATCTGGCCTGGTATATGTCCAATACATCAATGACCCAATAATTGCTTTGTACAGAGTTACATCCACTAACTATGATGAGTCATCAGCTAACAGCTTCAAGTCAGAACCCATGAGAGTGGCCATGGTTATACATTCCAACATATCAAATCTTCTCAAGATTTCCACAGCATACTTTCCCTGGTTGAGAAACATTCCTTCTGAGCCTTGCCATACTTACAGGCCTAGGAAGTAATGCATCAATCTGAGATCTTTCATCTCAAATTGTGTAGCTAGCTTCTTCTTGCTTTCCATGATCTATTTCTCATTCCTTGTCACAAAGAGATCATCCACATACAATAATAGTATCATCCATAACCTCAAGGTAAAGGTTAGGATCAACTTTACTTTTGGTAAATCCCAAGCTTGTCAAGAAGCTATCAATTCTGCCTCTGTAACTGGACATCATTCACACTCTGCATTGATTGATCTTCTGCATATCTATCCGTGCCATCTCCCATCAGATGGGTCTATTGATATGAGCCTCAAGATCATTCGAACTCTGTCCTTCCTGCATCCATCTAAGAGAAGAATTCCATCTGAATATGTACACCATCTTCAACCTTGTATCAAAGGTTGAAATCCGCATCACCCATGGTGATCATTAAGCTCATCAAATGACTATCAATCCTGGGTACCCGTACAGAGCTTTCTTCAACTGAATTTTGGGAATTTTCTCAATTCACACTTCTTCTTCAATTACACCATTAAGAGAATGGTCTTATCTAGCCACAAACATCTTGTCATGATCCTCTTTCTCTTTCTAAGAGAATCTTCTAGCCACGAGCCTTCTATAGTATGTTTGATTTGTAAATCTTCTTGTTGAACATCCATTACTTGTTCGGTGTTCATCATTCTTCATGATCTTTCCTACAAATAAAAGTTAATTACATGATTAGTAATACTTTATAATCATCAAATCATGTTGACATTATAATCTATTATGCATACAGATATGATTCACATAGTTATGCAACTATCTTGACCAATACTTTGGCACAACACTTTTTCATATCCTGTATGCATATAGTGGCTATCTAGATTCCTTCCATCTCTACCAGAACATACTATTGAGAGCGTGCACAGCTCTCAGCATGTCAGCAAAGAGGTTTCATTCTAGACAAGCAACAATGGAACGTTTGTCCAACTTACTAATCATATGCATATTAGTAGTATACTGTTCAATGCTATATGAATGTTTACACTCAACATGATATATTCTAGGAATGCATACAACTACTACAAGCAATATCATTTACTATTTCAGATATTCAAATAACAACTCAAATACTTATCTTTTATGGTTGCCTCCTGCTTGATCTCTATATGTGTTTGAACTTCTTATCCATCCTGGACCACTATGCATACTAGTGTCATCCTCATAATCATACATTCATTAGTATAGCCTCAATACTATCAAAACATTATGATTCTAAATAATCTTAAGTATGTATGGTCATGATCATTTCATACATAGGCATACTTGCCTAAGATCCTAACAAAGTAGGATTCTAACTTGATGTAAGAAAACATACCTAGATTATCAAGCTTATTTATGTCTTAACATACCCAAACAATATCTTCTTTGTTCTCTTCAATGATTTAGAGACCTTGTGCTAGAACCTGCATATCTCATAGGTTAAGCATAGTAGAACAAAGTCATACATACCTCATAATTAGAGCTTCTATGTGGTCAAAGACTATGGATGAGTCTTTGTATCCATGTCATCATGGTCATAGAACTTGATTTGTCTTTATTGATGTACCTGCATCTTGTTAGCAGACAACATCATCCTCATACAACACCACAGGTGCATTAGTACAATCATAAGTGTCATAAACCTAATCAATGAATGTCTTCTATCATTCATATGCATTCATTATCAAACAAAAAAATAATTTTACTAACCTCAATAACATGAAGACAAACATATTATGAACTTAATCAAGAATCATATTTCAAAACATACCTGTGTCTTCTCAAGTCATACCTGTCGAGTAGTCTTCTCTATAAGGGTAAAACCATATCCATCCAAGGTAGATCACTTGTAAACATATTATGTATGTTCATGGTTCTAGGATGATAGGATATCAACGCCATTTAAACCTTCTTCATCGCTGCCCTATGAGTCTCCCAATTTTGCTAGGGTTTCTTCTTACTTGGAAACCCTAATCTTCAATCTCCTTCCTCCCACAACATTTTGATGGAGGATCAATATGAATGGATTCCAAATCCATTATCAAAGCTTCCAATGTTGTATCAGGTGTATCCAACATTGTATAAGGTCCTTCCAGACCTAAGAACTGAAAACCCTAAGTGAGAGCTTCTTCCTCCTCATCATAGATTTCCTCTGTTTTATCCATTTCAGATGTGCCATATTGTTTCTAGTGCATCTATGAAACTTTAGATCTTCAGGATCTAAACCTTAGGATTGTGGTAGCATGACCTGCCATCTTTCCAACCCCATAGGTCTGAATTCAATTGGATTCTCTGAGAGATATTTATGCCAAGTGTCGCAACGTGACTTGTTTATGGGATAAAACAGGAGAGCGAACTTGTACGGTGTGCCACATGCCACTGGTTCAACTTCGGCATCTGAAAAGATTACCTGCGCAACTACAGTCCATTCTCTACCTATCACTTTTTACGAAATTTAATTTGGAGCTTCCTATCCCAATTTGTGACCTTTTTTCCCAGGTCACCTGTTTATGACTGAGATCTGGAAGAGGCAAAAACCCTAACTTGTACTGATCATAACTCACAAAGTAAAACGAATCTGAGGTTGTCCTTTGGACACAAGGTATAGGGGGATGTTATATATGACCTGTAAAGGCTTCAGATCTTGAACATTCACCAAAATGGATTTATAGCAAAAGTTCCACGATGACTATTTTTTGCTATACAAAACCCTAACCTTCAAATTGTCGCAAGTGAAGCAAGTGTCATAAGTGCCATACATTGCCTTCCTTCAGGATAGTTCTGATACCATGTTAAGATTCAATATGCTAAGACATAAAATATCAGCATTACATTCTATTCACAACAATAGCATATTTTTACACCTAAAATCTACCCATCATCATGATTTAGTGTATACATCCCTGAAGTCATCTGGACCAAGTACTCATCTGGGAGGATTTGTACTCAGTTTGTACAACCTTTTGAGAGGTCGTCGTAGATTGCACACTAGCAACATGTGACGTCGCAGGTTTCTCTATAGCAAGGTGTGATGAGGTTTGTTAATGGGCAAAAATAGCCATTTTGAGATTTTTCTCGAAGCTTTCCCATTTAGGGGCTTATCCCTGATCTCTTGGAGAGATGGTACTCAACCCCTAACTCATTGGGAAGATCCCCTATCTCTCTCCTACCATCTCTCAACCTATCCTATCCATAACCTCATCCACTTAGTCCTATATAAACGAAGCTCACTCCCATACCAAAGAGAGGAAGACCATGGTATCTACATGCTGGTGAAATCTCTCTTGGGACACCTTCACTCACCTCTTGGAGAATTCATGCTTCCTTGGAAGGGCTTGGAAATTGGCTTGTGTGGAGAAGGGTTGCTACGTTAAGTCATTGGTTGTAGTTCTATATCTCTATCATGTACTCCTCTTTTTGCAGTAATACAAATGCTTTCCACCAATATCGTTCTTATGTGTAATGATGTTGCGTTGTTTACCTACTTAACTGTTTACATAGATCTCTTATTGTATAGATTCTCTTTACTCGTTTCTCTTTTCTGTGTCTTGACAGGTCTTGCAGCTTGGATCTGACGACTGTAGGACATGGAGAAACATTCAGGAGAAAGGATAGCGAATCAAATAGGTAAGACATCTAGTACTTGATCCTTAAGTAGATCTAGGAAACGTGTTTGTAGTATGTTCTATTTGTTCTAGACTCGCATTGACCTAGGGAGATCCGGCTCACCTCCAGTCGAGTGGATTGTCTAGTAACAAATTTGGCAACCATACTGGGGAGTATTCTTGTTTAGTGATCGTTAATCTGAGTCATTTTCAGTTGATTACTTGACACAAGCCTTGTTGTCATTTTTTTTTCCATTTTCCTTCTTAGGATTGATTCGATTGTCATATATTCACGTTGAAGATCCGGATCTTCTTCCTTTGAGTTTATACAACTCAGTTTCAAACCTGTTGGTGGTTCACTATTAGGAGATGTGATTCATTTTTGAATCTAGAACTCGCCTGTCGCACCTGGGCAGTGAAAACAGAGCGACACTGTGTTTTTCTGAGTCTTTGTCCTTTGACTGTTACTTGCTCGTTGCGTCCTGTGCATTAGCAGACTGCGACATCGTCGCATATCTTGTGTAGGTAACCTACGACATCGCACTATCTGCAAAGACAGAGTGTGCCGATATGTCGAGACTTAGCATACAGCCATCCATCCTCTTGTTTGACAGTATGAGCCTTGTTTTGATGTATGAACTCTCTCTGTGCTGCAACATCCAGCCAAAGATCCCATTTTGATTTGTGTGTTGAGAGTTTGGTTTGTTTGGATTGAATTTGGGTTCTGCTTTGGACAAGTTTGAAACCGGTAGTGGCGGATGCTTTTGTCTCCCCCACCTTCATCCATTAATTCTTGCTTTCCCTTCCTTCCATCCCTGATCTGATCATTGCATTGGATCACCTTCTAGACCTCATTTACATTTGTTTTGAGCTTTGCTTGCTTAGTTTGCTTGCTGCTGCTTGATTTTGAGTTAAGTGTATCTTTCGGCTTGGTTGAGTGCTTGTCTTTTCTTGAGTTTTCTGAGTAGATGAATGCTGCGAGTAGTGTTTTCTTTTTAGTCATTTAGATCTGAAAGCAAAGTTGTTATCAAGTTTATTCTTTGATGCATCCATTGAAAGATTAAAAATGCTTCTTTCCCATTGCTTCTCAAAAAGTTATTGAAGAAAGATCATTGTGCATTGGAATGTTTTGGAAAAGATGAATGGAAATATGATTGATTGTGTTTTTCTTGAATTGTGAATTATACATCTTCTTGAAAAGCTCTAGTACATTTCGTTCTTTTTCAAAAGTTGTTTCCATGCTAAGGAAAAATAGGTGCATTTTTAATTTTTGTTGCCTTTAGATCATTGAAAAGAGAAAGCGAAAAGCTTGCATTTTTTGTTTCAGAATCCTCCCATTTCATAACTCAGTGTTGTTTTGATTTGAAAAAGAAAAGAAAAGAAAAATTACTTTGATTTGGATAGTAGTGTTGTGTACGTTTGTGTGTTTCATTGAAAAAGAAAAGAGTACTTTCATTGTCAAATTTGTTTGCATTGGGAATTGTTTTGCATTGAGTTTGTTCTGGCAATACCATTGGAAAAATATTTCTCCTTACCATAGGTAGAATTCATCGAAAGAAAAGAATATTTCGTGCATGTAGTTAGGGATTGCATTCTGCTTTCGATTATGTACTCACCTCATGCATTCACATAAGCATCCAAGATAAAATTAACGGTAGAACTAGGTAAAATTTTTAGTAACTTGTGTGTAAGTTAGAGACGTGTTCCGGTGTCGTTAAACGTGGCAGCTGTCGTTACTTGCCAGCACTGTAGTCTGGGGGTATTGTAGTCTTCCACGTACATCGGTATATCGAGCTCCTTCACGTACCCACCAAGTACCATAATCTGTACTTGGCATATATGGAAGGGTGTATCACGTACTCGACACGTATATTGGAAGGTCTCGTGCCAACAATTGTGCATTAGACATCACCACTATGGATTTGAGCTCCCACGTACCTTACGTATATTGGGAGACACCATTAGGATTCCTGAAACCAACCGAGTTAACCATTTGGCCATCTTGGCAAATCAATACACCGAGAACAACACTCAGGGAGATTACCACGCACATACTGTCCAGGTAATCGGGTATGCAGGCAAGGGTACGGTCCCAATCCTCCTTGTCGCGTCATATTGTTGGACCCTGCAGTATATCGCGGTTTGTGATTCCTTGATAATCCCGTGAGGTTCTAGACTTTTGAATCCACTCTGTCACATAAGTTTGCTTGTTGCCTTAGTTTGAGTAGGTTTCTTGGACTGCTTTTCTTTTAGTATACCTTTAGGAGAAAACGCTGTTTCAGCCTTTTTTGGCTGATTTTCCTAATACTCTGGCAGATTTTCCCTGGAGAAGGTCCTTTAGGATATTGAAATTTCCACCCAAATTTCCCCTTAATCGGGAGGTTATTTTGAGGGTAAGAATGGATCAGCGTAACGCGGTCGTAGTTACTGAAGTAGGGAACCCCACCTTGAATATTGGCGGACAATTGTTTCCACCAGATTCACTCGCCTCTCATCCCACGCAGGATGAAGAAGCACAAACCCCCACTTCACAAAAACCTTCTTCCGTCATCCCAGGAGAACCTGGATTGTTGGAATGGATAAACCAACCCTAGGGAGACCCTACAGCAGCTATTGGTCCTTCAACAGCTTATTGGACATCTTCTATAGACCACCCAGTGGCTCATTTTTCCGTCTCATCCTCATCTAGTGAGACTACTCCAGAAGACACTTTAGCCTACTTTCATGGCCAATTGGCTCACTTTCGTTCCATGGTTGAAGAGTTTCGGCAGTCAAGTCTCCAATGACGGGTTCAAGACCCATCGTTACCCCCTTACCAACCCATCCCAGTTCATTCGATATCTTTTGGATCACCTGAAGCATCCCACCACATGACCACTAATGAGACTGGTTAACCCTCGCAGGAATCCAGTCCTGCACCTCAAGTGAACCAACCAGTGGAAGGACAATACTCCAACACACCTGTCACTACCGCAGTTACTTTACTAGTTCCTCCCCCACCTCAGAATTCAAAGGGAGGTTATTCCATTCCCATGGATTATCTTATCGGTAACGTTATTACCACGATAGCTAGTCAACAACTTATGTTGGTTCAACCTTTGAATAGTGGTCAACCTGTTGTGGCTGGGGGGAAACCCCCATTCCCTAACCAGAATGCAGGAGGTGGTGTCCGCAAAGGACCTTTCGTTGGACCTTCCCAACCCACCAGACCATCCACCACGGGATTATCTCATGTTGGAGGGCCGTCAAATGTAACTCAACCCTCATGGAGTCAAGCATATCCAGGTTCTGTAACCCTGTGCCCGACCAACCTAATCTCAGAAACACACCATACAGGATACCTTATCCCGGGAATCCATACACTCTATGGGGGAAACAACCTGTGTTGCAACACGGACCCCAACTGACTATCCCTCAAGTAACACCACCGTCGATCGGTCCTCCCCCACCTCTTGTTGGAGGCGGTGGACCCCCACCTAACATTGGTGGAGGCCCACCTCATTTTACCTACAACTCCCCTCACCCCTCCGGCGGTGGCGGGAATGGTCCACCACCTCCTCCAAGAGGAGGCGGTGGAAGACCACCTTATCATGGTGGAGGAGGACATTTCCCTTCGGGTGGTGGCGGTGGTACACCACCCCCTCCAGGTGGAGGTGGTGGAGGACCTAATTACCCTGGTGGTGGCAGAAACCCTCATCCTTCTGGAAACGGAGGTGGTGGGAGCCCCCATCCATCTAGCGGTGGAAGTGGACCACCACCCCCTCCAGGCGGAGGCGGTGGCCACTTTATTACGGTTATGGAACCCCACCTCCCGGTGGTGGAAGCGGACCCCCACCCCCTCCCGGAGGTGGAGGTGGCCCCCCACCTTATTGGAATGGACCACCTTCTTGTGGCGGACCTCCTTACGGTTCGGGCGGCACACCCCCCTATGTTCAATTTTATCCTGGTACACCTTACGGTCAGTTTAGTCCTTACATGCCATATCCGTACTATCAATACGCGTAGCCTAATCCGTAGCTGCCCTTTCTGGCTACTTTGGACCTACCGGACCTCTCTCGTTTAACCAACGATCCTATTTTCCACGGATCTAACTGGCCGCCGATTCTGGTGAAACTTCCGTCTAATATCCCCAAGTTTTACGGCAAGTTGGGTGAAGACCCCAAGAACCACGTGATGACATACCACTTATAGTGTTCATCTAATTCCTTAATGGATGATTCAATTCGTCTTAGATTGTTCCAAAGGAATCTCACTGGTTCGGCTACCAAGTGGTACATTGAGTTTCCATTGCACCCTTTTCCTGATTTTGGCTCTCTTGCTATGAACTTTTTGACACATTTCCAGCTGCCTATACGGTATGAGACTGGTACTGAGCTTTTAACCTCGCTCCGTCAGAATACCGCCACTCACATTTCGGATCATATCCACGAGTGGCGAAGGAGATGACATCTCATTCAAGCTCCCATTCTAGATCAGCTCCTAGCAGACTGGTTTACAAAGTCACTCCTTCCCGTCATAGCAAAAGATGTTGCCATGCGAGGTGCTATCACCGAAGAACCAGCCATCGCGAGTGCCCATCTGTTAGACTTAGTCTACACTCAGTCTGACACTCTGTTCAATATTTTTCCTAACGCACCTCGAGACGTTAACGATCCCATGAAACCACATAAGGGACCCCAAGCTGATGGAATTATTGGTTCCCTTAACACCCAGCCTGCTGTTAACACTGTTGGATCATCCAACCCAACTCCGGATGGCCACAACACTGCCAAGTCCACTACTCCTGCTGTAACTGAAGAGGTGAATTCTTTTCAATCAACTTCATCTCAGAAGTTTAATGGCAAAAAGAAGAACAAGGGGAAACCCAAGAAGTCTTCTGCCCAGCAGGAACCAAAGAGCACTCCTGAAGATACTAAGCAGAAAAGGAAACTGAAGTATCCTTGTCTACTGTGTGGAGAAGACCATTTCTCCAAAGAGTGTCCCCATAGAGATGAAGTGCAAACGTTTCTTAGGAGTAAACCGGCTCCCGCAGTCCTCAACGATCCGTTTCCTGCCCAAAACCAATAGATGATTGCTCAAACCCCCCCATCCCAGGGGGAATCATCCAATACCACGCATGTTCTCATGTTGCATAACGAGGCGATCAATTTAACTACTCACTCGCGATCTTAAGAATCGGTCCCTTCAAAGGAACCCGCTGGAAGTAATGCTGAAAAAGATTCCGACTCTTTACCTAATGTCACTGTACCATCAACCTCTCTCACCATAGAGAGACCCTCTTTAGATTTGATATTGCATCCACCCAAGAGTACGATTTGAAAAGCTGTTTTCAATCCTAATGCTCGCGCGGCACAGAATTACAATATCGTAGAGGACTTGGCACAAGATCCTTGCACCATGTCTACCCTGGAAGTTTTGTAGAATTGTCCCAATCAACGTAAAACTCTCCTTGCAGCTATTGGTTTAGTTGACCCGAATTCCTCGAACACCATCATGTTACGACTTGACAACGTTAAGCCGAGGCTCTCACACCAGCTCGCATTCCAAGTTACTGCAAACCTTGCTGGGAAGATTGTCCATCGCAATCTTTTGGACGAAGGAGCCTCCACTTCTGTCATGTCCATCACTTGTTGGAGAGCCATTGGCTCCCTCGAATTGAATCGTTCTCCTACCACGTTGAAAGCATTCGACGGGCGTGGCTTTCAACCTCATGGGATCTTACAAGCTCTTGCAGTTGAGTTGGGTGGAAAGACCGTAACCATTAACGTGGAAGTGGTCTCGGCTCCGTTAGATTATAATCTCTTGCTTGGTCGCAATTGGTTTTACACCATGCAGGCGTTAGCCTCTTCAGTCTTCCGCACAGTACAATTCCCCCACCAAGGACGAATTGTTACTATCAGCCAGTTAGATTTTTGTACACCGGACGCCACTACTCATCCTGGTGACCATGTTCCTTCCATTGGACAGATGTCAAAACAGTATGAGAGTGTAGGGGTTGGCCTTTTGAAAGATTCATCTCTCATGGGCGTTTTTCCAGCTGCGGACCCCCGTAATCATGTTGCTACGGTGAACATGATCTCTACTGAGATTTTATCTCACTCAAACGATGCTTGGCTTGTACCAGATGAAGCCACAACACACCTGTTTGGAGATATGATGCCTCTTTCACCAGCTGAACGCGTTTATGAGGCTATCCAATCAGCTTCGAAGGACTATTTAACCATGGCTTCCCCATCTTGTTCTCTACGACGGACGTCCTCTCTACCTGATCTCTTACTTTAGACTTTTCATTCGGACGAGTCCATAATGGAAGTAATGAATGTTGACGACAGTCCGTGGGATGATCTCCATCATAGGTCATCTTTTTTTCCTCCTTTGGAATACATAGAGAACAACATCCATACCCTCTTTTCACCAGATATCTACCCATCCCCTCAGTCCCCCATCCTTACATGTCTTACGGACACGGAGAGCAACTTGGCCAACATTGAGCCAACCACCTCGGTAGACATCTCGGTGAAACCTGGTATAGTGGAACACATTCACATAGGCCAGAAGTGTTCCCCTGAAGAAATCGCTGTTAGAACGGCCTTGTTCAAACAATTTTGAGACGTGTTTGCTTGGTCCTATGAGGAGATGCCTGGGATAGACCCCGCAATTGTTTCTCATGAAATAAAAACCTATCCCGACATCAAACCTGTACGTCAAAAGTTGCGACCGGTACACCCCCGGAATACTGTGGCAATAAAGGCAGAAATTGAAAAGCTCTTAAAGCCTAGCTTTATTTATCCTATCCCATTGATGGATTGGGTCTCAAACGTCGTTCTCGTGAAAAAAAAGCAGGGCACCATTCGCGTCTGTGTCGATTATCGGGACCTTAATCGGGCTTGTCCAAAAGACAACTACCCGACCCGCTTCATCGACCAGATCATCGACACCTGTGCCAGAAGCGTCATCTTCTCATTCATGGATGGATTTTCTGGTTACAACCAAATTGAGATCAACCCAGCTGACCAACATAAGATGGATTTCATCTGCACATGTGGTACATTCACTTATTGCAAGCTCCCATTTGGCCTTAAAAATTCTAGCGCCACGTTTCAGCGGGCTATATCGTACGCCTTCCACGATATTAAGGACTTTGTGGAACCCTACTTGGATGATCTCCCCGCTCATTCAAAGTAATGCGAGTTCCACATTGATCATCTGACGGCCATTTTCCTCAGATGCAGACGGTACAATATCCGTCTGAATCCTCACAAGTGTATCTTTTGCATTGAGTTCGGACACCTCTTAGGATTTATCGTTTTGAAGGATGGGATCCGCATTGATCCCTTAAAGGTGGAGGCCATCATCAACCTACCACCCCCGACTGATGTTACGGAACTTCAAAGTCTCCAAGGGAAGGCAACTTACTTAAGACGTTTTGTGTGTAATTTCGTGTAGAAGACTCAGGGCTATATGAGACTGCTTCAGAAGGACGTCCCATTCATTTGGGACGATCAAGCTCAAAAATCCTTCGACAGTATCAAACATGCTATCACGCATGCCCCCGTGCTCCAACCTCCTAATTATTATTGAGATTACATCCTATATCTCGCCGCTTCTGCTACCACTATCACCATGGTTTTGGTACAGGAGGATCAAAATGCTTAGGAACATGTGATATACTATGCAAGTAAGGGTCTAGCTTACGCTGAAACTAGATATTCACATGATGAAAAACTCGCTTTCACAGTAGTCATTGCCGTCCAAAAGTTCCGTCATTACATCTTGCTCCGCACCAATACCATCATCGCCGACTCGAACCCCATGTACCACGTATTGACACATTAGGTGCTTGGGGGCAAGTATTCACACTGGATTGTGATACTGCAAGAATTTGATCCTCTTTTCGAGAAAGCCAAGTCTAAGAAGTATTTGGTGTTTGCAGAGCTCATTTGCGACCTTCCCCGTCCTGATGTAGAAGTTGAGCACAATGACTCATTTCCGGATGAATCATTGTTTATCATCAATACGACTGATCCGTGGTATGGAGATATGCTGTTATATCTTCAAACCCAATGCTTCAATGCTCAACTTTCTCGTGACGACCGTCGTAAGATTCGTCACCATGCAAAGTATTATATAATCATCAATGATACTTTGTATCGTCGTGGAGTCGATTTAATCCTTCGACGTTGTCTCACTCATGAGGAGGCTGAACACGTTCTGAATGACTGTCACGCTGGGGCATGTGGTGATCATCTCTCTGGGATGGCTACAGCCCAGAAGATCTTGCGCGTAGGATATTACTGGCCTACTATCTTCAAATATTGTATCGAGGCCGTTAAAAAATTTCCTCCTTGCCAACACTTCCACACCAAGAAGTGCACTCATCTCACCCCACTACATCTGGTTATTGCCATTGGCCCATTTGCAAAATGGGGCATCGATTTTATGCATTGTAAGCCTACCTCGGCCGGGGGGCATAGTTACATCATCATAGTTGTGAATTACTTGACAAAGTGGGCCGAGGCTATGCCTACATACCAAAACGATGGCAAAAGCGCCGAACTCTTCATGTTTAATCATGTAATAGCGCGGTTTGGAGTTCCGCAGGCCATAGTTACCGATCATGGTTCTCACTTTCAGAACCATATGGTTGATGAATTGAGCGACAGGTTGGGTTTTCGCCATGAAAAGTCGACACCCTACTACTTGCAATCCAATGGACAGGTAGAGGCAATTAACAAGGTCTTGAAAACTATGATCGAAAGGATGGTAGGGACACAAAATTCCAACTGGCATAATATGCTATTTTCAGCATTATGGGCCTAAAAAACTACCATTAAAACTGCCACAGGCTTCACTCCCTTCCAATTGGTATATGGATTGGAGGCTGTTCTACCGATAGAGTGTGAAATCCCGTCTTTACAGCTCGCGGTCGAACTTCTTCCCAACACCACTGCTGAGGAAGAACGTCTCTTGCACTTAGAAAAACTTGACGAGTCTCACCGAGATGCCACTCTTGCTAATGAAGCACATAAGAAACACATCAAGGCCCAATATGATAAGTCGGTTGAACCTCGTATCTTTAACGAGGGTGATCTGGTCCTCACTTATGACCAGAACATGATAAACTATGAGCAGGGAAGTTCGAATCCATGTGGCATGGACCCTACGTTATAAAACGTGTGTTGGAAAAAGGTGCCTACGATCTTGAAGATTATGATGGAATCTCCTTGGGTGAACCCCGCAATGGGCTTTACCTAAAGAGATACTATGCTTGATATCTCATGCAAAGACTTGCTTGTATATACTGTACATGGCGTGTTTTTGTGTGGTGTGATGCATTTCTTTTTAAGTGTCTTTTGATCTTGTTTCCGCTTCTTATACCATGTTCTGTCTGCATGTGCAGATGGCAACGTGCTATGGATTTGCGGATGGCGCCAGCCGGCATACCCTTCACCTTGCTTCGACATCCTGGGTAATGTATTCCCCAACAGGTGAGCTCATTAGCTTAGGAGGAAGTTGCCTAGGGTTTGCGACCAACAATGCCGCAAAATATCAGGCAGTAATCGGAACCCTAGCTAATGCCATTTCCTTGGGTATGAACCACATTGTCATCCACTTGGATTCTCAATTAGTGGTTTCCCATCTCAACCAGGTCTACGCCATCCGTGATCCCATCTTACTTCATCTCTTCAGACGAGTATGTCTCCTGGAAAGGTCATTTGAATCTATTCAATACCTATACATTCCACGAGAGTTAAACACAGTTGTTGACTCGATGGACAATTTCATTCTAGATTGGTACATTGCACACACATAATATCCATAATATGTAAAAGCATTCACGACATGTAAATATAATGTATAGAAGCAAATATGTAAACAAGATCACATCACTAATCATTTTAAGAACACATAATGTATAAACCGCCGATAATGTCTGTATATATATATAAATCGCTCAAAAGTAGTGTTGGTACAAAATCTGAAGCACAATGGCTTTCAGTGAGTCTCTACAAAAATCTGAAGCATCATAGCTTTCAGTAAGTACAAAAATCTGAGGCCTCTAAGCTCTCAGTACAAGTCTAAAAGTGCAATCAGGCTGGACGCCTGACCCGTACACCCCTAGCTCTAACAGCTTTTTGACGCTGGGTGAGAAAGCAGTCTACAGTACGAGCCACCTTGTGGAGTAAGGAGTTGAAGCGCACCGACTCTCCAACTCCAAATATCTGCATGGGCCTCGGTAGGTCATCAATGGTTGGCTCTGGTACCTCCATAGTCAGCCCGGATAGGTTCCAGTACACCTCCTCCATCTCCTCGATGGCAGCATGAGCACCTGCAAGAAACACTACTTCCCCACCTTTGTCTCTCCTCGCCAAAAGGGAGAGACCTACTGGTTGCACGGGGCCCACATCTGCACACACATATTATGCACTTGTCAGCACTACATAAAAAAAATGATATAATTCACAAAACTAAAAAATACAAGGGTTTTGTTCTTACCGATATCATCCCATGCTGCACCCTCTGGCAGCACTAAGTCAGGATCCTCTCGAAAGTCCGTGCCACTGTATGGAAATTCCTCGACCATGAGTAACTGGCCTTCTAGCCAGCTAAAGAACTTGGGACCAAAACTGATGATGGGACCCCCACCATGGAAGGTCATCACCTCTGCCCACCTGAGCATGTGAGGATCTCTCGGATCCTTGTCATCTAGTACCACCTGCGAGCGCAACAAAGGAACCCGCTCCAAGAGGAACGATACTATGATCGACCCGTATCCAAACGGCTTGAACTCCCCGCGCCGACACTTGGTCAGCTGAGCTCGGATGTTGGCAAGGAGACCCTCGCACCAGTTGAAAACCATGGGAGACATATAGTCCTCCGCATACAACATTTGAGTCCGAGTAGCCGTATGTGGAGCTTGGCTACCCGCCACCCTAGTAATAGTAAGCAGTATGGTCCTCAGTGGATGACTAACCACATCTTTGATGAGTATCTTCCCGCTGGAAGGACGATAAGTAGCTATGTAGTGCTGTGCCACCATGTCCTCAACTGTACGATCACTGGCTCGTGTCCCAGTGAGTTGTACAGTGTCCCCTCTTTGGGACAAACTAGTCAGAAAGTAGATATCCTCAATGTCAATCGTGAGGATATGCTCACCGATAACAAAGTATTGTTGGGCTGCATCCCAACTCTAGAGCATGTGTGTCAAGAACAAGATCTGGGCTCTCATCCCCTGTATCTCAAAAAATTTGAGCAACCCACAGTTTCGCAAAGCAGCCACACATTGTGGATCGTTTGCGGCTTGCTCATCTTCCACTTCATGTTCTCTTTCTCACCACTCCAATACCATATTTTCTTGCTGATAACCTGCCAAAAGGGGCAATTAAACCTTGTTAGGTCCTTCCCCAACTTGCACAAACTCATTTTTTGAAGCATGTTTGATGTTTGAGTTGTGGGTTTCCGCCGTTGCACCTCGCCTTTAGATACAGGGTGACGTCGTCGCAGTTCCCATTTTTGAGGCTTGCGACGACCCGGACTCGTTGCAAGTCCCGAAAGGGACACTTGCGACAAGCCGAGGGCGCATTGACCCCTCCCTAAATCATAAAAAAACTCAAAAAATGAACAAAAATTGGAAAACTAAACCACTAGAAAGTTGCTGGCTGAGATTTAGGCCTACCTGGTCCGGATGGCTAGTGAAATGGTAGGTCGTAGCTCCTGAAATCGGCAAAGGAAGTTTTGGCTCCAAATTGGTACTTATCCACCCAAATTGGCAATTTGAACAATGTTTCTATTTTTGGCCCATATTTCTATTTATAGAATAGAATGGAATATTCCTTTTTAAATATTTTGATGCTTTTGGGCCATTTACTATAGTTTCGACCATTTGTCATTATATTTGGGGCTATTTGACACTTTCTCTAGTGTACATGAGTTGTAAAGTGGTCTTTTGTAGCGTTTCTCGCATTACCAACGGTAATTACAGGTATGAACACTCCTTTGAACGTTTTGTCATTATTGTTTTGGTTAAGTCGTAATTATTGCATGAGGATGAGTTTACTCTTCGTTTGCTCTCGTACTCACCAAATCATGAGAACAAGTACCGAGTTATGATTTATCACTTTTCTGGGCTCGTTAAACTTCCACGGAAAAGGACACCCTCGGGAGTCCATAGTTAAGCTCTTTTCAGACTCCCTAAAATTGAAAAGATTGCCAAGCGAACTTGTCGCATTCACGCTTGTTAAAGTATTTGAATGGTCGTCTTCATGGTGATAGTTTACCCCTTTTTTGGACCAGGGGGAACTAATTACGAAAAAGGAATACTCTAGCCAATGATGACTGGAAGAGTCCTCTCCCGCGTTGTTTTACCATTTTTCGGGCAATGAGGCTAACTTTACGAAAAAGGACCATTGGAGTCTTCTTTAGTTCTTTTCATACTCTCTAAATATGAAATGACAACCGAGTTTACCTTCTATGGACTCGTTAAATTTTCACATTGAAGGGCCCGTCATGGGACTAACTTCTCCTATCCCAAGTTCAAAAAATATTTGGGATTGGACTCATCTATGAGATGAGCTATACCGAGCATCTGGTTACCCTCATCAAGCTCGTAAAAAACACATGAGGCACTCATCGTTTATGATGGGGAAAAAGGAAAGTGTTTGTGTTACATACCTTAGTGGCAGTATATAGTCGTTCTTGAACATGGCACTCGTCTGCATTTGCATACCAACACTTGGGTCATCTATTTGTCTATGAGTCCCCGCTTACTTTTTGAGTCCTGTTACTCCTCTGAGTCATTCGGAGAAAGCTTCCACTATTAGTTGCATTAGAAGTTTGCATCATTCTAATGTCAATACTTCCAAGTCATGCCATGCCCATGTTCAAGAACACATTCATCACTCATCATTTTCAGTCAGTACACACGTCGTCATGCCATTGTTACTTTGAATCAATCTCACATGTTATTGTACCATCCGATCTACTCTACACATTTTTTGTCGTGTTTCGTATCGATTGATGGGGGATTAATCATGGCCCTCCTTCGACAGATTCATCCTTGTCGACTTCAACACATCATCCAAGGATTGAATCTAGAAACCAGTCAAGTACCTTGGTCCTGCATGCCTCAATGGCAGGTTACCTCGCTTTCATCATGAGTTTACATCATTGACTCTTGATTGAAAGATTTCATCTTGCATTCGACGTTAACTCATTTATTCATGCTCGATGATATGTACTGTGATACCTTGGGAATCATTAACATTATTGGTGATCTCCCTCGCACTTGTTAACGGTTTACATCAATGACTGGTAATCAAGTGGTTTCTACCATGTTCAATGTCAAGACATTTGTAATCACATGGATAGATTCGTATCATTGCGGGTTCAGCTTGAAGACCCTGGGGAGTCATGTTTTACCCAGGTTGCGATGGAGTTTGTATTGAGTCATATTACACGGATCCACTTTTGTATTGGTCGTGGCTGTGTTATCATCTCATCATGGATCTACGCTTGTGTCTAGTAGCCATGATTGTGTTCAGTCGATCATTACTCCCATTGTAATACCCCCAATTCGACCCTTAGGATATATTAGCCTTTAATGTAAATAATGTGTACATGTGATGTATGTTTTCCTAGCGTGGAGCTCAAGGCCAAGGCCCCGCTAGTGAAAGCCCGAATTTTATTTAAAGGGCAAGTATTTGATATTTTGATACCATGTGCTCTGAAGCCATGGAACATTGTAAAAGGGTGTAATTAAACATCATGCAATATAAAATACCAAAACTGGCTACGGAGGCAACGAATGAGAAGGGGCCACGTGTATCCACTAGGGAGTGGTGAGGGGGCTATGGGACTAAACCCTAGGCTGCCATTTGTCATTATGAGAACCCATTGACTTCCCTAGGTGACATTAATGCCTGTTGTAAGGAAGTGGTTGAGATTGCAGCCCATGGCTTCAATGGAGCATGGGCAGCCCTGAAATTCGTATGGGTGGGTATGGGCTTTGTTTTCTTGTACAAGAAGTCACTCAACCTCATGGGAGGTTGCTTCATTCTCACCCCCATTCCATTGTGAAAGGAGCTAGCATCATTCCCCATCCAAAAAAAACGAGTGTCAGCAGTGAGAGAACCAGAAATCGCGATTTTGAGAGAACCCAGATTTTGAAAGACCAAAAACGCCCACATTTGGCATTGGACAGTGAAATCCAATGGGGGATCCATTGGCATGAACCTTTGGGCGAATTTGGGAGCAATAACTACCACAAAATCCATGGGAAAACCCAGTTTTAACTGCCCAGGAAATCAGTGACGGATTTGGAGTTATTTGTGACAGAGTTGTGAGAAAATCCATGAGTGGATGTATGAACAAAGGATGGGATTGCTGAGTCCAGCTTGAAGTGCATCTGGCTCTGGGATTGAGCTCATTGGACTAGCATCCTCCTCCAGTTCCTATTGCATGCTTGAAAAACCAAACTGTGTGTTGGCTTAGCATGGCTGTTTGAGTGAAACCCTAACTGTGAGTGAGCCATCTAGTTCCTCCTTAGTGGATACACAGCCCATCTCGGGGGTGATCTCTCAGCTGAAAGAATACAGGCTGGACAGAGATCTATGGTTGGGTGGAACGTTGCTCTCACGTAGCCAGTCGTGGAACATTTACAATTCAAGATAAGTATTCTTGTGGTTGAGTTATGTTAATTCAATACTCTACAATTATTTTAATTAATGACTGCTGTTTATATGTCGATTGCATGATGAAACTACGTGTACATGTAGTGTTTTAATTCCGCTGTGTTTATATTGATTTGAATCTGCATACAGAAGTTTTAATTGTTATGTATTTATGTGTAAAAATATTGGGGCTGAGTTTGCCAAAAGCCCCGGTGTGTTGTTAATGTTTCCTTCCCCACATTTAATGGGAGAAGGGGACATGACACCCATGGATCTGCAATGTATTGGTTGGCAGCCATGTTGTACTACATATGAGATTGTCAGTTTAGAGTCAGTTGCACTGCAGCACCATCCTTCATCCGACAAGTCTTTTTCCATTTTCTTTTCTGTCAAAGCACTTCACCTATACATCCTTAACATCTTCATGCTTTGGGGGGCATTCTATTACACCTAAAATCTACCCATCATCATGATTTAGTGTATACATCCCTGAAGTCATTTGGACCAAGTACTCATTTGGGAGGATTTGTACTTAGTTTGTACAACCTTTTGAGAGGTCATCGCAGGTTGCACACTAGCAACATGCGACATTGCAGGTTTCTCTATAGCAAGGTGCGACGAGGTCTGTTAATGGGAAAAAATATCCATTTCGAGATTTTTCTCGAAGCTTGCCCATTTAGGGGCTTATCCCTGATCTCTTGGAGAGCTAGTACTCAACCCCTAACTCATTGGGAAGATCTCCTATCTCTCTCCTGCCATCTCTCAACCTATCCTATCCATAACCTCATCCACTTAGTCCTATATAAACGAAGCTCACTCCCATACCAAAGAGAGGAAGACTATGGTATCTACATGCTGGTGAAATCTCTCTTGGGACACCGTCACTCACCTCTTGGAGAATTCATGCTTCCTTGGAAGGGATTGGCAATTGGCTTGTGTGGAGAAGGGATGCTACATTATGTCATTGGTTGTAGTTCTATATCTCTATCATGTACTCCTCTATTTGCAGTAATACAAATGATTTCCACCAATATCGTTCTTATGTGTAATGATGTTGCGTTGTTTACCTACTTAACTGTTTACATAGATCTCTTATTGTATAGATTCTCTTTACTCGTTTCTCTTTTCTGTGTCTTGATAGGTCTTGCAGCTTGGATCTGACGACCGTAGGACATGGAGTAACATTCGGGAGAAAGGATAGCAAATCAAAGAGGTAATACATCTAGTACTTGATCCTTAAGTAGATCTAGGAAACGTGTTTGTAGTCTGTTCTATTTGTTCTAGAATCGCATTGAGCTAGGGAGATCCGGCTCACCTCCGGTCGAGTGGATTGTCCGGTAACACATATACAAGATCTGAAAGAACAACAAGCACAACATAAACACAAGAGACAAAGATTTATCCTGGGAAACCCTCATGGGGTAGAAAACCTAGCAAAGCTTCCTCAATATAGATGACTAGCAAATACAAAGATGTAATCCTCAACAATGAACTCCTTCTCCTCCATAGCATATCTCTCTCTCACTTATGCGCTAATCACAAGTGAGTGAATGTGTGTTAAATGAGGAACACACCTCCTCTATTTATACACAACTCCGACTTGTCTTTTACACAAACTAGGTTGGACCCAACTTAACCACTTTACATAATGTTGACTAGGCCGACCCCTCTAGGGTGGTCTAATAACCCTTTGACCCACATAACACATACAGGGCTGACCCCCACTAGGGAAGGCTAATAACCCAAGTTACCACATTATCCACGGAGGAATAAAACATCTACGGATATACAATAAGCCCTTCACAGAGGAATGAAACATCTATGGAATAATAAAGTACAAATATAATATTCTTAGAAGTTACTATATTTCAACAAGACTTGGATATGCTCCTCTGATGTGCCTCTCACTGTGTAGAAGTTGTATTTGCCAAAACAAGTCTTTTAGGAACCCTTCTTGCTACTAGAGCGAATGGCTCATTGTGGTACAAATAATAAACCTTTGAGTACCTTTTTTGAGAAAACTAAGATTGTTTCCTGGTTGTAGATCCCCCATGGAAAGTCTCTCCAAGTGTGTGAAGAAACTGCAATAATTAATTAATGCAAATACACGAGATATCATAAATAATAGAACTCAGAATCACTTTTATATTGATCATGGGCCACTTCGAGGGGGCAACCTCCTTTGAGCAAGCTCAATACAATTAACTTCACGGTGCCTTCAATGCCCTCAACACGCACTTATATACTAAGTCTATGCCCAATACTATGGGTCAAAACCATGGGACATATAATACTACGGGACGACTTACAAAGCATATGCGTCCAATACTATGGGTCAATACTATGGGCTAATATAAACTATGGATCAACAAATACTACGGGACGTCTTACAAAGCATATGCGTCCAACAACAATATACTAACATAGTAAAGAGAAGGGTTGACATGGATTCCTAACATCCCCTCTCCCTTAGAAAAAGCTTTGTCCTCAAAGCTTTGGTTGGAGAAATTGCTGCAGAATCTGAAGGAGTGGTTCCCCGGTAGCATCCTTGGGTTGCATTTCGGGCCACTGACGCCTTTGGAGTGTCAGGGAGGATTGCTTGGAAGGATAGAGATGAAGAAGAACCCTATCAGCTGCATGGAAAATGTGCTCAGAACGGTGCTGATCGGCTTGTTGTTTCAGGCGAATTCTCGCCATGTGAAGATTGTCCTGCAGAATGAGAAGAATCTGATCGTGGTTGCGAAGAACCGAGTCAATTTCCTGAACTGGGGAGCTGCTAAGGGTGTATGGAAGAAGAACTGGTGGTGTTTGTCCATAGACTGATTCATATGGTGTCCTTTGAGATGTGGTATTGTACCACCAGAGCGCTGCTAGGAAATCCATAGAAATAGTTGGCCAAAGCTATGTAGGGATGGGAAAGGGTTTGAGCAATCCCGAAAGGAGTGTCATTTCACCCTTGTTGACCTGGAAAGTATCACAGTCAGCCACCATCTGTTGACTTGTCATTTTCAGTCCCTGCCAAAAGAATTTACATTGTTCCCGGTCATACATTTTGAAGAACCTAGAGTGCCCTACTGATGAAGAAGCATGGAGTTCATAGAAGAGATAGCCCTGTTGAACATATTGCAACCAATTTGGAACAAGTAGAGAAAGAGTTGTAAGAGAAATTGCATCATCAATTGTGCGAGGAGGAGCATCTGCCACCATATTGTCCTTACCCTTCTTGTATGTGATCGCATAGGGATAACCCATTTCATGTGTGTTGGGTAGGAGACCCATTATTCCATAAAATTTTCCAGACTCTGGAGATCAGTCTTGATGCAGAAATAATTACCTAATAGGTATGGCTTCCACTTCTGTACTACATGCAAAATAGCCATTAGTTCCTGCTGAGAGGTAGATGCGACTAAATTCTTACCGGAAAGGTCTCTTGAAGGCGGCAAGCTCATTGGTTTAGCAAAGACACCTGCATGTCTATCAAAGGAAGTAGTGGAGACCGTTTATGGGTGCATCTGAATGGAATGGAGCTGAGCAATGACACCATATGAATTCTTCTTAAGGATTTTTTTCCAAGCGATGTAAACTGATGATGCAGAGAGACCCTGGTTGTAATCCCATTAATTTGTGTTGTGCCCCATTGACTGAAAACGGCATCCAAAGTTCTACAAAATCCCATAAGATGGGGCCAAGTGTGCGTAACCATTGAACACCCAAAACCACATCACATCCGCCTAAGGACAAGGAAAACATGTCAGAGCGCAGGTTATAATCTTCCATAGAGATATGCACATTGTGACACTTCCCCTTGCAAGGTAAGTTGCCCCTATTGGAAACCATGACTTCAAAGTTGGAGCAAGGATGGACAAAACAATCAGCCTGTTTGGCAATCCGAGGGTCAATGAAGTTATGAGTGCTACCAGAATCAATGAGTACGGTAAGAGAGAGCTTCTTGAAGTATCCCCTGACTCGCATTGTTTGTGGGGTGGTGATTCCAGTTACAGCATGGAGAGAGATCTCGGGTGGGTCGTCCTGAGATGGGGTGTCAATAGGCGGGTGTTGAATGTCGACCTGATCATTTACTGTATCTAGAGCTTCTTCATCAAGTTCTGAGGCAGGCAGAGAATCCGCATCCAAGAGATAGAGCTTTTGTTGAACACATCTATGTCCCCGAGTGAATTTCTTGTCACAATTATAACAACGACCTTTTTCTCGGCGTGCCTGCATCTCTGTTTCAGACAAATGCTTGATAGGAGTTGGTTGAGGAGCAGGCGTGATGGGAGGTCGTTGGGAACCCATATTTCTGAAGGGAACAAAGGTGGGTTTGGAGCGTTGTTGAGCTGCGATCTTGTCCTCTGCCAACTTAGCCAACCCTAGGACTTTCATCATTGTGTTGGGACAAAACATTTTGACCTCTGAGTGGATTTCATCCTTGAGACCACTGATAAAACAACTCCTGTAGAATTCATCAGACAATCCTTCTGTGTGATTGGCCAGTTTCTAAAATTCTGTCTGATACTCTCTCACTGTGCCAGTTTGGTGAAGTTTAGTGAGTGCTCCTATGAAGTCGTCAAAAGCACTAGGACCAAATTGTGGCAAAAGGAGTTGGAAAAAATCTGTCCATTTTGGCTCGGGATGAGCTTTGATGTACCAACGGTACCATTGAAGGGCTTCCTGTTCCAAATGAAAGGATGCAAGTGGAACTTTATGGACATCAAAAGTATTATGCAAATTGAAATATTGTTCTGTGTAGTATATCCATCCAGTCGGATCAGTACCATTGAAGCGAGGAAAATCAAGCTTCGGCCCACGAAAATTGCTTGAAGAAGAGAACCCGGTGGCTGCAAAAGATTCTGGATGTCGGTTATTGTTCATGGCTGAATGCTGAAGATGGAGGCTGAGAAATTTTTCATCCAGATCTTGGAGTTTGGTTTGGATGGCTGCAAGTGCTTCCTCCATGGTGTTTTCTCCTGCGCGGGTGACAATCACAACCAAGAGGTTTTTTTTTTTTTTTGTGGGGGGGGGGGAATGGATAGAAAAACACAAACAAAAGCTTATTTAGTAAAGGAAGATTTGGATTTGGGAAAAACTCGGATGGGTAATTGGGGTATGACTAGGTTTTGGACACTTTCTGATGGACAGGGAAGCAAAAAATGGGGATTTCAAAAGAGGGGTGAAAGAATGAGAAAATTTGGCAGAGAGGGACAAAGAAGCAGAATTAGGAAAGGAACTCTGTGTTAAAATTTGAAGGTGATTGGGTAAAATCCGAGGAAGTTATGGCAAACCCTAAAAATAGACAAATGTGGGATTTCGGGATTTGGGAAGTGGAATTGGGGATAGGGTCCTCAGGAATGAAATATGAAGAATGAGATTACAAGGGTTCCCCAGAAGTTTCAAGGGAAACAGAGTGAAAACAAAGGAGATATGGAGAAAAAGTTGGTTTTTTTTGTTTTTTTTTTTGTTTTTTTATTGTTTTTTTTTTTTTTTCCAGTATGGAGCGGCTATGGCTCGGAAGGGATCTGAAACAGATAGATCTGCAACAACCCAGAAGTGAGCGGAAACAAAGGGATCTAAAACGGCGCTGAATGGATTGAAAATGGCTGGATCTGGAACGGCTTTCAGAATGGATCTGAATGGCTAGATCTGAAATGGCGCAGTAGTGATCGACAACAGTTCAGTTGAAAATAGATATGGACCCCAGGTATGTGCGGCTTCCTAACAGTTCAGGGGTTTCACTCGACCACCAATCCTGTCTGACGGCTTGCGTATTGGGGCAGTACCCCTCACTCCACCGCTCAGGTAAAAATGATAACCGCTTTGCCACAAACGACAGCGCTTGGTTTACCTCACGGGTGGGAACTAGTCAATCAGGTAGGGGTCGTTGCCCTTTTCGCTGGCAGGTCCTCTCAATGGGCCAGCTAGTTCGGGGTTCCTGTGGTACTCCTCACAATGCGTTTTAGGGATTATTCCCAAGTACTTCCCACAGTTAAGCGGATAGGGATTATTCCCAAATCCGAACCTGCAACAGATGCGAAAAAAATTTTGGCAGAAATTTCACCCAGCAAGCCCAAGAAAGTGCTCTGATACCAGATGTGAAGAAACTGCAATTATTAATTAATACAAATACACGAGATATCATAAATAATAGAACTCAGAATCAATTTTATATTGATCACGGGCCACTTCGAGGGGGCAACCTCCTTTGAGCAAGCTCAATACAATTAACTTCAGGGCGCCTTCAATGACCTCAACACACACTTATATACTAAGTCTATGCCCAATGCTATGGGTCAAAACCATGGGACATATAATACTACGGGATGACTTACAAAGCATATGCGTCCAATACTATGGGTCAATACTATGGGCTAATATAAACTATGGATCAATAAATACTACGAGATGACTTACAAAGCATATGCATCCAACAACAATATACTAACATAGTAAAGAGAAGGGTTGACACGGGTTCCTAACAAAGTGATTGTGGATCAAACCCCACCATCATGCAGCCCCTCTATGAGATAAGTGGATCTGCATGACATAGTGCAAGTTTTGCATGATACTGAGATTTGGTGGTTCTATGGTCAGATGGATACCCAACTGTGTTCCCAATAGCTACAAGGACTTTGTGATCCCATATTAGCCTTGGCCATGGATTGGGAGCATGTGTTGGATCTGGATCTGAATCTGAATCTCCTTGAACTTTATTCTCAACATCAAGATCTTGATCCTCATATTCATTAGAAGAGGTATCACTCTAATCTTGATTGGATTCCGATGGGGTAGGAAGAGAGTATGGAAAAAAATGTGAGAATTCATATGCCTTGAAGGCATGGTTTGCAAACTCTTTCGCTATAATCTTCCCAGTGGAGATATCTGCAATCTCAACTGTGTCAATACCAAAGACCACTTTCTTCGGTGAACCTATGTGAGTCATTTTATATACAGACAACAAATTTGTCGACAAAGAAGGCACAAATAGAAAATTCTTCAATTTTCCATGCTCCATATGTATTGTTCCCTTCCCTTCAGCAAATATATGAGAGTTGTCTCCCATGTGAATAATCAGGCGATATTTGATATCTATAGAAGAAAATGATTCTCTAGAGGCAACCATGTGGTTGGAGGCTCCTGAATCTATGAGGAGGGCTTGTGATTTTGAAAATATATCCTTTAGTGCATGGCATCTCTCATGACCATCAGACTCACTTCCAGAATCAGTCTCTCTTACACCTTTTGGGAGGGCAATGTTGTGATATTCAAGAAGCTTGGTCAACTAATCTATCGTCTTCTGCATGCAATATCTCTCTGGGTAGTTTCTGTTGGTGTCCATTTTGTCACTATTTTTTATCATCAAATCTATTCTGAATGGCGTTAATTTCATTATTTTTGATATAATAAGTTATTTTTTCCGCCATTCATCCCATCAAATAGACCAGGTATGTATGTATTCGTTTATCATATGAATTTTGGTCAAATCTCGCTATATTATGATTTATTAATGATTAAATTAACAATTCCAGTCATGCATGGCATTTAGTTTTGATCTACAGGCCGTGATTTATCAAACGACCTTTCATTCAGACTGCGTGTTTATATTGCTTAAGCTAAGCCATGTTCAGCTTGTCATTCAGCCTCACCTTTAGCCCGCGAAATTAGCGGTTGGCATACCTTGGGTTGTTAAAGTAAAAAATGGACATGTGGGTTCTGTTTGCCATGCGCTAGTCATGGTTAATGAGCCGTTGTTCTGGAAGATCCATCCCTATGCTTGCCAAGATCGACAGCACATCCTTCATCCACATCAACACCCCACGTTCTGATTCTCCTGCTCGTTTGGCCTGGGATCACGCACGCCCATTCAAGTCGGTGTTCTGAAAGAGTCCGTCCACCCACGCTCAGTCCGCCAACACACTGCTCATTCCATTCCAAAGGAAGATCGATGCTCCAAGCAACTGCGTGAAGGAACTGACCCCGTGAAGACTGATTGATGCTCCCTATGCTGTCATGCATCACTTAAAGCAGCTAGTTACAGTCATAAATGCCTCTATTATTAGAGAGGTCGACTCTGTCGACCTTCTCATCCATTATAATTTATAAATAGACGCTTTCATAGAGAAACAAAGTTAGTTCATAGCTGTGAAGAGTTTAGAGGATCAGATATCGTAGAGAATAGACAGAAGTATTGTGTAATTTTTCTCAGATTAATGGAAGTTTCAGTATGTTGATGCTCTGCTGATAGTGATTAAGATGATTTAGTTCCACCTCTGATTGCTGGGAAGGGCCCCTCATCAACTAGAGGTTTTGTTCATGTTTTTTTGCATTTTCTTTTATGCAAATAGTTAGTTCTTTTTCCTGTATATGTAATTAATTTAGTTTTTCCTGTACATGTCATTTTCTTTCTTCTCTGTAATTTATATTATGCTGCTAACATAGTTTGTGTTTATAGAATTAGTAAAGGGTCGGCCAAAAGTCTAGCTTTGATAGTTTAATTTCGGTATTTTATAATTAGGTAGTTTGTTTCCTAGTCTGTTACCATTAAATAGAACTTAGTTAGTCTCTATTTCAAGCTCTGTTAATAGTTAGAATTAGTTTCATTAGCCTCTTCTCTGTAGCTATAGGTTGATTCTATCTCTCATCTCAATCTTGCTTTAGCATACAATAGGAATAGTTTTTCTCTCCAACAATGATTAGAATAGGTTGCTCTCTATTATCGTAGCTTCTCAACAAGTCTTCTCACTGATTTCTTTTGCACAGTAGGATCATATGCATCAACCTGCTGGTAATTAAATTTATCCAAAATTCTTCTTTTCCTTAGTTTAAATCATTTTCTTCCATTCAGACTGGCATTTAGGCTGTCATTTAGACAGACATTTGGATTGTCATTCAGACCTTTACATTTTCTGCATTGTTTTATGCTTTTTTCAGAATCCAGTTTCTTCTTCTTTTTAAATTTAATGCTTCTTGCTTCTAATTAACAGTTTTAGATGTAATTTAAATCTTGTTTCATGTTACATAGAGTTTTTAATTAAGTTTTGTCATTATTTCCCACTTCCATATTATCTTCCTTAACCTTCTTTTAAACTTCTTCCAAAGTTAAATTCTTCATGTCTGATTTGCTAATTAGTCACTGTTTCAGAATTCATTAGTTTCATTCCTAGCATAGTTTATTTCCGAATAAAAAGTTAATAATTTCATTTTCCAAGTTATTTATGTTTTGATAGTTTCATTCATTAATGAGTTTCCTGTTTTCATAGATAGAATAAATTTCTACATTTGAATTATGGAAGTCATGCATGTAGTTTAAAGTCATATAGTTGCATGTTAGCGCATTTGCATCTTTAGTCAGCTTAGGTTAGTTCAATCCTTCAATCCTGCACATATAGTGTTTGCATCTCACAAGCTACCTTCCCGAGTTGACAATTAAGTGTTGTATTAGAGTGCATATTTGTACCCAACATTTTGGCGTCGTTTCCTGGGAGGTGCTAAAGGGATTGGATTCTAGGTAGATATGGGTAGATAGGTTGCTTTTTCATTACACAACAAGGGGAAGGGGAGAACGGTAAGACAAGAGGTAAGAACCTATGCATCCACTATAGTGGGGTGCCCCAAATCCTTGTTGTTCCTTTCCGCATAAGTGTGATTTCCTTTCTGTTCATCTGAGTGTTTAATTTTCCGCAATTTATTTTGTAAAGTTTGCTTTCCTTCTTTTCAAGTGTGTTATTCTTTCAGCAAGTGTGGTGTGTTTAGTTCGTAAATTTGTTTTAGTAATAGAAAGTATTTTAAAAACACATAAAAAAAATTGGTGCTGTAAGAACCCCAGAACTAACCCATGTGTGAGGCAGAACCTACCAGCCGATGACTTGGATTCAAAGGTGCTTATTAGTATGAGAGAACTCTCTCAAATCCTAGCAGCAACTGGGATCTCAATATCTTCTTCTCAAGAAGAACACATCTTGACAGAAGTCAAGAATTTATCTACATCTCTAGAAATAATAGAAGAACCACAGTCCCATGAGATACAAAACGAACTCCTTGCCAATCTTCCAAGGAAATCGAAAACTTGGAGACTACATTTGGTGGAGAGAGACTTGAAATTGAAGAATTCTCCACATATCTGTTGACAGATCTTTCATGTACTCAAACAATTGAACATTCATAGGAAGAGGATCTGCATGGCATGAGGAAGGAAGGTGAGTATCAGGATTACATCAAAAGATGGTTCCAAGAGGTAATGAGGCCACAATACCATTCCTTCATTCGACACCTTCTGTTGCAAAATCAAGTAAGTTGGTTGATTCTCCACATCCAGGTAATCACTGCTTTAAATTTTTCATATGTGGATATAGGTATGTTTTTCATTTTGCTTTGCACATGGTTACATTGGAAAAGTTCTTACACTTGAATAATGCGTTTTTCTTTCTTTTAGATAGCATAGGATAGTATGTATATAAATTAAAAGTTGTATGTGGTTAGTTAGCTTTAGATATTCATACAACGTTACTTTCTGTTTTCCTTTAAAATAAAAGAACTAAGAATAAGATCATGTTAATGACTAAACCAAAGCAATCTTACATCATACATGCATATTTCTTATTATACCAGTTACTCAAAGACCTACTTTAATTATTATGATCTCCACAAAACTCTATCTTACACCTATCAACTGCTAGCTCATCCTGGACTCATTATCAAAACTTGTCTCTAAAGCACTTTTAAAAGGTAGCCTAAAAGTGGGTGATATTTTCTATTTTGTGGGGAACATTACTGATGTTTTATGAAGAAGATAGACTGTCAATTCAAAGAACAGCTTTAGGTTATTATCTTTCGGCATGATCTGTAATTTAGGTCATTATAAATAAAGTTACTCATAAGGTTTGTGCTAAAATTTTGAATTATGTGTTTAACAGGCTTAGCACACTCTAGTGCCAACCGAATTCCTTACAATATATATATATATATATATATATGAAGCAAACCCGTTGGGGTATTGAACAGGCTCGCTGGCAGCAGGTCCATGCTAAGTAAAATCTTAAACAAGGAAGCTTGGTAAATGCAAGTAAACCCGTCGGGGTACTGAACATGCTCACTGGCAGTGGGGCTATGCTTGCATGGTACCAAGATAAACCCGCCGGGGTACTGAACAGGCCTGCTGGTAGCAGGTCAATATCGGGTAAAAGAGGTTTGGTTAATGCATTCTATTCCCATAACTCATAAAAAAACCCAAGTATACAAACACATGTTTAGGCCAATTATGTATACTATCATTAGATAATGGCTATAAGTTGGACTTGGACCCTGTCATCTAATTCAAACAAATACCTAAGATATGACTATCCTAGAAATGGGACCCATAATTATAGTAGATCTCACAAACTTTACGGTGAACCTTATCTATATTCTTTGGATGATAAGAGATTTTTACAATGAATCATGGACGACTAGTTTTCCTATGGCATTTTTCTTATCTCTTACACTATTATTCTTCATATGGTCTTTTAAGCACCATTGTATTCTTTTTGATGAATGTACATATCTGAATCAGCTACATTTATTAGTTAATATTTCATTTCTCTATGAAAATTATCACAATATTTTAAAATCTATCTGTAAGACTTTCAATTGAATTTTTTAAATTTTAATCATTTCCTCTTTGATGGCTTGAGGACACGCCATATTTTTAGTTTGGGGGGAAGATTAGAACTGTTCTTACTCTCTGAATATTTATGAAAATTTTATTTATCTCTAAAAAATGATAGGTGTTTGCAGGTTAATGCAAAAGAAGAAGGAAAATTATTTTGATCAATGATAAATAAAAAGGACGTGACTTAAAAGTTCCAGAAAGCAAAGTTTACAACATCTTTTGTGCACTAACAACCTCAAAAGTTCCTTGCAAAAATAAGTTATAGTCTGCATCAGCAATAAGATCGTGTATAGAAAAAAGTTTGTATGAAGGCTGAATGACGGGTTGAATGTCGATCCGAATGAGGTGACGAATGCAGCAAATGAACAATGTTCTGAATAAAAGTGCTAAATGAAATCTTAGCTTGTATATACATCAAATAGCGTGCCAATATATTTGAAATTCTGACTAACCAATGATGATAGGGATGAATCAAACATCAATCTCATACATGATTTCATTCCCCTACCCATCATGTCTTTGTTAAACGAATGAATCTTGTATCATTTCGAATCATTGCATGACCGCCATGGTCTTAGCTATCGTACAAATTGCCAGCATCTGGATCGAATCTTTATGATCTCCCACGTATAATTTATCCCATTACGTGAATTACGTTTAGCTTGTCCAAAGCTTGGCTTTGGACATGGTTGAATATGCTATAACAAACACGCATCCACTGAATTCACGCATTTCTATGCTGGCACCTGAATCAATATTTTTGAATGACAAGTGTAATCTCTCAAGCGTGCCTCATTTATTACCATTCAACCATCCAAATAGACCTTAATTTAACTGATGGTTGCGTGAACTTTTGCTTCACTCTGTTCACCTTTCATTTTTCTCTCTGCGAGCTGCATCTTAAGCAAATTCCTTGCACCCCTGTACCTATCCATTGCATCCCTCGTCCTCCATCAGCAATGGCTAACTGCTACGAACCTGGTAATTACCCATATCTCCTTCATATCCCTGAGTTTAAAAGATGTCGTGAGTTGTTCTTACAAGCGGGTTGGGGCTTGTTTCTCCACCTTCTCCAAGGATACGACCACGAGATTTCATTACTGTTTGCTAAAGGGTTTGATGGAAATATGGCCAAGGTTGGCCATCTTGTTTTCTCCGTGATAGAAGAGTCAATAGCATTAGCTACCAAGCTCCCGAGGGAAGGTTCCCGATGGCACAAGCATCTCTTCCTTCCACGGAAGGATCATGAATTTTCCCTGAAGACCGATTTTCAACACGTTGCTGGTATCAAAGGTTTTCACAGAGAATGGATCAAGCCGGAGTACTTAGATCCTCTGACCATTATCATCCACTTAATCACTTATGAGGGTAAGTTCACTGTCTTTAAAGCTTGCCATTACAGATTGTTAGTGCATTTTGTTAACAATCAGACCCTCAACTTCCCATTTTATTTCTTGAAAAGTTTGGAGAAGATGTCTAGCCAAGTCAGGAAGAATACTGTTAATCCCTCTGGTAGCTTGTATCATCATTGTCTCATTAAACTCTTGATCATTCACCAGTTAGAAGAGAGAGGGAAAACTTGGGATCATTTTTTTTTTGAGATACCGAACCCTCATTTATCTACTGTCAAACCTTCCTCTTCTCAAGAACATCATCATACCCAAGAAGATCCAAACACTAAACGTGTACAGTTTGATGAAATTCCCTTAGATGATATGCACTATGTCCACTCATTGTCTTCTCCTGATATTTCTCTCGGTGATCCCACTTCGGGACCCCCACTCTTTTCAGAACCTACTAAATCCATGAGAACAAATTGTGACTAGTCCATCGACTAGTCTGTCATTCATCCCTCATGTTCAAATATCTAGTCGGATGATCATATATTTGAATCACCCCTCCTCACACTAGCTAATGTATCATCTCAAATGAGTGAAGCCCCTGCTGCTGGAAGCTCTCCTGCATATAACCAAGACAGAGTTTCCAAAGAACAGACTGTTAATGTTGAATCATCTCCAAAAGAGATGAGTCCTCAAAAGGACTTGGAACATCATATAGAGCAACCTTTTCCGAGTCAGCAGAAATGGGATGAGTTAACTCAAGTAATAGCACGGTTGAGAGACCAAAATCAAATCTATGTGGAAACAATTTCTGAGCTTCATGAAGAAAACAAGGCACTACGTACACAAGTAAAAGACATTGAATGCTTGGTTAACACCAAAACAACATCCCATACTGCCTTGTGGATGAGGTATAATTCCTTAAAGAACCAATTCAAGAAGATCCAAGCTGAATCTATATCTTCATCATCCTAGTCTAAGGTTGTTGCTACCGAAGCTCAACCTGCTTCCTAATTTCTCTTTGTTTGGCTCAGTGGGACCTAGCATATCTCTGGTTTGGGGGAATGTTGGTGTCCATTTTGTCACTATTTTTTATCATCAAATATATTCTGAATGGCGTTAATTTCATTATTTTTGATATAATAAGTTATTCTTTCCGCCATTCAGCCCATCAAACAGACCAGGTAGGCATGTATTCGTTTATCATATGAATTTTGGTCAAATATCTCTATATTATGAGTTTTTAATGATTAAATTAACAACTCGAGTCATGCATGGCATTTAGTTTCGATCTACAGGCTGTGATTTCTTAAACGACCTTTCATTTAGACTGCGTGTTTATATTTCTTAAGCTCATCCACGTTCAGCTCGTCATTCAGCCTCACATTCAGCCCGCGGAATCAGCGGCTGGCATACCTTGGCTCGTTAAAGTAAAAAATGTACACGTGGATTCTGTTTTCCACGTGGTGGTCATGGTTAATGAGCCATTGTTCTGGAAGATCCATCCCTATTCCTGCCAAGCTCGACAGCACATCCTTCATCTGCATCAACACCCCACATTCTGATTCTCTTGCTCATTCAGCCTGGGATCATGCATTCCCATTCACGCCGGTGTTCTGAAAGAGTCCGCCTTCCCATGCTCAGTCTGCCAACACATTGCTTGTTCCATGTCAAAGGAATATTGACGCTCGAAGCAGCTGCGTGAAGGAACTGACCCCGTGAAGACTGATTGATGCTCCCTACACTGTCACGCATCACTTAAAGTATCCGGTTACAGTCATAAATGCCTCTATTATTAGAGAGGTCGACTCCGTCGACCTTCTCAACCATTGTAATTTATAAATAGATGCTTGAATAGAGACACAAAGTTAGTTCATAGCTGTGAAGAGTTTAGAGGATCAAATAGCGTAGAGAATAGACATAAGTATTGTGTAAAATTTCTCAGATTAATGGAAGTTTCAGTACGTTGATGCTCTGCTGATAGTGATTAAGACGATTTAGTTCCACCTCTTATTGTTGGGAAGGGCCGCTCATGAACCAGAGGTTTTGTTCATGTTTTTCTGCAATAGTTAGCTCTTTTTCCGATATATGTCATTAATTTCGTTTTTCCTGTACATGGAATTTTCTTTCTTCTCTGTAATTTATATTGTGTTGCTAACATAGTGTGTGTTTACAAAATTAGTAAATGGTCGACCAAAAGTATAGCTTTGATAGTTTAATTTTAGTCTTTTATAATTAGCTAGTTTGTTTCCTAGTCTCTTACCATTAAATAGAACTTAGTTAGTCTCTGTTTCACGCTGTGTTAATAGTTAGAATTAGTTTCATTAGCCTCTTCTCAGTAGTTGTAGGTTATTTCTATCTCTCATCTCAATCTTGCTTTAGCATACAATAGGAATAGTTTTTCTTTCCAACAATGATTAGAATAGGTTGCTCTATATTATCATAGATTCTCAACAAGTCTTCACATTGATTTCTTTTGCACAGTAGGATCATATGCATCAACCAACTGGTAATTAAGGTCATCCAAAATTCTTCTTTTCCTTATTTTAAATCATTTTCTTCCATTCGGACTGGCATTCAGACTATCATTTAGACAGACATTCGGATCGTCATTCGGACCTTTACATTTTCTGCATTGTTTTATGCTTTTTCAGAATCCAGTTTCTTCTTCTTTTTAAATGTAATGCTTTTTGCTTCTAATTAACAGTTTTAGATGTAATTTAAATCTTGTTTCATGTTACATAGAGTTTTTAATTAAGTTTTGTCATTTTTTCCTACTTCCATATTATCTTCCTTAACCTTCTTTGAACCTTTTTCCAAAGTTAAGTTCTTCATGTCTGATTTGCTAATTAGTCACTATTTCGGAATTCATTAGTTTCATTCCTAGCATATTTTATTTCCGAATAAAAAGTTAATAATTTCATTTTCCAAGTTATTTAAGTTTTGATAGTTTCATTAGCTAATGAGTTTCTTGTTTTCATAGATAGAATAAATTTCTGCATTTGAATTATGAAAGTCATGCATGTAGTTTAAAGTCATATAGTTGCATGTTAGCGCATTTGCATCTTTAGTCAGCTTAGGTTAGTTCAAGCCTTCAATCTTGCACATATAGTGTTTGCATCTCACAAGCTACCTTCCCGGGTTGACAATTAAGTGTTGTATTAGAGTGCATATTTGTACCCAACAGTTTTGTTTATTGCAATAGGAACACTTGTGTTTCTCAAATCCCTTATGTTTGTCCTTCTTAGAGCTGGAGGATCCTTCAGATGGACTTGAATTGGCATTCTTCTTGGGTTTAGATTGCCTATTATCCTTGCCTTTGTGCTTCCCCTTCCCATTCACACTTTTTTCTTCTCTAGCCATAAGAGATTGATCTTTGGAGGCCTTCAAGGAACCCATATGGATCAAATTATTTTTTTCTTGGATGAGAGATTCAGTGAAAACATCTAAGGAGGGCATCTTCCAACCAGGGATTGACATTCGCCCATAATGGAAGGTAGAGACAAAGATAGAGAACTAAGGACCTAGCTTGCTCATACTTCTTCTCAATTCCACACTGTTTTCATTGCATAACCAGAGATTTGAATTTTGAAAAGAACTGCTGAATGGTCTAAAAAATGCTCGGTTGTAGAGCAATCAAATCATTTTCCATAATATGGCCTCTTATCTCATCTTGTTTTCCGAAGAGGATCTCTAAATTCAACCATAACTCTCTTGGAGTCTTCAATCCTTCGATATGTAAGAGTAGATATCTGGAAATATGAATACACATGAAACCAAATGCTTCATCCAATCTATTCCGATACTTGGCTTTCTCCACAGCTGAATGTGGTTCTAGATCCTTTCCCATTGTCACCCTGTATAGTGATTTGTTGCACAAAACCATCTACATATAATCCCTCCGATGAAGATAATTGAAGGGTGTCAGGATCCTAGGAGAGAGAGGAGATTTAGAATTTTCCATTTCAACTGCTGGAGCGAATACAAGGTGAAACTGTTGCTACTATAAAAAAAAACTGCTGCAACTGCAGAAAACTGCTGTAACTATTGCAACTGCATAAAACTGCTGCAACTGTTGCTGCACTCAAAAAAATTGAATAAACTGCAAAAGAAATATCAATAAGGAGGTAGAATACTATTGACCATTGCTTTAGGACAATAGGCACTTTTATCCAGATCCTTCACACCTGGCTAGACCTCATTGGATTTCTCTAATGAATTCAATGCAATAGCACCAGGATATGCTGTGAAAATACAGAGGCTTCCAATGCACTACCGAAAGCAGCTTCTCAACCTATTCGCTCAAATGGATCTGATATCATGTGAAATTCTATGTCACAATAGACCTAAGAGCTAATGGATACCTCACAAAGAAAGAATGAGCATAAAATTAGAATAAGAGTGAAAACTGCAGTAAAAAATAACAGAAGAATAATAACACAACAAAACTCAGATAGGAGCAGAATAATGTCACATGTTCCAATAAGAAGTATAATAAACAATGATGTTACAATTGAGAGAATTCTAATCATGTAGGATAATTCGAACCTCAGTTGGTCTAGAATAGGGATTATCACCACTGGAGTGATCCAGAAGACTCAAATTCAACCGAACTGAACCTAAACTCAGTGAACTGAAGTCACAATAAGTGAACTAACTAAGGATGGTGCAATAGTGAGTCTGTCATGCATGCCAGTCAGAAAAGGGTGCATGGGGGCACAATTAGTGGCATCCGAAGCTCTAACCCCCCACAAGAGTTATATAACTTAGGTGGACTGCACCAGAACACTCAATAGGTTCCTATAAAATAGGGAACTGACTGAATTGTTCCTAAAATGATGCATGTAGCGCTCATAAGGTGGTAGATGGATCCTATATGACATTTGCACACCACTAGGGGGGAAATGACATCATCAACAACTAGGAAAAATAAATAATGCTGAGTAGGACAATATGGAGTATTGAAATATCCTAAAAACATGCAAACCATGGCCATCCACAATGTATCCCATCTACTGAATTCTCTCCATTCCAAAGGAGCACTTCTCTATTGTCGTAGGGTGTTGAGGACCTGTTGAATATGCTACAAATGTTATGCCCACATTCTACTATAGATGAGGATGTCATCTATATATATGACCAAAAACTAATTGGTGAATGAATAAATAATATCATCCATTATCCTCATGAAAGTCATTGGAGCATTAGTCAAGCTTAAAGTAATGACCAACCACTCAAAAAGGCCTTCCTGGTATTTGAAGGCAATCTTCAAAACATCGATTGAGTCAATTGGTATTCGATGATATCCAAAATTTAGATCAACCTTACAAAAATAATTGGCACCCTTGAGTTGTTTGATAATGTCATCGATTTAGGGAAGGGGATACCAATTCCAGACTGTGATTTTGTTCAGAGCTCTGTAATCGATACAAAGTCACCAAGTCCCATCTTTCTTCTACACCAACACAATTGGGCTCCCTCAAGGTGAGGATCTTAGCTGGATGTTCCCCTTTTGGATTAATTCTTAAACCTGTTGCTTGATTTCTTCATTTTCCATGAGGGAACGCCTATATACCAACCCATTAGGTAGAGGCACCCTAGGTATCAAATCAATTGAGCGTTTGACTTGTGAAAATCCTCACAATAGATCTAAGAGCTGATCTATACCTCACAATGAAAGAATTTATGAATAAGATTAAGAGTGGTCAATGTAGTAAAATGAGCAACAGAATAATAATACAGTAGAAATCAGATAGAAGCAAAATAACTTCACACACCCTAATTCATTAATAAAAAATGGACAAATAAATAATACAATGCATGGGGATTCGAATGCCAAGGTGGAATTTGAATTAGCCTTCATGGAGTGATCAAAAGATCATTGGAGTGTCATCAAAGCACAACTAGAAGTCTATCTCATCATCGGTGGAGTCATCAATGCACAAGTAACTGTCAACCATCAGTCAAACTGAGTCTAACTAAGTGTGGTAGGTGTGACTGAGTGTAACTGGCACATGGAGGCACTAACTGAATGAAGGAGGCTCAGTGGAGGGCGCATGAGGAGCTAACTGGAGTCAAAATGGGAAGTCTAGTCTCACTGGAGGTCCATCGGAGTGATACAGTCAGTTGGGATCCAGTCTTTCCTTAAATCAAGGAAAGAACTAAAGATAACTCAATTAACTGAAGTGCAATGAGTGGTAGGTGAGAGAGGACGAGTGGATTCCTTAAATCAAGGAAAAAGGGCGCACTAAGCTCTAGGAGGGATAAAAATGATCAGTGAGAAGCTCCCGGGGGCTGGCTAACTGAGTGCTAGGTGCTGGGACTGATGACTGGAATGCATGTATTTGCATGCATGCGTGCAGAATGCATGCTGCATGCAAGACTGAAAATGTAAATAATGGAAATACTGGTAGGACTAGGATGGAGTATAGGAATATTCTAACACCCCCCCTTAATCCATCCTGGGATCTGGTAACTGAGACCAAAGGTCCCCCAATACAATGAATAATAATAACAGTCAATAAATCAAGGAAATGTGGAAAAGCTAATGGGAAAAATACCCCCCCTCAAAATAGACTGTAAGGCACACCAACAATAAATGCTCCAAACTCAAGCAGGTGTGATGCTTGGTCATATGTCTGGAGGTATCTTCTTCTTGGGAAGAATTTGATCATGCTCAAAAGGCACGTGCTTGTACTTTCTCTTCAGATCGAATGTGATGAGAACAAATCCAAAAGTATGAGGATGATCCTTGAACCTGTGATTGGAATCAGCTGAGGTAGGATCAAATCTATGAATGTGCAGATAGTCTTTTGTCTTCTCCTTCGAACCATCATGGGTGAGATTATGCCAAAAAGAACCATCACATGATTGCTTGAAATCCAAATCAGATTTAAGACTTGAAGAATAGTTTCTTGAGATCTCCTTTGAACCAACATGGGTGAGATCAAAACCATCATATGCATGAGAAATTATACCAAGTAGTGATTGCTTGGATTTTAAATCAGCTCCAAGAATTGAATCATGGTTGCTTAAGATCTCCTTTGAACCATTAGAGGTGAGATCTAAACCAGTAAATGCATGATAAATTATCCCAAGCGAATGGTAATGGCCATAATATTCAATAACCTTCTGAAAGCATGAAATAATGATCATATAATAGTAAATAAGAGGTGATTGATCAAGGAGAGCGAATGGATTACCTCCAATGGCTGATTTTACCTCCGAAACATTCAATAGATCATGATGCAAACCAACAAACTCTGGTGCAAGAGAGGATTTAGGACCTTCTGCAATTTCTAGAGTGTGAGCTGGCACAGATTTCGAAATAGAATAAATTTGGAGCATGAGTGTAGAATCTGCAAGTTATTCTTCTTTCTGGACAACTTCAATATGAGATATGTTTGATACTGATTCATGATCAATGAGATCATCAAGGAGGGCGAATGCATCACTTTGCTTGCTCTCGAAAGGGTTTGGACCAATTCCTTCATTCTGTTTTCCAAATATTTCATCCAGATGGGCCCATAGCTCTTTTGGAGATCCAACATCAGGGAAGTCATATAACATGCATCGAGACATAGCATACATCATGGCTACACAAGCTATTTCACCTTTATTTAACCAGTCATTCTCTTCTTCAGAGGATTCGAACTCTCTTTCAAAACAATAATCAAAGAGACCATGTTCTTCAAATGTGTTATCATTTGTGGTTTCCATTCATCATAGTTGAATGGAGAAAAAGGAGTAATTCCTCATGAATACATGGAAGCTGTTTGAAGACCGAAAAAAACAATAGAAAATATTTGCAACTGCTACTACTGCAAAAATCCAGAAATTGATGCAACTGTTGCACTCGAAATTTTGATAATAACTTGCAAAAAACTCTCAGGGGTGGAGATAAACAATACTCTCAACATGCTCTGATACCATGTGAAAATCCTCACAACATATCTAAGAGCTGATGTATACCTCACAATGAAAGAATTTAGGAATAATATTAAGAGTGGTCAATGCAGTAAAATGAGCAACATAATAATAATACAGTAGAACTCGGATAGAAGCAAAATAACTTCACACACACTAATTCATTAATCACAAATGGACAAATAAATAATACAATGGATGAGGATTCGAATGCCAAGGTGGAATTCGAATTAGCATTCATGGAGTGATCAAAAGATCACTGGAGTGTCATCAAAGCACAACTAGAAGTCTATCTCATCATTGGTGGAGTCATCAATGCACAAGTAACTGTTAACCATCAGTCAAACTGAGTCTAACTGAGTGTGGTAGGTGTGATTGAGTGTAACTGGCACATGGAGGCACTAAGTGAATGAAGGAGGCTCAGTGGAGGGTGCACGAGGAGCTAACTGGAGTCAGAATAGGCAGTCTAGTCTCACTGGAGGTCCATCGGAGTGATACAATCAGTTGAGATCCAGTCTTTCCTTAAATCAAGGAAAGAACTAAAGATAACTCAATTAACTGAAGTGCAACTGAGTTGTAGGTGAGAGAGGATGAGTGGCTTCCTTAAATCAAGGAAGAAGGGCGCACTAAGCTCTAGGAGGGATAAAATGGATCAGTGAGAATCTCCCAGGGGTTGGCTAACTGAGGGCTAGGTGTTGGGACTGATGACTGGGATGCATGTATTTGCATACATGCATGCTGCATGCAAGACTGAAAATGTAAATAATGGAAATACTGGTAGGACTAGGATGGAGTATAGGAATATCCTAACATGACTTGAAAATGTAATGGAACCCTGATAGGCATGGTGAAGTTGTCTATGTGTGCTTCCACGATCTTGTCCAACTGCTTATGTTGTGTAGAGGGACCTTGTGTGGACAAAGTGGATGTTTTGTGATATTTCATTCTTCTTTAGATTGAATCATGAATAAGACAAATTTCCTAGTCTATGAGATTACCTTCCTGCACTGCTTAGTTATGATGAGAGACACTGCAGTAGTGGGAAATGAATTTGGTATCCTTTTCCCAAAGTAATAATGACACTAAAAGTTCTAGATTCATACATAGCATGATGCTTCCACATATATGGTTGTCCTAAAAAAACATCACAAACTTTGAGTGGGGAAATATCACAAATTACCTCATATTTAAAGGGATTGATGTTGTAAGGTAGGAAACATTGTTGACTTACGTGGATGTCTTGTCCAAGGCTGAGCCACCCAATGTTGTAGGGTTGCGAGTGTGGTTTTTTATGAAACTTCAACTATTTGATGACCTCTATCAAAATAAAGCTCTCTCATCTTTCACTATCAACAATTAAATCTAGTGGATTCCCTTTACCCACATATACGAGTGGAAGAGGCACTCACCTTCCTCTGGTACATCTGGATCATCAGTATGGATCCTTGTGGTATAATGGTGATGTTGGGTTCTACATCAATGATCCGCTTTCCACTGTCTCTGACGGTGGCACTCGGTTCTAAATCAATGTTGGAATCGGGATTTGACTCTGAAGCTTTGATCTCGACCACCAATGATTGATTTGAGTGACATTCATTAGTGTTGTGCAAGGGGCTCTTATGGAAATCACATCATTTCTCAGTTTACTTCTTTGTTTTCTCATTCCCCTTCTCTGATTGTGGCTTGGAATAGTTGTCCTCGGGATGGTTTTCCTTACTTTATACTTTGTTCTACGAGCTAGGGTTACCCTTGCCTTGCTTCTATAGTGGATTCATAATCCTAAACTCCCACTTGTTATTCCGCTTGAATTTTTTCTCGATCTTGATAGCATATCAATAAGCGAATCCTAGTAACGAGATGTCCATAAATTCCATTTCGGTTTGGATGTACCTATGTAGTCCCCCATTGTATTTTATAACTAGATGCTGCTTGAAGTATTTGATACCCAGCTTGGTGCACAAGGTATGGAAGTTATTTGTGAATTCTGACATTGTTTGTTCCCTCTCTTATTGTAGTGTGGTCCATCTCATGTATTGGTCATCATAGTTTCCCACAAGATAATATTGTTCTTTAATAACGTCTATAAAAGAGGGCCAAGTGGGATTGGCCTCAAACATTCCATACTCCTCTGTTAAGTTTTTCTCACAATAAATTTCCCATCAAATTTTTACATGGGGGAAAACCTTAAGGAGTGCAAAGGTGACCTCTTCTCTGATGGAGAAATTGCGGATAGAGAAATACCCTTCTAATAGACTCAACCATTTATCTAGGGCATCAACATCGATTTGGCCTTTAAATAAAGGGATATCAAGGTTAAATTTTTCCTTGAAGGGTGTGGCTCCTCCAAAGTGATTGCTTGATGATCCTTCCATTGCAGCTGGCATCCATCAAAGGATTTGGGAAAAATTGTATATCATCTCATTCCTCTATCGCGCGAAGTCTTCCTCGAGCAAAAACTTGATAGGATCTACTGCTCCATCATATATATTTTCCTAGGCCATGGGAGTTGGTTTGATCCGCTAAGGGTAATATTTCTCAAGCTCAACTAGTTCAAGACCCAATTGTCTATATCCCAAACTCATTAGGGACATGCATGGAGAAATAACAAAAGAGCAGACTACTCTGATTCCACTGATCTGGATTTATGTGAGAACAAAATGAAAGAGCATATATAGAACCATATACATAGATATAATGCAAGGAACATAGTGATACAGTAAACTCAGATTCTATTAAATGAATGAAATAGAACATAGTGTAAAATAAAAGCAAGTAGAACAGTGGTAGCTATACCTCTATGAATAGATGTGGTGGTTGTGCTCATTCGCTACAAGTTGATAAAAAAAGGAGTTCCTATGGATACCAACCAAGGGACCCATGTGCAAGGGGATCCTTATGCTTTTCCATTTGTTGGGAACATTGGTGCTCCTTGATGGATACTTTGAATCTTCCTAGATTCACCCTAGGGTTGTTGATTTGGTTGTTTTCCACTCCGAATGTCCTAAATAATCCCAATGATTCTCAATCAAGAACTTTATATAAAGGGAATCAAAATCCTTTTCCTTTTTCTCCAATAACATCTTGTTCTCCTCCTTCTACTTCATGTGGTGAAATTTCTTATACTAGTAACCAACAGTCTAAAGGAATAGAAGGAGGAACAATAGGAAGAATATGTGAAGAAAAAGGGGCAATTCCCTATCTTCTCGAGTTCATGCTAGGGGAAACTCCTCATCCTTTGCAAGTAATGCTGGAGGTAATTCCCCAGCCTCTAGATGTCATGATGGGGGAAACTCCTTACCCTTCAAATTCATGTTGGGGGAGAAATTTTAGTCACTACAAGTCATAGTGGGAAATAATAACCAAAAATTGGAGGTCATGATTGGGGCACTCATATAGTCACTGCAAATTATATTGGAAACCTGCAACCAGTCATGTTGGGAAAAAATTTCAGTCACACTAAAAGTATGCCATCAACCACTATTAGTCATGATGAATAAATGCCATTGACCACTACGGATCATATTAATGACAAGTCACCATTCATTGGATGTCATACGGGAAACAAGCTACCAATTTCTACAAGTCATGTTGGGGGGAAGAAAAGAGCCACTGCAAGCCTAAGTTCTCTTGTAAGATTTGCAAGGGAGATCACCTTACTCATATGTTCCATACTATTCCAGGGGTATGAAGAGTGTGGTGTGTGTCTCAAGGATCTTCTTCTCCTAAACAACCTATAATTTCCCAACATCATATTCAACCTTTGGTTGATGAAATGATTCAGTCAATGTAATCTTTGACTGATTCCACTCCTCTCTTGGAGAGTGTTGATGTTGAAGTGATTGAACCAGTACACTCGAGGAAAATTTTTAAGGATCCTTAATTTTCTCAAAGTGTAGAAACCTTAGCAAATCTTATTAATTCTTAAATTTTCAACCATAAAATGTTTGGTGATTTTCTTAAAAATATATTCAAATTTTTAAGGACTTTATATAGTTCTTGGACAATTTTGGCAATTTTTAGAGTAAAAAAAAATTATCCCATGGAATTTGGGTGAAACATCTTTGAAAAAAAGGCAAATTGGTGAATATTTTTTTGGAAAAAAATGTTGAAAAATAGCCCATGGCCTAAATTCTGCCCCTAAAATTTTCCTTGGTGCACTCTTTGGTCAATCCCACTCTTCCTTTGGAGAGTGATGACGTGTCTACTACTCAAATTTTCTTCACTACCAGTTCCTAATTTTCAATCAAGTGGGTACTCAGTTCATTTTGAATGAACCCCTTCCAAGCTCTAGGATTTTTTTCTTTGAATAGAATACTATAGGTGAGCCTTGCCTTCCTTCTACTGCAGGTTTTGAAATAAGGGTTTAATTTAAACACTACACATTTTTTCATTGTATTGTAGATGAAGAAGCCTATGTTAGTGTTTTATGTGCATATGATTGGAGAGGTGTGGGATCTCCCAACCTTGTCTCGACTGTTAGTAAGTCATTGGATTTTGATAGAAGACCTAGTGCAACTTTGGGATTTCTTCCTCAATTTCCTATTACATTAGGTTGGAATACCATCTTAGTCAATTTTATGGTTATGGAGGGCCCTTTTGACTTCAATATGATCCTTGGGCGTGATTACATATATGATATGAATGTTGTGGTTTCTACACTCTTTTGTGTGATGCTGTTTCCTCGGAATGGAAGCATTGTTGCTACTGATCAACTTGCATTTGTTGATCCTTCTCATCACCCAAATTTATACCAAGTATACCTTTTTTCTATTCCTAGTGTTTTGGCAGGAACTAACCCACCATGGGAGAATTATGTGCCCATATATCCCTCGTATCCAGTTGCTACTAAGAAGAAGCATATGCATTCATGCTTACTTTCTTGGGACTTGATCCTAGCAGTTAACCAAGTGATACATTCAATGGGGGAATTGGAGCCTACTCTCCACCTTTTTTGTCAAAGTGAATGTTTTGACATATGTTCTCTCTGGGATGATATACTTCCTTTATATGAATTTTTCCTAAAGTCTATGACTGAGTTTGACATTATGTTGGATATTTGCATCCTTTCCAAGGATCATTTCTATGGATTGGACCTAGTTACAATAAACTCTAGCCTTGATTTTCCTTTTGAGTATGATATCACTATGTATAGATCCTCAAACATTAGCATTATTGATGCTTTGGGATCTACCATTGGGATGTAAGTCGATGCTCCTAATGAGTGTGGTTATGTTTCTAGATTTTTTGGCTCATGCGATGATGAGTTTGTTCTTGTAGTAGACTCCAATATTGTTTTCATATTCAATCTTTGATCTTGAGTATTTACTGGTAAACTCCACCTTGGTAATAAATATTGTTGAATATATTGAACTTGGAAATAGCTCTACACAAGTGACATGTATTAGACCTTTATTTTTAGATTTTTTTGATATGATCAAGGTATTATTGTTTCTTGGAGACATGAATTTTAGATGGATTCATGGTTTCTTAGGGATAATGTTTTGCATGTTGCTTAATATGATCAGCTATTTTTGAAAAATTGCATATAGGTTTAGGCCTCAACTCTATTATGATTCATTTGAACCTTTTGTTATTCGAATTTTCCATAAGTTCGAACCTGTTGGATTATTGTGCATCAACCATCTCTATATTCATTGTGCACCAATCCAATATAAGAGCCTACCCAACATTAGGACACTGTAGTCAACACCCCTTTGTCATTTTTATGTCCATTTTGAATTTTTATCATAGGATTGAGAGTCCCTCGGTATTTTTTTCTGACATTGTATTGAAGACTCATTCTTCTTCTCTATATTATTTGCTATCCATTTTCCTATGGTGGAATCTCACTGTAATGTTGTTTTTAAGTTGTAAATACATTGCATATCTCTTTATTGCGTTTATGAGCCTAATTTTGGATTCCATCTTAATGCTACTAATAAGCGTCATTTATACTCTCATTACTGGTAAGCATTGCGTCACTTTTCCTTTGCAAATTGAAACCCATTTAGTGGGAGGAAACACACCCCAAGTGTTCTTATCCTACTCACGCTCCTTACATTATTCATATATAGGTTTGTTCCTTGTGCTTGGAACTCATTTTCTTCTCTCTGACGCTTGTTTCCTCCTTTGCATTATAGCATGCTTTTATTTTTTTTCAATATTTATATAATATGAAAAAGTAAAAAAATCAAATATTCCAAAAAGATGGAATGGGAAAGAGTGAGTTCTTATATATGTTTGACAGCAAGTTGCCTCGCCCTTGAAAAAAACACATTGTCTTGATTCATTATCTTTGTAATTTGGGTTTTAGTATGACCTTAGAAAGCTGAAATCGTTTATGTATTTTATCCCCCAATTGATTACTCTTCTAGTGATTATGGATATGTCTATTGATATCTTATATATCGCATACGTGTGCCTTCTTCTTTCTTAAGTCTATGTTGCATTGATGACTTATTATGTCGTGCTTATGGTCAAGGGAAGTTTTAACCTGTGTCGGACATTCCTTATAAGTATTTAATTTAGCATGTCAACCTTCCCATGTCACTAGTACATTTCATAATCAATCAGTTTGTTCCACAAAACCTTTGTCCTCTTTCTACTACTCTGTGTTGGATAATAGGGATGCCTTAATTCCCTCCTTCCAGTGGATCACTTCCCATCGACTTCAAATCATTTATTTTGGGATAGTGAACTAGAGTACTTTTAGTACCTTGGAACTTGCACTCATTAGTGGTATGTTTCCTTGCTATCGACAGTGGGAATATATCAATGTCCCCTAATCCTTAGAATATACAGGTTCCCCATGTCAACTCATCTATTCACACTTGTTATATTGTACTAGGTACCTTGCCTCTCATTATCATTATCAATGATTTGTCTCACGTTTGTTAATAGTATGCATCAATGATCAATAATCAAATGGTGTATTATTTTGTTTGACTTCAAGACATTTATTCACATAGTTTAGACTCATACCCTTATTAGTTTGTTTGAAGACCCCAGGTCTATTATATAGTAGCACATCTTTTTCTATGACTCGAGTTGCATTGGATTGTAATCTAATAATTTTATGACACTGATTCTTATGTAGATAGATCTATCCACTATTTATTTATAGATATATTTTTTTATTCTAAGACATAGAGTCATTATTTATTTATTTGTGGTTATGATCTCCTTTTGACATGGATCTACATTGTATTCATTTTTTGTGGCCATGATCACTTCTTATATATCACATGGATCTGCATTGTACTTGATTTGGAATCCATGATCGTTATTACTTTTGAGCGTGGGTATGCCTACCTCAAGAAGATAGTTCTAACTTATTCTGTTGTAGGTTCACTTCCTGTGGATGGTTTTTGACTACTTATTCTAATTCCACCATGCACATACTCTGAATTTTTATAATGTATTTCAAACAACAATTATCCTTTTAAACTCACACATTATGGGGCATCTATTATAGCATATGTTTCCATATCATTGCAAAATGCTCATTTTGGTTGATATTCACCCTTTGCAGACTTCCTTGTCCCTTTATGTTTCAATCTGATTATCCCTTCTCAGTCTAAACCTTCAAAAAAATCTATATTTCCTGCACATACGCACCCTGGAAGTGATTAACATGTGTATACATTCCCTCCCAGTGTACAACACATGTATTCCCTATTTTGAAGGTAAAATTTAATAAAATATCAGGAATTGTGAAAATAGTTTCATGAGTTTTGACCTTCTTTTTCTTGTAGATAAATACCAAAAATTCCCTAACTACCTCCCAAATAGTATAAAATAGGCTATGGGAAACGTGATAAGGAGATTATAGCATCTTTATGCTGAAATGTTTCCATTTGAATCCATATACCTTATTCCCAGGTCTAAAAACATTCCCCCATATATGGAAATATGCATTTCCAGTAGTCTCCATTCATTATCTTTCCAAGAAACTACAATCTTGTTTCTTTAGGATTTCCTTTGGAGCACATAGGAGGTCTGTATGTGTGTGGGGTTTGTGGAGGAACTCAGTCTCTAGTTCAGGACAATGTCACAATCGAGAACATGTGACGCTATCTTGTATTCTTGCTATTAATTTTCTATAAAGAATTCTCTTTCCTATCCTATGACGTGTTGATTATTTGCTTATTAGTATATTGTTAATTTAGCACATTTTACTTGTAATTAAATTATTGTGTTTGCAGTTAGCCACTTGTATCTTTGTTTTTGTTGGGGATTGCAGGTCATCTGATATACAATTGGAACAAAAATTGAAAAAGGGATCTTCTACAGACGTTGGACCAAAGGTAGGAACTTTATTCCTTGTTTCCTTATTTCTAAATAAACTATAAATCTATTTAATTTCATATCCAATAGGATTGTTTGAATTATCTTTATGGGGTACAAATCAATGATGGATCTAACCCATAGCCAATAGAGAAATTTTCCCCCAAAAAATAGTTCTCTCCAAACCCATATCAATATCCTCATCTTCTTTGATCCACCTTTTCATTTCCTTAGAAACTGATGATGGATTAACCCCCTTTAGTACATCATGAGCATCCATCCGCTTCATACATTGCAAATCCTTATGAGTCATGCTTGATTCATTAAATATTGAATCCATATTTGTAGGCATAAAATCATTATGGATACCTTTGATAACAATAGATGTAATTTTATCAAGCATTCTATCTAGGTGTTAAGGAGAATCCTCAATTTTGAGATTCTTCACTATAGTTTTTGCTAATGAAGTACCCAATTCCAGTAATAATGTCATTTTGTATCTATATCTTGAAGTGATTTTCCAAAAAACCATATTCCAATTAAATTAATTTTTTTATTCTTCTCATTTAGTATGTGGTTATACCATCCTGAACGCTTCTTAAGATGCAATAAGGATGTCCTTAAGTCGTTTCCTAGTGACCTTCTGGTAGCAAGTGTTGTTTCATTTGTTGAATAGTCTTCATGCATTTTTTAATAAGCTTCTACCATTATAGAATGTTTATTTTATTTAGTTGCATTTCTGTCCATTTGTTCATGAAATGCAATTATTTTAATTTTTTCATGTCTTCTAGTTCATCCAAGTTATCAAGAGATGCATGTTCCAATTGTTATCCATTGGGTTCTATGCTTTCATTTCTTTCAACAAATAATTACAGTCAAAGTATCCCTAGGTTGTTGAGCAACAAAACCTTCAATACTTTGATCAAAGTGATTTGTAATAACAATAGCATCAATTGTTAAACTACGAGGGAAAACTAGGGCCTCATTACACAAAATAGAGTTCATTCTATGGTATAGATTTTTATTCTTTACATTGCCATTCCCTTCAGTAGTAATTGGAGACAAATGATGGCCTTATTGTTGAGCAACACTTCCTTCTATACTTTGATAAGAGTGGTTTTTAATGGTAGAAGGAATAAAATCTATTCTTTGAGGGAAAAATGGGGCCACATTCTACAAAACAGAGTTCATTCTATGGTACAAATTTTTATTTTGCAAATTGTAATTCCCTTCAATTGTAATTCAAGACAAATGTTATCCTTGTTGTTGACAAATGCATCCTTCTATACTTTGATAAGAGTGATTCGTAATGGAAACATAAATAAAATCTATGCTTTGAGGAAAAAATGGGGCATCATTCTACAAAACAGAGTTCATTCTATGGTACATCTCTTTATTTTGTACATTGTCATTCCCTCCAATTGTAATTGGAGACAAACGTTTCCCTTGTTGTTGAGAAACGCATACTTCGATACTTTGATAAGAGTGATTTGTAATGGAAGCAAGAACAAAATATGTTCTTTGAGGGAAATTTGGGACCACATTATGTGAAACATGATTAATTTTGTGTTAAAGACTTATCTTATATGTTGTCAATCCATTCAATTGTAATTGAAAAAAAAGGTTTTCTTTTTTGTTGAGAAACACATCCTTCTATACTTTGATAAGAGTGATTTCTAATGGAAGCATAAATACAATCTATTATTTGAGAGAAAATTATGACCACATTATGTGAAACATAATTAATTCTATGGTAAAGACTTATGTCTAGTACATTGATATTCCTTGCAACTATACTTGGATACAAAATCATCTATTATTTGAGAGAAAATTATGACCACATTATGTGAAACATAATTAATTCTATGGTAAATACTTATGTCTAGTACATTGATATTCCTTGCAACTATACTTCGATACAAAGGTTGCATTTATTATTGAGAAAAAAATCCTTCTTGATCTATAAACTGAGTTAAAACTTTACAACCTACGAAAACGATCTTTTAACTGACATTTATTTCATATAAAAATAAGCAATAATAAATTTTTTTATTAGTAATCGAATAAGTCAAATGAGAGAAATAAATAACATCAACCATCTAATTTGACATGCATATGGTAATGGAGTTCACCAAAAAGTAATGGCTACATCTCCGAGCCCACTCAAAACTTGCATGACCAATCCATTAATATGATGGATGATAAATGCATAAAATATTTACATCTATAATGGATTTTTTACCTACATTAATATTTGTCGATTATCCACTGTCAGAATGCACAACAAGTTCTTATGTAAGACCACACTCTCCTCCAAGTCCTTCACAATTGTTCTTTAGATGGAAAATGTTGAAGGGAAACACTTGTATCGATTTATTCTATACCACGACTACTTCTCTAAATTCCCACTCTCCTTTAAGCCCTTCAATGGATAGAAAATGTTTAATGACCAACAATTGTTTCAAGGCACATCATTTCAACTGATATCATATAATCATAAACAACAGGAGATAAGCAATATATTAGTTGCCTTGATGTCCCCAAAGAGTTGTTATAAACCTCAAAACAAGTTTACATAAATGCTTTGATAAGGGCTTAGGAAAATGTAATGCCTTTACATAATAGCCTTTAGCAACAAATATTTAAGATTATAATTAGCCACCAAAATGTTTTTGTGGAAGACTGTATGGTCTTAAAAATCCACTTACCAATAATTACATATGGTTATTTTTATCTTCAAACTTGTAGACAAAAGTGCACTACTATGTGTAGACTCTATGGTCTTAAAACAATAGAACCACATGTCCACTTCATGGCTTAAACATTGCTTTAAGAGTGAACTCCATAGTATTGAGAACCACTATTCAAAACTGCACATGATTCACTTCAATACCATAAGAATGTATCAAGGGTTAAACCCTATGGTATTAACCCCTTCTCAATTGTATATAGAATAATACAATGGATTCAAAAGATGTGCACATAACTGATTCTAAATTCCCTAAATAATGCATTAAAGGCTAGACCTTATGGTCTCAAAAACATTCTCAACGTACATATGGATTAATAAAAAATAATGGATTTACAATGGTTAAATCGAAGAGCTATGGTGAAATAACCAAAAGCTCACCATTTCAACTATTCAATATGTGTGTGTGTGTGCCGAAAATAAACCATAGAAAATCCTTTTGGATTTAAAAATATAAATCAAACTTATTTTTATACTGAAGAATCATGGCACTTGATGATGCCTTCGATCCTGTGTAAGCCTTCAATCCCAATGGATCTACACTAAAACTAAACCTCAATGGCTTGTTGTCTCAACTTTCTTGCCTCTGCAAAAAAATGATTAATCCCGATGGCTTCATGTTACCTCTGCTAATAAGCCCCAATGACTCAATGTTTCCTTTGGCTCGTCTACGGCTCTTATGCAACAAAAATCACGTCTCTATGGTCCACTTGGAAACCTTGAGCTTTGGATACAAGATTTCATCCTCTTCAAGGGTAACTTCGACCTCCCAACTCATCCTCAATTTCTCTCCATTATGCAGCAGGGTATCTCCCCCTTCACATGCATTCAACCCTTTTTAATGGAGGGATAAGCCTGCTTCCTGTTATGGTTATGCTCATTGGGGGAGGTTTAACCACCAGAACCTCCTTTTGGAAATGAACCGCTAGCTTAGTAGTGGTCCTGGTGGAGGTTGGTTAATAGAGGGATTATATCCCGGGGTCATCCCTATGGGTTTACCTTGCATGTGGTGCAACCAAGGGTTGGGGTGAGCCATGGCCCATTTTAAAACCAAAATGAAACTTAAAATTTTTTAAATAAAATCTTTGTCACATAATTTAACAAGTGACATCGGTGGTGCACTGGTAGAGTGCGGGGATGTTTTTCTAGAGGTTGGGGGTTTAATCCCCATGGCCTCACAAACTCTTTTGATTGATTGAAACCGTAAAATTCTAATGCCAGGGTTGCCATGTGGTGACCTCTCATTGGTCCACCCGCAACCACTGCCACATGTCAACTGTGGATTGATCCATTTGTATGCCAAATCACTAGCACTATATTGCCAATCCAACACCATACTTCCGCATGTCGTGATAGGATTGGTCCATGTCAATTCCCAATCAGTTATGTACTGCCACATGTCACTTTGTTATTGGTACAAATCAACACCTGCCAAGTCACATGCAACTTTCCATGTGCCATCATCTAATCCTACCACGTTAGCACCACTTCACTTGGGGTGCCATGTGGCACAATTTTATTATGCCATTTGGAAGCCTAAAAATGCTAGAAATAGGTGACATGTGTCATGTCCTGCGGTTTCCACATCATCATCTGTACTACCATGTGTCATTCTACAATGCTGCAAACTTAGATGCCAAGTTATCACGACCTACCACATGGAGAAACATGGGGCTGCCATGTTAGTGCCATATAGGCTATGTGGCAACCTTTCAGTGGTTCCACATGGTACCTTTCGCCACTTTTGGATAATAAGGTATTTTTTGTCGAAAATTTAGATAGCTATATCCTCTTCATCAAGATTTCATTTGACACAATTCAAGTGGATTTGGAATTGTCTCAACGATCCCTTCGAATGGGTGTCATTTTTATTAGCATTATAGAAATATAAAATTGTCATTATTTCTAAGATCTACTTGGATCAAACCTCCCAACGAAGAGGACTTTTGGTCTCCAAAAGTTACATACAAAGAATAAAACTCAAATTTCTGAATTATAACTTCCAAACTCAAATAAAAGGATTAACAAGTCACAATGTTGCATTTATAAGCAATGTTATCATAGTCATTACTTTTTACATAATTATCCAGTCATGGAATCAAAATTGCAACATTTACAAATCATAGCAATCAACCTTATAAGTAAGCAATCCATTTCTTACTCGTCTAGGTGAGTAGGCCTTCTTCCTTTTGTTGATCTTTTGCTTCAGGAATTTGGATGACATGTTCATCTTCGTTATTTGTTTCCTGCTACTCAACTGCCTAGATAACTTGTTTTTCCATCCTTGGACCAAGTTCTAGATGGAGTTTCCAACATTTCTCGATCCAATGAGCACTCAAATTGAAATGAGTCCAAAAGTTACAAGAATTCATTTGTGTCTTGCCTTTATTATAAGGGATCTTCTTCTTCTAGTGCTTTACATAACATTTGTAGTAATCAATTTTCCGAAGAGGTGGTTGGAAATTTGTTTTCGAAGATATTTTTCCTTTGGACACTTTGGAGCTCTCTTCATTGTGTCTGAAACCTGTATATTGGGGTCTTCCTACCACTTCTATTGACTTAAAAATACCTTGGCCATTAATGCCAAGTCCTCCACAATTATATCCCATCTAGGTTAGTAGTTTCTTTATAATTCCCAAAGTATGCTTTTCAAAAGCTCCCAATGAAGCATCATCATCATTAATCAAATGAATTTAACAAGAAGTACTTTTTAATTTCTTCTTGGATTGTGATTCTTGGTCATATTCTTGAAGTTTAACCATATCTTCTTTCTTTCCTGGCTTGGTTGATTCTATACGAGAATATTCTATGAATCCACCTTTCCCTGGTACATAGGATGTATCCTTCAAGGAAGCTTGTTCATTTCTGGAAGGACTCTTTTCTCCTCCTGTATTACAACACTCTCCAGTCTGCTCCTCTATGGAATTTTGCAATAAGAGACGTAGATTTTTCTTCTCTTCCTAAGCTTCTGTAATTAATCTTTGGATCTCATCATTTTCCAGTTGAATACATTGGTTAATATCCTCCAACCCTTGGAGTCTCTCGCAATTCATACCCTTTCCCATGATGTCACAAACTGAAAAATCCGTAAATCCTGCTCTAATACCAAACTTGATCCATAGATTGGGTTAAAACTTTATAGTCTACGAAAATGATCTTTTAACTAACGTTTATTTTCATATAAAAAATGAGTAATGATGATGACTTTTATCCTTAATCCAATACGTCAAATGAGAGGAAAAAATAACATCAACCATCCAATTTGACATGCATATGGTAACAAAGTTCACCAAAAAATATTGGCTACATATATGGGCCCTCTCAAAACTTCCATGATCGATCCATTAATATGATGGATAATAAATGCATAAAAGCTTTACATCAATAATGGAATTTTCAGCTTCATTGTTCTTTGCCAACTATCCACAGTTAGAATGCACAACAAGTGATTATGAAAGACCACACTCTCCTTCAAGTCCTCCACAATCGTTCTTTGGATGGAAAATACTAAAGTCCAATAGTTGTAGTTGCTTTTGCTATACCGCAACTATTTCTGTAAAGTCCCACTCTCCTTTAAGCCATTTAATGGATATAAAATGTTTAAATACCAACAATTTATGAGGTATACCATTGCATCTGATAACATTTGATCATAAACTACAAGAGATAAGCAAGACATTACTTTCCCCGATGTACGTAAAGAGTTGTTTTAAAACTCATAACAAGTTTACAAAAAGTGCTTCAATAATGGTTTAGGAAAAATGTAATTCCTTTACATAAAATCCTGTAGCAACAAATATTTGTGATTAAATTAGCCACCAAATATTTTTTGTGGAAGACTCTATGGTCTTACAAATTCACATACCAATAATTTCATATGGCTATTTTTATCTTCAAAATTATATACAAAAGTGCACTATTATGTATAGACTCTATGGTATTAAAACAATAGAAGCACATGTCCACTTCATGCCTTAAACATTGCTTTAAGAGTGAAATTCATAGTCTTGAGAACCATTATTCAAAAGTGCACATATCCACTTCAATACCATAGGAATGTATCAAGGGTTAAACCCTATGGTCTGAAACCCTTCTCAATTGTATATAGCATAATACAATGGATTTAAAAGATGTGCACAAAACCAATTCTATATTCCATAAATTAATAATGGATTAAAGGTTGGACCCTATGGTCTCAAAACCCTTCTCAATGTGCATATGGCTTAATAAAAAATAATAGGTTTCCAATGGTTAATTCGAAGAGCTATGGTGAAATACCCAAAAGCGCACCATTTCAACCATTTCAAGCCCAATGGATCTTCTGTTGATGTATATGTAACTTCGGAATGTATTTCATATATGTTGTATGTACTCCTATAGAGATGGTATTATTCCTCTATACGGAAGTGTCGTCATTTATATTGTAAGTGTCGTAACTTATACTTGATGGGTTATTAGACCACCTTGTTGGGGTCGGCCCTGTATAAGTCATGTGGGTAAAAGGGTTATTAGACCACCCTATTGGGGGTCGACCATGTGGGTCGAAGGGTTATTAGACCACCCTATTGGGGTTCGGCCCAGTCAGCATTATGTTATGTGGTTAAGTTCGAGCCTACATGAGTTAGGTAAAAAGGCAAGTCAAGTCAAGTATAAATAGAGTGCGGGAGGCACTTTATTTACTCACTCACTTCTCACACATGCACTCAAGGAGGAGTGGCGCACTTATGGAGGAGGAGGATCTGCTGCTAGGTTATGGCTATCTCTCTTGGTTGGTTGTATCATTGCTCTATCTATCTCTAAGGAAGTTATTGGGGTTTTTCACCTTTATGGTTTTCCCCAAGTAAATCTTTGTGTCTCTTGTGTGCTTGCATTATTGTCTCCATGATTGATATGCTGTAGATATGCTGTACATGTTGTTCTCTCAGTTAAGATCCTAGATCATATTGAAGTAAATTCAGAAAATTTAACATGGTATCAGAGCTAGCCTGAAAGAAGGCATGATATGGCATGTATGACACTTGTTGCAGTTACGATGCTAGGGCTTGATATAGCAAAAACCAGTCATTGTAGCACTTTCGCTATAAATCCGTTTTGGCAAATTTTTCAGATCGGAAATTGCTACAGGACGAAGCTAATATCTCCAGGTACCTTGTGTCCAAAGGACAACCTCTAATTCGTTGTACTTTTTGATTTATGATCTGTACAATATAGGGTTTCTGCCTCTTCCAGATCTGAGTTAAAATCAGGTGACCTTGGGAAAAAGGTCATAAATTGGGCTAGGAAGCTCCAAATGAAATTTCGTGATAAGTGACAGGTAATACACAGACTGTACTATCTCAGAAAACTTTTTCAGAGGCCAAAGTTGAACCAGTGACACGTGGCACGCCGTACAAGTGCGCTCTCCTGTATTATCCCATAAACAGGTCATGTTGCGACATTTGGCATAACTCTATCTCAGAGAGTCCAATTCAGGTCAGACCTATCAGGATGGAAATTTAACAGGCCGAGATATCTCAGAAAACGTTTTCAGAGGCCGAAGTTAAAACAGTGACACGTGGCACGCCGTACAAGTTCGCTCTCCTGTTTTATCCCAAAACAGGTCACGTTGCGACATTTGGCATAACTCTCTCTCAGAGAATCCAATTGAGGTCAGACCTGTCAGGATGGAAAGATAACAGGTCAGGCTATCTCAGGAAACGTTTTCAGACCCTGTGGATCAAAAATTTCAGAGTTAGACCAGAAACAATCAGGTACATATTTCTGTCAAAACAGAATTATTTTTTGGTACCTTCATTCATGGCTTCCGGAATTTAGGGCTTTGGAGAAAGTTGGAATTTTTGTAATCGGAGACCACGGATGGATGCTACTCATCAAAATAGAAATTTAGAGACCAAGATCAGAATTTTTGTTTGGGCAGAAGGCCGGGCTTGATTAGACCCTAGTTCGGGACTTTGATCAGAAAAGTGGAAAATTAGGGCTTCTGTAAAAATGGGAATTTTTGCAATCTGTGACCACGGCTGGAAGCTCCTCAGAAAAATAGAAGCTTAGAGCTTTGGATCAAACCTTTTGATGGGGAAAAAGTGTGGGCTTCATAAAACCCCAGTTTAGGGTCACATCCAGTGAATTCGAAAGTTTCAAAGGCAAAATTGAGGAGTGAAACTTTGCAGTTTTCAAATTTTGAATATACCAGCTTGATCAGCTCATCAAGACACATATTTCTATCCTGTCAGAAGGTTGAAATTCAAAGTTTGAATTTTTGGGGTTTCTCTGACAAACCCATATCCAGCTCGAAGTCCAGTTCTTGCAAATCAAGTGGATTGGGTTAATCCTAGAAGAAGATGGATTGGTCACCTGCATAAGTGAAGGAGTTCCTGTTTCAGAGGGAGATGAGGCTAAGGCCTTACATAAGAAGATTACAAGCGATCTCGACAGGTATGACTCATCGAGGTATGTTTCTATATTTTTCCATGATTAAGTTTATGGTATGTTTGTCTTCATGTTATTACGGTTAGTACAATCTTGATTTTAGATTTGTCGTATCACCTTAACAAAATTATGAATGCATGATAGAAGATATTCATTGGTTAGGTTGTTGACACTTATGATTGTACTAATGCATTATGGTGTTGTATGAGGTTTATGTTGCATACTAACATGAAAGGTACACCAAGAAAGACAAATCATGTTCCAGTTCAAGAACATATGATCATGATGACATGAGGATAAAGATTCATCCATTCTCATGGATCTCATAGAAGATCCATTTACGAGGTATGTATAACTTGGTTTTGTAATAGTTAACTTATGAGATATACAGGTTACTAGCACAAGTCATTGAAGAAGAACAAGAATACATCATGTGAGTATGTTAGACATAAATAGCTAGCATGCTAATCCAGGTATGTTTTTCCTATATCAAGATAGAATCCTACCTTGTGTTAGGATCTTATACTGTTGTTGATACTGATTATTCATGAAGTCATAGGTTTGAGTAATTACAGGTTTAGACATGTTATGTTTCTTATGATTTGACTAACCATAAGAATCCTTGAATGTTAATGCTTATTATTTCTGTTTGAAATGATCATGACTATACATGCTTGAGATTATTGTGTTTCAATAGTATACTAATGAATGTATGATTTTATATGAGATCACAAGGATAACACATTCATGATACTAATAAGCATGCATAGGGACCAAGGATGAATATGAGATTCAAGAACAGGTAATCCAGGAAGCAAAGATCAAGAGGGAGTACACTCCAGTGGTTTATGCAAGGATGCAGATATTCAGAGGGAGTTGACCATCTCTCTTCACTCCACAACAGAAAGGTGTAAAAGAAGCTACTTCAGATTAGGACTCCAGTAGCTCCTGCAAGGAAGCGAAGACTCAGAGGGATCCCACCCAACGAACAAAGAAAGATAAGTATTTTAATCATCATTTCTTGCATATTTGTTTGTTTAAATAAAATTGTTCAATGATGTATATGCTCATGTTCCTAGACTTAGGATATGTATTGTGCATAGTAGAATAGTTGCATTAATGAAGAGTATACTACTAATATACATGGGTAAGTGGCCTATGGCACTGTACAACATTCCATTGCTACTTATCTAGAATGAAACCTCTTTGCTGACATGTTGGGAGTTGTGCACACTCTTAACAATGTTCTGGTAGAGATTGGAAGGCATCTAGAAAGTTACGGGATATGGATAAATGTTGTATTGAAGCATTGGCTAAGATAATTGCATGACTGTATGACATATTTATTTATGTTTAAGAATTTTCTTTGAAAACTATGAGATGTTTTCTAATCATGCAATTTAACCTGTTTTGTAGGAAAGACCGCATATCTTCACCTACAAAAAGGACTACAACATTTGTTCCAGCAACAAAGATATTTATTAAAGATATTGAAGATATTGAAGTTCCCAGGATACGGGAAGAATGCCATGATCCGTCGATCATGAAGAACGATGTTTGGGATGCGGTCCCAAGAGCTGAAGGGAAGTCTATTGTGACTTCCAAATGGAACTATCAGATCAAGCATGTTGCAGATAGCAGCATAGAGAAATATAAAAGTGATGAAATAGAAGATACACCAGATGGATTCAAGACAGCTTCCTTGAATGGTGTAGTTGAAGAAGAAGTGTATGTGGAGCAGCCACTTGGTTCTGAGACACATGATAGGAAATCATATATGTGCAGAACTTGATATGGTGAAGATAGATTGATTTCCGACACGCAGCGGAAGCTTACTACCGAGTTCGAGATGAAGAACTTGGGGATGATGCACTATTTGTTTTTGGCATGGAGGTGTGGCAGAGTGCAGAAGGAATCTTCCTTGGACAAGGGAAGTATGCAGTAGAGATCTTGAAGAGGTTCAGGATGATGGATTGCAAGGCCATGTCCACACCTATGGCATCGAATCTGAAGCTTCTATGTGATGATTCATCTGAGCTGGTTGATGTCTCTATGTATCGTCAGATGATTGGGTCCTTGATGTACTTGACGAACACGAGACCAGACATTTGCTTTGCTGTGAACACATTGAGCCAGTTCCTGACGGATCCGAGGAGTGTTCACTTGGATGCTGTAAAGCATATTCTGAGGTACCTGAAGGGTACAGTGGATTATGGGCTCAGGTATGAGGCGAATCAAAAGTTTAACCTGCAGGGTTATGTTGATTCAGATTGGGCTGGCAGTGCTACAGACAGGAAGAGCACATCTGGGTGCTGCTTCAGTATGGGATCAGGTGAGATCTCTTGGTTTAGCAGGAAGCAGTCCTGCGTAGCACTGAGTACAGCTGAGGCAGAGTATGTTGCAGCCTATTCAGCTAGTTGTGAGGCAGTATGGCTACGGAAGCTACTGTCTGAGTTATTTGATCTCCCGTTGGAGGCTACTGGTATCTTCTGTGATAACCAGAGTTGTGTGAAGCTGTCCGAGAATCCAGTGTTTCATGACATGTCGAAACACATAGAGATCAAATATCACTATATCAGGGATATGGTGCAGAGAGGAGCTGTGAAGCTCCTGTATGTTGCGACGGACGAGCATATTGCAGATGTGCTGACGAAGCCACTAGCCAGAGTGAAGTTCGAGTACTTCAGAGAGAGGCTTGGCGTTCTTCAGATCGAGGACACTTCGAGGAAGAAGTGATGGACACATTTGCTGAAGCCATTCCAAGCATGTTGGAAGGAGGATCCTTCACATGGCTATGGATGTAAGCACTGGATGATGTTCTGGTTTCTGCTTGATATGATCAGTTGGATCATTTTTATGTATGTATGTACGCATCATGTTGGATGCTGGATATGATCAGTTGGATCATGTGTATGTATTTTGTATATGCATCCTGTTGGATGCTTGGACCATGTATCTGTATATGTATCAGGTGGATACATTGTATGATCAGGTGGATCATGTATGGTGATATGTATCATGTATCTGTATATGTATCAGGTGGATACATTGTATGATCAGGTGGATCATGTATGATGATATGTATCATGTATCTGTATTTGTATCAGGTGGATACATTGATGATCAAGGATCATGTATGATGATATGTATCAGGTAGATACTTGGTATGCATCAGGTAGATGCATTGATGATCAGGAGGATCATGTATGATGATATGTATCAGGTAGATACTTGGTATGCATCAGGTAGATGCAGTGATGATCAGGATGATCATAGATGACGAGCTTCAGGATGTTGCTCCAGATGACATGCAGCAGGATGTTGCAGTGATGATCAGGATGATCATAGATGACGAGCTTCAGGATGTTGCTCCAGATGACATGCAGCAGGATGTTGCAGTGATGATCAGGATGATCATAGATGACGAGCTTCAGGATGTTGCTCTAGATGACATGCAGCAGGACGTTGCAGTGATGATGATCAGGATGATCGTGGATACATCAGGATGATGTATGGTGAGTATCAGGTTGATACTTTGTGGCCGTGGATCAGGTTGTGCAGATAAGCATGTAATTTGTGCCCTGGGATATTTGCAGATGGTCTTTCGAGGTTTTTCCTATGGCATGTAATTTGGTGCCCTGGGACATCTGGCAAATGCTCTTTCGAGGTTTTGCTTGGGAGGACATATAATTTGTGCCCTGGGAGATCTGCAGATAGTCTTTCGAGGTTTTTCCTATGGCATGTAATTTGTGCCCTGGGATATCTGGCAGATGCTCTTTCGAGGTTTTGTCCTATGGCATGTAATTTGTGCCCTGGGAGATTTCAGGTTGGAGTTGTGTACCCGTAACATCCTGAAATGCTCTTTCGAGGTTTTGCCATGACCACATGTAATTTGTGCCCTGGGAGATCCGATAGGTTGAGCTGAGTGCTCGTAATCAGTCCTGGGATGCTCTTTCGAGGTTTTGTGGTGACCACATGTAATTTGTGCCCTGGGAGATCCGATAGGTTGAGCCTTGTGCTCATAATCAGTCCTGGGATTCTCTTTCGAGGTTTTGTGGTGGACCACATGTAATTTGTGCCCTGGGAGATTTCAGGTCGGAGTTGTGTACCCGTAACATCCTGAGATGCTCTTTCGAGGTTTTGTGGTGGGGTCACATGTAATAGCGCCCTGGGAGATCCTATAGGTAGAGCTGTGCGCTCGTAACAGCCTGGGATGCTCTTTCAAGGTTTTGTGACGCACGTAATAAGTCCTGAGGATTCCACAGTATGGCCAGTGATGACGAAGACCTGCAGGTGGTGGGCCTACATCCAGTATGAAAAAGGACTGGCTTTGTAGAACTTCCTATGATGAGTAGATTCAGAGATTGATTGAGATAGCAACAACAGTGACGATGATGATGACTCGATGACGATTATCCAGTGACGATGATCCAGAGAAGATGACTTGTGCTAGAAGAACTATGCTGAGAAATACCTTCCTATCTAAGAGGGAGTGTTGATGTATATGTAACTTCGGAATGTATTTCATATATGTTGTATGTACTCCTATAGAGATGGTATTATTCCTCTATACGGAAGTGTCGTCATTTATATTGTAAGTGTCGTAACTTATACTTGATGGGTTATTAGACCACCTTGTTGGGGTCGGCCCTGTATAAGTCATGTGGGTAAAAGGGTTATTAGACCACCCTATTGGGGGTCGGCCCAGTCAGCATTATGTTATGTGGTTAAGTTCGAGCCTACATGAGTTAGGTAAAAAGGCAAGTCAAGTCAAGTATAAATAGAGTGCGGGAGGCACTTTATTTACTCACTCACTTCTCACACATGCACTCAAGGAGGAGTGGCGCACTTATGGAGGAGGAGGATCTGCTGCTAGGTTATGGCTATCTCTCTTGGTTGGTTGTATCATTGCTCTATCTATCTCTGAGGAAGTTATTGGGGTTTTTCACCTTTATGGTTTTCCCCAAGTAAATCTTTGTGTCTCTTGTGTGCTTGCATTATTGTCTCCATGATTGATATGCTGTAGATATGCTATACATGTTGTTCTCTCAGTTAAGATCCTAGATCATATTGAAGTAAATTCAGAAAATTTAACATCTTCAATAAAACTAAACCCCAATGGCTTGTTTCCTCGACCTTCCTTCCTCTACAAAACCTACAACAATGATTCATCCAAATGGATTTGTGTTACCTTTGTCAATAAGCCTTAATGACTCAACATTTCATATGGCTTGTCTACGGCTCTTATGCAACAAAAACCAAGTCTCTATGGTCTTCTTCGAAACCTCAAGCTTCAGATACAAGACTTCGAACTCTTTAGGGGTAACTTCGGCGTACCAACTTAACCTCAATGGCTCTCCATTATGGTCTCTCCCCCTTCACATGATTTCAAATCATTTTAATGGAGGGATAAGCCTCCTTCCTGTTACGATTATGGTCGTTGGGGGGGTTTAACCACCAGAACCTCCTATTTGCAACGATTTGTTAGCTTAGTGGTGGTCCCAATTGAGGTTTGTTAGAGCAAGTAGATATTTGGGTCAGCCATGTGGGATTTCCCTACATGTGGTGGAACCAAGGATCGAGAATAAGCCCCAGCCCCTTTTAAACCCCAAATGAAACTAAACAAAGTTTAAATAAAAACTTTGTCACCTAGTTTAATAAGTAACACTAGTGGCACACTGGTAGAGTGTGGGGATGTTGTTAAGGAGGTTAAAGGTTCAATCCCTATAGCCTCACATACTCTTTTGGTATACTGAAGTTGTAAAAGGATAATGAGGGGTTACCATGTGGTGACCTCTCATTGGGCCACTTGCAACCAGTGCCACTTGTCAAATGTGGATTGATCCACGTTTTCACCACATCATCAGATTTGTACTACCCATCCATCGCTGTACTACTGCGTGTTGTGATAGGATTGGGCCATGACAATGCCCAGTCATTTCTGTACTGCCACATGTTGCTCTGTTATTGGTCCAACTCAACACCTTCCATGTCACCTGTAACTTTCCATGTGTTATCATCTGAGCTTACCATGCTAGCACCACGTCACCTAGGGTGCCACATGGCACAATTTTATTGGGCCATTTTGCAGCCTGAAAATGCCAGAAATAGGTCACACATGTCATGTCCTGGGGTTGCCACATCATCATTTGTACTGCCATGTGGAAGTTTGCAATGCTTCCAACTCAAATGTCAAGTTATCTCGACCTACCACATGGTGCTACATGGGGCTTCCACATCAACACCATACAGACTATGTGGCACCCTTTCAATGGTGCCACCTGGCACCTTTTGCCACTTTTGCACAATAAGGTATTGTTCCATCGAAAATTCATATCGCTATATATTGTTGATACAAACCCAGTCGACAAGGGTTCCTCATGCTGTCAACACCAAACCACGACAATCTCGCTGAGCACCGGCCCAGATAGGTTTTACCCTGTCCAGCAACACTTGCGGAATAGATGAGGTCTCACCCGAGATGCTCAAGGGAGAGTTGACGGAACCATGTTTCCGCCGAATGAAGGAGTATGTTGTGCATCCAAGAAATCAACTTATTGTAACGTTCATAAATAGATCTAAGCATTTAACTCAGGAATTAAGCATAATTGAAACATCATTCAACATATCTTATCATTGATAGAACCATAATTATGCAACAGAAATAACAATAAAGCATTAATCACAGCAAGGAAACATCGCATCATTCATAGATTCATATCGCATAATGCATTTACCATAGAGAAACGGAAAAACATAGAAGGATTCTGCTCATAAACTTTGTCACATCATATTCATCTCCGCAAAAACCTAGATACAACAAGATCATCAATTCTTAGTCTTTTGTTCTCCCCTCATCCAGGTATATCAACACTTACAAACCTACATCTATTTATAGGCTTACGCCTTTAGATTTATGGTCCACTTAGGAAACTGCCTAACTACTTTCTTAACAAACTCTACAAAAATATGACCCAAAACCCACATAATATGGTCCAAATGACCCAAAATACATATGACGCGGTCCAAATGACCCAAAAACTAATAAAAGTAATATCGCCATGTGCACTGCTTTCCTCCTTTCGCGGTACCTTAGGCCTTGCGTAGCATCTGCGATGCTGCAATGTTGACTCATCAAAAGTTCCTGCCAACAGGCCCCCAAACCAATATTGTGGCTCACCCTCGAGCCATGTCAACTGGACATGGGGTACTCAGACTCGTTCATCACTAGACTATGTCACTGCAACTGTTCTTGCTGGTTGGATCTCGCTGTTGTGTACTTCTCCCTCTGCTACAATGATCGTCGGCTCGATGTCATGTAATTCTTAATCGAAAATGGTGATCCATCGGTTTGTTGTCGTGTGCTTCTCAAACTCATCCTCCATTCTCTGGGAACCTGGTGCAGAATGAGTAGAAGTTGACGAACAACGTCGAGGTGCAAAACAGGCCAATGGCTCTGGCACATCTGTTTCGCACCAGTGATCACATACTACCGATACTAGGGGGCTGCTACCCCTGTTGTTGTTGTGGTTGCAGGGACCATGAAGCTTTGAACTACCACTACATGCCTAGACACCTCGGATGAGACTTTGTCTCGGTGACACCCGAGTGTCTATGGCGCTGCCTGCTCCAGGCACTCATGCACACTTCGTTCGGGCCCTCAGTGCACCTGGTGTTCTACCACACGAAATGAAATGCATCATTTCCATAGCCTCCTTGGAATTCCTAACTTAGCTAGATGCCTGACCCTCTCGCATCATGAATTATTCTCATCTGGTAGATACCTTGGTGTCCAGCTAGTCTCTCGTTCCTGTATTTATGCATCGCCCTCATCCAGACGTCTATCTCAAAATCCATTCATAAAACACATTCACGTAAGATGCCGATCATGTCCCTCCGCTGTTTCCTGCGTTTGTAGACCAGACTGCTGACTGGCGGAGTGGCGACCATACCTCCACTAGCTGCCATGCGTGCCAAAATGTGCAAACCATCACCCATTGTACCACCGTCCATATTGGCATGGTGTGTTCCATGTGCCAAATGTGCCTTACTCCGGTGCCAATCTGTGCCAATTATCAATCATACTTGTTAAGGAAAACAATTCCCATCGGCTATCGATCCGTAATGATTGCTGATTTGATAGGGTCGCAACCCTACTGCTGTCGTGAACCTGCTCCCAAACTACGATACAACCACTCTCGTTTGCACATTCTGTGTTTGTTGGTGCACCATCCTGCCACCTAGCATCTTGCACTCTTTTCTTTGCTCTTTTTTTTTCGATACGACTCAGGCATCGCGCTGCTCCAAGCCTGTACTGTAGGGATTCAACTAGATACCATTTACCAACTTTGGGATAATTGCTCCATCTAACTTCTGCAACTGGATTGTGCCTCCTAAAGTGATTCTATTGATGCGATATGGACCAAGCCAATGCATCTGCGATTTCCCTGGATGCTTCATAAACTTACTGTCATATAACAACACCAAGTCACCTTGCTAAAACTGTTTGTTCTTGATATGGTGATCATGCCAAGCCTTTTGTCGATCCTTCTCCATGTGCTGGTGAAAACCTACGATAAAGCGGTCTTCCTCAAGCTGCACTAGATGCGCCAGATGTTCTCCTAATTCCGCTTCATCATCCATGCCTGTCGCCGCCGCAATGCGTAGACTCAGAACAATGTACTCCATAGGCATAATCATTTCCTGTCCATACACCAATTTGAATGGTGTCTGTCCCCTCAACCTTTTGCAAGTGGTGCGATAGGCCCACAAAACTACTGGAATCTTCAAATCCCATTCATCATGGTTTGCATTACAAACCTTTGTCAATGCATTCTCCAATACCTTGTTGAAAGCTTCAACGGTCCCATTTTCATATGGATGATAGGGCGTGCTCTTCTTATGTTGTATCTACAGTTCCATTGTCAATGCGTTGACGGTGCGATTGATGAAATGACTACCCTGATCACTCAACAATACCTTCAGGTATCCAAACCAAGCGACAATGTTCTCGAACAAGAACCATGCTGCTGTTGCAGCGGTGCAATCTATGATTGGTGTAGCCTCTGCCCATCTTGTTAAATAATCCATTGTCGTGATGATGTATCATGCACCAATGTGATTCCTAGGTGGGTTGATAGGTCCCACAAAATCCACTGTCCATTTTTCAAATGGCTGCAGTGTCACTTGAGGTATTAGTGGCATCTCATCCCTCCTGGAGGGTTTCCCAGTTCTTTGACAGACATTGCAGGTCCGTGCATAATCTGTCGTGTCATTATGAAGAGTAGGCCACCAAATCCTTGCGAGAAGCACCTTTCTAGCACTCGCACGACCACCATAATGTCCCCCAGCCACTCTTGCATGTGCTTCTGACAATATCTATCCTTGCTCATGAGGTAGGAAACAGCGCCTCAAGATATTGTCTGATCCCAGTTTGTACAATTGTCCTGTAATTAGCTAGAAATCTGCAGCCTTGACCACCAGCTGCTTCTTCTGGATGGTGGTGAACCCCTCCGGTGTTGTTCCTGTTCCCAAAAAATGAATGATTTCTTCATAATAGTCACCAGCTAATTCAACCTTGAACAGTTGTGTATCGGGAAATGCATCCTCAATCTTTGTGGGTTCCTCTCCTGTCTCAATCTGTGACAGATGATCTGGCCCTGTGTTCAAACGTCCTTTCTTCACGATCACTTCAAAATCAAACTCCTAAAAAGGAAGTAGCTAGCAAAATATCCCCCCCCCCAACACAGGCATATTGACCAAATATTTCAATGTGGAATGATATGTGAACATCTTAAAGTGACCGCCCAATAGGTAATGCCTAAACTTCTGCAGCGCATAGACCATCGCTAAACCTTCCCTCTCTGTAGTTGTATAATTCCTTTCTGTAGATGACAACTTCCGACTCGCAAAAGCAATTGGGTGATCAAGATCTCCTTCCCCTGGTTGCGTGAGCATGACTCCCAGCACAATTGATGATGCATCGAAATGGAAATGGAATTCCTTGCTCCAGTCTGGAAATACTAGTATTGGTTCTAAAGCCATCTTAGCCTTCAGCATCTCAAAACTAAATTTACATTTAGGGCTCCATTGAAATACCACATCTTTCTTCAACAACTTCTCCATAGGGGTCATGATTGTTGCATAACCCCTGATGAACTTGCGATAGTATCCAGTGTGTCCCAATGTTTCTCTCAATTGCTTGACATTAGTCGATGGTGTTAAGCTCAAAATGAGTGCAATCTTTGCTGGGTCGACCAACAATCCCTGCTTGCAAACAATGTGACCCAGTAATATCCCAAATGGTGCACAGAAGATGCACTTTTTCAAGTTCGGCGATATCTGATGCTATCGACAGCGCTCCAACATTAGTTGCATATTTTCCAAATGATCGCTAATAAATCCATAGAGTATCCAATCATCCATGTACACCTGCAAAAAATTATGAATTAAATCCCTAAAAGACGCAACAACGACCCGAGAGAATATCGCAGGGGCATTCTTCAACCCAAACGTCATCACCGTGTACTAGAAACAACTCCATTCTGTCACAAAGGTTGTCTTGTGTCAGTCTTCTTTCACGATTGTGATCTGGTGATAGCCAAAGAACCCATCCGTGAAGGAATACATCTCGTGGACACCTATTCCCTCTAGCACGTCATTAGTGAACGGGGTCGGAAATGGATCATGCAGACATGTGTCATTCAGCTTCCGCAAGTCAACACAAATGCGCACTTCACCTGTCTACTTGTCCTGTACCCCCATAGGACTAATCCAGTCTGATTCCTCGACCGGTTCAATAATGCCAGCATCTAACATGCTATCGATTTCTACTTTGACCCATTCCTTATGTCACGGATTCAGTTGATATGGTCATTGCCTTATTGGTTTTTCATCTGGTTTCAACGAGATCTTCATTTCCCCCAAATCCCCCAACATTCCCTTCATCTCAGAAAACTTCGTAGGGAACAAGTATTGGAACTCATGCAACAAGTCTGTGACTTTCCCCATCATCTTGTCATCCCAATAGTCCCCAACATTCACGAATGTTGGACTGTCTTATGTCCCAATGTTGACCTTTCAGAGCTTCAGTAGCTGACTGATCGGATCAGACGGTGCATCAGGTGCGACAACATTGCGACTTCCTTTGGATTCCAGAATATTGACATTCTGTTGATCATCATCATCTTTTGGCCCGCTAGTGATATTATAACATTGCATCATTGATTGCATCTTGCAGTGCGTATGTGGATCCGCAGGATATGCCACTAGAACAACCCTCAGAACCACGTCATGGATGAGATGCAAATAATTATGGACATGAGGGTTGGCATCCACGAAGCTGAAAGTATGGGAAAAACAAATTGTAAACTCTAACCAGGTGGTAATCTCCCCTCGCAATTCAGTTGCAGTATACCATGATCGCAGCATCTCGTCCAAAGTAGGACAAAGGCATGGACCCACTCATCCCTTGGTTGCGATGCCCACAATGTCTGGCATTCCATCAAATGACTACTAGGGTCATTCCATCCATCGTATTTCCCTGTGTGGTAAACTTCGGTGTCGCCAAAGTGAACCGTCATCAATCTTCGGCACTGCGACCACTCAGCAATCAACTTCTTATGGGTCGCCCACCAACGTGTTTGAGAAGCCTTCAGTGCTTCCTCCAATGCCAGCAATCGCTGTGGTTCTGAGACCTTTTCCTCGAACGCCATGAGAAATTCAGACAATCCGGGCATCCCTTCATATACTGGAAGTGCAACAGTTTCAGTCGCAACATGGCATAATGACTGTGTGATCAACCCGCACTTGCAGAGTGACACCTCATGCAAGCGATTCTGCCAATTTTCTAAAGCGTCATCAGAGTCGAAAGATGTAGAGCTAGAGCTGCACCACCCAAGCTCACCGTCGACAATCGAATGAATATAATCTTCTGAAATATTGTATGCATGGTCCCAGCCATTGGGAACTTCATCCTTTATCGGTTCAATATACCTGCGTCCTTCAGCCGGATCCAACGGAGCTATGACTCTGAGGTCGCGGTTTTCAAAAGTCATCATCCGCTTCTTAAAGTTGATTACTGTTGCACTACCATTAGCCCATCCAATCCCCAACAATGTGGGATAGGAACTTCCCCCTTCAACTACTTCGATAACATTGAAATAATCATATGTCTTCATTACCTCAATGTCCACAACAAGGCGTGGAACTCTCCCAATCGGTGTCTCCTTGGCCTGATTAGCCAGTTGGAGCTGTACAGGAGACCAGCTCAGCATTGGACTCCCCATTTTCTGCCAAGCCTGCTTGGTTAGGATGTTAACATCCGACCCAAGATCTAGAATAACTGAAACAAACTCATAGTCCCCAATCTGGATGTTCATGTGCATCTCCTTACCTGTCTTCCACCTCTGTAAGGAGTTTAACGTGGACTCTCATTGTCCACTGGTTGGCCAATGCAACAGCCCCTCGATCTCGGCAAGAGCATTAGGATCTCTTTCCAGCGATAAAAAACTTTCAAAAAAATTCTGTAAAGTACCAGACTGTCGCGATGGACCTGCCTCTGAAGATGAATAAAAAACAGGGGTCATATCACAAACAATTTCCTTACCTCGATCTTTTTCCATCACACAACGTGCTTGAAAGAATGCATCACACCCGGAATTAAAGTCAAACTGCATCTTCTTTTTCCCTGCTAACCGGATGAGTGGATGTGGACCATCTTCTCTTGTCGTCACACCTCCACGAGTGATAACTGCAACAACAGCATCTTGTGCTCGCGGCTCCGCATGAATTGTCGCGATGGTTGCACCCTGAGTCTGGTTCAATGGCAGATTCCCAGGTTGGTTCACATTCTGGTTGGCATTATGATTCGGATTCTGATTCTAGTTGTGTAGCTGGTTTTGATAATGCAGTGGTTGTTGCACTTTATTCTGGTTCTACAACTCCTGAACATTTCCCGCTTTCCATCATGCAATCAACTGCGGACAGTTTTCAACAGTGTGATCAGTGACAAAACAAAATGTACACTGTGTCTGCAATTGTGGGAAATCTCTCTGGTAGTGTCCAAACACTCTATAATTATAGGACTGGACAGGTCCATGACCTCCTCATCCTCCTCCGTGACCAAAACCTCCAACACATCCACCCCGAAATCCTCCACGAAATCCCCCTTGCTGTTGATATTGTGGTTGATTGAACTGTTGTTGTATAGGATTCAGTTGCATTTGAATGCACTTCCCAGGTCGAACATAATGTGGCTGCTGTGGAGCCATCTGCATCGGAGTGTATTGTGGCATAAACTGTTGTGGTGGTTGCGGCTATGGTACAAACTGCACATGCGGTTGAGGTAGTGGCTAAGCTACCTGTGGTTGCGGTTGCGGTTGCGGTTGTTCTACAACACATTGGTCATCCTTCACATAGAATGCATCGTACGTTCTCTTGTGAATCAATCCATATGCGCGGCAATCTTTGTCTTCATGTGCCACATATTTGTAGAAAGTACAATACAAATTCATTGGCTTTGTGACCATCTTTTGCATGTATTGACATTCCTCATGTCGATGCCCATATACCTAACAGATGCGACACCACGGCATACCGCCACCGCTCAATGGGTTTAGAGGTCCTGATACCAGATAATTGCGGAAGTCTAGGCAATTATCCTTAGTGTGCCCCTCTCCATGACATCGTGTACACCACACTTATTCATGTTGTTCTTTACCCTTCTTAAGGTCTTGCAGCTGTATTGTCAAGTTGGCCAGCTGTGTCTGAATCTGCGACATACCAACTACGTTCTCACCAATCAGTGAAGCTTCTATTCGCATCTTAATTTCCAGGGCTTCACTCAGTGTTGTAAGGTTCTTTTGTGTCAGTGGTAGTCGAATGTGGGGGAACAATGCCACGATGAACCATTATTTGTGTTAGACATTGCTCATGTCGAAGCTGACCCTTTCCATCAATGTTTTGAATCGCTGGTCGAAGTCCCACATAGTTTCATTGGGATACTGCTTAATCTCTTTTAGTTCTATAATATACTGTGCTTCAGACTTGGGTTTGCTAAACTTTGCAATCAATCCTTCTCGAACTTAATCTAGTGTCTTTTCTGGAGCGTCTATGGGAACCTGCACAAATTTCATGAACTAGTCCAATGCACGACCACGAAGAGTTGTCTCCAATTGTCCTTTCTTTGTATTATCATCAGTAATTTGCTTAACAGTCCATTCTGCTTCACATAAGAACCAGTATTGCTCAGGATTATCTGTTCCATTTCCATGGAATGGTGGTAACTTTGCATCTTCGCCCGCCATCCTGGGCTTCCTTCCTACAGTCGCTGAGCTACTAGCAATCAAGTTTTGTTGACTTGATGAACACAATGGTGTCAAAGTTGTATTTCCTACTGGTTGAGAGATAGTGAGCGAAGGTGTGGGTATGTTGCTGCTGCAGTTTGGTCCTGCCTCTATCTTGGGCATAGCCTGGTTGTCCTTGTCAGCACTGTGAGGTTGCTTCATCCAGTGTGGTCTTCCTTCGCGGTTTTGCGTTTCGATCGCAGCATGACCTTATCTTGTCCTCCGCCTCTTTTCCTGTCGAAACCTCGCTCCTCTCCTTGTAAGAACACTCTCTTCCTCGGCTTCCTTCACAGTCTCGTCATAACCTGCACCCATCTACCCCTTATCATTCCATGCACATTCCCCCCTACTATCGCGGTATCCACAACCTCTGCCCACTAGGGTTCTTACTGGTCTAGGTACATCGTCAATATGCCCTTTTCACATATAAGCATTTTAATGGACAACTGTAGCGACAACAAAAACCTACCCCTTGGTCCGTTGAATAATTCCCTTTCTGCTTCAGTGTAAGACTTTATCGTATCAACTATAAACTCAGTGATGTATCCTTCTAGTATACTGTCGACCCAAACCTCAACAGCCCGCTATGCTTTGTTGTCGACTTCCTGCAGCTCCTGGATCCGTTCTGGGGTCCAAGCTGTTAGCTCACCACCTTGGAAGTTTCGCTTTTGAAAGGTCAATTTTGCTACCCACTCATACAGGATGATTGGAAACTCGTAGAAAAAATATTCGTGTGGAACGTCGTGAATGTACTTTTCCAACCACCATTCTATCGACAACCTAGGGTTCTTATTTTATTTTTCAGCGAACTCTTGCAACTTGAGATCAAACCAATATTGGATCTCTGGTCTCGTCAGATGCCACAACATATCCTCCTTTCACTTCACACTACAGTCCCGGTAACGGAACCATTTGTTGAAACAAACCCAGTTGATAGGGGTTCCTCACGCTGTCGACACCAAACCACGACGATCTCCCTGAGCACTGGCCCAGACAGGGTTTACCCTGTCCAAAAACACCTACGGAGCAGATGAGGTCGCACCTGAGCTGTTCAACGGAGAGTTGACGGAACCATGTTTTCACCGAATGAAGGAGGATGTTGTGCATCTAACTGAAGGGTATACGCGTTGTAGAAGTTTAGGCATTACCTATTGGGCGGTCACTTTAAGATGTTCACAGATCATTCTGCATTGAAATATCTGGTCAATAAGCCTGTGTTGGGGGGAAGATATGTCGTTGGCTACTCCTTTTGCAGGAGTTTGATTTTGAAGTGATCATGAAGCTAGGATGTTTGAACGCAGGGCAATATCATTTGTCATGGATTGAGATAGGGGAGGAACCCATAAACATTGAGGATGGGTTGCACGATGCGCAACTGTTCAAGGTTGAAGTAGCTGATGACTATTATGAAGAAATAATTTAGTTTTTGGTGACATGAACTGCACCAGAGGGGTTCACCACCAGCTGGTGGTCAAGGTTGCATATTTCTAGCTGATTGCAGGACAGTTGTACAAACTAGGATGAGACGAGATCTTGAGGTACTGTGTCCTGCCTCATGAGAAAGGACAAATATTGTCAGAAGCACATGCAGGAGTGGCTAGGGGAAATTATGGTGGTCGTGCGACTTCCAGAAAGGTGCTTCGTATAGGTCTTTGGTGGCCTACTCTTCACAATGATGCGATAGATTATGCGCAGACCTACGATGTCTTTCAAAGAACAGGAAACCCTCCAGGAGCGATGAGATGCCGATAATACCTCAAGTGACACTGCATCCATTTGACAAATGGGCAATGGATTTCATGGGACCTATCAACCTACCTAGGAAGTGCATTGGTGCATGATACATCATCACGAAGACGGATTATTTGACAAGATGGGGGGAGGCTGCACCAGTCATAGATTACACTGCAACAACAACAGTGCAGTTCTTGTTCGAGAACATTGTCGCTCGGTTTGGCTACCCGAATGTATTGTTGAGTGATCATGGCAGTTATTTCATCAATCGCACCGTCAGTGCATTGACAACGGAGCTGCAGATGCAGCATAAGAAGAGGATGCTCTATATTCCGAGGCAAATGGGACCATTGAAACTTTCAACAAGGTATTGGATAATGTGCTGACAAAGGTGACTTGAAGCTTTCAACAAGGTATTGGTGTGATGCACCTACAACAATTAATTAATACGAATATGTGAAATAGCAGAAATGACAGAACTCAGAATCACTTTTATATTGATCACAGGCCACTTCGAGGGGGCAACCTCCTATGAGCAAGCTCAATACAAATAAATTCACGGTGCCTTCATAGGTCTCAACACACACTTATATACTAATTCTAGGCGCCAATACTATGGGTCAAAACCATGGGCCGCTACAAACTATGGATCAACAATACTACGGGCGACTTACAAAGCATATGCGCCAACAACAATAACACAACTATTGATCAACAAATACTACGGGATGACTCACAAAGCATAAGCGTCCAACAACAACATACTAACAAAGTAAAGACATGGGTTCCTAACATCCCCTCCCCCTTAAAAAAAGCTTTGTCCTCAAAGCTTTAGATGTGGAAATTGTTGTTGAATTTGAAGGAGTGGTTCCCATGTAGCATCCTCTGGTTGCATGCCATGCCACTGAATTAAGACCTCTATGATAGAGCGAGAGAGAAGCTGACACATGCGCCGATTGAGGATGGCCTCTGGCTCCAAAAGGATGGATCCTTCATTATACAGTTCGGGTAAAATGGTTTGTCCACTGATGTTGGTGCCAAGAACTTTCTTCAGACAAGAGACATGAAAGACTGGATGAATGCGGGAAGAAGGAGGAAGTTCCAATTTATAAGCAATGGACCCAATCTTTTGAAGAATCTGATATGGCCGATAGAACTTTGGAGCGAGCTTATGACGTCCTTTGATTTTCAAGGGGGATTATTTGTACGGATGGAGACGAAGAAAAACCATATCGCCGACTTGAAAAGTGCGCTCAGAACGGTGCTGATCAACTTGTTGCTTCATACGATTTCTTGCCATGTGAATATTGTCCCGCAAAATGCGAAGAATCTGATCGCGGTTTCGAAGGACCGTGTCAACTTCCTGAACTGGTGAATTGGTGGGGGTGTATGGAAGAAGAGATGGAGGTGCCTGACCATAGACTGCTTCATATGGGGTCATTTTAGAGGCGGTGTGGTAAGAGGTATTGTACCACCATTCAGTGAGAGGAAGCCACTTTTCCCACTGATGTTGTTGTTCCGAGGTGAAGCAACGAAGATAAGTTTCCAAGCATTTACTGATAATTTCAGTCTGACCATCTGTTTGTGGGTGATACCCTGAACTCATCTTCAGTTTGGTGCCAGTGTGGCGAAATAGTTCTGTCCAAAAATGACTGGTGAAAGTCGCATCACGATCCGAGACAATGGAAGAAGGGATGCCATGAAGACGAAAGATCTGGTCCAGGAAAATTTGAGCGATGGAGGAGGCTGTATAGGGTTGGCTGAGAGCACAAAAATGACTATATTTGGAGAGGCGATCAACCACAACGAGAATCACTGTCTTCCCGCTAGGTTTAGGGAGTCCTTCAATGAAATCCATAGAAATATCTGTCCAAATCCGTGTAGGTATGGGCAAGGGTTCAAGCAATCCTGGAAGGAGTGTTGTTTCACCCTTATTGCGCTGGCAGGTATCACATTCAGCCACCATCTATTGAATTGTCCTTTTCATGCCCTGCCAAAAGAAGTTACGCCGTGCTCGTTCGTACGTTTTGAGGAACCCAGAGTGCCCTATCGATGGAGAAGCATGGAGTTCATAGAAGACAGCCTATTGAAGATCTATGCTCTGGGGAAGCACCAGACGACCCTTGTATCACAGAGAAGCACCATCCCAAGAGTAATGTGGTACAGTAGAAGGGTTGTTGGTCAAGCGTTGGATGATTTGAGATAAGGAAGAGTCATTGACATAACCCTGTTGAACAGATTGCAACCAATTTGGAACATGCATAGAAATAGTTGAAAGAGAACCTTGGGCATCAAATGTGCGAGAAAGTGCATCTGCCACAATATTGTCTTTACCCTTCTTGTAAGTGATCTCATAGTCATAACCCATGAGTTTGCTAACCCATTTCTGGTGTGCCGGGGAGGAGACACGCTGTTCCAAGAAATATTTCAGACTCTGGTGATCAGTCTTGATGCAGAAATGATTCCCTAATAGGTATGGGCGCCACTTCTGTACTGCATGCAAAATAGCCATCATTTCCTTCTCATAGGTAGAGGCCGTTAAATTTTTACCCGAAAGGGATTTGCTGGTGAACGCAATGGGGTGTTCATCTTGAAGGAGAACAACACCAAGTCCATTGCCGCAAGCATCACTCTCAATAGTGAAGGGCTTGGAAAAATCGGGCATAACTAGCACAAGTGTAGTACACATAGCTTGTTTTAATTTGTCAAATGCACACTGAGCAGCAGGTGTCCATGTAAAAACATCCTTTTTCAATAGAGCAGTTAATGGAGCTGTAATCTTCCCATAATCCTTGACAAACTTGCGGTAGTAGCCAGTCAACCCCAAAAAACCACGAAGGCTCTTGAGTGTCTGAGGATGCGGCCAATTGTTCATGGCATCGATTTTGGCAGGATCCATGCGAACCCCTTGTGCTGAGATAATGTGCCCGAGATACTCAACTTCCTTCTGTCCAAAAACACATTGAGACTGCTTGGCATGGAGATGATGGTTAGAGAAAAGTTGCATGACAAGATCCAAATGTTGGAGATGTTCATCCCATGTTTTACTGTAGATGAGGATATCATCAAAGAATACCAGAATGAATTTCCACAAGTAGGGTCGAAATATTTTATTCATTAAGGCCTGGAATGTGGAAGGAGCATTAGTGAGGCCAAAGGGCATGACCAAGAAATCATAATGGCCATCATGTGTGCATAAAGCTGTTTTAGGGATATCATCCTCATGAACCCGAATTTGATGATACCCAGAACGAAGATCCAACTTGGAGAAAAAGTGAGCCCCATGAAGCTCATCAACAACAGGAATTGGAAACTTATCCTTGATGGTGAGGTGATTAAGTGCTCGGAAGTCAATGCAGAGGCGCCATGACCCATCTTTTCTGCGGACAAGAATAACTGGAGAAGAAAAGGAACTAGTGCTTGGGTGAATAATACCTTGCTTCAATAAGTCTCTAACGAGCATTTCAATCTCCGTTTTTTGGTGAAATGGGTAGATATAGGGCCTGATGTTGGGAGGAACGCTGCCAGGACGGAGCTGAATACGATGGTCTTCTGGCCTGGAAGGTGGCAATCCCACTGGTTTAGCAAAGACACCTGCATATCGATCTAGAATTTGTTGTAGATCCAAAGGAGTAGTGGAGACCGCTGATGGTTGCATCTGAATGGAATGGATCTGAGTGATGACACCATGTGAATTCTTCTTGAGGAGTTTTTCCATGCGATGTGAACTGATGACGCTGAGAGAACCTGGTTGTAATCCTGTCAATGTGTGTTTTTGTCCATTGAGGGAAAACTGCATCCAAAGTTAAGCAAAATCCCATAAAATAGGGCCAAGTGTGCGTAGCCATTGAGCGCCCAAAACCACATCACATCCGCCTAAGGGCAAGGCAAACATGTCAGAGCGCAAGGTATAATCTCCCATAGAGATACGCACATTTCGACACTTCCCTTTGCAAGGTAAGGTGCCCCCATTGGCAACCATGAGTTCAAAGTTGGAGCAAGGATGGATAAAACAATCAGCTTGTTTGGCGATCCGAGGGTCAATGAAATTATGAGTGCTACCAGAATCAATGAGTATTGTAAGAGGAATCTTCTTGAAGTAACCCCTAACCCGCATTGTTTGGGGGGTGGTGATTCTAGCTAAAGCATGGAGAGATATCTCTGGCTGGTCATCCTGAGACGGAGGGTCAATAGGCGGTTCCTAAATGTCGACTGGAGCATCCAGTGTTTCTGGATCTTCATCACCAATTTCAGAGGCAGGCGGAGACTCCACATCCAAGAGATAGAGATTTTGCTGAACACATCTATTTGCCCGAGTGAATTTCTCATCACAATTATAGCAAATCCCCTTTTCTCTGCGTGCTTGCATCTCTGTTTCAAACAAACACTTGATAGGAGTCGGTCGAGGAGCCTGCGGTATAGGTGGTCGCTGAGAACCCATATTTCGGAAGGGAACAAAAGTGGACTTGGAGCGTTGTTGGGCTGCAATCTTGTCTTCTTCCAACTTAGCCAATCCTAGGGCTTCCATCATTGTGGTGGGACAGAACATTTTGACCTCAGAGCGGATGGCATCCTTTAGACCACTGATAAAACAACTCCAGTAAAAGTCATCAGACAATCCTTCGGTGTGGTTGGCTAGGTTCTCAAATTCAGTTTGATACTCTCTCACAGTGCCAATTTGGCGAAGTTTAGTGAGGGCTCCGGTGAAGTCATCAAAAGCACTAGGACCAAATTGTTGCAAAAGGAGCTGGCAAAAGTCTGACCATTTGGGCTCTGGATGAGCCTTGATGTACCAATGGTACCATTGAAGAGCTTCCTGTTCCAAGTGAAAGGATGCCAGCGGAACTTTGTTGACATCAAAAGTATTATGCAGACTGAAATACTGTTATGCACGATAGATCCATCCAGTTGGATCAATACCATTGAAGCGAGGAAAATCAAGCTTCGGACCACGGAAATTGCTGGAAGAAGAGAACCCATTGTCTACTGAAGACTTGGACTGTCGTTTGTTGTTCATAGCTGAATGTTCAAGATGGAGGCCGAGAAATTTTTCATCCAGATCTTGGAGTTTGGCTTGGATGGCTGCAAGTGCTTCTTCCATGGTTTTTGCTCCTGCATGGGTGACAACCATAACCAGGAGTTTTTTTTTTGACTGGGTAGGAAAATAAAAACAGAAACTGCTTCAGTAAGGGAAAATCTGGACTTGGGAAAAAATATGGAGGCTAATTGGGGTTTGACTAGGTGTTGGACACTGTCGACTAGATAGGGAAGCAAAGATGAGGATTTCAGAAGCGGGGTGAAAGAATGGGAAAATTTGGCAGAGGGGGACAAAGAGGCAGAATTCAGAGAGGAACTCTGTGGTAAAATTTGAAGTTGATTGGGTGAAATCTGAGGAAGTTATGGCAAACCCTAAAAATAGACAAATGTGGGCTTTCGGGCTTTGGGAAGGGGAAATGGGGATAGGGTCCTCGGGAATAAAATATGCAGAATGGGATGACAAGGGTTCCCCAAAAATTTTAAGGGAAACAGAGTGAAAACAAGGGAGATATGGACAAAAAACTGAATTTTTTTATTTTTTTTTTTTATTTTTTTTTTCAGACTGGAGCAGCTACAGCTCGGAAGGGATCTGGAATAGCGCTGAATGGATTGAAAAAGGCTGGATCTGGAATGGCTTGCAAAATGGATATGAAACGGCACAGTAGCGATCGACAATAGTTCAGTTGAAAGTAGATATGGACCCCAGGTATGTGCGGCTTCCTAACAGTTCAGGGGTTTCACTCGGCCACCAATGCTGTCTGACGGCTTGCGTATTGGGGCAGTACCCCTCACTCCACGGATCAGGTAAAACTGATAACCACTTTGCCACAAACGACAGCTCTTGGTTTACCTCACGGGTGGGAACTATTCAATCAGGTAGGGGTCATTGCCCTTTTCGCTGGTAGGTCCTCTCAATGGGCCAGCTACTTTGGGGTTCCTGTGGTACTCCTCACAATGAGTTTTAGGGATTATTCCCAAGTACTTCCCATAGTTTAGCGGATAGGGATTATTCCCAAATCCGAACCTGCAACAGATGCGAAAAAAAAATTGGCAGAAACTTCACCCAGTGAGCCCAAGAAAGTGCTCTGATACCAGATGTGATGCACCTGCAACAATTAATTAATACGAATATGCGAAATAGCAGAAATGACAGAACTCAGAATCACTTTTATATTGATCATAGGCCACTTCGAGGGGGAAACCTCCTATGAGCAAGCTCAATACAAATAACTTCACGGTGCCTTCATAGGTCTCAACACACACTTATATACTAATTCTAGGCGCCAATACTATGGGTCAAAACCATGGGCCGCTACAAACTATGGATCAACAATACTACGGGCGACTTACAAAGCATATGCGCCAACAACAATAACACAACTATTGATCAACAAATACTACGGGACGACTTACAAAGTATATGCGTCCAACAACAACATACTAACAAAGTAAAGACATGGGTTCCTAGCAATTGGAGAATGCACGTGATCGCCATATCAAGAACAAACAGTTTCAACAAGGTGACTTGGTGCTGTTATATAACAACAAGTTTATGAAGCATCCAGGGAAATTGCAGAAGCATTGGCTTGGTCCATATCGCATCAATATCATCACTTCAGGAGGTGCAGTCCAGTTGCAGCAATTAGATGGAGCAATGCTCCCAAAGTTGGTAAATGGTAGCCAGTTGAAGCCCCACAGGACGAGCTTGGAGCAGCACGATGCCTGAGTCGCATCGGAAAAAAAAGAGAAGAAAAGAGTGCAAGATGCTAGGTGGGAGGATGGCGCACAAGTAGGCACAGAATGCACAAGCAAGAGTGGTTGTATTGCAGGTTGGGAGCAGGTTCGTGACAGTGGCAGGGTTGCGACCCCATCAAATCAACAATCATTACAAATTGATAACCGATGGGACTTGTTCTCCTTAACAGGTATGATTGATAGTTGGCCCGGATTGGCGCCGGAGTAAGGCACATTTGGCACATGGAACACACTATGGCAGTATGGTCAGTGGTACCATGGGTGATGGTTCGCACGTTTTGGCACGCATGGCAGCTGGTGGAGGTATGGTTGCCACTCTGCCAGTCAGCAGTCTAGTCTACACACACAGGAAACAACGGAGGGACATGATTAGCATCTTACGTGAATGTGTTCTATGAACTATTTTTGAGATAGACGTCTGGACGAGGGCGATGCATAAATATAGGAACTAGAGGCTAGTTGAACACCGATGTATCTACCAGATGAGAAGAATTCATGCTGCGAGAGGGTCAAGCATCTAGCTAAGTTAGGAATTCCAAGGAGGCTATGGAAATGATCCATTTCATTTCGTGTGGTAGCACACCAGGTGCATTGAGGGCACGAATGACGAGTGTGCATGAGCGCATGGAGCAGGCAACATCACAGACACTCGGGTGTCACTGAGATGAAGTCTTATCCTAGGTTTCTATCCATGTGGTGGTAGTTCAAAGCTTCGTGGTCCCTGCGACCGCAACAACAAAAAGGGTAGCAACCCCCTGGTCTCAGTAGTACCTGATCACCGGTGCGAAATAGATGTGCTAGAGCCGTTGGCCTATTTTGCACTTCGACGTTGTTCATCAACTTCTACTCATTCTGCACGAGGTCCCAGAGACTGCAGGATGAGTTTGAGAAGCACATGATAGCAAGCTGGTGGATCACCATTTTCGATTAAGAAGTACATGACAGCGAGTCGACGATCATTGTAGCAGAGGGAGTAGTACAGAATAGCGAGATCCAACCAGCAAGAACAGTTGCAGTGACACATTCTAGCGATGGACGAGTCCAAGTACCCCATGTCTAGTTGACGTGGCTCGAGGGCGAGCCACAAGATTGTGTTGGGGGTGTGTTGGCAGGCGGTTTGATGAGTCAGCATCGCGGATGCTGCACAAGGCCAAAGGTACCGCGAAAGGAGGAAAGTAGCGCGCATAGCGATAGTACTTTTTGTAGTTTTTGGGTCATTTGGACCGCGTCATATGTATTTTGGGTCATTTGGACTGTATTATGTGGGTTTTGGGTCATATTTTTGTAGAGTTTGTTAAGAAAGTAGTTAGGCGATTGCCTAAGTGGACTTTAAATGTAAAGGCATAAGCTTATAAATCGTTGTAGGTTTGTAAGTGTTGATATACCTGGATGAGGGGAGAACAAAAGATTGAGAATTGATTATCTTGTTGTATCTGGGTTTTACAGAGATGAATATGATGTGACAGAGTTTTTGAGTAGAATCCTTGTGTCCTTTTCCGTTTCTCTGTGGTAAATGCATTATGTGATATGAATCTATGAATGATGCGATGTTTCCTTACTGCGATTAATGCTTTACTGTTATATCTGTTGCACAATTATGGTTCTATCAATGATAAGATATGTTGAATGATGTTGTGATTATGCTTAATTCCTGAGTTGAATTCTTAGATCTATTTCTGAACGTTGCAATAAGTTGATCGGTTAGATGCACAACATCATTTTTCATTCAGTGGAAACATGGTTCCGTCAACTCTCCCTGGTACATCTCGGGTGAGACCTCATTTGCTCCGCAGGTGTTGCTGGACAGAGTAAAACATGTCTAGGCTAGTGCTCAGGGATATCGTTGTGGTTTGGTGTCGACAGCGTGAGGAACCCTTGTCAACTGGGTTTGTGTCAACATATCTTCTTCATCTAGAATCTGTTTGATGCGATTCAAGCAGCGTTTGAATTATCTCGACAAGCCTTTCAAATTGGTTTCATTTTAATCACAATTAGAGAAAGAGAAAATTAACATAATTTCTAAGGTCCACCTGGATCGCTTCTATAATTCAATTTAATTTATTTGTAATGGAAGTTGCATTAATGGTTGATATTTAAGTAAAATATGGAACCACATTTTGTGAAATAGAGTTAATTTTGTTGCAAATATTTCCATTTTGTACATTAACATTCCCTTCAACCAAAATTAGAGACAAAGGTTGCCTCTATTGTCAAACAACATTTTTGTTTGTTATAGGTTTCTTACATAGAGGATAGTGACTTTAAACAATGGCTTCATGATTTATTGATGTTTGAGGGAAATGTATGGTCCCATTCTATGGTATGGATTTCTCATCTCTAAATCCTTTACATTGTCCATGAGCATCATGCTTAGTAGTGTTTTTACCTTTAGCTCAAAGGAAAATGTCACATGGTTCCAAATTTGGAATACTAGAAAAATCTACATACTTACGTTGACCTGTTTTTTGAGAAACATTTTGTTCAAATGGATCATTTGAATGATCCATTGATGAGTTACTATATAAAGTCTACAAAAACAAGCGACATTTCCATTGGAAGTTAGATTGAATTTCTTCAATTAAAAAATATATGAAATTTATCATAATTTTTTCTATAAAAAAACATTTTAAATTCATTCCTGAAGGGTTCTTATGTTAGTCTATCAAGTCAACTACAATTAATCATCCTCATATAGGCACGCCAATAAAAATTTTTACATTCTTAAGAAAATATAGAGGGGAAAATTTAAAGACACAAATTGAAAATATTATAATTTATAAATGTGAGGAATGAAAAAAGTACACTTTCCACTTTGAATCACTTAAATTGATCAATAAATTATGGTTGGGAATGCATTTTTGTGAAGCAAGGCCATTTTAGCTAGCTTCACTAAAAATAAAGCATCGCTAAAATGCATGCATTGACTTCATTACACGGCCAAATTGAATAACTAAAATTCTGAAAGAGGAGGAATGAAAAAAAAAGGCACTCTCCTACTTGATTCACTCAAATTAACCAAGAAATAAATCTCGGGTGTGTTATTTAGTGAAGCCAAGCAATTTTCACTAGCTTCAGTAAAATGCACCCAACCTTGAATACAAATCCAAATTGGATTATTCAAATTAGAGTGTGTTTTTACTTATACAAAAGCTAACTACACTTCCATATCTTTAATTCATGCAAAATAAATTATGTTGTACAAGAAAAATCCAAATTTATGTCTTTTCAACATGGTAAAAATCATGGTCGATTATCTCGATGAAACGCACACATTGAGTTGGAGTTAATGGTGTATAAAATAAATAATATTATATAACAAATTTTTATACAACATCTTGTACTCATTTATTTAAAATGAATCATCTATAGTGAAATCCAAGTCTACCAAAATAGTAGTTGATAGTATTTTCCAATTTTTCATAGTCAACACAAAAATGCACACTAGAGAGAAACCAAGTACACCTTTGTGAGGAACCTACAATAATTAATTAATGAAAACACACGAGATAACAAAAATAACAGAACTCAGAATCACTTTTATATTGATCGCAGGCCACTTTGAGGGGGCAACCTCCTTTGAGCAAGCTCAATACAAATAACTTCACCATCCCTTCATTGGTATCAACACCAACTTATATACTAAGTCTAGGCATCAATACCATGGGTCAATACAAACCATGGGCCAATACAAAATATGAATCAACAATTACTACGGGACGACTTACAAAGCATATGCGTCCAACAACAATAATACAAACTATGGATCAACAAATACTATGGGACGACTTACAAAGCATATGTGTCCAACAACAATATACTAACAAAGTAAATAGAAGGGTTAACATGGGTTCCTAACATCCCCTCTCCCTTAGAAAAAGCTTTGTCCTCAAAGCTTTAGATGTGGAAATTGATGCAGAATCTGAGGAAGTGGTTCCCCTGTAGCATCCTCGGGTTGCATTTCGGCCCACTGATGCCTTTTGAGTTTCAGGGAGGATTGCTTGGAAGGCTGTAGATGAAGAAGGACCATATCAGCTGTGTGAAAAGTGCGCTCGGTACGGTGCTAATCGGCTTGTTGTTTCAGTCAAATTCTTGCCATGTGAATATTGTCCTACAGAATGAGAAGAATCTCATCGCGGTTTCGAAGAACTGAGTCAATTTCCTAAACTGGGGAGCTCCTGAGCATGTATGGGAGAAGAACTGGCGGTGCTTGTCCATAAACTGCTTCATAGGGTGTCCTTTTAGATGTGGTATTGTACCACTAGAGTGGTTCTAGGAAATCCATAAAAATAGCTGCCCACATTTGTGTAGGGATGGGAAAGGGTTCGAGCAGTCCCAAAGGGAGTGACGTTTCACCCTTGTTGACCTGGAAAGTATCACAGTCAACCACCATCTGTTGAATTGTCATTTTCAGTCCCTGCCAAAAGAAGTTACATTGTTCCCGGTCATACATTTTGAGGAACCCAGAGTGCCTTGCTGATGAAGAATCATGGAGTTCATAGAAGAGATAGCCCTGTTGAACAGATTGCAACCAATTTGGAACAAGCAGAGAAATAGCTATAAGAGAAACTAGGTCATCAAATGTGTGAGAAGGAGCATTTGCCACCATATTGTCCTTACCCTTCTTGTAAGTGATCGCATAGGCATAACCCATGAATTGGATAACCCATTTCAAGTGTGTTGGGGAGGAGAACCATTGTTCCAGGAAATTTTCCAGACTCTGGAGATCAGTCTTGATGTAGAAATAATTCCTTAATAGGTATGGCTGCCACTTCTGTACTGCATGCAAAATAGCCATCATTTCGCGATGTGAACTGATGATGTGGAGAGACCCTAGTTGTAATCCCTTAAATTTGTGTTGTTTCCCATTGACTGAAAACTGCATCCAAAGTTCACCAAAATCTCATAAGATGGGGCCAAGTGTGCATAACCATTGAACGCCCAAAACCACATCACATCTGCCCAGGGACAAGGCAAACATGTCAGAGCGCAGGTTATAATATTCCAGAGAGATACGCGCATTGTGACACTTCCCCTTGCAAGGTAAGGTGCCCCCATTGGAAACCATGACTTCAAAGTTGGAGAAAGGATGGACAAAACAATCAGCATGTTTGGCGATCCGAGGGTCAATGAAGTTATGAGTGCTACCAGAGTCAATGAGTATTGTAAGAGGAAGCTTCTTGAAGTAATCCCTGACCCGCATTGTTTGGGGGGTGGTGACGTCAGATAAAGCATGGAGAGATATCTCTGGTTGTTCATCTTGAGATGGGGAGTGAATAGGCAGCTCCTGAATGTCGACCTGATCAGCCATTGTATCTGGAGTTTCTTGACCATTTGTAGAGGCAGGCGGAGAATCCATATCCAAGAGATAGAGCTTTTGTTGAACACATCTATGTCCCTGAGTGAATTTCTCATCACAATTATAACAAAGCCTTTTTTCTCTGCGTGCTTGCATTTCTGTTTCAGACAAATGCTTGATAGGATTTGGTCGAGGAGCTGGCGGGATGGGAGGTCATTGAGAACCCATATTTCAGAAGGGAACAAAAGTGGGTTTGGAGCGTTGTTGGGCTTCAATCTTGTCTTCTTCCAACTTATCCAACCCTAGGAATTCCATCATTGTGTTGGGACAGAACATTTTAACCTCTGACTGGATTTCATCCTTAAGACCACTGATAAAACAACTCCTGTAGAATTCATCAGACAATCCTTCTATGTGATTGGGTAGTTTCTCAAATTCTGTCTGATACTCTCTCATAGTGCCACTTTGACGAAGTTTAGTGAGTGCTCCGGTGAAGTCATCAAAAGCACTAGGACCAAATCGTTGCAAAAGGAGTTGGCAAAAATCTGTCCATTTTGGCTCGTCATGAGCCTTGATATACCAACGGTACCATTGAAGGGCTTCTTGTTCCAAATGAAAGGATGCAAGTGGAACTTTTTGGACATCAAAAGTATTATGCAGACTGAAATATTGTTCTACATGGTAGATTCATCCAGTTGGATCAGTACCATTAAAGCAAGGAAATTCAAGCTTCGAACCACGGAAATTGCTGGAAGAAGAGAACCCATTGGCTGCCAAAGATTCGTGCTGTCGGTTATTGTTCATGGCTAAATGCTGAAGATGGAGGCTGAGAAATTTCTCATCTAGATCTTGGAGTTTGGTTTGGATGGCTGCAAGTGCTTCCTCCATGGTTGTTGCTCTTGCGTGGGTGACAACCATAACTAGGAGTTTTTTTTTTTTTTTTTGTAATGGACAGAAAAACACAAACAAAAGCTTATTTAGTAAAGGAAAATTTGGATTTGGGAAAAAACTCGGAGGGGTAATTAGGGTTTGACTAGGTTTTGGACACTTTCTGATGGATAGGGAAGCAAAAAATGGGGATTTCAGAAGCGGGGTGAAAGAATGAGAAAATTTGGCAGAGGGACAAAGAAGTAGAATTAGGAAAGGAACTCAGTGGAAAAATTTGAAGGCGATAGGGTGAAATCCGAATAAGTTATGGCAAACCCTAAAAATAGACAAATGTGGGATTTCGGGCTTTGGGAAGTGGAATTTGGGATATGGTCCTCAGGAATGAAATATGTAGAATGGGATTACCGGGGTGTCAGGGAAGTTTCAAGGGAAACAAAGTGAAAACAAGGGAGATACAGCCAAGGGAGTTTTTTTATTTTTTTTATTTTTTTTTATTTTTTTTTTATTTTTTTAAGGAATGCATCTACAACAGCGTAGAAGGGATCTAAAACAGATAGATCTGCAATGGCGTGGAAGTGATCGAAAATAGAGGGATCTAAAACGACGTCGACTGGATCGAAAATGGCTGTATGTGAAATAGATCTGAAATGACTGGATCTGGAATGGCTTTTAGAATGGATCGGAAACGGCATGGCAGTGATCAATAGTTCAGCTGAAAATAGATATGGACCCCAGGTATGTGCAGCTTCCTAATAGTTTAGGGGTTTCACTCAGCCACCAATGCTGTCTGAAGGCTTGCGTATTGGGGCAGTACCCCTCACTCCATGGCTCAGGTAAAACTGATAACCGCTTTGCCACAAATGACAGCTCTTGGTTTATCTCACGGGTGGGAACTAGTCAATCAGGTAGGGGTCATTGCCCTTTTCACTGGCAGGTCCTCTCAATGGGCCAACTACTTTGGGGTTCCTATGGTACTCCCCACAATGCATTTTAGGGCTTATGCCCAAGTACTTCCCATAGTTAAGTAGATAGGGATTATTCCCAGATCCAAAGCTGCAACAGATACGAAAAAAAAAATGGCAAAAATTTCACCCAACGAGCCCAAGAAAGTGCTCTGATACCAGATGTGAGGAACCTGCAAAAATTAATTAATGAAAACACATGAGATAACAAAAATAACAGAACTTAGAATCACTTTTATATTGATCGTAGACCACTTCGAGGGGGCAACCTCCTTTGAGTAAGCTCAATACAAATAACTTCATCGTCCCTTTATTGATCTCAACACCAACTTATATACTAAGTCTAGGCGCTAATACCATGGGTCAATACCATGTGTCAATACAAACCATGGGCCAATACAAATATGGATCAACAATTACTACGGGATGACTTACAAAGCATATGCGTCCAACAACAATAATACAACTATGGATCAACAAACACTACGGGACAACTTACAAAGCATATGCGTCCAACAACAATATACTAACAAAGTAAATAGAAGGGTTGACATGGGTTCCTAACAACCTCAGATAAGATATTTGGACTAAGGAATAATTAAACATTTACGGGCATATTTATTCATGAATCATCTCTGTAAAAATAGCTACACATATATTCCTCCCACTTATAAACTCTTTGAAAAATTGCACGCCAATGGAAAATTATGCACGCTAAAGTAAATATAGAGGGGAAACTTTCAAGGCACGAATTTGAAATATTAAAATTCAATAAAGGTGGAGAATAAAAGAAAAGGCACTCTCTTATATGATTCACTCATATTGACCAAGAAATAAAGTATGTGCGTTCATTTTAGTGTAGGAGGGAAATTTTGGCTAGCTTCACTAAAACGCAATCCCAACCCTCACTAAAAAGACAAATTGAATGATTCAAATTGTAGAGTGTTTGTTTACTTATTAAAAATCTAACTACAATTCCATATTTTTAATTTCATAGATGAAACTTGTTGGGTGGATTAATTGTCTAATTAATTAAACAGCTGAAACTCCCAAACATAAATTATCAACCCGAGGAAGTCTTTTATTTCAAAGCTATCGTGCCAAATCTATGCAAGCACAATTTCTACCTGACATTGTTTATCTATTGGTATGAAATCGAAATGCTTTGTAAACTAGATCACACCTTCTTGAAAAGAAATCAAGCTCCAAACCTATTCATAAATCAACACTGTAAATCTAATCACACTTCAAACAAAATCAACTCTTATGAAGAAAGATCTAATTGCATAAATCTGAAAAAAATGCTATGTTGGCCAACGATCTATCAAAATGAATTAACAAGAAAACATCTATGATAAATCTAATGAATGAAAAAAAGCATGAAATAAATGATAAACAAATCTACACAACTACAATCAACACTATCAACATCTGCTCAGGGAAGAGGGCCCTTCCTCCACTGAGAAGAGCTGAATCTCGACAATGAAAGTCTACAACTCCAGAATTAAGAAACTGCCAGCATGTATTATCATAATGGAATTATTACAACAATCTGGATCAAATTCTAGAGCATAACATTGCTTTCCCTCTTCCCCAATTTGTGATCTGTTTCAACCAATTGCTAATTTGTAAAATTGGTCGCAACAGTAAATATGATAATTACATGTTCAGAGAACCAACTGTATAGCTCAAACCGTAGCTTTATTTGGATATTTCCTCGCTTGTTAGGTAAATGACGTCGTTGCACACAAAACCCATGTCCCATATTTTTGAGATTCGTCTCTAGATGCCCACAAATCGAGACATGAATCATTGTCTTCTTATGTGGCACACGTTTCTAGTTGGAACAGTTTGAGTATGAGCTGGAGGCTGCCATGTTGGACTTGAGCATGAATTGAAGTCACAAATGCACATAATCAATCATAGGAATGAAAATATGTTTTGAATCTCCATGTGTACGTGTCCTAGCATGCCAACTTTGGAGGCTTGAACCATGGCTGCTACTGCTGCTAATATGAAAAATCACTCCATAAACCATCATTAGTAAAACTATGCATAATAGTCTTCAATTCATCAAAGATAAAAGAAAATAATCATTATTAACCACTAAAGCATCAATGGAAGTAATATGGTATTTTACGTGCAGTTACAGCAAATGGATGGAAAATGGAATGATAAATGGATAATAATAGGAATAAGAGGGATGAAATATATGTCGAAAGGTGATGAAAATATGGACAAATCCGTGACCCAACATCTCCCCCAATTTGAACTTGTTGCATGTCCTCATGTAACCCAATATCTGTATAGCATCCAAACTAGAAGGACTCATTCAATTGTTGCTTTCATTTTACCATTGGCACATTTGCAGCTGAAATGAGAAATTTAGCAAAAAATTTGGCGGAGTAACAGCTGCAAAAATGGCCAAATCTGGCGGAGTAATAGTTGTTGTATGGATAAATCTGGTGGAGTAACAGCTGCGAAAATGGCCAAATCTGGCGGAGTAACAGCTGTGAAAATGGCCAAATCTGGCAGAGTAACAACTGCGAAAATGGCCAAATATGGCGGAGTAACAACTGTTGTATGGATAAATCTAGCGGAGTAACAGCTGCAAAAATGGCCAAATCTATCGGAGTAACAGCTGCGAAAATGGCCAAATCTGGCGGAGTAGCAGCTGTGAAAATGGCCAAATTTGGCAGAGTAACAGCTACTGTATGGATAAATCTGGCAGAGTAACAGCTGCGAAAATGGCCAAATCTAGCGGAGTAACAACTGCGAAAATGGCCAAATCTGGCGTAGTAACAGCTGTAGATAGGACAAATATGGCGGAGTCACAGCTGTGAGAATTGGCGGAAATGGCCAAAAGTGGCAGAGTCACAGCTGTGAGAAAAAGGCGGAATGGGCGAAAAATAGCGGAGTCACAGCTGCGAAAATTGGCAGAAATGGCCAAAAGTGACGGAGTCACAACTGTGCAAAAAAGGCGAAAATGGTCAAAAGTGGAGGAGTCAAAGCTGCAAAATTTGGCGGAAATTTTAGTAGAGTCATATCCATTTAGAAAAAAATTTAGTGAAGAATTTAGTAGAGTCCCAACCATTTAGCAGAGAATTTGGCGGAGTCACAGCTGTCAGAATAGGGAAATGGACAAAATTGGTGGAGTCGCAGCTTGTGTTGCAACAAACTTCTTGAACTAATATCTCCCAAAATACAAACTGGGTTTGGTTGAAATTTTGCAAGCAAGTTACTACAAGTCCAATGCATCTCCACACCGAAAATCAGAGATACCCACATCACGGATTTCAAGAAAAATGCAAATTGGCTGTAGGTGATGATGGCCATTTTTTCTCAATCCGTGAAGTATTTTTTTTTCTGAAAATATGTGAGTATCTTCCTCTTAACATAATGCTTCTGCCCCCCAAAGCTCAAATTCATCTGATGCACAGATACCGAGATATAGAAAAAATGGTTGTAGGTGATGGTGGCCATTTTCTCGAAAACCGTGCACTAGATTGGGTTGAAACTTACCAGGTTTGTTCATCTTTATATTATGCACTTCCTGTCCAAAAATCATGAGAATTCGATGCATGGTTTGTGAGATATGCTCAATTCAAATTCTGCATTTTATATGGAAAATAATGTGCTTGAGTAATATGAATGTGAATGACAAACCAACAAGCATAGTAGCTCCTTCTCCCCCAAACTGAATAATTTCCATGTCCTCATGGAAAGTAAGAGTTGTTAGCTCAATTGGAAAGTAGCCATCTCCCCCAAACTTAACATGATGCCATTCTTTGATGCCTTGAAAGATATAAATCAATACATGCATCAAAAGTCCTTCAAATTAATTTACCACAAACCTCACTTCCTTTCTGTGGTCCAACTGATTCATTTTTAGACTTCCCTCTTTCCAGTATGTAAGACCACGTCCATGCCAACAAATATTTAGATCCATTATTGCAGACATACCAAGCATGAACAAAAGATATTGAATCCCACTTATGAATCAAATTGTGACTCAAATATGTTTAAATCTGCCCATCCCATTTACGAAATCCATTTTAAGATTAATGCCAAAAAAATGTTGCCAAATAATGTCTGTTAATGCTACTGTATATATGGCTCTAAATATGCTTCCTCTTGTTTCACCATCTCAATTTTAATTGCAACTATATGAATGCCCTGCTACTATTGTTATATGCTGTCATGATCCAAGAAACTAGTCCCTATTACTGCTGTAATATACTAGAGGTTTTGAGTTTGTTAAATATCAACAAGCGTTGAAAATTGTGTTGTCCTCATATGCCCCATGTGGCAATCTGCTACAGGAATGCAGAGATCATATTTGTTTGGGCAGTGAAAGCATTGTCAATTTTCTGCCATAGATTTCCTTCTAAGGCTGCAGTAGCATGCTAAAGTTTGAGTATACAATGGAAATCTTAAATAAAATATGGGCAATGGGTGGATGGTGATGTAGACAAACATAAATCAAGCAAGGAAGATTTTGTGCTAGAGATGGCATTTGAGAATGTTGTCTAGTAGAGGATGCTTTGGCTTCTTGATTTTTCCTAGGATATACCTTCACTTTCTGAGATGCAACACAAAAAAAAGCTAGAGATAGAAGGTTGAATGTGAATTATGAATCCATGCAATTGCTATGATGTCTTTGAGAATATTCAGTTTCCATATGTATGAAGGAAAAACAGAGCAACTAAGAAATAATTCCCACAAGCAATTTTCCAGCAGACTGTTGAATCAACAAAAGGTATATGCAGATAGACATAAGATTGAGAATATTCAGTTTCCATATGTATGAAGGAAAAACAGAGCAACTAAGAAATAATTCCCACAAGCAACATGCATTTGTTTTCACAACATGGGGGGACTTCGCATGAGAGATTGTCCTCGACAAAAATGATGATGTTGACGTTCCATATGCAGTTTCCTCTTGCCTCAAATATGATCATAATGTTGCTTGTGAAACTTCTAAAATGACTGTACTCATATTTCTTAGCAGCATTCAACCATGAGGATCCATGTGGGACAGCCATGCATTAATGAGAAATCAACACCATGATTGATCTTTTAAAAATTTACAATCCTCATTCCATATGATATAGTCTCTTATCTTCAACTTGTCTGGATGGAAACCCTCTGAATGTATTCTCTGTTGTATGGCAGCATAGACTTCTTCCACTGTAGGTTCTCATGAAGCAACAACAATGCCTTGTGTTCCTACTACTGGTTCTTGTGTGGCAGCAGTAGATCATCTTTTTTTTCATACTTGGATGTTGGGAAGGATTTAGATATTGGGTAGGACTTGAATTGGGTGTGCATGAATTGGAATGATGAAGTGTTAGAATTGAGTGGGGAAGGATGGGAATAAATGGACATAAAATGCTATATAGAAAAAATGGAAATGGATAATGCTTAGTGGTTCTTCATGACTTTCTCCTAAATCTTTAATAAATAAACAAATCATGCTATTTTACCTCAAGTGTTACCTCCATGGAAGCCTTGGTTGACATGAATGTACTGATGCTAGAGCAATGTAGCTCAAAGCTGAAACTTATGAAGGCTTAATATGATCCATGATGAGGAACTGTGCAAGCTGACTGAAAACAAATGCTGCCAACTGAATGAAAAGAGTACTACCGAACAATGATGACAATGAGCTATCAAGGTACAATAGTACAACCTATTGGATACGAATGTATGTGTTGACATCGAGTCACTTGTAGGATCTGACAAACAAGAGACATTGATGCATTCCCTTGATCATTAGCAAGGAAATTTACCATTGATGCATGTAAATTCCAATGTATGCATCACTCAAGTCTTGTTTCCCATATAGTGTGTTGATGTCGATGGTACAAGACCATTGGAAGGTGGACCTTAATGAATTCCACATCATCCAATATGAGTACAAAACAAATGATTGTGAAGAACTAGAAATGAAATATTTTCTCTAACAGGTAGGCTTTATTGGTAAAATGAAAAGGATAGGGGGTGACTCAGCATGTAAGAGAGCTGAGAGACATTATTCATGGGTTAGGTGTGAGTGGAGTGGATAATATGGGAGTGATTAAATGGAGCAAAAGGTCATGGAAGTGATGGAATGGTGGAGGCAAAAAGGAAATGTATGGGCAATCATGGTGTTGGTAAATGAGGACGATGAGCATAATGTCGTCTTAAAAGGATTATTGGCATGTAGAAATGGGACTTGACTTCGGAAACATTGGCATTTGTATGGTCTACACATCAATCTCTCCATTTTATTTATTTATTTATTATGTGCTCAATCCATTTGCAATTTGAGAAAAATTCTTCAAGAGTCACTCGTGCATGTATTGACCTTCTTCTTCCAAGGACCTACAAAAACCTAACATTTGCCTGCAATAAAACATGAGATGATGGAAGACGATAGGTGATTGGTCTCTATTCACCCAATACATATGGAAAAAACAACAAGCAATTACTTATAAAACAAATCCAAAGAAAAATGAACGAAGCAAAATCCACTTTATACCCGCAAGAGAGCGATGGCCATCTAGACTCACCAACAGTATTCCGATGATAACTTCTTCATTCCTTGTCTGATTTGGGTGATTCAAAATCAAAATGAAAGTAAATTCATAGGTCTATGTCCCTTAGAAACAGGTTTTTAAAATTCTATGTAATGATATTCCAAATTTCTCAGTAACAGCCTGCATGATAAGGTGTTTTTCAAATTTTGGACTAGACCAACAGTCACGGTTTTAGGCATAATGTTTTCGTTTGACAACGGATTGACGTGTTTCCAATGGGAGGTGAACGTGAATTCATATATGTACCCCCAATAGAAACATGTTTTTAATACGATAAGAATTGATTTGTCAAATATGCCAATGAACAATTGAGAAAGCAGAGTTTTCTTAGTGCAAATTTATGACAGTCGGTTAGTATTTTGGTCAGAAGTTTGTCGAAATTGTGTGACTCAAAGTGATGGAAACTAGATTCTTATGAGAATATTCCATAGAAATAGGTTTTAAAAATTCATCCATTAGGTATCCCAAAACGTGACTATCCCAACTCTATTCTTGAGCTTCCCACTCTACCTTTAGTCAGTATTTCGAGCATATCTTTTTCGCTTGACAACCAAATTGAAAAATTCCAATTGGGTTAGAAACTATACTCAAAGGGATACTTTGGATATAAACAGGTTTTAAAAATAATCCCGTATGGTCCCTCAAAATAGGACTATCCCGACAGTGTTTCAGCGAATCCCAATAAGCCCAAAATGCCACAAGAATCCAATAAATGAAATTTGGCTCCCAAAAAGTGACCAGAATAGGTGTGAATGTTTTTAATGGTATAAATTTAAAGAAAACACATATGCATACCAAAAAGAAATTCAAGCATTGAGTACCTAGATTGAATTACACAGCGTGTTACAGCTGCAGCTGCAACTCTTAAAAAATGATATAATGTTGAAATAAAGTCTGTGTATTTTTATGGATGTGTTGTATAGAAATAAAAACTAAACACATACCATGATGGTTGCATAAGTTTCAAGCTTGAATGTTTCCATAATCGTTTGTCTCCTTTTCCCGTAATGTCTTCATTCACCAATGCTTCCTTCCTCTCACCCACTTCCTGAAAAAGAGAGATTAGTAATATGGGTGGCTCTTACTGCACCATGTGTCCAAGAGTTCTTATTAAAAAAAATGATACTATCTATGCATCCTAGATCTAAGTGAAAAAAAACTCGAATTTTATTTATTTAGAATGTCCTACACTACTTGGAAATAACAAATTCTTTTCAAGTGTAGGAAAACTTCCAATGTAGCCACTTTCGAATAAATGACTCAAGTATTCTCATACTCCCAACATAAAAATATAACTTTATGAATGCAAGGATATGAGAGGTTAAGTTCCCTTGAAATGATGGTGCCAAGAATTGGTGAAGTAAGGAATGATACTGCATATTGATAACAGATTGAAACCAAGCTTCAATATAGTCTTTGTTCCCTTGATTTCTCATGGCTATTACACCATGAAGCTCCTTAGTAAACGGATCTTCCTAAATGCATAAGGGATTTAGATCTAATGATGTGAAGGATGCTTCCATCTTTGGTTCAAATGTTCGTTCTTCATCAGATGTAATGTATGTGTTGATGATCTTGTCTGCTTGTTGATAAGAAGTAGAAGGAACTTCACTTCCAAGTCTTGGATTTAAAACAAGTTCAGGCCTTGTATGGATTTGTTGCAATAGTGCACAGTCTTTTTGCAGTAGTGTAGATGAGGTAGAACATGAGGGAAATGTAGGAAAATTTTGTAGTTCATCACTGTAAGAATACTGTACTACTTTATTATGGTTAGGGTGGAGTGTGGATTGGACAGGAAATTGTGTTGGATACCAAGGAGTTTGATGAGAAGATAGATGTGGCTGATGTCGAGGATTGGTTTGTGAGGTTGATATTGAAGGACCAAGTTTTGTTACAGCATGAGGGAGAGTGGCCATGTGATCATAAGATAGGCCATTCCAACCTTGTGGATAAGGTAGGTAATAGTTAAATTGAGGCTGCAACAGCTACCATGGTGGAAGAGTATTCAATGATTGAGTATGAGAGTAAGGAAATAGAGGGATAGAGTTTTGAACCTTACATGTAGGCCACGGTTTCCATGATTGTTGCAATGAGTTGGCTGCAACTCCCATATCTCTTTGATATGTTTATTTCATCCTTGGTAAGGAGGGACACTGATCTATGGAATGATTCATGTCACATATGCCATAAATTGTGAGACTATCCAAAGGACAATCCATTGCAAGATGTTTCTTCTGGCACCGAGGGAAAACTATTTCTTCAAATTCCTCATGCTTTTCCTTAACCTGCAAAACACCCAATTGTGAATTTAGTGAACCATTGATATCGGCATTAGAATTTTCAAATAAATTACTGATTTCAGCTCTCATAACTCTTGGTCTTGTAGCAGATTTCAATGATTGAAAATAAGGATTACTAGAATTCTTACCAGTCTTGAAGTTTCCTCTTGAATACCTTCTACATAACTCACAAATATCATCATATGCTAACTGAAATACATCACCTGTTCCCATCATATTTAATATTTCTAAAGATTCAGCCTGGATTCCTTTAAGTAGGAGTGTTTTCAAGGTCTCTTTCCCCAGTTTCCTTTGTTTGGATCTTTGAATATTGTATTGAAAGGGTTCCATGTAATCCTCCAAGCTCTCTGCTTCCGCTTGTGTCATTTCGAAGATATCTTCATTGATCCCACAATAATCTTGGTACATTTTCAAGAATACATGTTTCATGTCTTCCCAAGTTTGTATACAATTCCCACCGAGGCTCATGAACCATCGGAGGGCTATTCCTTTTAGAGTAAGGGGAAACACATTCAACTTCTGATCATTAGTACGATCATATCCTCTACAAATTACTTCAAATTCAAATAAAAATACATCAGGATCTTCATTTTCCAAACCATGAAAATTTGGTAGAACATGTGGGGGAATGCTTTTCGTTGATGCCACTCCTCCTGAATCTCTGATGGCAAATTCGAAGGTAACAACTTCTGCATCTTTCTTTCCTGCCATCTCTTCATTTGATTCTTCGTGTGTTATCTTGAGGCTCCTCCTTTTAATGTTCCTGTCAACTTGTTAGTATAATGGGTGGTGCTTACAACACCACTAAGGGGAATGATACGATTTACACTCCAAAAATTGAAAATGAAATAAAACTGAATGCAAATTGTTAAGTCAGTATTTTGTTTCTTCAAATTTGGTTTGATTTGCACTTTATTTCAAGTTATTTATTTGCTTTAACTTGATTTTTTTTCCTCTTTAGGAAATTTTCTTTAAGTCTTTATATGAGATTTTGGGCTTGCTTTTGAGTTTTCAGGTTTTAAAACTTTAGGTTTGTTTTTTATGAGGGGTTTAAAAGGTCATTATATCAAATAAGGGCTCATAAAATTTATTCTAAGTAAAGTCATGTACAATCCTGACCTTGACAGCTTTAAGATCCCATGCAAAATGATAAAAAGCTGTTAAAAAGCACCAAAACAGTGTCAAAGTTTTTCTTGTAGCGCTGGAGCTCAAAACCACCAAAGGCACGCTACAAGAATATCGCGATTCCACATTTCTTCAATTTTTCAGCAAATTCTTGGCACGCTTGAAATAATGAATGACTGATTAGGTGTTTTAAGAGAATTCATTACGTGTTGAGGCCGAGAACATCATGATTCCAAGTGGTTACACATCGTGAGGAAATCGTGCTCATCATCAGCCCAGGTGTAATTTCTTATGACAGGTAGCAGCATGGTTGGAGGTAAATGTGGGATAAAATTGCCACTTACAGGTACATTCAAAGATGAATAACTTTAGTGGAAGTAGCCATATTCACTAAAGAACTGGAAATTGTCGCTGCTGAACAAAGGAAAGTTATTGATGGGTGCACGGGAAATTAGGGCTTCCTGATTTCGTTGCTGGAAATCAAATTGAAGGTTGGAGGATGTCTGTACAACCAAGGTGACTCATCTGACAACTCAGGTCATGATTTTAAACAACTACAGTGGCGCAATTTCAAGGTATTCCTAAAAAAACCAATATAACAGTAAATTTGGGGTTTTTTCGCTGTGGCGTACTATGTCAAAATTGATCAAAGGAAGGGTTAAATTGTGCTTTTAAACACAATTTCGACCAGGGAAATAGCTATTTGTTGATGTTCTGCGACGCCAGGCTGATTTTGTTTTTATGGAACATAACCCTGTCAAAACCAAGGTTTTAATGCTGTAAATAACCTGTACATTCGACAGTATCTTTTAACCTCCTACAGTAATATCCTGCTTGCAAACAATACAAAAGGACATCATTCAATTTGCAATGATTGAAGAAAAATGGGCAGGAGTGGTAAAATAAATAGAGCTGAACCAACTGATGTAGGATGGATTGAAAAACTGCCTGACTGTGTTGAGCTTTTTCAACAAGCTGGTTGGATGGATTTTTTCAGGAAGATTGATGGGTATAATGCAAAGGTGTCCTGTAAGTTTGCCCATGGTTTCAAGAATGACATGGTGATTTTTGATACTCTGAAATTCAAATTGACAGTAAAACTGATTTCAGAAGCCACAGGGATTAAGGATGAGGGCGAACAATGGTTTAAGAAACTGCCCTTTGATTTTGATCCTCAAAGATTTCTTTTACCAAATGTCACACCTGATTGGAATAAAGGTATCCTGATCCAAAATGTCAGAAAGGAATGGGTTGAGCCAATCAGAATATTACAGAGCTATGTTACTTGTGAGGGCATATATGCTTTTGTTTACAAATATCATTTTAGATTCCTTCAGCACATGGTGGGGGTGTCCAAGATGAACCTGCCATTCTTCTTTTTGAAGAGGTTACAGAAAATGTCCAACAAGGTGAAAGGGCCAATAGACCATTCTTCTCAGTCCATCTTTCACCATGGATTAATCAAGTTGATTATTAGTACTGTCTTGCAGCATGAAGGAAAGACCTGGGACTTCTTCATCTTTTGGTCTGGTTTTGAAGATCAAAAGTCTAAGAGGCAAGCAGATAAGGGTAAGGTCTTGTTGAGAAAATTAGGTCTAAGTCAAAGCTGGAAGATAAGGAAGAGATCAAAATTGAGGAAGTAGCAGATCCTGTGGAGGAAGATAATGAACCAAAGACATTCTCAGCCAGCTCTAAAGGCAAGTATACACTGTTTGAAGATAAGAAGGAAAAGCCTGAACAGAATTTGGCACCTGTAGCAGATCCTCATGAAGTAAAAAATATTGATATTAAAGAGGTTGCTGTACCTAAAGAAGAAATTCACACTCGACAGAGAAGCCTTATCACCATTCTCTCCGATGATGAGGAGTATCTATTGAAAGAAGAACAACACATCTACAAAACAGAAGTCAAGATCGAAGTGGAGCAAGAATTTCATACTTCAGATAGCAAAACAACAAGACCTAACAGGAAAAGGAACAAACTGGAAGTAGTAGAATTGGCTGCTATTCAGCATCAAGGGAAAGAATTGAAAATGATGGGAGAAGCAACATCATTTTGGAGACCTAAAACTAGGTCAAAGAACAAGTTAAGATTGAACATAAAGAAATTACTCAATCCCAAATTAAATACAAATGAAGTGACTGTCTTGGATGAGGTGTCCATGGAGGATAAACCAGAATTAGATAAAATGCAGCCACCATTGAAAGAAGAAATTCCTTCAGTTAAAGCAGCAGGTGAAGAAAATCAAAAGCCCAACATTGAAAATACTGCTACAGAATTGTTGATTGAAGAGGCAGAAATCTTCAAGAAGCTTGATATACCTTGGAGACCTGATGAGGAAAAAGATTCTACAATGGACAAATTAGCTAACTCTGACAGACAGAATTTGCAGAAAACTGTTAAACAATACAAACACTAGATGAATTATATGCAGGAGGTCAATGATGGATTGATGATGGCTAACAGGAGGTTGAGAGAAGATCTCCAAGATGTAAATGACAATTTTCAGGAGCTGATAGCAGATGCAAAAGAAGCACTAAAGAGAAAAAGAGCTGCTGACATTCATTGCACAGAGTTGGAGAAGACAGTCCAAAACCTGCAGCAGAAAAACAAAGAGCTCATCAAAAAGATAAATGACATGGAGCAGGAGCAAAAGAAGGCTAAGAAGAAAGACCAAGCATCAGATGGTATCGCTCTGCTAGCTGAAGTGGCAAAAGATCTATAAGACAGTTGTACATTCAGTTAGTTGTCATTAGTTAGCAAACAGATATGATAATGATGTGCTATTTTTAGCATATTTTGTAACTTTGTAAATATTCTGCATTTACTTTACCTCATCGAATAGGTGGAAGGCAGTTAGGGTTAGAGGCCTAACTAATTTTGTAAAAGCATAGTATTTAGACATGTTAGGAAGTGATTGAGAGGCTTGGATTTTTGGGAGCTTCAGGAGGTCTCCATATTACCTTTGTCTACAGACTTGTTCAGAGCTAAGTACTATGACTCTTATATGCATTTGATGACAGACTTTGAAATATATGAGACTTTTTACCCTTCAGTAGATGTTTTAGCTTGATTTTGAGTTTGTTTAACTACTGGACTGATATATTCATTGCTGGTTCATGGTTTCTTTACTTGTGATGCTTGTCAGCCCTGAATGAACTTTAAGATTATATGTTGATTGTTGTTTGTGGATTATATGATGTATCTTTGTCTTTACTTGTTTATAATTCAGTTTCTTGTTTAGTTGATGAATGTAATCCCTGATTGACTACCAAATTTATAACCAAGAAAACATTCCAGAAAACCTAAAACCTAGTTTACTTTGTTGAGTTTTGTTTGAGATTGTGTTGGCTTGTTTCTTTAGCCTTAGAAACAATTTCTGGCACAAACACAAATAAATGAAAAAAAACACACTCAAAGCAAAATCAATAAACTGAAAAGTAGTCATGCAACCTACATGCCGTACTTTAACAATGCATCTACAAAACAATGTCAAATGTACTTTTGCACCATTGATAACTTCCCCGGCAACAACACCAAAATGTTGGGTGGATTAATTGTCTAATTAATTAAAGAGCTGAAACTCCCAAACATAAATTATCAACCTGAGGAAGTCTTTTATTTCAAAGCTATTGTGCAAAATCTATGTAAGCACAATTTCTACCTGACATTGTTTATCTATTGGTATAAAATCGAAATGCTTTGTAAACTAGATCACACCTACTTGAAAAGAAATCAAGCTCCAAACCTATTCATAAATCCACACTGTAAATCTAATCACACTTCAAACAAAATCAACTCTTATGAAGAAAGATCTAATTGCATAAATCTGAAAGAAATGCTATGTTGGCCAACGATCTATCAAAATGAATTAACAAGAAAACATCTATGATAAATCTAATGACTGAAAAAAAAACATGAAATAAATGATAAACAAATCTACACAACGAAAATCAACACTATCAGCATCTGCTCAGGGAAGAGGGCCCTTCCTCCACTGAGCAGAGCTGAATCTCCACAATGAAAGTCTACAACTCCAGAATTACGAAACTGCCAGCATGTATTATCAAAATGGAATTATTACAACAATCTGGATCAAATTCTACAGCATAACATTGCTTTCCCTCTTCCCCAACTTGTGATCTGTTTCAACCAATTGCTAATTTGTAAAACCGGCCGCAACAGTAAATATGATAATTACATGTTTAGAGAACCAACTGTATAGCTCAAACCATAGCTTTGTTTGGAGATTTCCTACCTTATTGAGTAATTGACGTCGTTGTGCACAAAACCCATGTCCCAGATTTTTGAGATTCGTCTCCAGCTGCCCACAAATCGAGACGTGAATCACTGTCTTCTTATGTGGCACACGTTTCTGGTTGGAACAGTTTGAGTATGAGCTGGAGGATGCCATGTTGGACTTGAGCATGAATTGAAGTCACAAATGCACATAATCAATCCTAGGAATGAAAATATGTTTTGAATCTCCATGTGTACGTGTTCTAGCATGCCAACTTTGGAGGCTTGAACCATGGCTGCTACTGCGCTAATATGAAAAATCACTCCATAAACCATCATCAGTAAAATTATGCATAATAGTCTTCAATTCATCAAAGATAAAGGAAAATAATCATTATTAACCACTAAAGCATCAATGGAAGTAATATGGTATTTTACCTGCAGTTACAGCAAATGGATGGAAAATGGAATGATAAATGGATAATAATAGGAATAAGAGGGATCAAATATATGTCAAAAGGTGAACTATTAAACTTGGAATAAGTTTGTTTACTCATTAAAAACATTACTACAATTAAATTTTTTAACTATGCACATAGAAAATTATACTCTGTGAAAATACTCCAAATTTGATTGAATTCATCAGGTAAATGTCATGGTTAAGTGCCCTGGACCTCAAATAAATTTCTTCTTCTTCGTGAGCTAGAGTGGTGTTCTTTTTTGTGAGGATATATCATGGATAGTTAGTTGAATGTTAATCTATTTTTTTTTACTGGGGAAGGAGACCATAGGATTGAGATGGCAGGATTTTTTTCTCTATTTAACTTGTGGTGTATCCCGTGAATATTTTTCATGAAGTTTGTTCTTAGTTCATCAAGAACTTCAAGATAAATTTGACCAAAATGATCCTCCAACAACTAATGCCTTTTATTTTCTTTCTATAGTGATGATTCTTAACTTTTCCTATTTTGATGGAGCACAATGAATTATGTAATCTACCATTATAGCAATTTAAATGGCCTCTCTTGAAATACTATATTTTCTACACTTAACCTTGCCTACATTTCTCTTGTTTCAAGGAGATTTAGGTTCTTTGTACCATGTTTTTTTATAGAATAGAAGATTCCACACATTATTACAAGGTTTTTTTCCACAAAAAAAAATCTTTATATAAAAAAAAAGAATATACATAGAGTTGTTTAAAGAATTATTAGAGGATGTAAAATACATATGTTTCTACAAGCTTACATCCAAGTTTGATCCAAAATATGACTAGGAGAGAGGACTCCCTATGCTTAAACCATGTCATGAAAAAAAAAAACCTTTACAAAACTTATAGTGCAATTACATACAACACGCCTATTCATAATGTACCACTAGAATAAGTGTTGCGATATTGTAACTTCAAATACTATTATATTTGTAATTTATTATTCCGGAGATGTTTCATTCCTCCGTGAAGATCTTATTGTATATCCAGAGATGTTTATTCCTCCGTCGGAATGTGGTAACTTGGGTTATTAGACTTCCCTAGTGGGGGTCGGCCCTGTATGTGTTATGTGGGTCAAAGGGTTGTTAGACCACCCTAATGGGGTCGGCCCAATCAGTTGTAGTGGGGTGTTTAACCCAGTAGGAAAGTTGGAGCTGACCTAGTTAATATAAAGTACAAGTCGGAGATGTGTATAAATAGAGGAGGTGTGTTCCTCACTATACACACACTTCCCTCACTCAGAATGTAGCGCACTTGTGGAGGAGAGTTCTGCTATGGTGGAGGAGGAGATCATGTCTTTGGTTTGCATCTTTGTATATTTTTGGTCATCTATATTGAGGAAGCTTTGCTGGGTTTTCTACCCCATGAGGGTTTCCCAGGATAAATCTGTGTCTCTTGTGTTTATGCTGTGCTTGTTGTTTCTTCAGTGATCCTGTATATGCTATTATTATGAAATGGAATGTAATGCTACTATTTTATGTCTTAGCATATTAAATATTAACATGGTATCAGAGCTAACCTGAAGGAAGGCAATGTATGGCACTTACGACACTTGCTTCACTTGCGACAATTTGAAGGTTTGGGTTTTACATAGAAAAAACTAGTCATTGTGGAACTTTCGCTATAAATCCATTTCTGCAAAGGTTCAGGATCGTAAATGTTTCAAGTCATAGAAAACATCCCCAGGTACCTTGTGTCCAAAGGAAACCCTCAGATTCGTTGTACTTTGTGAGTTATGATCAGTACAAGTTATGGTTTCTGCCTCTTCCAGATCTCAGTCAAAATTAGGTGACCTAGGAAAAAAGGTCATAACTTGCGCTAGGAAGCTCCAAATGAAATTTCATAAAAATTGACAGGTAGTACACAAACGGTACTATCTCAGGAAAATTTTTCAGAGGCCGAAGCTGTACTAGTGACACATGGAACGCAGTACAAGTTCGCTCTCCCGTTTTATCCCATAAACAGGTCACGTTGTGACACTTGGCATAACTCTCTCTCAGAAAATACTATTGAGGTCAAACCTGTCGGGATGGAAAGATGATAGGTCAGGATACCACATAAAACGTTTTCAGACCCTGTGGATTGAAAAGTTCGAAGTTACAACAGAAATAATCAGGTACATATTTCTGTCAAAACAGAATTATTTTTGGAGCACCTTCATTCATGGCTTCCAGAATTTGGGGTTTCGGAGAAAGCTAGAATTTTTGGAATCGGAGTCCACGGCTGAATGCTACTCAGAAAAATCTAAATTTAGAGACCAAGATCGAATTTTTTGGTTGGGTAGAATACTGGGCTTGATCAAACCCCAGTTCGGGATTTTGATCGGAAAGATGGAAAATTAGGACTTCAGCAAAAGTTGGAATTTTTGAAGTCTATGACCATGGTTGGAAGCTCCTCAGAAAAATAAGAGTTTAGAGCTTTGGATCGGACCTTTTGATTTGGAAGAAGGGTGGGCTTCATCAAACCCTATTTCGGGATCTTGTCCAGAAGATCCAGAAGTTTCGAAGGCAATTTTGAGGGGTCAAATTTTGGAGATTTCAAAATTGAAGTATGCTAGTTTGATCAGCTCAGCAAGACACATCCTTCCATCCATTCAGAAGTGTGAAAGTCAAAGATTGAATTTTTAGGGTTTCTCTAGCAAAACCTAATCAAGCTCCAGATCAAGTTTCAGGGGGACTTGAGTCTAAGGCCTTACATAAGAAGACTACAAGAAGTCTCTACAGGTATGACTTAAGGAGGTTCAGGTATGTCTTGAAATCTGATTCCTGATTAAGTTCATAATTTGTCTGTCTTCATATTATTTATTAGTACAATCTTGATTAATGTTAGAATTATCTTATCACCCTAGTAACAGTATGAATGCATGTGAATTATAGAAGACATTCATTGATTAGGGCTATATGATTGTACTAATGCACTATGGTGTTGTATGAGGTTGATGTTGTCTGATAACAAGATACAGGTACATCACGAAAGACAAATCAAGTTCCATGACCATGACAACATGAAGACAAAGACTCCTCCATAATATTTGATCACATAGAAGTTCTACTTACGAGGTATGTATGACTTTGTTCTATTATGCTTAACCTATGAGATATGTAGGTTCCAGTATAGGATCTCTAAATCATTGAAGAGAACAAAGAAGATATTGATTAGGTATGTTAAACAGATATAGTAATCTAGGTATGTTTCCTATGAATCTTACCTTGTGTTAGGATCCCTTATATAAGTATACTTGGTATGATTAGATATGCTTATTCATAAAGTTAGTAATCAAGGGTTTATGCATATTATGTCTCTTATCCTGATTGATGATTTAACTAACCAGATCAAACCAGAATATGCATGAGTAAAAGAAGACTTCCCTAAAACCTTGAATAATAATGTTTATTATCTATGATCATGGCTATACATATTCAAGATTATAATATACTAATGAATGTATGTTTGTGTATGAGATCATGAGGATGACACTAGTGCACACTTGAGCATGCACAGTGGTACAGAATGAATAGAAGTTCAAAAGACATATAGAAGATCAGGCGGGAGGCAACCACACAAACATAAAAGATAAGTATTTGAGTTGTTATTTGAAATAGTAAATAATATTGCTTGTAATAGGTTATTTGTATTCCTAGAATATATCATTCTAAGTGTAAACATTCATAGAGCATTGGATAGTATACTACTAATATGCATATGATCGGTAAGTTGTACAAACATTCCATTGTTGCTTGTCTAGAATGAAGCCTCTTTGCTGACATGCTGAGAGCTGTGCACACTCTCGATAGTATGTTCTGGTAGAGATGGAAGGCATCTAGATAGCCACTATATCCATACAGGATATGGGAAAGTGTTGTGCCAAAGTATTGGTCAAAATAGTTGCATAACTATGTAAATGATATCTGTATGCATAATAGGTTATCATGTCAATATGATTTGATGATTATGAAGTATTACTAATCATGTACTTAATTTTGATTTGTAGGAAAGATCATGACGAATGATGAACACCAAACAAGTGATGGATGTTCAACAAAATATTTACAAATCAAAACATAATATAGAAGGCTCGTGGCTAGAAGATTCTCTTAGAAAGAGGAAGAGAATCATGACGAGATGTTTGCTCCAAGTGGCTAGATAAGACCATTCTTTTAAATGGTGTAATTAAAGAAGAAGTGTGAATCAGGTTCTATATGGGTGCCTAGGATCGATAGTCAATTGATGAGCTTAATGATCACCATGGATGATGTGGATCTCAACCCTTGCTACAAGGTTGAATATGGTTTCTATACACAGATGACATGGATGCAAGAAGGAACTCACCATAGAGTTCGAATGATATTGAGGCTCATATCAATAGACCCATCTGACGAGAGATGGCACAGATAGATGGCTGCAGAAATGAAAATGAAATATCTCAGATTGATGCATTACTTCCTAGGTCTGGAAGTATGGCAAGGCTTAGAAGGAATCTTTCTCAACTAGGGAAAGTATGCTGAGAAATATTAAAAGGACTTGATGTGTTGGAATGGCCACTCTCATGGATTCCAACTTGAAGCTGTTAGCCGATGACTCATCAGAGTTAGTGGATATAACTTTGTACAGACAAATTATTGGGTCATTGATGTATCTAACGAATACTAGGTCAGATATATGCTTTGCTGTGAACACCTTGAGTTAGTATCTAGTGGAAACAAGATGTGTTCACCTGATAGTTGCAAAGTGTGTGATGAGGTACCTAAAGGATACGATAGACTTTGATCCATGCTATCTTGGAGATCATGACTTCAGATGGCTACACAGATGTTGATTGAGCAGAAAGTGTATTAGACAGGAAGAGCACATCGATAGGATGTTATTGTCCTGGATCAGCCATGACCTTGTGGTTTAGTAGGAAGCAGTCTAGTGTGGCTCTCAGCACAAGCGGAATATATGGCTGCTTGCTCTGCTAGTTGTGAAGGAGTATGGCTTCAGAATTGTTTGACTTAGAGATGTACCCAACTGTGATCCTATGTGACAAACAGAGTTGTACCAAAATGGCAGAGAATCCAGTGTTCCATGATGAGTCAAAGCACATAGAGATCTGACATTTCTATATACGAGATATGGTGCAGAAAGGAATTAAAGTTCGAATTTGTAACAAGTTATCAATGTACTAACCAAACCTCTACCGATCCGATGTACTAACCAAACCTCTACCTCAAGTAAAGTTTTCCGAGACAAACTTAATATAGTTCAGAAGGACCCTCCTCGAAAGGGGGAGTGATGTGAACACTTATGATGAGATTTCCTGCATTGACAGTGAGTTCGATGATATGGATACCTATATTGGTGATGCCGACAGAGAGGTTGGTGGATGGTCCTTAGATAGGGTCTAAGGTGACAAGGGGATTGCATCATCCTTGAACATATTTTCTAAAAGGATCCGTAGACATATGTCTCCGAGAAAGAAGAGGGATTGCATCATCCTTGAACACATGTTCTAAAAGGAGCTGTAGACAGGTGTCTTCGAGAAAGAAGAGGGATTGCATCATCCTTGAACACATGTTCTAAAAGGAGCCGTAGACAGATGTCTTCAAGAATGAAGTCCTTCGTGGACATGTGAGGATTGGATCATCCTTGGAATTCATTCCTAAAGTGAGTTGTAGACATATGTCTTCAAAAATAAAGTCCTGAATAAACAGGTGGGGGATTGTATCGTCCCTGGACTTCGGTCCCTGAACTGAGCCGTAGACATATGTCTTCGAGAATAAAGTCCTGAATGAACAGGTGGGGGATTGTATCATCCCCGGACTTCGGTCCTAAAATTGAGCCGTAGATGTATGTCTTCGAGAATGAAGTCCTTGGTGGACATGTGGGGATTGGATCATCCCTGGACTTCAGTCCTAAAGAGAGCCGTAGACGTATGTCTTCAAGAATGAAGTCCTTGGTGGACATGTGGGGATTGGATCATCCCCGGACTTCGGTCCCAGAAGTGAGCCATAGACATATGTCTTCGAGAATAAAGTCCTGAATGAACAGGTGGGGGATTGTATCATCCCCGGACTTCGGTCCCAGAATTGAGCCGTAGACGTATGTCTTCGAGAATGAAGTTCTTGGTGGACATGTGGGGATTGGATCATCCCTGTACTTCAGTCCTAAAGAGAGCCGTAGACGTATGTCTTTGAGAATGAAGTCCTTGGTGGACATGTGGGGATTGGATCATCCCTAGAATTCAGTCCTAAAGAGAGCCGTAGATGTATGTCTTTGAGAATGAAGTCCTTGGTGGACATGTGAATATTGGATCATCCCTGGACTTCAGTCCTAAAGAGAGTCGTAGACAAGATGTCTCCAAGAATGAAGTCCTGAATGAACAGGTAGGGGATTGTATCTTCCCCGGACTTCGGTCCCAGAATTGAGCCGTAGATTGGGTCTCTGATAATGAAGTCCTGAATGAATAGGTAGGGGATTGTATCTTCCCCAGACTTCGGTCCTATAATTGATCCGTAGACTGATGTCTCCGAGAATTGAAGATAGGACTGCATCGTCCCTGGACCTTGGTTCAAAATGTACGTGAGGACTGCATCGTCCATGAACTGGGTTCAAAATGTACGTGAGGACTGCATCATCCATGAACTAAGTTCAAAATGTACGCGAGGACTGCATCGTCCATGAACTGGGTTCAAAATGTACGTTAGGACTGCATCGTCCATGAACTGGGTTCAAAATGTACGTGAGGACTGCATCGTCCATGAACTAGGTTCAAAATGTATGTGAGGACTACATCGTCCATGAACTGGGTTAAAAATGTACGTGAGAGGATTGCATCGCCCGTGAACTGGGTTAAAAATGTACGTGAGAGGACTGCATCGTCCATGAACTGGGTTCAAAATGTACGTGAGAGGACTGCATCATCTGTGAACTGGGTTCAAAATGTATGTGATGGGATTGCATCGTCCCTAGACATGAGACTTGTCTTGAAGTGATAAGGATTGATCATCCTAGAACTTGATCTGGATTGTATCATCCATGGACCTATGTCCTAAAGAGAGCGGGATTGATCATCCTATAATATGATCATGTGTGTTGCAGGGTATGCTGCTATTATGACTGATGAGGATACTTGTATTGATGTACTGATACTTGTATTGATGATGTGTATACTTGTATTGGTGTGGATACTAATACTGATGATCTAGATGACGATGCTGCTGATCGTGTTGATCTAGATGACGATGTTGCTGATCATGTAGATCGAGATGATGATCCAAATGCTGTAGATCGAGATGATCCAGATGCTGTAGATCATGATGATCTAGATGCTATAGATCGAGATGATCCAGATGCTGTAGATCGATATGATCCAGATGCTGTAGATCGTGATGATCCAGATGCTGTAGATCGTGATGATCCAGATGCTGTAGATCGAGATGATCCAGATGTTGTAGATCGAGATGATCCAGATGCTGTAGATCGTGATGATCTAGATGCTGTAGATCGAGATGATCCAGATGTTGTAGATCGAGATGATTCAGATGTTGTAGATCGTGATGATCCAGATGCTGTAGATCGAGATGGTCTAGATGTTGTAGATCGTGATGATCCAGATGCTGTAGATTGAGATGATGTGATGATGATGCTGATGATCGTGTGATGACGATGCTGATGATCGTGAGGATCCAAATATTGATGTTGCTGTAGCTGTTCAAGTGCTGTAGAAGATAAAGACTCAGTACTGAAGATGTTGATGTTCCAGTATTGAAGATGTTCCAGTAACTGCTTGAATTACTGATGATGTTGAGAAAGCTTCGAATGATTTATAGATGTATCATGTATGATGTTGATGACTCCTTGCTCGTGCAGATGTTGTTATAATATCCTTCTCGTTAAGGGGGAGTGTTGAGATATTGTAACTTCAAAGAATATTATATTTGTACTTTATTATTCCGGAGATGCTTCATTCCTCCGTGAAGATCTTATTGTATATCCGGAGATGTTTATTCCTCCGTCGAAATGTGGTAACTTGGGTTATTAGACTTCCCTTGTGGGGGTCGGTCCTGTATGTGTTATGTGGGTCAAAGGGTTGTTAGACCACCCTAGTGGGGTCGGCCCAGTCAGTTGTAGTGGGGTGTTTAACCCAGTAGTAAAGTTGGAGCCGACCCAGTTAATATAAAGTACAAGTCAGAGATGTGTATAAATAGAGGAGGTGTGTTCCTCATTATACACACACTTCCCTCACTCAGAATGTAGCGCACTTCTGGAGGAGAGGTCTGCTATGGTGGAGGAGGAGATCATGTCTTTGGTTTGCATCTTTGTATATTGATGGTCATCTATATTGAGGAATCTTTGCTGAGTTTTCTACCCCATGAGGGTTTCCCAGGATAAATCTGTGTCTCTTGTGTTTATGCTGTGCTTCTTGTTTCTTCAGTGATCCTGTATATGCTATTATTGTGAAATGGAATGTAATGCTGCTATTTTATGTCTTAGCATATTAAATCTTAACAATAAGAACTAGAAATGAAGTTTATATTACAAGATTATAAACATATATAATTGATTATAAGCCTTTTACAAATTCCATCCTTACAAATGAGGCTATAATAAATTATCACTATGAACAAAAGAGGATAGCATTAATCATCATCTTCCTCATCATCTTCCTCTCCCTCTTCCTCTTCTTCATCTTCCTCTTCTTCTTTTTTAAATGAAGCACGTCCATATTTGTCATTGAAATTGATTCGCTTATTTATTTCTGCTTCATCTTGAGGCAAATATTCAAAAGATAAAGAGTTGTGGGAAACAAGTTGTATTCTTTAGAGGTGGTGAAATGATCTTCTTCTTCTTCTTCCCCTCATATTTGGAGGATTTTTATGTTCTTTTTTCCTCCTCTTTGTGTTATAATTGTAATGGTTATACATTATGTTAAACATTTAGCATCATAACATCATAACCATATGCAATAGGATCACTGGAAGAAAGAAAAGCATACCATGAACAATAATACACAATAATTTATCTCAGGAAAACCCTTTCGGGACAGAAAAACCCAGCAAACTTCTTCTACATAGATTTTCCATAATGTAAAATAGTATCCCTCATGTAAAGACCCAAAACAAGACACCAAAAGCAGCTACTCTTTATGAATCTATGTCTCTACTCATGTGAGTTCAATGAGTAAGTGAGGTGTCCAAATGAGGAGGTCGAATTCCTCATTTATACTAATCAAATGACTTGACCTTTTTACTAATAGGGTTGGCTTGAATCACCTAACTGGGCCTTGTTAGGATAATTAATACTCCATCCTTGTCCTACTTAGCATTATTTACATTTTTCTAGTAGTTGATGATGTTATTTCCCCCCTAGTGGTGTGCAGATGTCATCTAGGACCCATTAGCCACCTAATGCGCCATGCATGCATGATTTTAGGACCACCAGAGTCAGTTCCCTACATTCTAGGTGTAATACCCCCAATTTTGACTTGGAATGTATTTAATCAAAATTATGTAAATGATGTAAATATGCTAGTATGGATTCCTAGTGTGGAGCTCAAGGCCAAGGCCCAACTAGTGAATGGCTAGGCATGTATGATGTATATATTTTTATTTGGACCATATGATTGGCTTATCATGCCAATTCGAAATGTATGTAAATATTATGTTGGAAATTAATAAAATGGTCCAATATGGTTGTGTAAAGAGCACTAGAGGGGCTATGATTCCACCAGAGGGGAAGAGGAAGGGGGCCTATGGGGAAACCAAATCCAATGCTGCCATGTGTTGAACTCATAACTCATCAAAAATATTCCATGTGCTTTTAATGATCTAATTAACTTCTCTTGCTTGTTAAATCCAAGCATTGAATGCATGTGTGAGGTTGGTGGGAAAAGTCACTTCATGTAGTTATTGAAGCATGGGGGTTGTGATAGTGATGTCAGCTGTCAGCAGTCCTATTTCTTCTATGTTCAGAAGCAATGTCAGTTTTCTTTTCACCCTTACCTCATATCCATTGGAGTCAACACTCTTTTGATCATTCTATCATTCTCTCATTTTTTCATGCATGCTGCTATACTACGTAGAGTTTTCCATTGTTGTTCATGACCATTATCAGACTGGGTTTAACTCAGAAATTCAGATTTGCAAAGAGAGCTGCATTTTTGGAAAGGAAAATAGGTGGTTGTAGGTGATCATGGCGGTTGGGAATGCTAGGAACCCTTATCCATTGAGCTCTTCTACTTTTGGATGCTTGGCAAGCCATAGATTAATGCTGCAAGAGGTTCTCCATTAGCATACAACAAGTTGGACTCTTACTGCACACACTAGTAAGCACTGTAAGGGTTGGATTTCCTGAGGAACTGTGGATCAGTGAAAGGAAATGCCTTCCTTGTGTTGTGTGGGGCAGTTGGAAGGAATTCCATGGCTATGATGGCTTAGTGAGACCCCTGTAGAGTGCATGGTTGAGCTTTTGGGTAAGCACAGTGAGCAGAATGGGTTGTGGGATGAGAGATAGAAGCTTGTAGGTGTTTCCTTTTCCCTGGTGGCCTCATAGCCCTACTTGGGGGTGGCCTCTCAGTAGAAAGAGTATATGCTAGATAGATTGCGTATGGCTGGGTGGAAGATCGCTCTTACATAGCCAATTTCATGGATATTCTTTGTTTAAAGATAAGTATTCTTAGGTATTTGATGTGCCATGTTGTTATTTGTATTCGTGTGATCATTATCCTTGTGATTTTCATGATATGTGTGTGTGGATCAATTTAATTTATGTTGTGTGTTTTATTTCATATTTGCACATGCATTTGGTTGTATTAATTTGTAATTATGGCTATAGGGAAAATTTTGAGGCCTCGATTCAGTTAATGTCCCTTCCTGCTGGTTAGATTGAGGGATGGGAATGTTACACTAGAAGCTAACTCAATGATTCAGTTTAGTCCAACTAAGTTACACCTGATTCCTGACTCTAATTGGGGGTTTGAGCTCCGATCACCACTGATTGTGATCTAATGCGCTCTTTTCTGATTGATTTGCATGACAAACTCACAATTGCACCAACCTTGGTCAGTTCTGACAATAGCTTCAGTTAACTAAGTTTTGGTTGAGTTGATTTGAGTTTGGTACTTCTGGAGCACTCCAGTGGTGACAGTTCCTATGCTATACTAACATGGATTCAAATTCTCCTAGGATAATAGAATTCTCTCCATTGTAACATAGTTTTTGACTATACTGATTAATGGATCATAACACACATTTATGTTTCTCTCCGAGTTCCAATGCATGATTAATTTTAATGTTCATTTCATTGCAATTTTCAATGTAATTCATCTTTTCTACTCATTCTTTTCACTGTGAGATATTCTCATCTCTATGATCTCTTGTTTTCTAGAATTTCGCATGGTATTATAGCTAAGAGAGCATAGGTTGAGTAGCTTCTTTCAGTAGTGCACCATAAGTCTCTGGATTGCCACAACAAATACTGGTGCCATTGCATTGAATTCATTGGATAAATCCTTTGAGGTCCATCTAGGTGTGAAGGATCCGGATAAAAGTTCATATTGTTCTAAACCAGTGCTTAGTAGAATTTTATCTCCAAATTTGATAGTTTTTTGTGGGATTTTGAAGGTTTTCTAGTGCAGTAGTAGCAACAGTTTTAGTTTGTATCTGCGCCAGCAGTTTCACATGCAGAATTCGAATGTTCCTTTGTTTGCAGGGATACTGGAACCCTTTCATTAGCTTGATTGGAGGGCTGATATGCAGATGATGTTGCGCAAAAAAAGTCTGTACAAGGTCACACTAGGCAGGGAGTTCAAACATTAGGAAGTTGTTGAGAAGGATAAGTACTTGAACAGATTAGAGGAAGCGTTTGGTTTCATGTGTATTCATATTTCCAAATATTTGATCTTATACCTTGAAGGATTGAAGACTCCAAGAGAGGTTTCCTTGAAGCTTGAGACTCTCTTTGGCAAGCAAGATGAGATGAGAGGCCATATTCTGGAGAATGAATTAATTGCTCTTCAACCCAGGAGTTTCAAAACCATACAACAGTTCTTTTCTAAATTCAAATCCTTGGTTATGCAATGCAAACAATGTGGCATTGAGAAGAAAGATGAACAGATGGTGCTATCCATCCTAAGCAACATTGGTCTGGAATTTTCAATATTTGTTTCTACCTTCCATTTTGGGAGATTGTCAATCCCCAATTGAAAAATTCCCTCCTTAGATGCATTCACTAAATCTCTCGTCCAATAATAATAAAAACTGATTTAGATGGGAGCCTTGAAGGCCTCCAAAAATCAAGCTCTTATGGCTAGAGAGTCAAAAAGTGCGAATGCTAAAGGGAAGTGGAAAGGGAAAGAAAAGAAGCAATTTGAATCCAAGTAGAAGGAGAAGTCTAATCCATAAGAAGGAGCCTCCATCCCCAAGAAGGATAAGCAAAAGGGGTTTGAGAATACCAAGTGTACCTATTGCAAGAAAGGAAACCATCCATAGAAATCTTACATGAAGAAGAAGATAGATCAAATGACCAAACTTCTTGAACAGCACAACATTTACCTCCCAGAAGGAAAAAGGGAGACTGATTCTAGAAGTGAGAGAGATGATCATGAGATATTCCATGCATTGAAGGATGGATTCTCATAATCACAAGCCTTCCTTATAGATTCTAGAGCCTTCAGCCACATGGTTTCCTCCAGAGAATCATTTTATTCTCTAGATCTCAATGATGGTCCTAGTATTCACATCGGGGGTGATTCATAGATCTCTATTGAAAGGAAGGGGACAATACAACTTGAGCATGGAAATTTCAAAAATTTTCTATATGTGTCTGTTGCTGCTGCAATTTGATCCCCAAATTTTTTTCCAAAAAATTGTAGGGCCACTACCTTAATTTTTTAGAGTTTATTGCGTCCTAGAAGAGTTCCTTTTTTTACACTTAGTTTTTTCTTGAAAATATCGAAGAGAAAGTGAGTTTTGACTAAGTACGACTCAGTTGTTTTTGCGTCGACGTTTCCGAGCATTTTGGCGAGTTTTCACCGACATCTCGCTGCGTTCTAGTATTTTTTTGTGCCAACGTTTCAAAGCATTTTGACGAGTTTTCGCTGACATTTCGACGCGATTTGGTGACAACTCGCCGATCATATCGCAGGTTTGTGCGAAACCGCGTCGACCATTTCGTGGCTCTATGGTGAACTCGCGCCGATCAGTCGTTGCAATCTGGCCATTTTTGCGTCGACCGTTTCGCGATGCCCTGACGATTTTTTGTGATGACTTGTTGAGGTTTCTTTTATGTTTTTCGGAGCATCTTTGGGAGAGCCCTCACTGACCCTTTCGCTATCCTGGGCAAAACTCACCAACCAAGTTAGAGCATCTTGGCTAGTTATCGCCGACCATTTTGCGGCGATAAGGGAAAATTCGCCGAAATGATCGGCGGGAGTTTTTCTTGGTTAGCACGAAAAGAGGCATTGGCGCCAATATAAAAGTCATTAATTGTCCCAACAACCAACCCCGTCCGCATTTATTACGAAGTTTTATTTGTTATATATAGGGAAAGGGTTTCTAACATTTTGTTTTGGGCAACGAAAGAAAACGCCGTTGGAGCAACTTGAGCCACCACCAGTCACAGGATGCCAAGTAGCTTTTGCTTCCAAGCTCACTCACCCTACCACTCCGCCAATGACAAGTAGGCGGCTTTCGCCCCTTTCTTCTCTGTTGTCTGATAGCTCGGTTTGGAACTCAGTTTTGATTTTATCCCTCTTTTTAGACCTTTGAGTACCACCTTTATTTTTTCACGGTTGCTTTTGTTTTTAAGGTGTTCTAGTTCAGGCATAGAAGCCATTTTCCCCAAGGTAGGATGCATTGGCCTCACCCGGCTAAGTTTTCCCCAATCTGAATAGTGCACCGAAACCTATAGTCCTGGCGCTCCTGTCGTAAACCGAGCTAGGTTTTATGCTTAGATCCTTCAGAGAACAAGCAGGGTATCTCTTGATATTACATCAATCCTCCGCTTAACCTCTTTAAATGCAAGAACTTGACAAGCGGTTATTCCTCCAGGGGCATAGACAGAGAGAGATAATGCCCACGTAACAGTTAAGCTTCCTTAGCTAGACCCATTTATTCATGGTTTGATATGGCCCTTTAGCTTTACCCTTTCCTACTTCGCAACTTAGTGAGCACATATCTCCCCATTCCGGGAAAGGGGTTTAGTGTTTCCGCGTTTTATCTTCAGATCGCCCGTGCCTCTACCCTTAAGGAGGCCTGTCATGAATGTCGCCTACTTGTTTCCCTATGAGACCTTTCTATCATCAAAACCCTTGTGACGCCCACCTATCACTTTTTCATCATGTTAAGATAGTCACGCCCATCAAACTTATGTTTCTAATTAAAATAGAAAATAAATACTTTTCACTCAAACAAGTTTTAAAGATGAAAGGAAAACCACCTAAAGTAACCAAAAATTAGTTTACCCGAAATCAATTTTAATGGAGAAATTTTCCAAACAGTTCTACTTATTGTTCGGGCTAATTTTCTTTTACATGTCAAATCTTATCAACATTAATCTAATTTGATTGACTGTTTTTCCATACTGTAAAGCTGCACTCTTGCTTCTCATAAGTTTTTTTGTACATTAAGCAAAGAGAAACTAAGTTTGTTTTTTACCCTAAAGTTTAAAAATGACGATGCACAACAGTTGAAATATGCGCGTTTAGTCTGTTTCCATAGTTGTCCCTAAAAGGATCCCTGTTTCCAAGGTTTAATTTTATTTTTGCTCATTTATACCATGAGTAATGAATTTTTTATGAATAATTTGTTTCCTCATTGGTCCATCTTGTGTCTCATCAGACTTGATATGCATAAGCGGTCCGCTAGGAGAAAGTCCAAGTTAGCAAAATCAGACTCAGACGTCAAGATATTATTGGATACCTCACTAGAGACAATGTTCGGAGATACTAAAGACATGACGGGAGGCACCCAGAATTCAAATGGAGCGAACTACACAGAGCCATCAGGCATGGAAATGTCCCTGATGCTTCCATCGAAGAGTTAATGGTTTACCAGAACATAAAGAGGTCCGACCTCCATAAGGTGGCCACATGCCCAGAATTATTCCCATGCTCTGAATTAATAAGGAGGATTTTTCCCCAGGTGTATGTTAACACCAGGATCATTTCATATGTCAAAGGAGAAGGGCTTTCATCCTTCCAACAAGCCCACATAGCTGCAGCATACAAGCTTCCTTCCCCTAAAATCATGATGACCGATGACTAGATAGCAAAGGCCAATATGAATCACTTCGAGTATTCTAAGAAGATGATGCTCCCTGAAATACAGTTGAGATGGAGGTCTAGAGGATAATACAATAGTCAAAACTTGAGGACCCCGTATAGAATCATAGCTCTAATGTTAATCCAGTTTTTTGGCTTGGTGAGCGGAAGTACATATAAATTCATCTAGGTACCAGTGATGTACCACATTGCCACACATGCTGTAATTTTCAACTGGGAAGATATCATTTATGAGAGTATGGTGTCACACATTGCTGTAGTGCAAGGAGGACTGACACAGAAAAAAGATGAATTTTACATGTCGTCTTATCTCTTGGATAACATATTAATTAGAAATCCCTTCCCTGATTTGGGATGTGTTTGGAGCTAGACCGAATCTCCCCTCCATGTATCCTATCAGATGACATGGGCTCAAAAATCCGCAAGTCACTACAAACAGATTTGAGAGGGATTGATCATGCCACTATAGTGGCTAGTTTTCAAAGAAGAACCAATTTGTCAGTTATCAAGGAATATGGAGATTATTACTTCTCCACAAAAGGCACATATATAAGGATGTATGGGGGTACCCAACCCCCTTTTTTGTTGCCTCATTATGCTACCGATTTTGTTGTGCATAAAGAGGCTGTAAGGAATGTTTTCATCAATGGGGTTGGGAGTTTTCTTCATGAGAATAAGAAGGCCTCCTACCCACCATTTTCATTCACTATCGACACATACAAGTTCCCCAAGGCGAAGGGGGCGATGATTTTGTCAAATATTTAGAGACTTTTCATTTTGGGACGAATATTTTTAGAAGGAATGATAGCCTAGATAAGGTCACTCCGCATTCTGTTTCTTGCAGAATTAACTTTGAATACACGCATCACTTATTGAAGGATGAAGAAGTGTATCGGAGTGTAAGAAACATGACCGAGCTGAACAAGCATTTTGGTCGCAAAAGCGGAGCTGGTTCCATTACTAAGACTAACACTGTCAAGGAAGCTAAGAGGAAGCAAAAAGGAGAAAAAAGGATGAAGTTGTAAGGCTGCAGTTAGTAGAAGCTGAAAGGAAGCTAAAGGAAGAGGCCGAAAGAATCCAGAAAGAAGAGGCAGAAAGACAGCAGAAGGAAGAGGCTGAGAGGCAAGAAAGGGAGGCTGCTGAGGAAATAAAAAGAAAAGAGGAAGAAGAATCGAAATAAAGAGCAGAAAGAGAAGCGATAGAACAACAAATGCAAAAGGAAGAAGAAGGAAATTCTAAGGAAGTTGTGGAAAAGGAAAGCCCGAGTGTGCAGGATATGGACATATACCCACCTGAGGTGTCTATTGCGACGCTCACTGGAGGCCACCTTCCATTCCATGAGGTCGAACTCACCCAATTCACCCCATCGAAGAAGCATATTGTGGCCATATTGGACACAATATTGTTTTATTAAAAAAGAAAGACTATCGTGAGGAGGTCAAAGAAGAGACTGAAATTACTAGCCCACGCCGATGTTGTTACTATTCAGGAAAACACAATCATGGAGGTTACCCATACGGACCCTAAGTTCATGGCATCTGTCAACATAGCTGCTGGGTAATCAAGTGGAGATAATGTTGACAAGAGTATGAGCGATGTAACATCCCAAAAATCGCAAAAATTAAAAAATTTTGATATTGCCTAATTCATAAGAGAAATGCTTTCTGTGGAATGAAATTAATTTAACTAATAGATAATAACAGCTTCATAAAATTATCGTATTTATTCTTGATCATAAAAGAAACTTGGTTATAAATAAGATGCGATAGAACAATGTTTATTTCGTTATGTGTAATGATTTGGTAAAAATACTGATGAATTGTTTGCATATTTCTGAAGGGGTTCCTACAGGGTGCCCTTGGGTTTACTTATCTTTGATAGCTAAAGCATTGGATTCTTTTCTTTCGCAGATCTATAGGTAAGGTAATAGAGTAATTCCAGTATTTCAAGACAAGTTATAGGCTTCAGCTAGTCATCTCTGTTTTTAAGATAAATGTATATATTGGCGTGCATGAAGATAGCGATGGTATGAAATTTTGGTTTATCTTTATCAACTTGTATCGTCTTTATGATAACATTTGTATGTGTTGCTATCAATGTTTTACACTATACTTCCGTTGTATCTATTGGTAGGATTAGTGGTATTACGGCTTATATTATCAGTCTGAAAATACGACAAGGTTGATCGATGAATGACCCCGGGTAGATAATGCCACACTTAGATTTAAAGTGGAACTCCTGGAATTTGACATTTGCAATGTATTAAGTTTGAAAGGCCAAATTAATAACGTTCTGTTATGTCACTTTATAAACAAGATGCTACTTGATATAAATTGTATGCGACACATAAGATTTGGTGGTCAAACCCTAGCTTTCTAAATAGTGTGAGGGTTAGAATTTCAATACATTAACCTTATGCAAAGTGACCTAGTTTTTGTAATTGTAATGCATGTTTACTATATGCATGAATTTAAATGTTTAACTTATGGTAGCGCCTACAAACTAAGGCTTGTGTTGATTTCTAATACATGCTTGATGTAAAAATATATCATGTCCTTTGATTTGGCAACATATAAAAACTATGCGAATTGAATAGCATTGGAAACACTATATGCAAATCTCCTATGGTTCGAATGTGCATTGCACACATGTTATACGAACTATAACATGGTTTAAAGCTTTATATGTGACTGTAATATCGTAGTATGATCATACCCTATGGTTTTGAAACTATAGAGTGATTGTATTACAATGGTGATAATATCCGAATCGTGTTGTAAGCCATACCTCGATGATGACATGAATTAAATGTAGTTGTAGGTAATGGCCTGGCAGGTGATACGTAATTTTCGGCATTAAATATAAACCCTGTGTGATGGAAGTGGTTTGCTTCGATGGATCCTACGTGTTACTTTCTCCACGTGATATAGTTGTATGAATGGTGATAACTTAGCCGAGCTGTAGGCTCAGCTCTGGTGATATGGCACTCCAACTGTGCTATCTATTTATTGATGTTATTAATGGTGATTGATCGTTTCTCTACATTGGTACTATCTCGGCTTGGTTGGCCGAATCTTGATCGTTGATCTGTTTGCCTCGATCCATGAGATCTAAAACCCTAAGGCAGTCTCGCATTATTGTTTGTTGTTTGCCTTAATGCATTCATTTGGAGTTTTGTTTGGGGAAGAGGTCGATAGGCCGCTGGTTAGTAGGGCTCGACCCTGGGTGGTTTGTTGATGTCTTTGTAACTCGATTCTCTATAAATTTTATGGTGAATCTTACTGTATAAGTTGCTCAGTTTCGAAGAGTGTGAGGCAATGAAGCCCTGTGGCTTTCGTTGTGTGTCAGATTAGGTTTTCGGTGTGATTTAAACTCCGAATTTTATAGAGGTTCATTTGCATGCTTCCTTGTTGCATTGGTTGGAGGAATTTAAAGTATGAAGCATTCCATCCGTCTGTCAAGGTGAAGGTAAGTCGACTCGTAACATTGTTTATACAATATAGTTTTGGTTTATCAACATTTGTTGGAACTCATTGTTAACTTCCTACAGTTTGTGTGGCAGGTACTGCCTTCATTATGGATTTACAGTGCTGGGTTTTGATGGCAATGGATGGCATGCTATAAAATGGTAAGCCCCGGTGGCAAAACACTCCGTAGGTTCTCCTGGCAGTTTTGTGGCAAACGTTCAAAGTTGTAACAACTTTGTCTTGGAAATCGTGGTTCAAAACCCATGTTGTTTTGTGTTACGCCTGTGTTAGGATGTTTCTCAGCTTGCAAAGTTGATGTAATAGTTTTGTAGGCTACTGTACAGTGTTTGGGTTCTGAGTTTGAACTGGGCAATGTACCTTTGTCAATGAGGGTTTCAAACTCTGTTATGTTGATAATAAAAGTATGTTTACCAATCTATGTTGCAGTAACTATTTTTTGTTCGTTGTTTTGGGGCTTGGCCCATGAACAAAACCTGTGACTCGTCGATTTATAAAGTGGAAAGAATTTTTGTGTTAACAGACCTTTGCGTTCGAATTTGATGTAAAACGAAACAGTTTGTGCAACTAGGTTTTAGCACACCTGTTGCTATTATTTTCTTTATGGACTGTGAACTTATGAATTGTTTAAACAATGGAAAAAGGAATCGTGTGCTATATATGAATAATGAAAATACTGCTACTGTCTTTTAAACAATGGTTATATGTTTGTAAAACATGATAGGCTTCAGCCTATATGCAGCTTCGTCGATTTGTAAGAGATGATTGTGTTTTCGATCTATAAGCTTTTTGAAGGGTAAGGGTTTGAATCTGTTTAAAAAAATGTATGGATATTATTTGACTCGTCAACAAGCCCTCGGCAATCCACACTTGTTTTTACTTCCTCTATTTAGAGGCATTCTATTGTTAATAAAATAATGAAACTATGTAATGATAGTGAGCTTGTTTAACTAGCTTGATTCTATAGAAAAGAATGCATTTGTGTAAATTTTGTTTTATCGTTCGATAAAAAATTCAATAGTTTGAAGTTTGGTTTTGAAAGTGAAATATGTAACCCTAGGTTTGTAAGATGAGACTTATGTTTCATTATCTATCCTGTATGTACAGTAATGGAAATAACAGTAGATTCTAGTAAACTTTGAGAAGAAGATAAATGGAAAATTTAAACCCTAAATTGAAACTTGAAAATGACATATCAATTCTGTATGATGAGATTATGCAATCGTCTTTAATTCTGTATCAACAATGATCTCAATAATAAATTATAAAGCACAGTAATAATCTTTTAAGACAGTAACTTCTATTTGATGGAATAAAAAAACAGTACTGTAAACAAGATACATAAATCAATGTTACTTACTAACAGTAGGAAAATTAACAATTTATGCAGAGTTGTTCTTTTCATCATCTTGGAAAATTTTCCCATCATACCTATCTATATTTATTTGTCTTTGTACTAGAGTACGGTGCAATTCCTATGGCATGGGGAAAAATCCAAAGAATATTCATTTCATTCATCAATTCTATTCAAGGTTTTTAATATGATTCAGAAACTAAAAGTAGGGTAACAAAACCAGAATACATTCTGTGATTAAAAATTAAATACTTGAAATAAACAAAGTTAACAACTTAATAACAAAATAACAAATAGAACATGTAGATGAAGATAGGGCCGGAAAACACCCAAGGAGGCCTGTTCCTCCCAACCTATTCCAGAAGAAGCAGCTCAACTGTTGGCTTCTTATGAACCCCCGAGCCTGATTACTGATCCAATAAGTGGGTGGAATCTGTGTAGAAGCAAGGCACTCAAAAATGCATTCTCCACTCAGCATCAACCTCCTCAAATAACATGCCTTCTCCACTCGGCATCAACCTCCTGAACTCAATAAGAGTTTGGCATACTCACAGCATGATCAACAACATAGCATATCCCCTCATCAAATCTCTTGAGTGCAAACATAGCAAAACCCCAAGGTAAATTTCCTCGTCAGGAAAAGTGATGAACCTCAGTTCATAATTTGATGGCTATTATATAGACTGCCTAGGTCTTTTAGTGGTTAGTTGGGAATAAATGAGCCTTAAGCTCCAGTACCATCTTTCAGGTCACTATGACCACATTTAAAGGGAGTTGTCACATACCAACAGCTAGTTAGTTGCATCATGATGCTGCCACTTGTCCATTGCCTTCTACCCCAGATTCCATTCCACCTAGTGGATCAGTAACCACTCTTTCAACAGTCCTCTTAGGTGTTTGTCTCCTATTTTATTTATTTAATAATAATATATTGTGCAAATTACAGTCATCCTTGGACACCTGTCCAACATAAAAATTTACAATAAAAGTTAGAATAATGTTTGTTAACACAAAATGTTTTCCAGCAAAATGGGTATGTTACAAACACCCCCACTTAAGCTCAACATCATCCTCGATGTTTCTTATTCATCATCAAGTTCTTCATGGAACAGAACTGGATATGCTGCCCGCATATTACTTTCCAGTTCCCAAGTAGCTTCATCAGGGATAAGGCACTTCCATTGCACCTTTACCTGCCCTATGGTGCGATTCCAAAGCATAATTTCCCTCCGGTCGAGAATACAGTCCGGTTCCACTTGAAAATCTCCTTCGGGTTCCACCTGTATGTCATTCCAATTCGGCACATGAGTAGCATCATGCACATACTTCTTTAAAACAGAAATGTGAAAAACATTGTGGATTTTTAAATTATTTGGCAATGCCAATTGATATGCAACAGCTCCTATCCTTGATAGGATTTCGAATGGTCCACAATACCTTGGTGCTAATTTAGCACAACTCCCAAGCTTCAAAGAACTTTTCTTGGGCTTTACCTTTATAAAAACATGGTCTCCTACCTGAAATTCTCTTTCAGTGCGTTTCAAATCAGCATAGTTTTTTTGCCGATCTTGGGCAACCTTTAAGTTACCTTGAACCTGTTTCATGATTAGCTCCATTTCTTTGAATAAATCTGTTCCTAACATCAATCTGTCTACAGGATTATCCCAAGAAATTGGAGTACAACATTTTCTTCCATACAAAATATCAAATGGGCTTAACTTAGCAGATGCTTGATAATTATTATTGTAGGCAAATTCTGCTAAGTGTAAGAAATCTTCCCACTTAGATGGCTGATCTTTAACATACAATCTTAACATGTTTTCTAAAATATGATTTACCCTTTCTATTTGACCATCAGTTTGTGGGTGGAAAGAAGTGCTGAAATTTAATTTAGTATTTAATCCTTTAAACATTGTTGTCCAAAAATTGCTGGTGAACTTAGAGTCTCGGTCTGAAATAATTACCTTTGGAATTCCGTGTAAACGAAAAATTTGCTTCATGAAAATATCTGCAATGTTAGAAGCCTTGAAAGTAGTTTTAATAGGAATAAAATGAGCAGCTTTACTAAGTTTATCAACAACAACCATGATTGAGTCATTATGCTTCTGATTTTTAGGCAAACCTATAATAAAATCAATGCTTATAATTTCCCATTTCCATTTTGGAATTGGTAAGGTCTGCAATAGCCCAGCTGGATGTTGGTGTTCATCTTTGATTGTCTGACATTCAAAACATCTAGCTATATATTCAGCAACTTCACTCTTCATGTTGGGCCAAAAATACTCATTTCTTAACATAGTTATCATTTTCTAATAACCAGGATGCCCTGAATAAGGACTCTTGTGAACTTCATCTAAAATCAGCAACTTAACCTTCAAAAAATTAGGTACATAAATTTTGTTTTTATATGTTAAGAAGCCTTTTTCATTAATACTGTAATCTGTTATAAAATTTTCAGATGAATTTTCAACCACTTTATCATGTAATTTTTGGTGATTTTTGTCTTGCTTAATTCCTTCTTCGATCTGATTTTCCAGATCAGTTTTAAAAGTACTGATTGCTGCCACAAAACTCAATCTAGCATTTCTGCTCAATACATCAGCAACCTTATTCTCCTTTCCATTAATGTGATGAATCTCAAAATCATACTCACCAAGGAAAGCTAACCACCTAGCTTGCCTTGCGTTAAGATTTGTTTGATCCAATAAATACTTTAAGCCTTTATTATGAGTCATTAAAATGAATTTTCTTCCAATCAAGTGATGGCGCCACATTTTTAGTGCATGTATCACGGCTTCCAACTCAAGATCATACGTTGCATAATTCTTTTCATGTATTTTTAGCTTCCTTGACTCAAAAGCAATTGCATGACCTTCTTGACTTAAGACCCCTCCAAGTCCTTCATTGCATGCATCCGTGCATACGACGAAATCCTTATTGGGATCCGCAATTTTTAAAATGGGTGCTGTAGTTAATAACTCTTTTAACTTATTAAAACTTTCTTGACACTTTTGATCCCATATGAATTTCTTCCCTTTCTTCTGCAAAGAAGTGATAGGATTAGCAATTCTAGAGAACCCTTCAATAAACTTTCTATAATAACTTGTTATTCCCACGAATGATCGTACATTTGTTATGTCTTTTGGGACATGCCATTCATTAATTGCTTTTATTTTATTAGGATCAACATAAATACCATCTTTAGAAATTATATGACCAAAATACTGAATTTTATCTTTATAAAAATCACACTTATTGAACTTAGTGTAAAGCTGATGTTCTCTAAGTACTTGTAAAATGATTTTTAAATGTTCGTCATGCTCTTCTTTAGTTTTTGAGTAAACCAGAATATCATCAATAAATACCACTATGAACTTATCCAAATATTTATGCAGAACGTTGTTCATTAAGCACATGAACACTGCCAGTGCGTTGGTTAGCCCAAAAGGCATAACTACAAACTCGTAGTGTCCATAACGCATTATGAATGCAGTTTTGAATATGTCCTCGTCTTTTATCCTAACTTGATGATAACCCGACCTTCAATCAATTTTAGTGAATATCTATGCTCCATGTACTTGATCAAATAGATCATCTATGCGGGGTAAGGGATATCGGTTCTTAATTTTCATCTTATTAAGCTGACGGTAATCAATGCACAAACGCATGGTACCATCCTTCTTTTTAACAAAAATTACTGGTGCTCCCCAAGGGGACACACTCGGTCTTATGTAGTTTTTATCTATTAATTCTTTCAGCTGAGATTTTAACTCGTTTAACTCCAGAATATTCATCCTATAGGGAGCCTTCGAGTTTGGTATCGCACCGGGTACTAACTCAATGGTGAAATCAAGTTCCCTTTTCGGAGGTAATCCTGGAATTTCTTCTGGGAATACGTCAGAAAAGTCCCTAAGGATGGCAATATCCTCTAGTTTTAACTTATCTTCTTTAGATGTACACTCATCATTAATAACATTAATAGCAAACTTACAGCCTTTTTTGGCAGCCCTCTTTACTTGTAAAGCAGAAATCTGTCTTACTGAAATCTTCCTATGAATTCCTTTTACTGTTTCTGAATTACCTTCATTATTTACACATGTAAAAGATTTGTCATAACAATTCAGTAAAACTCTATGCTGTTCAAGCCAGTCCATACCAATCAACAAATCATATGATCCTAAGGGTAAAACATTCAGATTAATTTGAGTTTTCAACTGACTTAAAAATACTTCACAATTCTTGACATAATCTGTAACCTTTCTTTTAGTTCCTGTTGCAAGCTGAACTAACCATGCATTATCAAATTTCTCTATTTTTAACTTGCAACGGTTTACTAAAGTAGGTGATATATAACTTAGATTTGCACCTGGATCTATTAAAATAGAAATAGACTCGTTTTGTATCATACCTTCAATTTCGACCATGGATGTTTGATGGTCTGCTTGTCGGTTCTCCAGTGCTGCATTTATCCTAGGCATTTCTCTTGCGATATCTCCAACTATAGGTTCTGCTTGCATAGTATGAATATTGTTGGCTGTCCTCTTGTTGCGTGGGCAATCTGCTCTCTTATGTGGTCCACCACATTCATAACACTTTATGGGTCCTTTCTGCTCAGCATACCTGTTGTTGTTGTTATTGTTATTGTTGTGATTATTATTATTAGGTACATTTCTTGCAGCAGTAGAGTTCTGAGATGCATTATTCTGATAATTATTAGGAAAATTTATGTTATTAAAATTTTTCTTAAAACCTCTAGCATTATGATTAAAATTCTTCTTTTTATAGTCATATTGATTAGTCTTATTGTTCTTCCAGCTAGTTATTCCTTCTCTTTTTCTGTTTTGATCAAAACAAAAATTTGCCTTCCTCATGGCCTCTTCCAAAGTGGAAGGATTATCATACTCAATATGATCTTTTATATTAAAAGGTAAACAACTGAGAAACCTTTGCACTTTAGGATTTTCCTCGACCATGTAAAGCACGTACCTCAGCAAGCTAAGGAACTTGTTGCATAGTTCTTTCATGTTCATTGTACCCAACTTTAAATCGTAAAAATCCTTTGACTTATCTTCAAAGTATTGTTCTGACAAAACTTCTTTTTAAACAAACTTTTAAACATAGTCCAAGTTACTTCTTTTTCTTTTATACTCTTGATCCTTTTAAGATCCCGCCACCATATATATGCCTTCTCGGTCAGATTGTAAATAGCCATCTTGGCTTTCAGTTGAGAAGACTAGTCGTAGATATTAAAGTACTTTTTCATTCGAGACAACCAAGCTTCTACTATCTCACCCTTCTCACTTTCGCCATTAAAAGTGGGTGGCTTAATCTTTTTAAATTCCCCAGTAATATGTTCATGATATTTATGTTTTCTCTTTTTAGAGAAGCATTCACTGTTACTGCTGTCATAATTTAAGTCATTATTACTTGAATAAGATTTAGAGGACGAGTAACTGTTCCTTTTATCATTTCTTGTTTTCTTATGCTTATGTTGGTGGGACATTATTTCATAATCAACCTTCAATTCTGATTTTCTTCCTCTTTCATCACTATGACAGTTTCCTTTTAAATTATGTTGTAACTCTTCCTGTACCTTAAGGATCCGTTCATTTTCTTCTTTAACAGCTTTTAACTCAGATTTTAAATCCTGTACAGTGCCTAAAATTTCAAAAGACTGGTTGTTTAATTCAACATAGATTCCTTCAGAATTATTATGATTAATACGTTCATTATGAGGAGATCTGTCCTCTGCTGATTCCTCTAGTATTTCCATACCTGCAATTAAAGGTCAATCTGTTCTGTGCAAAAATAAAATTAAATTGCAAAAGTTAGTAACATAAACTTTCTGATTTATTTTCTGTTTGTGCGCATGAGCCTAAATCAGGCCTAGAGTTTGAACTTGCACCCTGATACCACATGTAACATCCCAAAAATCGCAAAAATTAAAAAATTTTGATATAGCCTAATTCATAAGAGAAATGCTTTCTGTGGAATGAAAGTAATTTAACTAATAAATAATAACAGCTTCATAAAATTATCGTATTTATTCTTGATCATAAAAGATACTTGATTATAAATAAGATGTGACAGAACAATGTTTATTTCATTATGTGTAATGATCTGGTAACAATACTGATGAATTGTTTGCATATTTCTGAAGGGGTTCCTACAGGGTGCCCTTGGGTTTACTTAGCTTTGATAGCTAAAGCATTGGATTGTTTTCTTTCGCAGATCTGTAGGTAAGGTAATAGAGTAATTCCAGTATTTCAAGGCAAGTTATAAGCTTCAGCAAGTCGTCTTTGTTTTTAATATAGATGTATATACTGCCGTGCATGAAGATAGCGATGGTATGAAATTTTGGTTTATCTTTATCAACTTGTATCATCTTTATGATAACATTTGTATGTGTTGCTATCAATGTTTTACACTATACTTATGTTGTATCTGTTGGTAGGATCAGTGGTATTACGGCTTATATTATCAGTCTGAAAATGCGACAAGGTTGATCGATGAATGACCCCGGGTAGATAATGCCACAATTACATTTAAAGTGGAACTCCTGGAATTTGACATTTGCAATGTATTAAGTTTGAAAGGCCAAAGTAATAACGTTATGTTATGTCACTTTATAAACAAGATGCTGCTTGATATAAATCGTATGCGACACATAAGATTTGGTGGTCAAACCCTAGCTTTCTAAATAGTGTGAGGGTTAGAATTTCAATACATTAACCTTATGCAAAGTGACCTAGTTTTTATAATTGTAATGCATGTTTACTATATGCATGAATTTAAATGTTTAACTTATGGTAGCACCTACAAACTAAGGCTTGTGTTGATTTCTAATACATGCTTGATATAAAAATATATCATGTCCTTTGATTTGGCAACATATAAAAACTATGCGAATTGAATAGCATTGGAAACACTATATGCAAATCTCCTATGGTTCGAATGTGCATTGCACACATGTTATACGAACTATAACATGGTTTAAAGCTTTAGATGTGAATGTCATATCATAGTATGATCATACCCTATGGTTTTGAAACTATACAACGGTTGTATGACAATGGTGATAATATCCGAATCGTGCTGTAAGCCATAACTCGATGCTGACATGAATTAAATGTAGTTGCAGGTAATGGCCTGGCAGGTGATACGTAATTTTCGGCATTAAATATAAACCTTGTGTGATGGCAGTGGTTTGCTTCGATGGCTCCTACGTGTTACTGGCTCCACGTGATATAGTTGTATGAATGGTGATAACTTAGTCAAGCTGTAGGTTCAGCTCAGCTCTAGTGATATGGCACTCCAACTGTGCTAGCTATTTATTGATGTTATTAATGGTGATTGATCGTTTCTCTGCCTTGGTACTGTCGTGGCTTGGTTGGTCAAATGTTTATCATTGATCTATTTGCCTCGATCCATGAGATCTAAAACCCTAAGGGAGTCTCGCATTATTGTTTGTTGTTTGCCTTAACGCATTCATTTGGAGTTTTGTTTGGGGAAGAGGCCGACAGGCCGTTGGTTAGCAGGGCTTGACCCAGGGTGGTTTGTTGATGGCTCTATAACTCCATTCTCTATAAATTTTATGGTGAATCTTATTGTATAAGTTGCTCAGTTTTGAAGAGTGTGAGGCAATGAAGCCCTGTGGCTTTCGTTGTGTGACAGATTAGGTTTTTGGTGTGATTTAAACTCAAAATTTGATAGAGGTTCAGTTGCATGCTACCTTGTTGCGTTGGTTGGATGAATTTAAAGTATGAAGCACTCCATCCATCTGTCAAGGTGAAGGTAAGTTGACTCGTAACACTGTTTATATAATACAGTTTTGGTTTATCAACATTTGTTGGAACTCCTTGTTATCTTCTTACAGTTTGTGTGGAAGATACTGCCTTCGTTATGGATTTACAGTGCTGGGTTTTGATGGAAATGGATGGCACGCTATAAAATGGTAAGCCCTGGTGGAAAAACCCTCCGTAGGTTCTCCTAGCAGTTTTGTGGCAAACATTCGAAGTTGTAACAACGTTTTCCTGGAAATCGTGGTTCAAAACCCATGTTGTTTTGTGTTACGCCTGTGTTAGGATGTTTCTCAGCTTGCAGAGTCGATGTAATAGTTTTGTAGGCTACTGTACAGTGTTTGGGTTTTGATTTTGAACTAGGCAATGTACCTCTGTCAATGAGGGTTTCGAACTCTGTTATGTTGATAATAAAAGTATGCTTACCAATCTATGTTGCAGTAACTATTTTGTGCTCGTTGTTTTGGGGCTTGGCCCATGAACAAAACCTGTGACTCTTTGATTTATAAAGTGGAAAGAATTTGTGTGTTAACAGACCTCTGCGTTCGAATTTGTTGTAAAACGAAACAATTTGTGTAACTAGGTTTTAGCACACATGTTGCTATTATTTTCTTTATGGACTGTGAACTTATGAATTGTTTAAACAATGGAAAAAGGAATCGTGTGCTATATATGAATAATGAAAATACTGCTACTGTCTTTTAAACGATGGTTATATGTTTGTAAAACATGATAGGCTTCAACCTATATGCAGCGTCGGTGATTTGTAAGAGATGATTGTGTTTTCGATCTATAAGCTTTGTCAAGGGTTAGGGTTTGACTCTGTTTAAAAAAATGTATGGATATTAGTTGACTCGTCAACAAGCCCTCGGCAATCCACACTTGTTTTTACTTCTCCTATTTAGAGGCATTCTATTGTTAATAAAATAGTGAAACTATGTAATGATAGGGAGCTTGTTTAACTAGCTCGATTCTATAGAAAAGAATACATTTGTGTAAATTTTGTTTTATGGCTAAAGAAACATGTGTTTGGACAATAGTTGAGAACTGTTGAAATAAAAGATATCTTTTAATATCCTTGTTTCTATCGTTCGATAATAAATTCAATAGTTTGAAGTTTGGTTTTGAAAGTGAAATATGTAACCCTAGGTTTGTAATATGAGACTTCTGTTTGCTTATCTATCTTGTATGTACAATAATGGAAATAACAGTAGATTATAGTAAACTTTGAGAAGAAGATAAATGGAAACTATAAACCCTAAATTGAAACTTGAAAATGACATATCAGTTCTGTATGATGAGATTATGCAATCGTCTTTAATTATGTATCAGCAATGATCTCAATAATAAATTATAAAGCACAGTAATAATCTTTTAAGATAGTAACTTCTATTTGATGGAATAAAAAAACAGTACTGTAAACAAAAATACATAAATCAATGTTACTTACTAATAGTAGGAAAATTAACAATTTATGCAGAGTTGTTCTTTTCATCATCTTGGAAAATTTGCCCATCATACCTATCTATCTTAATTTGTCTTTGTACTAGAGTACGGTGCAATTCCTATGGCATGGGGAAAAATGCAGAGAATATTCATTTCATTCATCAATTCTATTCAAGGTTTTTAATATGATTGAGAAACTAAAAGTAGGGTAACAAAACCATAATACATTCTGTGATTAAAAATTAAATACTTGAAATAAACAGAGTTAACTACTTAATAACATAATAACAAATAGAACCTGTAGATGAAGATAGGGTTGAAAAACACCCAAGGAGGCCTGTTCCTCCCAACCTATTCCATAAGAAGCAGCTCAACTGCTGGCTTCTTGTGAACCCCCGAGCCTGATTACTGATTTAATAAGTGGGTGGAATCTGTGTAGAAGCAAGGCACTCAAAAATGCCTTCTCCACTCAGCATCAACCTCCTCAAATAACATGCCTTCTCCACTCGGCATCAACCTCCTGAACTCAATAAGAGTTTGGCAGACTCACAACATGATCAACAACATAGCATATCCCCTCATCAAATCTCTTGGGTGCAAACACAGCAAAACCCCAAGGTAAATTTCCTCATCAGGAAAAGTGATGAAGCCCAGTTCATAATTTGATGGCTATTATATAGACTGCCTAGGTCTTTTAGTGGTCAGTTTGGAATAAATGAGCCTCAAGCTCCAATCCCATCTTTTAGGGCACTATGACCACATTTCAAGGGAGTTGTCCCATACTAACAGCTAGTTAGTTGCATCATGATGCTGCCACTTGTCCATTTCCTTCTACCCCAGATTCCGTTCCACCTAGTGGATTAGTAACCACTCTTTCAACAGTCCTCTTAGGTGTTTTTCTCGTATTTTATTTATTTGATAATAATATATTGTGCAAATTACAGTTATCCTTGGACACCTGTCCAACATAAAACTTTACAATAAAAGTTATAATAATGTTTGTTAACACAAAATGTTTTCAAACAAAAATGGTATATTACAAGCGACGTGGAGCGAAATAAAGAGAATATGCGAAAAATGAAAGACAATTTGGTGAAAATGCGAGGAGAAGGGATAGAACTTAAAAGGAAACATGATGCCATTATATCCTAGAAGGAAAGGATAATGAATGAATACCAGAATTTGGAAATAGAAAAGGATGGATTAACTGCACAATTAATGATTATGGAAGAGGAAAGGAGTGACTTTGAAGCTCAAATCACTCAGTTAGAGTCAAGAGAGTTGGCCGCAAACCAACAGGTCAAAGAATTGAAATCTCAGGTGGAGGAATTGGTCAAGGAGAAGGAATCTTTGGCAGATCAACTAGAGTTGGCTGACAAGAGGAAGCAAGATATAACCCCGTTTTGTGATCAAGCCTGCAAGATTCAGGAACAAATATATCATTCTCAATAATTTATCAGAGATGAAATCTGCAAGATGAAGCTAATGATGGAAAGAATGAAGGTGATAGCTGCGGAATCACTGGCATTCAGGAAAGGGTTGTTGGATATTGCAGATAAGGTAAAAAAGCAGATGCTATGGAAGGAAACTAACTCAGAGTTCCATGATCATCTTCCCCAGAAGATAACAAAAGACCTGATGTCCGAGATGGCACTTCTGAAAATTTGCAGGAAAGATGCTAGGAGATTAAATAATGAAATTCCCAAGACCATTGAAAAGTTCCATGAAATTCCCAAGACCATTGAAAAGGTCCATGAGAAGTGTCACATCCCTTTAGCCCTGAATATGAATGAGCTTCCAACAAATGACCAACACATAGCACATCTGCAAGATGGGTTGCAGGAAGATCTAGAGTATATTAGGAAAGTGGATTCTCTCACAGAAGAAGGCATTCATCACTTTGTGGGACAGGCTTCTATAAATGCATATTTCCTCGAAGACAGTTGCAAGGCTACAGCATAAGGGGTGGCGCATATAGAGGCACAGTTGTCAATTCATTAAGTGACTTTGCAAGTATTGGAACCTATCAAATATAAGACCATAGCTGAAGAAGCTAATGTGTGGGAAGAATATATGTCTAGTTTGGCGGGGCACACCTAATTTTGTTTAAATTGTGAATTTATTTTTGTATTTTCCTACGTAAGCACAAAATGAAAATTTTTAGGAATTCCCAGGGTTAGGGTAAACGAGGATTCACTAGATGAAAAACTCTTTTGTAATATAAATAGAGGAGGAGGAGAGGGATAAAAGACTTTTTGCTAGAATAATAGAAGTTAGTCCATTCTGTAAGAGAACTATTTTTCTGCTAATAAGAAGGAACTATTTGCTGGGAAACGTTGCACAAATATTTTGCTTGGAATGTGTGGAATATTTAATGTGGAACTACTTCTTCTTGCATTCATAACTCATACTGTGAGATTGTTCTAACTTTCTTGAACTATTTCAATGGTGATGAATGGTTTTACTTTCCATGCAAATGTTCATGTGTAAAATGAATAATAAATTGTTTTAATCATATCAAAGCTATCTTTGGTATTCTTTCTGCTATAAATGTGAATGTTGTTTTGAAACAACTATCTATTAGACTTATATTAACATTTACAGTTTATTACTTTAAATTCAAATTTTCTCCCTGCAGGGATAGGATAGTTAGTTTAATTAGAATAGGAATAGATAATTGATAAGGCAGGAGCAGTAAGACGAGAGGTAAGAACCTGCGCATCGCTAGTGTGGTTTATGTCTATCAATTATATGCATTTAATTAGGGCACTTGAATCTCATAATTAAATATAAAATTACATAAACGGTGAACTGGACCACAACCGGTAAAGAACTTAAAAAATCACACTCATGGTAGTCGGACCGTTAACCAGATGGATTCCCCACACAAAACGATGAGCGCTCTAATTGGGCTTTCTCACCAGGGAGAATCCCTATTGTTGGTGCAGAAAGATTTTTTGGGAATCAACAGTTTTGGAACTAGAAGGAGGGAATATCGTGCATGGATGGCAGAGGAGATCCATTTGTACGAAGAGATTCCTCTATAAACCCACTTGACAAATCTTTACCAAAAGACTTTGTTCTAGAACCAAAAGATCAAGAAAACCTAAATTCTGGAGGTGAACACCAAGAACCTCTATACATTGTCCCATTCGAGGAGGTAGACCACTTCCAAAGGCATACACGCTCCTACATAATAAAACTTGGTGGGTTAAACATAATTCCTGCATTTCCTAGAAGGCGAGTTCCTAAGAAATAAATCCAATACACCAGATATTCGGTGCTTGTAGAAAATTTGGAAGAATTGATGGATTTATCTTTTCAATAAATCAAAGATCCCCTTGATTAGTTGAGACCTGAATCCCCTCCAGCTCAGGTAATTCCTCATACCCCACCACATTCACCACCACATTCTCCACCACGATTATGGATGGAAATGTTAACCAACCTGCGTGGAGAGCAAGGGGACTGCTTAATTTGGTTCTTCCATTACACGATCTTCCCAAACATCCAGAAAGGGTGCTACCTAATTTTGATCCTGGAAGAGGCATTTCTGCTGAAGACCACCTGAAGAGTTTCTATTTGGCTCTCAACCTTTTAAATGTAGAACATGAAGATGTGGTTTGCATACTTTTTCCTTATTCTTTTGAGCCAAGGGAATCTTCTTGGTATTTTAGTCCACAAGCTAATTCTATAGAATATTGGGATGGCTCTGAAAAATGGTTTTTAAACAAATTTGGAAATCAAAGGACCGTTGCCACGCTCATGAAAGAACTGTTATCTATTAGGATGGAGAGGAAAGAAAAGGTGCAGGAGTTTAATCAGAGATTTACTACCTTGTTAAATAATTTCAGTGCTGCAACAAAACCTGCTGAGGAAGCTATGTTGGTCAAAAGAGTGGTTAAGGCTACTTTAATAGAAAACTATGAGGAAGCTAAGAAGGTAGAAGCTTACTTGGATAGTATTTCAAATCATACATTAGAATTGGAAGTGAAACCAGCAGCTAGCAAGAAGCCTCTCATATTAGCCGGACCTAAAGAAGAACCCTTGAATGAACTGGAAACCATGGTTAAAATGGTACAGAAATTATCTAATAAAATAGTGGACCTAGAGAAATATAAGGGAGCTATTACATATAGAAAACCATTTAATCCCTTCCACAAGAAAAGGGAAGAAAGTGGACAACCTCTACCGCCTATAACTAATTCCGTTGTCCTAAATTTGAATGAGGTTGGCATGGAACATTTCTGCACTTTTCACCAAGAGCATCACTCTAAAAAGAGCTTCCCAAAATGGATAAACTCAATGAATTTAGTAATGAAACAATTGTTAGATGCACACCTGACAGATCATAAAGATCTAGGAGAAGACGAAACGAAAGAACAAGAAGAAACAATTGAGGAAACAACAATGGTATTATGGGATTGGGCTCCCACTTTCGGATTTAATGAAGAGGAACAGGCTGAATAATTACAAGTATCATCGGTAAACATCACTATTGATGTATTTGTAACTTCGGAAGATATTCACTTGTCTATTGTATGTATTACATTTGTACTTTATTGTATCCCCAACGAAGATGTATTATTCCTTCGATTGGAAGTGTCGTCATGTGTACTTGCAAGTGTCACAAGTTATATTGTAAGTGTCGTAACTTATACTTGATAGGTTATTAGACCACCTTGTTGGGGTTGGCCTTGGATGAGTCATGTGGGTCAAAGGGTTATTAGACCACCCTATTGGGGGTTGGCCCAGTCATCATTGTGTTATGTGGTTAAGTTAGGGCCGACCTAGTTGAGTAAAGGTCAAGTGATGTAGTGTATAAATAGAGAGTGTGTTTCTCTCATTTTACACATTCTATTGTTCACTCACTTCGCATTAGTGAGAGAAGACGAGGATGCGCACAAGTGGACGAGGAGCATGTTGCTGAAGATATCTATCTCTTGGTTTTGATCATGGTGATCCTTGTATTGATGCTTATTCTATCTTTGAGGAAGTTGCGGGGTTTTTCACCTTCTTGGTTTTCCCCGATGAAATATTTTGTGTCTCTTGTATCTTGTCTCTTATGCTTGATATGATGTACATGTTGTTCTTTCAGTTAAGATCCTAGATCATAATGTATTAAATTCTGAAAAACCTAACATGGTATCATAGCTAGCCTGAAAGAAGGCATGGTATGGAATTTATGACACTTGTTGCACTTGCGAAGCTAGGGCTTGATATAGAAAAAACTATTCATCGTAGCACTTTCGCTATAAATTCATTTTGGAAAAGTTTTAGGATCTAAAAATATTACATGTTGAATATAATATCCCCATGTACCTTGTATCCGAAGGAGAGCCTCTAATTCGTTGTACTTTCATATTTATGATCTGTACAATATAGGGTTTTAGCCTCTTCCAGATCTCAGTCATAAACAGGTGACCTAGGAAAAAAGGTCACAACTTGGCCTAGGAAGCTCTAAATGAAATTTAGTAAAAAGTGGAAGGTAGGGAAGGGACAGTACTTTCACAGGTCCGATGTTCAGAGTCTGAAATTGAACCAGTGACACGTGGCACTTCGTACAAGTTCGCTCTCATGTTTTATTCCATAAACAGGTCACGTTGCGACACTTGGCATAACTCTCTCTCAGAGAATCCATTTGTTGGTTGTGGAGCCAGATCTTCTAGTCTCATAAATGATATTGTATCAGCCGTGTTTGTACCCCAGTTCTATATGATATGTAGGTGGACTGTACACTCACCCCAGCGGGGGGGCATCGCCCCCCCACGGGGTTCCAGGGGGGACCATCCCCCCTGGCTGGGGGGTCCGGGGGCCAGCGGTCCCCCGGCGGGGGTTCGGGGGCAGCGCCCCCGAGAAATGGGGGTTCGGGGGCAACGCCCCCGAAGGAAATTTTTGGGGCTGTTTTCGCCAGCTGTTTTGCGGGCCCATGGTTTTGGGTATCCCGTGGTATTTTCCCATTGTATTTCCCTTATAAAAGAAGGACATTGTAATACGGCTAGTGTAGATGTATTAGGTTTTATGCATTGTATAGATCCTTGAGATCTGGAGAGAGACTGTAAAAACAGAGAAGAGGAAGTGCAGCGGTTGTGCTGCAGGTTGTATCCCTTCGACTTGCTGGACGGTAATAATAATAAGGACTGGCAAATTCAGTGTGGACGTAGCCCAAGTTGGGTGAACCACGATATATCTGTGTCTCTCTTGTAATGTGTATGTGTGATTATATTTGCATTTCTGTTTATTGTTATTGCTCTGCGATCCTATTTTTCAAACACCATTTGAGGTAAAAACTCTGGGGTTGGAAATATAACAGGTCTGGCTACAACAGGTCAAATTTTCAGACCCTATAGATATGGAATTTCAGAGTTACACCAGAAACAATCAGGTGCATATTTCTATCAAAACAAAATTGGATTTTGAGCACCTTCATTCATGGCTCCGGGAATTTAGGGTTTCGAATAATGTTGGAATTTTTTTTATCAGAGACCACGGCTGGATGCTCCTCATAAAAATCAAAATTTAGAGACCAAGATAAATTTTTTTGGTTGGGCAGAAGGTCGGGCTTGATCAAACCCTAGTTTGGGACTTTGATCGGAAAGGTGAAAAATTAAGGCTTCTGCAAAAATAGGAATTTTTGAAATCTGTGACCATAGCTGGAGGCTCCTTGGAAAAATCAAAGTTTAGAGCTTTGGATCAAACTATTTGGTTGGGTGAAGCTCTGGGAAACTCAAACCCTAATTCAGGGTCCTCCCCAGTGAATCTGGATTATTGAAAAGCAAATTTGAGGGTTAAAACTTTGCAATTTTAAAATTTTGAGTATACCAGGTTGATAAGCTCATCAAGGCGCATCTTTCTATCCTTTTAGAAGTTTGAAATTCAAAGTTTGAATTTTTAGGGTTTCCCTGACAAACCCTAATGCAGCTCCCAATCCAGTTTCTGCAAATCAAGTGGATTGGGTTAATCCTAGAAGAGAATGGATTGGTCACTTGCATAAGTGAAGAAGTTCTAGTTTCAGAGGGAGATGAGGCTAAGGCCTTACATAAGAAAATTACAAGCAAACTCGACAGGCATGACTTACGGGTATGTTTCGAAATTTGCTCATGATTAATTTTATGATATGTTTGTCTTCATTAATATTAGTACAATCTTGATTAATTTTAGACCTGTCGTATCACCTTAATACAAAAATATGAATGCATGATAGAAGATATTCATTGATTAGGGTTTTGACACTTATGATTGTACTAATGCATTGTGGTGTTGTATGAGGTTGATGTTGTCCGCTAACATGTAAGGTACATCAAGAAAGACAAATCATGTTCTAGTTCAAGAACATATAACCATGGTGACATGAAGACAAAGATTTATCCATTGTCATGGATCACATAGAAGATCTACTACAAGGTATGTATAATTTGGTTCCACAATGGTTAACTTATGAGATATGCAGGTCACTAGCACAAGTCATTGAAGAGAACAAGAAGACATTGCTAGACATAACTAGCAAATATGATAGCCAGGTATGTTTTTCCTATATCAAGTTAGAATCCTACCTTGTGATAGGATCTCTTATCTAAGTATACTTGGTATGATTGATAATGATTATTCATGAAGTTATAAGTTTGAGTAATCATATTATGTTTCTTACTTTGATTGATGATATGACTAACCAGAAGAGTCCTATGGTCAAATAAGAATATGCATGAGTAAAAGAAGTATTCCCTGAAACCTTAAATACTAATGTTTATTATCTGTGTTTGAAATGATCATGACTATACATGTTTAAGATTATTGTGTTTTGATAGTATTGAGATTATACTAATGAATGTATGATTATGTATGAGATCTCGAGGATAAAACAATAGTGATACTAGTAAGCATGCATAGTGATCAAGGATATAAGTTAAAAGGACAGGTAATCCAGGAAGCAAAGATCAAGAGGGAGCACACTCCAGTAGTTCCTGCAAGGAAGCAAAGATTGAGAGGGAGTCCACCCATCAACAACAAACAAAGATAAGTATTTGAATTGCCATTTCTTATATACTTGTTTATTTAAATAATATTGTTCAATGATGTATATGCCTATGTTCCTAGACTTAGGGTGTGTATTATGCATATTAGAATAATTGCATTAATGAACAATATACTACTAATATGCATATGATGGGTAAGTGGCCTATGGCACTGTACAACCTTCTATTGCTACTTATCTAAGAATGAAACCTCTTTGCTTACATGTTGGGAGTTGTGCACACTCTTAACAATGTTCTGGTAGAGATTGAAAGGAATCTAGAAGGTTACGGGATATGGATAAATGTTGTATTGAAGCATTGGCTAAAATAATTGCATAAATGTATGACATATTTCTTTATGTGTAAGAATTTGTTCTAAAAACTATGAGATGTTTTCTAATCATGCAATTTAACTTGTTTGTAGGAAAGATCGTATACCATCACCTACAAAAGAACTACAACATTTGTTCCAGCAATGAAGTTCAAACTATCTATTGAAGATATTGAAGAATCTGAAGTTCCCAGGATACGGGATACAGTAAAAGGATGCCATGGTCGAGAAGTACCAATCGATCATGTTTGGGATGCGGTCTTAAGACCTGAAGGGAAGTTTGTTGTGACTTCCAAGTGGATATATAAGATCAAGCATGCTGCAGATGGTAGCATGGAGAAATACAAAGCGAGGTTGTAGCTCGTGGCTTCTCCCAGAAAGAGGAATTGACTATGAAGAGACTTTTGCACCTGTAGCTAGGTACACTTCCATCAGATCAGTACTTGCTCTGGCTGCAGTGATGAAATGGAAGATACACCAGATGGATGTCAAGACAACTTTCTTAAATGGTGTAGTCGAAGAGGAAGTGTATGTGGAGCAGCCACTTGGTTTTGAGACACATGACAGGGAGTCATATGTGTGCAGATTGAAGAAAGCCTTGTATGGCTTGAAGCAATCTCCTAGGACTTGGTATGGTAGGATGGACAGTTTCCTATCCAGTTTGGGCTTTACCAAGAGTAAAGCGGATTCCAACCTTTACTACAAGGTTGAGGAAGGCAATCCAGTGAAACTATTGTTGTATGTGGATGACCTGTTTGTTACAAGCGATGATAGATTGATTGTCGACACGAAGAGAAAGCTTGCTTCCGAGTTCGAGATGAAGGACTTGGGGATGATGTACTATTTCCTAGGCATGGAGGAGTGCAGATGGAATCTTCCTTGGACAAGGGAAGTATGCAGTAGAGATCCTGAAGAGGTTCGGGATGATGGACTACAAGGCCATGGCCACACCTATGGCATCGAACTTGAAGCTTCTGTGTGATGCTTCATATGATCCGGTTGATGTCACTATGTATCGTCAGATGATTGGGTCCTTGATGTACTTGATGAACACGCGACCATATATTTGCTTTACGGTGAACACATTGAGCCAGTTCTTGATGGATCGCATAAGTGTTCACCTGGTTGTTGTAAAGCATATTCTGAGGTACCTGAAGGGTACAGTTGATTATGGCCTCAAGTATTATGCAAATCAAAAGTTTAACCTATAGGGTTATGTTGATTCAAACTCGGTAGGCAGTGTTACAGATAGGAAGAGCACTTCTGGGAGCTGCTTCAGTATGGGATCGGGTGTGATCTCTTTGTTTAGCAGGAAGCAGTCCTGCGTAGCACTGAGTACAGTCGAAGCAGAGTATGTTGCAGCTTGTTCGGCTAGTTATGAGTCAGTATGGCTCCAGAAGCTACTGTCTGAGTTATTTGATTTCCCGTTGGATGCTACTGGTATCTTTTGTGACAACCAGAGTTGTGTGAAGCTTTGTGAGAACCTAGTATTCCATGACAGGTCAGAGCACATTGAGATCAAATATCACTATATCAGGGATATGGTGCAAAGAGGAGCAATGAAGCTCCTGTATGTTGCGACGGATGAGCAGGTTGCCGATGTGTTGACGAAACCACTAGCTAGAGTGAAGTTTGAGTACTTCAGAGGGAGGTTTGGTGTTCTTTAGATTGATGACACTTCGAGGAAGAACTGATGGATACATTTACAGGATCCATTCCAAGCATGGTGAGAGGAGGATCCTTCCCATGGCTGTGGATATAAGCGCTGTGTGATGAGAATCAGAACGATGCTCTAGTTACTGCTCTATATGCATCATGTTGGATGCTTGTTATGATCAGTTGGATCACGTATATGTATATGCATCATGCTGGATGCTTGCTATGATCAGTTGGATCATGTATATGTATATGCATCATGTTGGATGCTTGATATGATTAGGGAGATCATGTATTTGTATATGTATCAGGTGGATACATTGTATGATCAGGTGGATCATGTATTTGTATATGTATCAGGTGGATACATTGTATGATCAGGTGGATCATGTGTTTGTATATGTATTAGGTGGATACATTGTATGATCAGGTGGATCACCTATTTGTATATGTATCAGGTAGATACTTTCTATGCATCAGGTGGATGCATTGTATGATCAGGATGATCATGGATGACGAGCTTCAGGATGTTGCTCCAGATGATATGCATCAGGACGATGCACGGATGATTATCAGGATGATCATGGATGATGAGTATTAGGACGATGCTCCAGATGATATGCATCAGGATGATGCAGTGATGATGATCAAGATGATCATGTGTGATGAGTATCAAGATGATGCTCTGGATTATATGCATCAGAACGATGCTATGATGATGATCAGGATAATCATGTACATTGCGATGATGTATGATGAGTATTAGGTTGAAACTTCGTGGCCGTGGACAGGTTGTGAAGGTAGCATAGAAAATATCCTAAAGATCTGGATAGGTAGAGCGGTGTGCTCATAACAGCCTGGGATATAGAGATCAGGATGGGTTGAGTAGTAAGCTCGTAAATAAGTCCTGGGATGCTCTTTCGAGGTTTTGCTACTAGAGGCATGTAATCCACCCTGGAGATCCGATAGGTTGAGCAGTAAGCTCGTAATCAGTCCTGGGATGCTCTTTAGAGTACTTGCAGGAAGCAAGACGCTCTTTAAAGGTTCTGCCTAACCACATGTAATCAGACCTAGAGATCCGAGAGGTTGAGTAGTAAGCTCGTAATCAGTCCTGGGATGCTCTTTTAGAGTACTTGCAGGATGAAAGACACTCTTTAAAGGTTTTGTGGTGTGTGAGGTCACATATAATCAGCCCTAGAGATCCGAGAGGTTGAGTAGTAAGCTCATAATCAGTCCTGGGATGCTCTTTAGAGTACTTGCAGGATGCAAGACACTCTTTAAAGGTTTTTTGATAGTCAACATGTAAAAGATCCTATAGTCCGAGATAGGTTTTGTTGATGCACATAATAAGTCTTGAGGATTCCACAGTACGGCCAGTGATGATGAAGACCTATAGGTGGTGGGCCTACATCTAGCATGAAAAAAGGATGGCTCTGTAGAACTTCCTATGACGAGAAGAATTATGAGATAGCACCAGTGATCGAGATGATGAGTACAGCAGCAGTGACGATGATGCTCCATGATCCAGTGATGATGATCCAGCTCCACTATTGAAGACTTGTGCCTATATGTATTGATGACTTGTGTCAAGAGAATACCTTCCTAGTTAAGAGGGAGTGTTGATGTATTTGTAACTTTGAAAGATATTCACTTGTATATTGTATGTATTACATTTGTACTTTATTGTTTCCCCAATGGAGATGTATTATTCCTCTGATTGGAAGTGTCGTCATGTGTACTTGCAAGTGTCTCAAGTTATATTGTAAGTATCGTAACTTATGTTGGGTCTAGGAAATGCCCCTTTTTGGCCATCCTCATTTCATCATTTTACCCTAATTATATCCTATTTTCATAAGCTATACTTATGCCTTTTCTCCAGATCAACCAATAATATTGACAGGTATAATTTGGTATTGCTTTATCTGTTTTATGCCTAAGATTGTTAAAGATTCTGGATCCTAGTCCTTGATTTATGCTAATCTGTGTAATTTCATTTAGTCAAGGTCTAGAGCACAGGTGTATCAGCCCAATGGCGCCAGCTGTTACTCTTCAAATCTCGATTCCTCATATTTCCAAGGGACACTGCATTCCTCCACGAGAATCTGTAACTGGCCTCCACTGAAACAAAACCTAGCTACAACAAACAGATCGCATTCCAGCTTGCCAAATCCGTTGATCCATTGATTACTGGAGTAACATCTCCTTCATGAGTAACAGCCTTGTTTGATACGGTTGTAACAGTTAGCTGTAACTACGCAGCATGAAGATCATAGATCTTCATTGCTGCACGATTTTAGTGGATCATGATCTATACTTTCAATGTATAAATATGAGAAGGCTCTTGTATCCTGGGGTTGGACAATTGCCATTTTGCATAAGCTGTAACAGAGCACTGAGACTGTCAATTTCCATCATTAATATGAGAGCAACATTCTTCATTTCTGTGTCTTAATTTGTTGCGATTCTCAGCATCTCTGTTAGAAGGCCAAGGCCCACCTTCTCACAGAGATAGCCGGTTTAAGTAGGTAGGTTAATTTAGCTTTCTTTCTATGTGTGGTGTGGAATTATTGTAGATGTTACTATTAGTTGCAACAGAGGTTAGCTTTCCTTTTGGTAGTTCACGATTGCATCTTGGATAGCTGTAACAGAGTGGTGTGATAGTCGACTGTGTAGGTTAATTCAGTTTAATGCATGTGTGTTTGAATCAGCTGTAACAGCCAAGCTCAATTCCAATATCTTTCAATTGTTTATGCTTTCTAGGATTTCCAGTAATTATCAGTTAGGGTTCAAGCTTATGTTTAGATTTTGGTTGTTGTTGTATCTTCAATTGGTTTATTAGAATAGGCAGATTATGATTGAGTAATAGTAGCTACTAGATGGATCATTTTGGTAAAGATTGAATATTGTATTTTGATCATTATAGGATTTAACTTGTTGCAAAAGTAATCTAGTTTATTTCTATTCTTAAACTTATAACTACTAGGTTGATCTCTGTAGGAAGGTAGCTGCAAATGAATTCCTAGGTGTATGAATTAGATTAGTTCTTTTATGGGATGAGTTTTGCTAGACAAACTAGTAGGATTATTATCTTCATTAGTTAATCAACTGCTTGACATGTTTATGCATAGATTGTGCTCATTTCCATTGAAATAAAAAGACCTCCCTGGGTTTGACAATTTATATTGACCATCCTGTGTGTTAGCTTTAATTAATTGACATATAGGGTGACCAACATTTTGGCGTTGTTGCCGAGGATGGTAATAGATAGACAGAGTTAGTAGTTGGTTTCATTTGATTTCATTTTAGTTTAATTATTTACAGCATGCATGAATACAAGAAAAACAAATCGGGAACCCCCTTTGAATACTAACATTGCAGGTGGAAGAGGTCGAGTTCGTAATGTAGGTCAGGGGAGACATACATACATTGATGAAATAATTGCTAGAGTTGATTCTTCCACTAGACCATCATGGACATCTAAAAGCAGGGTAAATTTTGTTCCTCCCAATCTTGAGCATTCAGCATCAATAGTGGAGAATACAACGAGACCTTCAACTCCTGTTGCAGAAAATAAACCTCCTGAAGATAAGGGAAGTGTTGTAGGTGCACCAGATAGAGAGGAGATCTATCATATCAATGGAACCAGAGTTACTAAAGAAGTGTGGTTGGAGACTCGCCGAGTAGCAGAGGAAGAGAGAAGGCAAGAAGAAGAGAGGAGAAGAGAAGAATGAGCCAAAGCAGAGGAAGAACGCATAAAGGAAGCTGTTGAATTTTGGACTAGAACCATGGTTGGTAGAGAACAGGAAGGAGAGAACGAACATGGGGAGAACTGGGAAGAACATGGGGAGAACTGGGAAGAAGAAGGAGAAAATAATCATCCTGGTAATACCGTGGCTACATTAGAATTCCCCATCCTCTAGACACCTAGAGCAACTCCCATGAAAAATATCTCACCATCAGTTCTCCCAAATTTTCATGGTAAGTCTTCTGAGGATCCCGATGAGTTTATTTTTGAGTTTGATATCCTCTGTCATAGTTATGATTACACATCTAGTGCTCAGAAGCTGAAGTTATTCCCAGCCACCTTGAAAGGAAATGCTCTATGCCCGTTCATGAGTCTGGGTCGTGAGACCATTACTACTTGGGACCAAATGAAAAACACCTTCCTTTCCAAGTACCAGGAATATTGTAGAACTAGGGATAGAAAGGAGGAGTTGTTTAAAATGGTTAAGAAGGATGAAGAAAGCTTGGAAGACTTTGTGGAAAGATTGCTGTACAATTTACAAAGATCTGGTCACGCTGAGATTGGCAAGGATGTGCTCAAGATCATTTTACTACGAGGAATTAGAGAAGACTTCCTTGATATGTTGAATTTGCTGGGAAAAGGGGACATCTCGAAGGAACCTTTTGAGAAGATTGTTGAATTATGTCGAAGGTACTCCAGGGGATCCTCTAGAACCAACAAACGAGACAAAGATCGAGACCAGGATGTCTTCACTAGGACTCAGAAGTTAGCTAGTGGAGGGGCCACTCGAGCAGAAATAGGCAACTTACTGGATAATTTTAAAACATACATGATGAGCTCCATTTACTCAGAATTGGATGTCATGAGATAAAAGCAGAAGCAAGTAGTAGAAGACCTTACACTTGGTGTATTCGTCCTAAATGTAGGAAAAAGCATCCACTGAAAGAATGCCCGCTGGACAAAGCAGAGATATGTAGGATATGTGAACTGGAGCATGATACCAAGGAATGTCCTTCATTACCTAAGGTCAAATAAGTCCTGCAGGCATCCATTCCGGATGTGGAGCCAGCTTACTTCATGGCACAGAAGAAACCATGGCAGCCTCGCAATCAAGGTATGAATCCAGACCCATCATTTTTTCTGAATAATATGAATGGAATGAACAATGTGCATAATATGAATACACAATTCCCTTCACATTATTCTAACAATCAATGGCATCCATCTCATAACCCAATGCATAATCCTAACCCATGGACACCATGGTCACAACAGTCGAACAACCAAGCTCCTTGGAATTCCAACTGGAGAAATTCTTACCAAGGAAATAACTTTCCCCATCACTAGACTCAGTATCAACAATATCCTCTTCAACAGTATCAGCACCAACATTATCAACAACCGCAACTCCCATTCCAAAACAATACCGCACCTATGAATGCACCACCTCGACCGCAGCTACCTACACAACCTAACCCGAACCCAAACAATAAAGCAGTCCACCAATTTGAGACTGCCAACATGCCTGCGTATTCCATCACCCAAATTCCCTGCAATGATATAAAATTATGATTAGGGAGGGTGGTGGAGCCTATTATCACTGAGGATATTTCATCCCCAGTGATTGAAACAGGAGTGAATCAGCACTATGTGAATATGGTTAATTCAACAAGCCCCATTATTGAGGATGTTGATACTCCTATCGAGACAATAGATGAGACTCAGAGAGTAACACACGAAGCATCACAGCCTACACAGTTGATGAGAGAACCACCATACCCTGAATGATTGGCTTTGCAGAAAACAGTGGAATAGCCCCGATTCGATCTCGTGGGAGAATTGAAAATTTTGTATGTTAAAATTCCACTGTTACAGGCCCTCCATGATGTGCCCATTTATGCTAAGACTGTTAGATATTTATGTGTCAAGAAACCAGGAAGAAGGCCCAGGGACCCCCCCACTATCCACGTATTGGGAAAACTTTCAGAATTAATAATGGGGAAGGCCCCTGTGTCAAAATACAATGACCCTCGAAACCCGACTGTTACATTTCACATAGCGAACATGCAAATCCCCAATGTCTTGGTAGATTTAGGAGCACCTATTAATGTTATGACCATAGAGACTATGAAGAAATTGGGACTCACCAAACTTCGGCCGACCCCTACTATTTTGGAACTTGCTGACAGATCAATGATCAAGCCTTAGGGGATCCTAGATGACCTCGTGATCTCAGTTGACTCGTGGGAATACCCTGCGGATTTCTTGGTGTTACAGCCAAAATCCCAGTTGGGGGGACACCCACTGATCCTGGGAAGACCGTGGTTGGCTATAGTAGATGCTTGTATCAACTGTCGGTCAGGTTCTATGACCATTTCAGATGGGACAAAGATCAAGAGCCTAACTTTGTACCCTCCAGCTCGGCCAAGCACAGAAGCTGAAACTCCATTGTGGGAAGATTTGGAGGAGGAAGCAGGTGTGCAACCGTTATTAACAGTAGGGAGAGCCTTAACGTTTCAAGATGAAACTGCGGACGATGCCATTAATAGTTTCATTAGTGAGCCCATGTCAGTCAATAAAAATGTCTATCAAATCTTGGACAGTACTTTAGCTGCAACATAGCAAGAAAATCTTACAGAAGAAACTCTAATCGGTGATGCCAGTATAATTCCAGTACTCAAAAAGTTGAAGAGTGTTCCAGTAGAAATCGGGCCAGGGAAAACATTGAATATTAATCCCAATCTTGCGCCTAGCGAGTTGGAACAGCTAGTCACTTTGTTGAAACAACGTAGGGGAGCTTTCGCTTGGGAGTACACAGACATGAAAGGGATTCATTCTAATCTGTGCACCCATCACATTTATATTAAGAGCGACTCCAAGACTGTGTGTCAACCACAACGAAGGATGAACCTGAACCTATGAGACATAGTGAAAGAGGAGATCCAAAAACTTTTGGAAGCAGGATTTATATACCCGATTTTAGATGGTGAGTGGGTTTCCCCACTTGTGATTGTGCCAAAAAAGAATGTGAAATGGAGGGTCTGCGTGGATTACAGAGAATTGAACAAAGCAAGGCAGAAGGACCACTTCCCCTTACCTTTCATCGATTAGGTCCTTGATACCTTGTCTGGGAAAAAGTATTTTTCCTTTCTGGATGGCTTTAGTGGCTACAACCAGATCCAGATTGCTCCAGAAGACCAGGACAAAACCACTTTCACTTGTCCATGGGGAACTTTTTCATACCGAGTACTTTCTTTTGGGTTGTGCAATGCACCAGCTATGTTTCAGAGGGAAGTGATTGGAATCTTTTTGAAGATGGTAAATGATTGCATGGAAATTTTTATGGATGACTTTACTCCATATGGTGATAATTATGAAGAATCACTGAAAAAATTAGAAAAGGTCTTGAAGCGCTATGAACAAAGCCAGCTCTCTTTAAGCACTGAAAATGCCATATGATGATGAGTGAGGGCATAGTGCTGGGGCACTTCATCTCTTCTAAGGGTATCCAGGTAGACCCAGCCAAAATCAAGGTAATTGAAAATATACCAACTCCTGGGACATAGAAGGATGTAGGCAGCTTCTTGGGGCATGTTGGTTATTACAGAAGGTTCATAGAAATTTTTTCCAAACTAGCTTCTCCTTTGTTCACTCTGTTGATGAAGGATGCATAGTTTGTCTGGAATGATGCATGCCAAACAGCGTTTACTGAGCTAAAGAAAAGGCTATCTGCACCACCCATCTTATGAGGGCCCAACTGGGCTCTTCCTTTTCATATTTCTTCGGATGCTTTAGACACTACGATTGGAGCAGTTTTGGGATAGCAGGAAGGTAATGCTCCCTATGCAATTTATTACATTAGTAAGAACTTATCTCCTCTTGAACTGAACTATACTGTCATAGAAAAGGAATTCCTTGCCATTGTTTATGCCATCAACAAATTTAGACATTATATTACTGGATATTCCACTTTTGTGCACACTGATCATTCTGCTATCAAGTATTTAATGAATAAACCAATCACAAATGCTAGAGTTACTAGATGGCTACTACTGTTACAGGAATTTGATATCACAATTATTGATAGACCATGGAAGGAAAATGTTGTTGCAGATTTCTTATCTCGACTTACTAATAGTGATGACAATTTAACAGTCAAAGATTCCTTTCCCGATGAACATTTGCTTGCAGTATTAGCTCATTCCCCATGGTATGCAGATATTGCTAAGTTTTTGGCTGCAGGTAAGCTCCCAGCACATCTGTCGAAGAGAGAAAGAAAGAATATCATACAACAGAGTGCTAGGTACTACTGGATTGATGGCCATCATTTCTACACAGGGCTTGATTTAGAGATCAGAAGATGTGTTAGAGAAGATGAGATCTTTAGCATTCTTAAAACTTTCCATGATGAGCCCTGTGGGGGACATTTTTCTGACAAAAGGATAGGTCATAAAATTTTGAGAATGGTCTATTTTTGGCCTACATTCTTCAGGGACGCAAAGAAGTATGTTCAGGCATGTGATAGCTGCCAAAGGATGGGCCAACCCAACAGATTAGATGAAATGCCTTTGCAGCCACAACTTGTGGTTGAACCATTTGATAGGTGGGCCCTAGATTTTGTAGGGCCTATCAACCCTCCCTCAAAACAGAAAGTTTACATCTTGGTTTGCACAGCTTACATGACCAAATGGGTAGAAGTCGTAGCCTTGGTTAAGGCCAATGATCAAGCTGTGATTGATTTCCTATATGAAGAAATTTTTACTCGGTTCGGAGTACCTAAGGAAATCGTTACAGACAGTGGACCACAGTTTGTGTCTCACAAGCTAGAAGCACTGTTACAAAAATTCCATATTCAGCACAGAATAACCTCGCCATATCATCCACGGGCCAATGGACAAGTGGAGAGTACAAACAAGGTCATCGAGGCTATTTTGACAAAAATAGTGAAGAGCCATCGCAAAGATTGGGCTGAAAGACTTCCAGAGGCACTATGGGCCTATCGTACTACATGGCGTAACACCACTGGTTTTTCCCCATATGAATTAGTGTATGGTAAAAACGTTGCTTTTCCAATCAAATTTGAAATCAGGACTTTGAAGACAGCTGTGGAAGAAAACCTTGATTTATCAAAGGCACAGAAGGACCGACTAAATCAGCTCAATGAGTTGGATGAGAAGCGCACAGCGGCAGTACATCATACAGCTCTAATCCAACAACAGCGCTCTAAGTGGCATGATCGATTTATAAAGAAGAAAGTATTCCAAGAAGGAGACTAGGCTCTGTTGTATGATTCACGGTTTAAGAGGGACTTTAAAGGAAAATTGCGTACCCGTTGGTTGGGCCCCTAACAGATAGATCGGGTATTTGATAATGGAACAGTTAGGTTGATCACCATTGATGAAAAAAAAATGCCATTATTCACAAATGGTCATCAACTGCGACTGTATCACAAGCCGATCTCAAGGGAAGCTTTCGTTTCGCATGTTGTAGGTGATACAGACTATTAGTTAACGCTGGTACAGGGATTTTTCTCAACCCTTGTCAATTTTTAAGAACTGCAATATCCACATGATTTGTACATAAATAATTCATTTTCTTTTTCATTTTGTATTTTATCTATTTTGCATTTTGCATTTGATCGGGTTTGTTTGAAGAATTTTGTGCAGGAATTAATTGGAGGAACAACGGTCGTGACTGGGCTAGACGATTGTGGGCACCTTGCATTATTCCTAATCTAATAAAACTCTTTTTAAGAAGATGGATGATTTGTTATCTTTCAACAGTCAGCTGAAAATTTTCCTATTACTTCATTATTGCGCAACTGCGACTCCTTACCTTGCTCATTCTTACTATTTCAGCAGCTGCGACTCCTTACTTTGCTCATTCTTCCTATTTCAGTAGCTGCGACTCCGCTATTCTTGGCCATTCCTCCAAATTCAGCAGCTGCGACTCCACTATTTTCCACTTCATTTTCACTCTTTGCCAGCAGTTGTGACTCTGCTATTCTTGGCCATTCCTCTAAATCCAGCAGCTGCGACTCCGCTATTTTCCACTTCATTTTCACTCTTTGCCACCAGCTATGACTTCGCTATTTTTTACCATTCCTCCAAATTTAGCAGCTGTGACTCCACTATTATTATCCATTCCGCTAAATCCAGCAGCTGCGACTCCTCTATTTTCCACTTCATTTTTGCTCTTTGCCAGCAATTGTGACTCCGCTATTTTTTACCATTCCACTCTGTCCGTACAGCTGCGACTCTGCTATTCTTGCCTATTTCGTTAAATATAGCAGCTGTGACTCTGCCATTTTCATTTCCATTTTGCTTTTCCCATACAGTGGTGACCCCATCAGTCTTCCTGCTCTCCGAATGATGATGCCAATAATGATTCAATTAGGTGTCAGTTTAGTTGCTTTCTCCACAAGATCCAATCACAGTTCGCCACGAAGGAAACTTTCGGGTGTCTTGGGTATTTGTCAACTCGGGTGGCGGTGGCCACATCACTTCAGCACATGTGCATTTATGCTCCTTTTAATGGAGGAAATGACAAAAGCAGATGATGATGATTAATTCACGGCTGAATGCATAACTCAAAGGTACGGATTCAGAACTTTTACATGATTTGGCAGGAAATTAAATACGGTAATAATGATTATGCACTGTCTTAGCCCTCGATTAGCAAACCCATACCATTTAACCACCGAAGAATATGTCAGAACCACGTTTGTATTTATTTCCTGGCACCTTACCCGAGTTATACTGAAATACTCCAATTCTATCAACTTTCCATAACCGTCTCATCTTACCTAGATTTCACACATGTGCCGACTATCCTAAAATACCCTATTTTCGAACTCCAACTATCTCTTGCATGTTCGTATGCTGCGACTCCCATGTCTAGACTCGTAATTATTGTATTCATTCTGAATTTTGAGGAGAGATTAAGATGGGTAACCCAGTATGGCATGAACTAGTAAATACAGAAGTTGTACGTGCCAATGCAGAAGTCCTTAACATTTTCACAGCAGCACATTGGATGGAATACTTTGAACACTTGAACGGTTTCCACACAAAAACCGCATTGCAATTTTCCCTTAACCTAACTCATACTCACTCTGAGGTCAGGGGACTGCGTGTGGATGTTACAGAAGAAATCATAGCAGAGGTTACTAGTTTACCCCAGGTTGGGAAGAAGTCATTTGGATGGAAGGCACATAATGCAAATGCTGTGAGAGAATTTTTGGCAGTTGGAGAGCATGTTAGTCCAAAGCGCCGTGGGTTGGAACTGGCATCTTTACCACCACCCTGGAATCAGGTGGCAATCTTCATGAAAAGATACATCTCTTGTGAAGGTAGCTACCAAATCATTTCCTTCTCTGAACTTCCCTTATTGTCTCATTTACGCCATGGCAATTTGGTAAATATACCATTTTATCTTCTTAAAGCCCTACAAACCATGGCTGGAGATGCAAAAACTTACCAACACCCAGTTTCCTCCCTTACTAACCATGGCCTAATCAAATTACTAGTCTTAAGAGCCATTGCAAATCGTAATTTAACCTGGGAATAATTTCTAGCTGGAGATGGGCCAATCATAGAACCTGTATTAGAAATGGAGGGTGTTGACGAAGGTAATGAGGACCGGCGTTCCTCAAATCCAATTGGGGGGGATATTGGAGCATTAGGGAACCAAACTAATGATGAGGAGGAGGTAAATATGGGAGAAGCAACATCATTAGAAAACCTTGTTGCTGAGAAAATTATGATGGAAGCCATGGTACAGGAGGCATTGATATCAGAAGTTGTAACTGCAGAAGCAGATACTCAGGTGGAAGAAGCTAAAACGGGAGCAGTTGTTGAAGCTGCGACAGTAGGAGCTGCAATTGCAGAATCAAGAATTCAGGAGGAAGGATATCAGGCAGGAACAGCAAGAGAAGGGATTGTGGAAATTTTGGAGGTCATTATTGAAGAAGAGAAGACCAAGGAAAATACCCCTATGTCAAAGAAACAAAGAGGAAGATCAGGAAACAAGGGTCAGACATCCACTGTAGCAAAGAAAAGAAGAACCAGAGTTGTTACAGCACTAGTAGCAATAAGCAGTGAAGAAAACCCAATGGGAATGGTGAGGAAAAGAAGGACTCAATCGACTGTAGCAGCAGAAGCAGCTGTAACAGCAATAGCAGCACAAGCAACGGTGACAGCAGAAGAAGTAGTGAAAGTGGATGCAATTATTGAGTCACCTATGGCAGAAACACCACCTGTAACAGGGGTAGACATAGAAATTCCCATTTTGAACCCCAAGTAACTTGTTGTTATGCAGGAACCTTCCATAGAAGAACCTCAAATCAAAAATATCCTATATGAAAATGAATTATTAAAGGAGGAGGTGCAGACGTTGCAAAATGAGCTGGAGAGATGGAAGGGAGTAGCTGGAAAACAAGCAGAGAGGAATTTGAACACATTATTAGATGCTGCAAACTTATTAGAAAATTCATCTCTTGCATTAGAAAATGAGGAGCAAGGAGAGATTGTTTTCCCAGAATGTGGAGACATATTCTTTGCAGCAGGACACAGATTTATTGTGTTGGGAGTTGCATCACTAAAGCATGTCCAAATAGAGTAGGAAGAAGCAAACATGCCAGAAATAGAATTGATGGGGGGAAATGAGCCAAAAATTGAAGTGATTCCTGATTTGAATCTAGGAGATGAAATAGTGTAGTCCCATCCATCAGGGGATACTAAACTTCCTCGGGACCAGTCTCATTAGTCAGAGGGATTTGATATAACCCAGAAACAATCTCAGCAGCTCAAAGAAATTGAAGGACAGGGGGCTGTTACATAAGAACCAACACCCTTGAAAATATATGGTGAGACTGCAACTCAGACAACAACATTTAACATCAAGAATCAAAAAGAGAACACTGTTACATAAGAACCAGTGTTTTCAAAATCATTTGTTGAAGTTGCAAGACAAACTGAGATGGCTGAGGTTGAAATGGAAAGGAAGGATGCTGTCACACAAGAACTAGCAGTCCTAAGAACATTTGTTGAGGCTGTAACACAGACTGAGGGGGCTAAGGTTGATATGGAAATAAAGGATGTTGTTACACAAGAACCAGCATCCCCAAAATCCATGGCTGAGATTGCATTACAGGCACAGACCACTGCAACTCCAATGGAGGATGAAACTGTTACAGTGCCAAAGCAAAACGAGGAAGTCATTTATCTGGACTCTGATGATGAGAAGGATGTGGAGAATAGAAGATTTCAATGGTTGGAGAAGAAGATTCTCTGGCTAAATATCGAGTTAGATAAATGGAACAAATGGATTGATCAGTTCAGGATAGGTATGATTTCTCTCCAAGAACATAGAAATGTCATTAGGGGGTTGAGAGAAAAGTGGGCTGAGGATTTATTCTTCCAGAAACTCCGGTGGGAGAAACTTCAAGAAAAATTGGAAGGATTGAAGAAACTTAAGTCCCTACAACAAGAAAAAGACAAAATGTATACTCTTTCCCTAGAATTATTGAGTTGCAAGGCTCCATCCCCCTCTTACCCTGTCTTCCTCCATCAATAGACAACTTTATGTCAATTAAAGGCTTTGACGGAAGGGAGATCATTTGACGTGGCAACAGCTACCCAGTTTTTAGATACTTTTCTGAAAAGTGATTTTGAGGATCAGCATTTGTTATGTGAATTGTATTTACATGACAGGGCTTGTTATATTGAATCTCCATCCAATCCATTTCCTTGTTTGGGGGATGTTCAGCTGAGTGCATTTGCCTCTTTTGTTATTAACCATGTAATATGGCGAGATGCTTTCCAAACCATCCCCAAGAATGAGGATAATTCTACTCTCTGGATTAGGGGTGAACCTCAAGATCCAAAAGGACTCATAAAAAACCATGCTGGATCTATCAGGGTTCCTACAATTTCCCAATACATTGAAATTTTGAGAGATAAAATCCTCACCACATGTGTCCCAATGATTCTTAATATGCAGCAGGATGCTCTGGAAGGTAGTGTATACAGATGGCTATATTCTTCTTTGTCTCTAAAGGAAGGGGACCCCTACTTCTTTGAGAATTTCAGGAAAGCTTTGACAAGGGTTCCTAAATATGTGCAGTGCATGAAGAAATGTGGACCCTAGTGGATTGGGTTAAGATTCAGGTTCCCTCTCATATGGCTTCTTGTGAGTCCTTACAGAAACATCTATGCTTTGACTAAAGAAGAAGAGAAGCTGTGTTGGGAGAAATGGACAGCTTGCTATGGGTTTGTGCCTTAAGGGGAAACACTAGAATTTGCCTACAATCTCACAAATCTCCACAGATTCAAGTCAGACTCAGATTCGGACTAGTGGAGGTTGTTGCATGAGGACATGCAATCGGATAGTTGGGGGGAGATGTTGGGTCTAGGAAATGCCCATTTTTGGCCATCCTCATTTCATCATTTTGCCCTGATTATATCCTATTTTCATAAGCTATACTTATGCCTTTTCTCCAGATCAACCAATAATATTGACAGGTATAATTTGTTATTGCTTTATTTGTTTTATGCCTAAGATTGTTAAAGATTATGGATCCTAGTCCTTGATTTATGCTAATCTATGTAATTTCATTTATTCAAGGTCTAGAGCGCAGGTGTATCAGTCCAATGGCGCCAACTATTACTCTTCAAAGCCTGATTCCTCATAACTCCAAGGGACAGCGCATTCCTCCATGAGAATCTGTAACAGGCCTCCACTAAAACATAACCCAGCTACAACAGACAGATCGCATTCTAGCTTGCCAAATCCGTTGATCCATTGATTACTGGAGTAACAGCTCCTTCATGAGTAACAGCCTTGTTTGATATGGTTGTAACAGTTAGGTGTAACTCTGCAGCATGAAGATCATAGATCTTCATTGCTCCACGATTTTAGTGGATCGTGATCTGTACTTTCAATGTATAAATATGAGAAGGCTCTTGTATCCTGGGGTTGGACAATTGCCATTTTGCATAAGCTGTAACATAGCACTGAGACTGTCAATTTCCATCATTACTATGAGAGCAGAGTTCTTCATTTCTATGTCTTAATTTGTTGCAATTCTCAGTGTCTCTATTAGAAGGCTAGGGCCCGCTTTATCACAGAGATAGCCGGTTTAAGTAGGTAGGTTAATTTAGCTTTCTTTCTGTGTGTGGTGTGGAATTATTGTAGATGTTACTGTTAGCTGCAACAGAGGTTAGATTTCCTTTTGGTAGTTCACGATTGTATCTTGGATAGCTGTAACAGAGTGGTGTGACAGTCGACTGTGTAGGTTAATTCAGTTTAATCAATGTGTGTTTGAATCAGCTGAAACAGCCAAGCTCAATTCCAATATCTTTCAGTTGTTTATGCTTTCTAGGATTTCCAGTAATTATCAGTTAGGGTTCAAGCTTATGCTTAGATTATGGTTGTTGTTGTATCTTCAATTGGTTTATTAGAATAGGCTGATTATGATTGAGTAATAGTAGCTGCTAGATGGATCATTTTGGTAAAGATTGAATATTGTAGTTTGATAATTATAGGATTTAACTTCTTGCAAAAGTAATCTAGTTTATTTCTATTCTTAAACTTATAACTGCTAGGTTGATCTCTGTAGGAAGGTAGCTGCAATTGAATTCCTAGGTGTATGAATTAGATTAGTTCCTTTATGGGATGAGTTTGGCTGGATAGACTGGTAGGATTATTATCTTCATTAGTTAATCAACTGCTTGACATGTTTATGCATAGATTTTGCTCATTGCCATTGAAATATAAAAGACCTCCCTGGGTTTGACAATTTATATTGACCATCCTGTGTGTTAGCTTTAATTGATTGACATATAGGGTGACCAAGAACTTATACTTGATGGGTTATTAGACCACCTTGTTGGGGTCGGCCCTAGATGAGTCATGTGGGTCAAAGGGTTATTAGACCACCCTATTGGGTGTCATCCTAGTCAGCATTATGTTATGTGGTTAAGTTAGGGCCGACCTAGTTGAGTAAAGGTCAAGTGATGTAGTGTATAAATAGAGAGTGTGTCTCTCTCATTTTACAAATTCTATTGTTCACTCACTTCACATTAGTGAGAGAAGAGGAGGATGCGTACAAGTGGAGGAGGAGCATGCTGCTGAAGATATCTGTCTCTCGGGTTTGATCATGGTGATCCTTGTATTTATGCTTATTCTATCTCTGAGGAAGTTGCGGGGTTTTTCACCTTCTTGGTTTTCCCTGGTGAAATATTTTGTGTCTCTTGTCTCTTGTCTCTTATGTTTGATATGTTGTACATGTTGTTCTTTCAGTTAAGATCCTAGATCAAAATGTATTAAATTTTGAAAAAACTAACAATCACCACTAGAAGTAAAGGTCTAGTGGTAGATCAAAGCCCGGTGTTGCCTAAGATGAAGATCACCAATGAAGCTTCGAAAAGGAATATTGGCATCACTCTGCCTCCACCCAAAATGAATCCTGAAATTGTAAAAGACATAATCCTAGTAATAATAAACAGGCAAAAACCATAGTGAACAAGCCAGGAAATGGATGGAAAATCATAGAAGAATACAACATGGGGTATGAAATTGTGGAAGACATCAAGAAGACTAAAGCAAACATATCTTTGTTTGAATTATGTAATCTCCCCCAACAGAGGAAGAAATTATTAGAATCTTTTTACCCGCATTCAAGCAGTGCCATAGACACCATTGAGTCATATACGGAGATAAAGGAACCAAGCATTGGTGGTAAATCAAAATCCCAGACTCTTCCTTTCTTGTTAACCTTTGAAATTTTCAATCAAAATGTACATAACTATTTGTTAGATTCTGGAGCTTCCTCCAATGTTATGCCACTATCCATCTGTAAGAAAATTAATGGGCAGCCAATACCATCCCCTTCTCATATCATACAATTGGACAGGTCTGTTGTTAAGGTTATAGGAGAGATGAAATATGTGCTTGTCATATCGTCTACGGATCCCAGGGTATGTCAATTTATAGATATAATGGTAGTGGATATACCTGAATATTATGGTTTAATATTGAGTAGGGACTGGTCTACAAAACTAAATGGTTATTTTGCAACAGATTGGTCTCACTTGTGGTTTCCATATCAGAACAAGCAAAATCATATTAAAATACTGAGAGAGCCTCACATGAAGCAGAATGTAACTCATCTTGAAGAAAAGAATGATCCTATAAATTTTTCATCTTCGGTTTTAGGGAATTACTTCTTAGAGCTTGAACCAGGAAATTATCAAGTGGAAGAAGCCATTCATGAATCAAACACACAGTCTGATCTCCTTCGATTCTCATAGACTGATGAAATTGATTGTAACATAGTAGACTTAGTTACTAAATTAGGATATACTACTAACCAAGTAGCTTTATAGGATAAGTTTTGGGTTTTGTACTTTGATGGTTCCAGGACACAAGAGGGATTAGGAGCCAGTTGTGTTCTCATTGACCCTGAAAGGAATAAAATTTTTATCTCTTATAGGATAGAGTTTGAATGTACAAATAACACTACAGAATATGAAGCTCTAGTCCAAGGCCTGAAAAGAGACATTGAATTGAATGTAAAAAATTTGAAACTTTTGGTGATTTTGAAATAGTTTTCAGACAAATAAGAAATACTATTCATTGTTTATCTCTACATCTTAAAGGATATCAATCTAAGGTATCAAATTATTATCACAGTTCAATGCTTTTAACACAAATGCAATTCTGATAGGGTGTTGGATCGACCTCAGCCAACTCAACCCTCAACCTTCCAGGATCTGGGGTGATTCCAAGAATCAGTCCCTGACTCGGCCAGAAACCAACCTAGTCCTTCTGCCAGGTAGGCCTGACCTTCAACGCAGGATTTTCACAACCTCCTAGGGTCCACCTGGGGTCTCAAACCCTTGAAAAAGACCTTCCACAATTTCTTGCGGGATCACCTTTTTTCTGCAACTACGACGTCTTTCCGCATTTTCCTGCTCCGTAACAATCCTTCTACAACAATCCTTCTGCAATTGCGGGTTGCGGGATGCATGGTGTTCTTCTTGTGTTTCCTGGAAACTTCTTTCACAAAATTCTTTCTGCATTATCTTTCCACAACTTTTAGATTGCGGGTTGCGAGACGTTTTTCAGACTTGCTCAACAAATCCCTCCGCAAAGTTCTTTCCACAACTTTGCTTCCGCACTTTTCCACTAACCTCCACGATGCTTTCTTTTGCAGGATGTTGTATCCACCGTTGATCTTTTGCGGGCTTAATCTCAGCCGTTTATCTACGATCAAGGTGGGATCCTTCACGTAGGCTTTGCAGGAATGATAATTTCCATGCAACTTCACTTCGGGTGATCTTTCCCCATCGTCGATCTTTTGTTCGGCTTCGATCTGAGCCTTTCAACACTGCTCACTGATTCAATTTTGCAACTTAAGGATTTCTCGGCCGATTGATCATGGAACGATCAACCTAGCTCGAATCTTTCCCGGATACTTGGAAAACTCTAACACAAACAAGAATTCTACTTAACGATTTACTGGTGATTGGTCTACAAACACATTAGGGTTCTTCTCTACATGTAGAATCAAATGAACACAACACAGAGATTCTTTCACACAGAAATCATGCCACAAATGCACACAGCTCCCCCTAACAGAAACTCAATGTTATTTTTTCATAATTTACTTCAATCTGATCTAGGATCTTTACTGAGAGAACAACATGTACAGCATATCAATCATGGACACAATAATGCAAGCACACAAGAGACACAAAGTTTCACCGGGGAAAAACAAGAAGGTGAAAAACCCCGCAACTTCCTCAGAGATAGATAGAGCAATGATACAACCCAAGTACAAGAGATAGTCCTCCTAGCAGCATCCTTTCCTCCTGCACTAGTGTACCACTCTCCAATGAGTGTGTGAGTGAGAAAGTGAATGATCAAATAGAGTGCCTCCCGCACTCTATTTATACTTGATTTGACTTGCCTAATAACCCTTACTAGGTCGGCCTTAACTTAACCACTTAACATAATGCTGACAGGGCAGACCCCCAATAGGGTGGTCTAACAACCCTTTAACCCACATGACTTATACAGGGCCGACCCCATCAAGGTGGTCTAATAACCCATCAAGTATAAGTTACGACACTTACGTATAGAGGAATAATAACATCTCTATAGGAATACAATATGCATATGTGAAATACATTCCAAAGTTACAAATACATCAACACTCTCTCTTAACTAGGACAGTGTTTCTCGACACAGATCTGCTAGCACAAGTCTTCTGGATCATCGTCATCATCACTACTGCTGCTATCTCAATCAATCTCCAATCTACTCATCATAGGAAGTTCTACAGAGGAATCCCTTTTTCATGCTGGATGTAGGCCCACCACCTGCAGGTCTTCATCATCACTGGCCATACTGTGGAATCCTCAGGACTTATTACGTGTGTCAACAAATCCTAGCTCAGACTATAGGATCTTTTACATGTTGACTGTCACAAAACCTTAAAAGAGTGTCTTGCATCCTGCAAGGACTCTAAAGAGCATCCCAGGACTGATTACGAGCTTACTGCTCAACCTATTGGATCTCCAAGACTGATTATATGTGACCCCACACACCACAAAACCTTTAAAGAGTGTCTTGCTTCCTACAAGTACTCTAAAGAGCATCCCAACACTGATTACGAGCTTATTGCTCAACTTATCTGGATCTTTATATCCAGGCTGTTACGAGCACACAACTCTACCTATCCAGATCTTGAGGATTTTTTCTATGCTACCTGCACAACCTGTCCACGGCCACAAAGTATCAACCTGATACTCACCATACATCATCCTGATCATCATCATTGCATCGTCCTGATGGATTTCATCATCGCATGATCATCCTGATCATCGTCACTGCATCATCCTGATGCATGTCATCTGGAGCAACATCCTGAAGCTCATCATCCATGATCATCCTGATCATACAATGCATCCACCTGATGCACACAGAGTATCTACCTGATACATATACAAATACATGATCCACCTAATCATACAATGTATCCACCTGATACATATACAAATACATGATCCACCTAATCATACAATGCATATACATAAGTACATGATCCACCTGATCATACATAAGTACATGATCCACCTGATACATATATAAATACTTGATCCACCTGATCATATCAAGCATCCAACATGATGCATATACAAATGCATGATCCAACTGATCATATCAAGCATCCAACATGATGCATATTCCAAATACATTATCAAACTGATCAAAGCATCCAACATGATGCATATACAAAGCAGTAACTAGAGCATCATCCTGATGCTCATCATCCAATGCTTACACCCACAACCATGGGAAGGATCCTTCTTTCACCATGCTTGAAATGGCTCCTGCAAATGTGTCCATCACTTCTTCCTCGAAGTGTCTTCAATCTAAAGAACACCAAGCCTCTCCCTGAAGTAATCGAAATTCACTCTGGCTAGTGGTTTCATCAACTCATCTGCAACCTGCTCATCCGTCACAACATACAGGAGCTTCACTGCTCCTCTCTACACCATCTCCCAGATATATTGATATTTGATCTCAATGTGCTTCAACCTATCGTGGAACACTGGGTTCTCAAACAGCTTCACACAACTCTGGTTGTCACAAAAGATACCAGTAGTATCCAATGGGAGATCAAATAACTTAGATAATGGCTTCCTAACAAGATGCAACATACTCTGCTTCGGCTGTACTCAGTACTGTGCAGGACTGCTTCCTACTAAACCGAGAGATCACACATGATCCCATACTGAAGCAGCACCCAGAAGTGCTCTTCCTATCTACAGCACTGCTTGCCCAGTCCGAATCAACATAACCTTGCAGGTTAAGCTTTTGATTCGCATCATACTTGAGCCCATAATCAATTGTACCCTTTAGGTACCTCAGAATATGCTTTACAGCAACTAGGTGAACACCTTTGGGATCCGTCAGGAACTGGCTCAATATATTCACCGCAAAGCAAATATCTAGTCTAATGTTCGTCAGGTACATCAAGGACCCGATCATCTGACAATACACAGTAACATCAACTGGATCAGATGAAGCATCACACAGAAGCTTCAGGTTCGATGCCATAGGTGTGGCCATGGACTTGCAGTCCATCATCTCGAACCTCTTCAGGATCTCTACTACATACTTCCCTTGTCCAAGGAAGATTCCATCTACACTCTGCCACACCTCCATGCCCAGAAAATAGTGCATCATCCCCAAGTCCTTCATCTCGAACTCGGTAGCAAGCTTCCTCTTCATGTCGGCAATCAATTTATCCTCACCTGTAACAAATAGGTCATCCACATACAGAAGTAGTATCACTAGATTTCCTTCCTCAACCTTGTAGTAATGGTTGGAGTCCGCTTTACTCTTAGTAAAGCCCAAATTGGATAGAAAGCTGTCTATCCTACCATATCAAGTCCTAGGAGCTTGCTTCAAGCCATACAAGGCTTTCTTCAACCTGCACACGTATGAATCTCTGTCATGTGTCTCAAAACCAAGTGGCTGCTCCACATACACTTCCTCATTTACTACACCATTCAAGAAACTTGTCTTGACATCTATCTAGTGTATCTTCCATTTCATCATTGCAGCCAAAGCAAGTATTGATCTGATGGAAGTGTATCTGGCTACAGGAGCAAAATTCTCTTCATAGTCTATTCCCTTTTTCTAGGAGAAGCCACAAGCTACAAATCTCGCTTTGTATTTCTTTATGCTGCCATCTGCAGCATGCTTGATCTTTGGAAGTCACAATAGACTTCCCATCTAGTCTTTGGACCACATCCCAAACATCTTTCTTCATGATTGACGAATCATGGTATTCTTCCATTACTTCATCCTGGATCCTGGGAACTTCAATATCTTCAATAGATAGCTTTGTTGCTGGAACAAATGTTGTAGTCCTTCTTTTGTAGGTGATGGTATACGATCTTTCCTACAAAGCAAGTTAAATTGCATGATTAGAAACATCTCATAGTTTTTAGAACAAATTCTTACACATAAATAAATATGTCATATAGTCATGCAATTATTTTTATCCAATGCTTCAATACAACATTTATCCATATCCCGTAACTTTCTAGATGCCTTCCAATCTCTACCAGAACATTGTTAAGAGTGTGCACAACTCCCAACATATCAGGAAAGAGGTTTCATTCTAGATAAGTAGCAATGGAATGTTGTACAGTGCCATAGGCCACTTACCCATCACATGCATATTAGTAGTATACTATTCATTAATGCAATTATTCTAATATGCATAATACACACCCTAAGTCTAGGAACATAAGCATATACATCATTGAACAATATTATTTAAACAAACAAGTATGCAAGAAATGACAATTCAAATACTTATCTTTGTTTGGTTGTAGGGTGGACTCCCTCTCAATATTTTCTTCCTTGTAAGAACTACTGGAGTGTGCTCCCTCTTGATCTTTGCTTCCTGGATTACCTGTCTTTGAACTTATATCCATCCTCAATCACTATGCATACTTACTAGTATCATCATTGTGTTATCCTCGAGGTCTCATACATACATTCATTAGTATAATCTTAATACTATCAAAAACATTACGATTCTAAGTAATCTTAAACATGTATGGTCAAGATCATTTCATACACAGATAATTTATCGCAATTCTTTTACTCATTCATATTCCTATTTGACCATAGGACTTTTCTGGTTGGTCATATCATCAATCAAAGTAAGAAGCATAATATGCCTAAACCCATGATTACTCAAACCTATAACTTCATGAATAATAATTATTAATCATACCAAGTATACTTATATAAGATATCCTATCACAAGGTAGGTTTCTAACTTGATATAGGAAAAAAATACCTGGATTAATATGTTAGTTGGTTATGTCTAACATACCCACATGATGTCTTCTTGTTCTCTTAAATTACTTGTGCTAGTGACCTGCATATCTCATAAGTTAACCATTGTGGAACCAAATTATACATACCTTGTAAGTAGAGCTTCTATGTGATCCATGACTATGGATGAGTCTTTTGTCTTCATGTCACCATGGTCATATGTTCTTGAACTAGAACATGATTTGTCTTTCTTGATGTACCTTTCATGTTAGTGGACAACATCAACCTCATACAACACCACAATGCATTAGTACAATCATAAGTGTCAAAACCCTAATCAATGAATATCTTCTATCATGCATTCATATTTTTATTAAGGTGATACGACAAGTCTAAAATTAATCAAGATTGTACTAATCTTAATGAAGACAAATATATCATAAACTTAATCATGAACAGATTTCGAAACATACACGTAAGTCTTACCTATCGAATTTGCTTGTAATCTTCTTATGTAAGGTCTTAGCCTCATCTCCCTCTGAAACAGGAACTTCTTCACTTATGCAGGTGACCAATCCATTCTCTTCTAGGATTAACCCAATCCACTTTGATTTGCTGAAAATGGATCTCGAGATGGATTAGGGTTTGTTAGAGAAAACCTAAAAAATCAGACTTTGAATTTCAAACTTCTGAAAGGATAGAAAGATGCGCCTTTCTGAGCTAGTCAAGTTGGTATACTCAGAATTTGAAAACTACAAAGTTTCACCCCTCAAAATTGTCTTTTTAGATTTTCGGATTCACTAGGGAGGACCCTGAATTAGGGTTTGAATTTCCCGGAGCTTAACCCAACCAAATAGTTTGATCCAAATCTCTAAAATTTTCTTTTTCCAAGGAGCTTCCAGCTATGGTCACAGATTTAAAAAATTCCCATTTTTGCAGAAGCCCTAATTTTTCACCTTTTCAATCAAAGTCCCGAACTAGGGTTTGATCAAGCCTGGCCTTCTGCCCAACGAAAAAATTTGATCTTAGTCTCTAAATTTCGATTTTGATGAGGATCATCCAGCTGTGATCTCCGATACAAAAAATTCCAACATTCTCCGAAACCCTAAATTCTCGTAGCCATGAATGAAGGTGCTCAAAATCCAATTTTGTTTTGATAGAAATATTCACTTGATTGTTTCTGGTGTAACTCCTAAATTTCATATCTACAAGGTCCAAAAATTCATCTTGTGGTATCCTGAACTGGCATCTTTCCAATCCCATAGGTATGACCTCAAATGTATTCTCTGAGAGAGAGTTATTCCAAGTGTCACAACATGACCTGTTTATGGGATAAAACAGGAGAGCGAACTTGTATGGAGTGCGACGTGTCACTAGTTCAATTTAGGCCTCTAAAAATCGGACCTGTGAAAGTAAAGTCCGTTCCCTACCTGCCACTTTTTATGAAATTTAATTTGGATCTTCCTAACCCACGTTGTGACCTTTTTTCCTAGGTCACTTGTTTATGACTGAGATCTGGAAGAGGCAGAAACCCTATATTGTATAGATCATAAATCTGAAAGTAAAACTAATTAGAGGCTCTCCTTTAGACACAACGTACATCGAGATCTTATCTTCGACCTGTAATATTTTCAGATCCTAAAAATTTGCCAAAATAAATTTATAGCGAAAGTTCTACGATGACTGATTTTTGCTATATCAAGCACTAGCTTCACAAGTTCAACAAGTGTCATAAATGCCATACCATGCCTTCTTTCATGCTAGCTCTGATACCATGTTATTTTTTCAGAATCTACTTCAATCTGATCTAGGATCGTAACCGAGAGAACAACATGTACAACATATCTACAGCATATCAATTATGGACACAATAATGCAAGCACACAAGAGACACAGAATTTCACCGGGGAAAACCAAGAAGTTGAAAAACCCCGCAACTTCCTCAGATATAGATAGAGCAATGATACAACCCAAGTACAAGAGATATCCCTCCTAGCATCATATTCTCCTCCTCCACTAGTGCGCCACTCTCCAATGAGTGTGTGAGTGAGAAAGGGAATGATCAAATAGAGTGCCTCCCGCACTCTATTTATACTTGATTTGACTTGCCTAATAACCCTTACTAGGTCGGCCTTAAATTAACCACTTAACATAATGCTGACAGGGCCGACCCCCAATAGGGTGGTCTAATAACCCTTTAACCCACATGACTTATATAGGGCCGACCCCATCAAGGTGGTCTAATAACCCATCAAGTATAAGTTACGACACTTACAATATAAATGACGACACTTCCGTATAGAGGAATAATAACATCTCTATAGGAATACAATATACATATGTGAAATACATTCCAAAGTTACAAATACATCAACACTCAAAGAATTCTTGATTCAATTACACAGAAGGATTTCTTAAACACACAGTTCTTTACATCCACTTACAGAAAACATGAAAACCTCATTCTCTATAGAATGACCACAAAACCTAGGCTGACCAACCAACACTTAACTCATTCTATTCTTCCCTACTTATGCATTTGGCTCCCTAACAACATTTCGAGCCACTCAAACAACCTAACAACCTAACAGACTCCACAACAATGGGTCTGGATCACCACTTAGTCAAATTCCTAAACTAGCCTGATCTCCACGCAGGGAATATCAGCTTGCCGCTAGTACTAACCTCCAAAAGTAGACAACGCATCATTTACAGCATGCATGAATCCAAAGGTTAACAGAAAAATATATCATCATAACAGCTTAGACTGTCCATATCAGAAGAGTTTATCTTTAGCTAGTCAAACATGTGAACAAGTCATCGCATTGCTAACTCAGCAACGATGCTCCTGCATCAGGATCCCAAGGTTAAAATAACTGAACCCTTGTTCAGTAAGTCTGTTACTGAGAAACCCTTGGTTTCTAATTGTTTATCATCCCTCCATGTAGAATCTTCTATAGGATTTCCCTTCCACTTGATCATGTACTCCAAGTAGTCCCCCTATCTAGTACTTCTTGCAACTCTAGTCTCCAAGATATGCTCAGCTTCTAAAGGCTGGGCCATAGGCATTTGTTTCAGCCACTGTAGATCTTCCACCTCTGGTACTTGCCTTGTATCATCTATTGTTGTAGAAATTTCTCCCTACGGATAGGTAGAAACTCTCTTAGGAGAAAGCAGGATGCACTGAGTCTATGCTAAGACAAAAAGGAAACAAATGCTACCTTGAGTTCCTGAACTAATCTTCACAACAAGATTGAATGCATTCAGAAGAGATGAAAGACGTAACTCACCTTCCAATTCGACGTTTGTCTCACTTCTAGCTCTTGATCCCAAAGCTCCAATGTAGAACCTGTTGAAATCAAACAAAGAACAAGCATGCAAGCTTCCAAATACCTTGAAGCAAAGATTAAGTTCAAATATAAACTAGATACATTTCATATCAAAGATTCATACAATACACATGAAATGGGAAAACCAAGGCAAGTTATCTTTTATTACAAACTTGAAGGGTGCTTACAAAGGTTGCTTGATATCCAAGCCAATCCTCCAGCTCCAAGTGCTTCCTCTAGCTATCTCTACAGAAGTATGAAGATCATAGGTTTGATGCCCCAAAAATCCTCCCTTTGGCTCATGGAAGGCTTCTCTCTTATAGCACATCGGAAGGTTAACCAACAAGAGAGAAGTGTAGATCTATGGAGGGTTTAGTGGATCAGGCCAGCTAAACAATGAAGGAGTTAGGATCAAACCAAAGGTGGTAATCCCAACAAAATCTCCTCGAAGGTCGAAATCCCAAAATCCAAGGCAAAAAGGCTAATTTCAGACTACCGCGCCCCTATAACTGAGCATAGCGTGGTAGTACCGCGCCCCAGATAAGGAGCAAAGCGTGGTAGTGCTGACTACCGCGCCCCTGTAGATGTGCAAGGAGCGGTAGTGTTCACAAACAGGGCTAAGTTGGGTTGGCAGATGGCAGAAAAAAGTTTTGCTTTCAGTGTTTAGTCAATGGTTTTCACTCTGGATGTTCAGATGATCTTTAAGGGAAACTGTCATTTAGGTCACTAGTGCAAGGACGCGACACTAATACATAATGTGTAATATTGAGGTATAACATCTATCACATAGGCATACAAGTCTGCAACATTAAAAATAGGTGATATACCAATTCGTGTTGGCATTTCCAGTTCATAGGCATTTGCTGAAAATTTTCTAAGTATCTTGCATGGTCCAATCTTTTTCATCTTCAACTTGTTGTACTCTCCTTTTGGAAATCTCTCTTTCCTCAGATGTGCTAAGACTAAGTCTCCCACCTCATAGTTCTTTTCCCTTCTCTTGGTATCTGCTCTGGATTTGTAACTATTGTTACTCTACTGCAATCTTGCCTTAACTTGCTCTTGTATCTCACTGATACTTGCTGCAAAATATTCTCCATCTGCACTCCTCTTTTCTAATTGAACCAAGTCTCGAAGTTCGCATGCTCCTCTTGGATGCATTCCATAAATAATTTGGAATGGACTCATCCATATACTTCTGTTTGGTGAATCATTATATGCAAATTCAGCTTGGCGTAATACCTTATCCCATTGCTTGGGATTTTCTCCAATCAGACTTCTCAACATGTTACCTAGACTTCTATTCACTACCTCAATCTAGCCATCAGACTGTGGATGATATGATGACCTAAAATTCGACTTAGTACCCAACTTCTTCCATAATGTCCTCCAAAAATGACCTGTGAAATTCACATCCCTGTTAGATACAATACTCTTAGGTAAGCCATGTAGCTTCACAACTTCATCAAAAAAAATGTTAGCAATGTGTGTGGCATCACTAGTCTTATAACATGGAACAAAATGTGCCATCTTAGTGAATCTATCAACCACCACAAAAATAGAATCATATCCCTTCTGAGTTTTTGGCAAACCCAAAATGAAATCCATACTCACAGAATCCCAAGGCCTAGTTCGAATAGGCAATGGTGTGTATAAGACGGTGTTTTGGCTTCTTCCTTTTGCATGCTGGCATACCCTACATCTACTCACAAACTTTTCAAATTCAAATCTCATCTTTGGCCAAAAGTAAAAATGACTCAACAGACCAAACGTTTTATCACTTCCAAAGTGTCCTGCCATTCCTCCATTGTGTTTCTCCTGTATTAAGTTCTCTCTCATGGAACACTTGGGAATACATAGCTTACTGTTCTTAAAGAGTAAACCATCTTGTAACATATACTCAATCCATGTCTCTTTGTCTATCTCTATAGGATTTCTACAAGCTCTATATGCATTCTGAAAATCAATGTCAGTCTCATACAAACCTCTTAAATGTTCAAATACTAAAATTTGGATCTGATTCTCTTGCACCATCAACTGTCTTCTACTTAAAGCATCATCTACTCGATTTGACTTCCCACTTATGTGCTTTATCACAAAGGTAAATTTTTGCATGAACTCAACCCACTTGACATGTTTCTGGTTCAACTTAGGTTGCTGCATGATATACTGCAATGCATGATTATCTGAAAACAAAACAAACTCACTAGGCATCAAATAATGTCTCCAATGTTCTAATGCTTGAACAATAGTATAAAATTCCTTATCATATGAGGAATAATTCTGTTTGGCCTCATTCAGTTTCTCATTGAAATATGCTACAGGTCTATCTTCTTGACTGAGTACAGCTCTAATTGCTACTCCACTGGCATCACACTTCACTTGGAAAGGGTGCTTGAAATCTGGTAATTTCAATACTGGTTGTTCAGTAATCTTCTTTTTCAAGAACTGAAAGCTCCTTTCAACCTCTGCTGTCCATTGGAATGGTTGTTGATCCTTCATGATGGTTTCAATGATAGGTGCACAAATACCATTGAAATTCTTTATAAACTTCCTATAGAAACTTGCCAATCCATGGAAACTTCTTACCTCAAAAATATTCTGTGGTGAAGGCCAATCAATGATTGCCTGCACTTTCTCTGGCTCCATCTTCAATCCATCACTTGAGGTAACAAAACTCAACTACACTAATTCTGACTTCAGAAAGGTACACTTCTTCACATTTATTAGCAACTTTTCTTGTTGCCGTCTCTCTAAGACATATCTCAGATGCTTCAAATGCTCTTCCTCTGGTCGACTGAAAATCATAATATCATCAAGGTAAGCTATCACAAACTTACCTATGAAATATCTCAAGACTTCATTCATCAATCTCATGAATGTGCTTGGTGCATTGGACAATCCAAATGGCATAACCAACCACTCATACAACCCCTCATTTGTCTTGAAGGCTATCTTCCACTCATCTCCTTCTCTAATTCTAATTTGGTGGTATCCACTCTTCAAGTCTAGTTTTGAAAAGCATGTTGCCCACCTAAGGAAATCCATCATGTCATCCATCCTTGGTAATGGAAATCTGTATCTGATGGTAATCTTGTTAATTTCTCTGGAGTTAGTACACATCCTCCATTCACCATCCTTCTTTGGTGTCAGTACTGCTGGTACTGCACATGGACTCAAACTCTTCTGGACCAATCCCTTGTCTACCAATCCTTTCACTTTCCTTCTAACTTCTTCATTCTCTTGAGGTGTCAATTGGTATGCTTCCTTATTTGGTAAACTCGCTCCAGGAATAAAATCAATGTGGTGACTTATATCCCTCTTCGGTGGTAACTCATTGGGAAAATCATCTACCACAATGTCACTAAAATCTCCTAGCATCCCATGAATCTCCTCAACTAGATCTCTAATGTTAGTCTTCATCACTACCACTTTGGGTTTACATACTACAACATATTTTAGTTCCTCCTCATCAATATGTTGCGAATACTCTTTTCCTGTCAAAATCAGGATCTTTGATGTCTATTGCTCTGTTGAGCTGTCTCCTTGTAAATGATGAAGAATATGTTTTACCCCATCTTGGATAAAACTATGACAGTTACTCCTACCATCATGTACTACCTTTTTATCAAATTGCCAGGGTCTCCCTAGAAGAATATGACAGACATCCATGGCATAACATCACATACAATCTTATCCTTATATGTGCCTATTTGAAATTCAATTTCACATTGTTCACTTACCAAAATTTGATGACCTTTATGCAACCAAGATACTTTGTATGGAACAGGATGCCTGGTCTTCCTCATACTCAGTTTGTTCACCATCTCTATGGAAACAATGTTGTCAGTGCTCCCACTATCAATCACCATCTTACAACACTTCCCTTTTGCTTTGCACATGGTTATGAATAAAGCCTTCCTTTGGATAGGTTCCACTTCCTCCTTTTCAGGTTTCAGTAAGGTCTTGTTCATCACTAGAGATTCTCCCTTTTCTGGCATGTTCTCATCTATTGTCGTCTGTTTTTGCTTCTTCTCTTTCTGAGCTACATAGGCTCCCCTTTGTCCTACGTCTTCCCTCTCTGGGCATTCAAAAGATCTGTGTCCCAACTTGTTACACTTGTAACATCTATAGACATTTTCTCTGCCTCTTCCTCTACCTCTATCTCTATGGTAAGGTCCTCTGTCTCTGGATTTTCTTCCTCTATTTTTGTGCTCATGCTAGTGTTGGCTTAAAATGACCCAGAGGTTTCCAATTAGACCCGGGTTCTTTGTGGTTCTCTCTTTGACCAACAAAACCCCTTCGCACCGGCCCTTTCGGAAACAACCTGCGAGCAGGTTGAGGTCTCACCCGAGGTGTATCTTATGGGGTACTGCGGAATCAGGTTTCCACAATAAATGATGAGTTTTTTATCTGAACAAGCTACACAGCGCAGGACATAAGGAGTGCGCAGCAGGGCAAAGTGATGTGGTGCGCAGCAGGATCTATGCTGCGAGCAGTACTGCGTGGTGGAGGCAACATTGCGGGTTGCACTAAGGGTTTCTTACTGCTGGGAATCTTCTACTGGAACTGCGAATCACCCACAATTATCCTCTACTTGGAAAATATTGGAAATGTTAAGGCACTGAAATGAATATCACTCATCCATTCATTCAGGCACTTATTAGTTATCTTTCTAGCATTCGTCAAGAACTTGGATTATTACAACATGAACTGAAATGATAAACATGATTAACTGTGTTGTGTTCCTTCATTGTGTTTAAGAAAGTAATTATACTTAAATGACTGATTCATGGCCTTAACATAGAATTGAAATGTTCACAATTCATCTGCTTCCTCGGAACCTAGCATATCATTCCCAAACTTCTCCTATTGGTAAATGCATATCAAAGTTCTCATATTACAGCATGCAAGGAAACATTGAAGCATTCATTCTACAGGAAATACAGACAGTCATTCATTCATAAACATCATCACATAACACAGGATTTAATGTGGTTCACTTCCCCGGATGGAAAGCTACATCCACAAGAACGGTTGGTAATATATTTCTTTCAAAAGGGATGGGGAAACCATTCTTAGTCTACGCACTCAGCTGCAGACTCTCCTTTCTCTCGGCTAGGTCTATGCACACACAAATGCAGATCCTTTACAATATTCTCAGCTCAGAGAGATTCTACAATACAAAAAGGTTATCTCCTTAAGTTCTCAGCAACAACAAAAGAATATCAATAATACAGAAAGAGAACAGCCCACACAGAGAGAGAACCCCTATCCCATACAAAATGTCTTCTTAAATAGATTATGCCTGAAGGTCATGTCTGTACAATGTCGAAGACCTAAAACCCAAAACCCTAAGGGTTTCCAAACCTACGCCGGTTTTCCAAACTGGCTTGCTGGCTCGTGGTAGCGTCTTCTTGATCATGGCGGATCTCCACGTCCTCATTCTGTCGCTATCGGCCTTCCTGTCTCACGCATGCCTACAGGCTGCTTCTGCCGAACCGTTTCTCTCTTACGGTTTTACCTTCTAAGTGTGCCAAACGTCACTTTCCTTAACAACCCACGCATGGCTGCCTTCCTATTTTGCCTACATCCGCCGCTCGGCAATCTTGCAGTATCTTTCCAAAAATGGCTGCTACTGGTCGAGTCGGTAGCTACACTTGATACTTGTCCAGCACACCGCTTTGCTGGCTCCACGTGGCCTCCTAACTTCGCAGCACTGCTTCTGCGCAGTACTGGTCTTCACATCACGGCCAAAACTTCGACCCTGCACAACTCCGCAGTTTCATCAAAAGTTGGATGCTGCGTGCAACTTCGTAGCATCCTCAATACTTAGCCAAAATTGTGTTTCTGAGCTGTGCTCAGCTCAGCTTTCCCTGCTTGCCTAAAAAAGGTGCTTCCAAAACTTCATCTCAACTTGGGCCCAAAAGCTAGGGTGAATTACTAGGTCCTCCTCTTTGGGCTGCAAACCTTCCTCTTCCAGCTGTTTGCCCCCTTCCTGGGGTTGAACCTCTGCTTCTTTGGAAGCTCTGTTTTCTCAACAACTTCTCTTCTACTCTCAAAGCACATTGGTATGCCTCATCCATAGTTCTAGGTGATATCATACTGATCCCATCCTGAATGTCCATTATAAGACCATTGACATATCTAGCAGTCTTCTCTGCTGATTCTTCTACGTAGCCTTCCCTTAGGTTCACTTTGTAAAACTCCTCTGTATACTCTCCTACAGTTAATAATATTTTCCTAAGGTTCTGCATTTGTCTGTACAATGTCAACTGGTAATCCTTTGGTAAGAACTTTTCTCTAAGCTTGACTACCATTCTATCCCAGTTCTTTATGATCGGTTTGTTCTTTCTTTTTCTTTCAGCTTGCACACTATCCCACCATAAATATGCATGTCCTTTTAGTATGGTCACAACAAATCTGACTTTCTTGTTCTCTTCAACTTCATCATACTCAAAGTATTTATCCAGCTCATTAATCCAATCAATGAGGTGTTCTACAGTGAGACTTCCTTCATATGTAGGAAACTCAGGTTTTAGCCTCAAAGTTGCTCCAAGAATTGAACGAAAGTATCTCAACTCTGGTGTTTCTCACATAGGTGTTTCTTCCTCTTGTTCATATTCCTCGGGATCACTTACATCTCTTGCTTCTGGATCTCTCCATTGACCCATCTCCATGGCTTCCATACGTGCTCGCATCTCTCTCATTTCCTCCAGGACTTTGTCATTCGTTGCCAATCTTCCTCCGCCACACATTCTAGCACCTCTCATGTGTGCATCCATGCCTTTTCTCTGCTATGTCACACAAAAAATCCACGCTCTTCTGCTATTGGATTCTGCTTCTCGCTCTAATATCAAAACTGATGGGGTGTCGGGTCGACCTCAGCAAACTCAACCCTCAACCTTTAGGGATCTGGGTGATTCCTAGAATCAGTTCCTGACTCAGCTAGAAACCAGCCTAGTCCTTCTGCCACGTAGGCCTGACCTTCAACGCAGGATTTCTACAACCTCCTGGGGTCTCAAACCCTCGAAAAAGACCTTCGCAATTTCTTGCGGGATCACCTTCTTTCCGCAACTACGACGTCTTTCCACATTTGCCTGCTTCGCAACAATCCTTCCGCAACAATATTTCCGCAATTGTGGGTTGTGGGATGCAGGGTGTTCTTCTTGTGTTTCCCGGAAACTTATTCCGCAAACTTCTTTCCATAGTATCTTTTCCGCAACTTTCGGATTACGGGTTGTGGGACATTTTTCAGACTTGCTCAACAAATTCCTCCGCAAATTTCTTTCCACAACTTTGATTCCGCACTTTTCCACTAACCTCCGCGCTACTTTCTTTTGCGGGATGTTGTATCCACCATTGATATTTTGTGGGGTTAATCTCAGCCGTTGATCTACGATCAAGGTGGGATCCTTCACTTAGGCTTTGCGGGAATGATAATTTCCACGCAACTTCACTTCGGGTGATCTTTCCCCATCGTTGATCTTTTGTTTAGCTTCGATCTGAGCCATTCAACGTTGCTCACTGATTCAATTTTGCAAATTAAGGATTTCTCGGCCAATTGATCATGGAACAATCAACCCAGCTCGATTCTTGCCCAGATACTTGGAAAACTCTAACACAAACAAGAATCCTTCTTAACGATTTACTGGTGATTGGTCTGCAAACACATTGGGGTTCTTCTCTACACGCAGAATCAAATGAACGCAACACAGAGATTCTTTCACACAGAAATCAAGCCACAAATGCACACATCTCAACCTGAAAGAAACTTTGATTCAATTACACAGAAGGATTTCTTAAACACATAGTTCTTTACATCCACTTACAGAGAACATGAAAAATGCATTCTCTATAGAATGACCATAAAACCTAGGCTGACCAACCAACCCTTAACTCATTATATTCTTCCCTACTTATGCATTCGGCTCCCTAACAACATTTCAAGCCACTCAAACAACCTAACAACCTAACAGACTCCACAACGGAGGGTCTGCATCACCACTTAGCTGACTTCCTAAACTGGCCTGATCTCCACGCAGGGAGTATCAGCTCGCCACTAGTACTAACCTCCAAAATAGAGAACGCATCATTTATAGCATGTGTGAATCCAAAGGATAACAAAAAACAGATCATCACAACAACTCAGACTGCCCATATCAGAACAATTTGTCTCCAGCTAGTCACAACATGTGATCAAGTCATCACATTGCTGACTCAGCAACGATGCTCCTGCATCAAATTCTCAGATTACAAAGATGTTGCAGCTGATTTGCTAGATACTTATGCTTCTAGATTAGTTCCAACAAATAACAAGTGTTCTATCAAACTAAGTTTCAGGCCATCGGTACCTAACAATATTACGAATCTGAGGGTGTTCGATGATGATGAACAGATTATTAGCTTCCTAACCAATGAAGAGGATTTCAAAGAATCTATAATTGATGAAGAAGAACACCAATCAGATTTGTAGAACAAGGATGTGGTCAAGGGAAATTTCATGACAAAATGGGTTAGAACCCTTGAAGGAATGTTTGACCTGCAAAATAACTGTAAACGAGCTAATGTTGAGACGAATAGCTCTACGATGCAATATGAGTTGGTGAATTTAGGAACAGAAGTTGAACCTAAGTATGTCAATCTGGGTAAATGATGTTCACTTGGAGAAAGGCACAAGTTCATCAAGTTGTTTCAGCAGTACAAGGATGTCTTCTCATGGACGTATGAATATTTAAAGACTTATGATACATGCATCATACAGCATGTGATACCCATTAAACCAGGTGTGAATCCCTTTCAGCAATAGCTCAAAAAGATTCATCCTCTGTTGGAACCCTTAATCCAAAAGGATTTGAAGAATTTGTTGGACGCTAAGATTATTTTCAAAGTTCGACACTCCGAATAGGTGGAAAATCTAGTTCCGGTAACGAAGAAATCAGGAGAGATACGACTATGTGTTGATTTTCGTAATTTGAATAAAGCATCAGACAAATATAACTATTCGGTTCCACTGAGAAACAGATTTTACAAATGGTATCAGGCTCGGAATTGTTCTCCTTGTTAGATGGATTTTCTGGCTATCATCAAGTATTAGCGATCGAGCAAGATCGACTAAAGACTACATTTCGCACGAAGTGGGGAACGTTCACATATCGGAGAATGTCTTTTGGCCTAATGAATGTTAGAGCCACATTCCATAGGGCCATGGATATTGCATTCCAAGGTTTAGTCAGCCACTGCGTGGTCATATATTTAGATGATGTAACGGTTTTCTCCAAGAAACGAGAAGACCATGTTTTTCACTTAAAACATATTTTTGACTGTTGTAGAAAATATGGTATATCTCTGAACCCGAAGAAGAGTATTTTTGTTGTTCTCGAGGGAAAACTTTTGGGTCACATCATCTCAAAAAAGGGAATCTCGATATACCCAGAGAGAGTTCAGGCTATAACTCAGATTCCCATACCCCATGACAAAAAATCTATGCAATCATTTATGGGCACGATTAATTTTGTTTGAAGGTTTGTGCCTGATTTGGCGCAAATTGTGAAACCTTTGCAGCAAATGGTAAAGAAAAGTGTGCAGTTCAAATGGACTGACATCGAGAAGATTGCATTTAAGGACATAAAGACTGCTATATCTCACACACCTTCTTTGAGAAGCCCAGACTTTGAAAAGGATTTTATCATATACACCTTTGCTTCTGATAATTCTCTCGCAATAGTGCTCACTCAGAAATGAGAATTGGGAGATGAATATCCAATATCTTTCATGAGCACTGGGTTACAAGAGGCTGAACTGAATTATCCAACAGTGGATAAGCAAGCATATGCAGTATTCAAAGCAGTAAAACAATTCACTCCATATATTTTAAAAAATAGAACGAAAGTCATAGTACCTCACCTGGTTGTCGGGTCTTTATTTGTGCAAAAGGAATTGGGAGAAAGGAGAGGAAACTGAGTGACAAAACTACAAGAATATGATCTAGAATTCAAACTAGACACCATCATTAAAGGTCAAGGCCTGTGTAATTTTCTCACTGAAAATCCAGCTAACAAAGATTGTGAGTGGGAAAACGAAGTTGAATTGAATCTAACTGAAGTATGTCCTATCTATACTGCTCCAACGTCTTGGTATAGGGATTTGGTGCACTATTTACAACAAGGATATTTTCCACAACATTGGAAATCTAAGAAGAGAAGGGAACTTTTGGTTGAAGTTAGCATCTTATCAGATAATTGATGAGGTACTTTTCAAAAAAAAAATATGATGGATTTTTTCTTAGATGTCTGGAGAAGGAAGATGTTGATAAGGTGGTCAAAGAATTACACAATGGCCCTGCAAGGGGACATTTTTTTGCGAATACCACTTCTCACAAGATACTTCGAGCTGGGTATTATTGGCCTACTCTTTTCAAATACTCTCATGCTCATGCCAAAAAATGTGATGTATGTCAAGGGAGTGTTGGAAAATTTCCAAAAGAAGCAGGGTCATTGCAGCCGGTTATTATCTCTGAACCATTCGAGCAGTGGAGCATAGACGTTATTGAAGAAATTAATCTAAATTATTCGTTGCAACGCCGCTATATCCTCAAAGCCACTGACTACTTCACATAGTGGACAGAATCTGCTCCTCTATGAAAGCGAACGAAGATGTAGTCATCGGATTCCTGCAAGAAAACATCATAACCAGGTGTGGGGTTCCAATTTATTTAGTTTTTGATAATGCAACTTACTTCTCATCTGTTAAATTAACCTCATTTTCTTATGAAAGAGGAATCAAATTGCATTATTCAGAAAATTATTATCCCCATGGAAATGGACTAGCTGAATCTATAAACAAGAATCTCATCCGAATCCTAAAGAAAACTGTCATCGAAAGTAAGAGAAATTGGCATATAGCTCTCCCTAACACATTATGGGATGATAGGGTTACTCCCAAAAATTATTTAGGATTTTCCCCTTACACACTAGTTTATGGGAAAGAAGCTATACTCCCACCTAACATACTACTCCCATCCCTGCAATTATCCCAGGCCTCTCGAGGTTCCAGTAGTGAAATCCCACAATCACGAATCAATACCCTGTTAAAACTCGAAGAATCACGACAAAAGGCCAAAGATAGATTCCATCAGTAACAAGATATTTGCAAGAGATGGTTTGATAAACATAAGTCTGGTAAAAGAGGCTTTGAGGTAGGAGAATTAGTTCTTAAGTGGGATCACCCACATGATGAAAAGGGAAAACACACAAAATTTCAACATTTATGGATTGGTCCCTATTAGATTGCCGAAAAGCTTGGCTCGTCGACATATAAAATGTAAGATTTACAAGGGGAGGAGGAAAATCTCCCTGTCAACGGCCTTGCTCTAAAATAGTACTTCACATAGGTTTTGGAACACTTATGTATATAAATAAACTTTGCCTTTATTTATTTTTTCTAGTATGTTGATTTTCTGATTGATTAGTCTTTGTCTTGTTTTCTTTTTATCAACTTCATTTTTGTTTGCTTATTGTTGATTTCCTTTACTTTTTTTTAAATAAACCCTAGCTTAACATCTTGGTGTATGGAAATATAGGAATCTAAAAAATCTCAAGGGCATTTCCTGAAAGGTCAAAATCTACTTACAAAGAAGGAATTCTCTATGTGACATTGGCATTTGGTGATCAGTTTTAGAAAAGGGAAACCCGCTTTAGGTTCATAATTGAGTCATGATAACCCCTATAAAATAACTGACACTTATGATTTTTGAATTATATCTTGGGGCTTCACCCACTCTCACATTAATAACTATCTCAGGTATCCCACTATGATGGACCCACGAAGAGGAAGCAGGTCTCACAAATGTATGGCATTTAAAATGATCCCATGGTGCAAATCAAAATCCAAAAGATCTTATACCAAAGAGTCACATTTCCGGTAAATTTCATCTCCATCAAAGAAATGGTTGTGAAAAGCGAAGACATCCAATCAAGAAAGTATCCCTTGTTGTCAGCTCAGCAAGGTTCTTCTCCGTCAGTGAGCATTACAAGAAAATAAATCTCTTGCTCACACAAAAGGACATTATGGATGGAAGAACCCAAATCAAATGCTGAAGATTGAAGAAAAGATATCATGGAAGACTCCGATGACAAATTTGTCAATAAAGAAATCATCTAAAGAAATGCTAACAACATGGGAATGAGGAACAAACGAATACATCTATTTGATTTTGTTACAATCCTATGGAGTCTTATTTAGTAGGCATTTGAAGGATGGAACTAAATTGAAATCCACATTTTTGGCCTCAAGAGAGTGGTCAAGAAATCTTGTTCAAAGTTACCCTTCTTCCCCAATGACCAATATGATACACAACGGACTATGACCAATATGGGGTCAATAACATGTACATTTTCTGACCTTAAAAGGGGATTATTCAGAGATCTATGTTCACTAGCGAATCGCCAATTGTTGTTGCTGCAACCTGATCCCCCATTTTTTTTTTCAAAAAATTGTAGGGCCCCTCCCTTTATTTTTTAGAGTTTATTGCTTCTTAGAAGAGTTCCTTTTTTGACACTTAGTTTTTTCTTGAAAAACCCAAAGAGAAAGTGATTTTTGACTAAGTACCAGTCAGTTTTTTGTGCGCCGACGTTTCGGAGCATTTTGGCGAGTTTTTGTCAACATCTCGCTGTGTTCTGGTATTTTTTTTGCGCTGACATTTCATAGAATTTTGACGAGTTTTCGTCGACATTTTGTTGGGATTTGGTGACAACTCATCGATCATGTTGCAGGTTTTGATGAAACCGCGTCGAACATTTCGTGGCCCTATGGTGAACTCATGCTGATCGGTCATTGCGATCTGGCCATTTTTGCACCGACCGTTTCGTAGTGCTCTGACGATTTTTTGCACAGACTTGTCGAGGTTTATTTTATGTTTTTAGGAGCATATTTGGGCAATCCCTCACCGACCCTTACGCTATACTGGGAAAAACTCACCAACCAAGTCAGAGCATCTTGGCTAGTTATCGCCGACCATTTTGCGGTGACAAGGAAAAATTCGCCAAAATGGTCGGCGCGAGTTTTTCTTGGTTAGCACGAAAAGAGGCATTGGTGCCAACGAAAAAGTCATTAATTGGCCCAACAACTGACCCTGTCCACATTTATTGTGAAGTTTTATTTGTTATATATATATATGGAAAGGGTTTCTAACCTTTTGTTTTTGGAAACGAAAGAAAACGTCATTGGACCACCTTGAGCCACCGCAAGTCACAGGATGCCAATTAGTTTTCGCTGCCAAGCTCACTCACCTGGCCACTCTGTTGGTGGGAAAATCTACCCTATAGCAAGGAAACTAATACTATCAACTTGGTTGGGGTGACAGGTAAGTGTATTGATGATATTACAAAGATATTTATGAAAAGAAGTAAGTTATGGATTTTGAGAACACACCTTTCAATCGAAGTTCGATCCTAGCTTTTACTTGACCTTGTGTTCAACCTTCAAATCCACCTTCCTTTCAGTAACCTGCAATAACAATACCTTTCTCAAAGCGTTTTGGACAATATATACAGCTTGAAAGAAACAAAGACAATGTTTAACATTCAATCTTGACCAAAACAGATCCAAATTAAGATGTTATTTCAGAACACATTTAAATTGGAACAAGAAAGACACTTCCACCTTTATTTGTCAAAAGTAAATCAATGTACAAGTATACCTGATCATGTAGCAGGCTCCTGCAACTAGATTCTGGGCTCTGGCTCTTCTCTGGCTTGGATATCTTCAGCATCAACTTCTCCAATGCAGGCTTCTCTCTATGTCTCAAGGTTTCTCCATTAATCCATCTAACCTTTCTCTTTAGTCTTCCTTGTATTTATAGGATTAGAGAAGTGGTTAAGGTCGATGTATAGTTATGGAGGAAGTTGGGGGAGTTAAGAAACTACCAGCAACTAATCCTCCTCGAGAAATTAATTTATTTTTAAATCATCTTTTAATATGTACGCGACTCTTGTTCAGTGAAGTAGCGTATAGAGCGCTACTTTAGTGCTTAGCAACTAGCGCTCATCGAATTTAAAATGTTGAGCGCTACTATGTTGATAAGGAGTAGCGTATATTAGGATATGGGCATTACTATTATACACTGGAGTAGCGTATGGGCACTAGTCTCTTTGAGTAGAGTAGCGCTCATATCTCAAAATGATATTTTTTGGGTTTTTCTAGTAATGTCAGGAAATGGAATAAGTCAAAGTATCATCTAAGGTCAAATGCTCCTCCATCCAAGTTGTCCTTTTGTGTGATCAACAGCTCAGGGTGATCACGGACGGACAGGTGCAAGTTTAACCTATAACAGATGCCCCCTAATGTGTGAGGTCAGAGGGAAATGATGGCCGAAATACATTATAATCCAAAGCTAGAGGAGGAGCATAGAACCGCAGAAAACAAGTCGCAAGAACACCTGCAACAAATATCAAGGTCATCTAGCAATTACATTTGTGACATCATATAGATGTGCAGTGATACAACATGATCTCTGATACATAACAAGGAGATGTATATAAAGCATGGCCACTTGGAATACAAACGTGGATCCATGTCAAACTGAGAGATCATAGCCATAACAACAAACTGGATCTATGTCTCATGGAGAGTCGAATATAAGTGAGGCTCAGTCTTGCGCAACTTGGGTGATAACAAAATGAGGTGATGTCATCCAAAATCCCAAGGTCTTCATCCAAAACAACTCTAGGTACAAACCCGAACCATGTGAATAGATGAGCTGACAGTTGAACATGGGGGATATCGTTTGATTACCGGTCATTGATGTATACCGTTAACAAACGCGAGGACTTCCACCGATAATGATGATGGGGTCCAAGGTACCAAGTACGATTCGCCAAATGTGAATAGATGTACTTGGAGTCGAACACTTGTGAATCCTGTCGAAGAAGAGACATTGATGTATTCTCATCATTCAACAGCGAGGAAAATTGCCACTGGTGACTGCAATCTCCAAGGTACTAACCGAAACTCTAAACTTCAATCCCAGAATAATGAGTTGATGTTGATGGGAAGAAGTCCGTTGGAAGGGAGGCCTTAAGGCATCCTCCATAATCCAAATCGAGGAACACTCAACTAGTAAGAGCTGATATGAAATAATATGTAACAAGATTGACACTAGGAAGGCCGACACATGAGGTCAAAGTAAACTGCAGAATGGCCGACACAGGGTATATCCTTGAACATTGAGCACGACACAAAGTGACTTAGGCATTTTTTGACATAATGGGGTAAATAATAAGTCTGAAATGTAAGAGACATTAGCAGACCCTCCATATGGTTGGAAGAATAACCAACCGGGGGAGTAAATAACTCGGAGGAAAGGTTCACCCTAAGGTCAAAAACTAAACCCAACTGACAAGATAAACTCAAGTAGGTGCTGTGTTCAAGGATAGAACTTGACTGAACTGCCTTTGACAATGAAGATAAGATATGTATTTCCCGTTCCTTATTCTTTTTAGATAAAAGAATACCTTTCTTGTTGTTTTAATGAGTCCAAGAAAGAATGAAAACTCAATAGATCCAACCATGTAAATAGTTTAACGAGCCCATGGGAGGAAGACTCAGGACCTTCTTCATTATTTATAGAGTTTGAAGAAAAGATAGAATATTACTCTATATTTACTGATCTCTGGATTTTAATATTGAGCCGAGATCTGTTCTTGCTCGCCGGTGTTTTCAATTTTAAGGAGTCTGAAAAACTTAAACAATAACTCCATATATATGCTCGTGGATTTTAATATCGAGCCCAAGCAGATTAATGCTCGTCGGTGTTTTCCTGTTTATAGAGTCTGAAAAACTTAAACAATCCTCTTTTCACCTATCCGTGGATTTTATATCGAGCCCGGATTGGTCTGTGCTCGGCGGTGTTTTCTTGTTTATAGAGTTGAAAAACTTAAACAGTCCTCTATTTACCCTCTCGTGGATTTCACATCGAGCCCGAGTAGGTGAATGCTCGCTTGGTATTTTCATGTTTAGAGAGCTGAAAACCCTAAAGAAAGGCTCCAAAATGTCATTTTTCGTACAGTTAGTCTCCTCCCCCGAAAAAGTATAAAACAATGGAAGAAGAACTCTTCTAGCACATACAGGAGTATACCTAGAGTATACCTTTTCCGTAGTTAATCCACCTAGGCCCGGAAAAGGGGTAATTCTATACTTGAGTGTATGAGCCTTCGATTACTTTAACGAGCTCGAAGAGGACAAGCTTGCTCGACAATCTTGTTTAGGTTTAAATAGTCCAAACAAGAGCTTAAAGTGACTTAAGGGTCAGCTTCTAGGATCATAGCTTCATACTCTGCCAAAACTAGGTCTTCAACAAAATATTAGTTGATGCGGTAAAAATCTCGAATGATATATGAATTTGAAATATTTAGCTAGTTGAATAGGTCTATCATCAAGCATTTTTAAACTTAGGAGATGAATCCGACAAAAATTAGATGAAAATTGAGCTTGGATTAGTATTGTACCATATTGTGTGTTTCAATTGATTAATTAGGGATTTTTTAAAAGTTTTGAAACTATAGAAAATGGACAATTGTGGGTAAAAATCAAAATCCAATTTATATATATAATTCATTTTTAAACATCAATTTTCAATTTGTTTTGTAGGGCAAAGATTGGGGCAACCTTTAGCAAATTTCAAATCTCCGTTGCAATCGAACCGAGCATCCAAACATCAAACTTCCTCCACCAAGTAAGTTATAATTCATCCAACTTGCAATTTCATGGTTTATTTTTTAATTTTTGAGCAAAAACTAGCTTGCAACGTGATGTTCATAAGTATTGCTGCGCAGGCACTACTGTATAACCATAACAGTAGCGTGTAAATGCGATGGGTGCTACTGTGCTCAAACATAGTAGCGCCCATACGCTACTGTGTAGTGTACACAGTAGCGTACACTTTTGAAAACCTACATACAAGCGTCGAGACTCAAAAAATTTTGGTTTTTTGTGCAGGATGGTCCTTCAATGGAGGGAGAGAGAGCATGAGGATATGGATAGGTTGGCTATGCAAGATCCGGCCACCCTCCACGCTCTCCGTAGATGCGGTTTGTTGAAGTTCTACCGAACCGTAAACATGAGGGCTTTAAACAAACTATTTCGAAGACTTATTCAGTATTGGGATGTGGATACCAATACCTTTGTCATCCGCGGGCAAACTCTGGAGCTTACCGTTGAGGACATATATTTCATTACTGGTCTCTCATGGAGAGGAGATATAATCAATCTGAAAGGGTCTTCTCGAACAGGTGTAAGATCAGTGCAAGAGTACGTAAATACATATTGTGTTGCCGGTGCTAAGAAATCGGGGAGCCAAGTCCTGATTACAACCATTGAAGGCCTCCCGTTTAAATTGATTGTGAGCATGATCAACCGAGTGGCGGGTAGTGCATCACAACACTTAGCTTCCAGGCACTCTATGTTTGTTGGTGTACAATGCTTACACGGTCATGTCTATGATTGGTGTACTAGTTTACTGGCAAACATGAAATCTCAATTGACAGGTTGCAAATCTGGCACAATGAAGAATTTTGGGTATGGTAGCATTTTGTGTACCTTCTTCTTTGAGAGGATGCTTGCTATCAGTTTGGGGATGCCTCTACCTCAGGTTAACCCCCGTGATCCCAGACTAGGCCGTTGGGGTGACATATTCCTCCGCCAGGGTGGTGGGGAAAGTCACTACTGTTATCATACTGATGATTTCTAGGGGTGGTGGGAGAGGCAAGTGCCCGCTGTCGAGCAGTTTCCATATGCTGGATTGGATTTCCGTCATGATCCAGAACTGGTGCTTCCTCCAGGTGGAGCCTGGGGAGATATTGGTATGTTTTAAATTTTGAGGTTTATTTAATTTTTTCAAACTTTTTCAAGTATTTGATTTTTATGAATGAATTTTGAAGTTCTAATCAAGTGTCATATGCAGATGTTGGGCCTGTTCGTCCTGCGGGACATCCTACCATCTTTGTGAGGCCAGTTGATATTGCTGCAGCGGATGCTATGTTGGGGACCCTGGAGAGAAAAGTGAGTCGGTTGACTCATGAAGTTCATGCATGCTGTATGGATCAGATACCTGTTGATATGCAGGAAGATGTTGTTGGGGTGCCCCCAGCATGGCTTAGGGTGCTGTGGAAGATCGCGAGGCTAGTCATATGCTATCGCAATGCCGTAGATGATGATGTGGTCCCTCCTTCTCCATAGGAGAGGGATACATTCTATGTATATATTTTTGAGGCTACTGTGCCCAGTTTTGTACTTGTATGACTTGACTCGATAGACTTGTGACTCAAAACTCATATATTTTTTGATACAATATCAGCTATATACAGTATCGGTTATTTACATGTGTTTGAAATTTATTTGTGCAAAATTGTTTATGAAATTGTGTGGTGCAAATGCCAGTCTAACACATAGTTTGCTAATGAATCAGCTAATGCGTTTAAACTTCTTGGAATGTGTTCATATCGAATAGAATGAAATTGTCTTTCCAAAAGTCTAACTCGTAGAAACTGACGTAACAATCCCGTATCTCTAACCTGATAGACACCTGTTAGTTGAAATACAATTAATTGTGAGTCAAGCCTTACCTCCAAATGTGAAATGCCATGACTGAGAGCATCTCATAGAAGTTATATAACTGCATTGTATTCAGCCACATTATTCGTGGTAGGACCCAAACAAACCCCCCCCGAAGAGACAAGTTGGCCAGCGGGTGAATAAATGACCCAAGCTGCTGCAGCCAACTGACAGGTGTGGCGACTGGCGCCATCAGCAAATCCTAGGAAAAGTTCGGTTGACATCTGGTACACGAAACGAGAAACACACATAAGATTAACTAACAAGCATAACGAAAACTAGCTTTACAAAAATACACAGCTATGTTACAAGAAAAAGTACTTCAGCCTAAGCATAATACTTCTTCAGGTAGGGTCAATGCCTGGATCCTCCTCGTGAGGCCGGGCAAAGGTGTTATGGAAATCACGGAAAAGATTGGTATACAGAATGATCTCATCGAGATAACATCCTGTTTCAAAGAAAATGTTTTCGTTAACCCCAGTGAAAATGTTCACCAGCGAGGTATGCAATCTATTCCCTTCCATAAGACCAATTTGTGAAGAAGTGGGATCACTATTTTCACTGGGTGTTGGACAAAATTCACCTCTCTCTAACAAGTTAAGAAAAGGAAACAAGAAGGAAACGGGATCTATAGGTTCACAAGGATGGTCCTGATCGGTCATGGCTTCTAACATTTCTTCCTCAGAAGGTAAAGTAGTATCTGAACTATCGAGAGAGTGGATCGGGTCTGGTGTCTGAGTAGTGGCACATTCTATGTTTGACTCGACAGACACCAATGGAGTCAACATATGTTCTGCTGTAGTTTGATAAGAATCCAAGTGGGTAACTTCTACAACAGGAGTGGGCACGGAGGGATTTGTATTAGTTGGGAGAAACTCACCATCAGTTGTTAAAGTAACCATAGAAGTTTCAGGCGATGAACATCCCTCAGTACCAACAAATAAAGTAGGAGCGGGTAGGTCAAAAGTGCCAATTAGTGATCCGTAAAGTCCTGCTCCTAAACTCTCGCCAACCGGGGTGGTTTGATCAATCAAAGGAACTGTGGTTTCCGAAGAAGTCTGGTTGTTTCTCTGAGTGAAAGAAAGTTGATAGACTGTAACGATCTTACCTTCAAATGGGAACATCACAACTCGAAAAACTGCCGATGCAATAGCTCGCATGGCATATGTCCAACTCCTGCCCAATAACATGTTGTAATCCAGCGGAGCGTCCAAAACTTCTACTTCAATAGCAACTGTCTTACCGGCCAAAGTGACATCAAATGATGGCAAAACTCCATGTGGACGGAAAGTTCTACCATCAAATGCAGTAAGCAGTGTGTTAGAAGGAGCTAACTCAGGAGAACCTAGAGCTTTCCAACAGGAAATTGACATTATGCAAGTCGACGCGCCCTCATCTACAACAGCTCGTCTGATGGTCATTGGACCATGAACGACTTCAATCTGAAGGGCAACATGGTAGGGAAACTGATATTTGACATCAGTCATATCAAATCGCGCAGACATGTTAGAGGATTCCATACTCCCAATGGCTGCCAGAAGTGCATTCCGTTGTAAAGGACAACTTTGCAAGACTTCTAAAGTAGACATGGCACAAGGGGTCTGGGCTAAATCTTCAACCACATTGTAGTTGGAAGCAGCCCGTGTGTTGGGATTGTGCGATGCCCGTTTCAAGACACCTTTCGGGATCTTGGGCATTGGGTCCACAGGTATGTGGAGTGGAGTGGAAGATTCTGGAATCTCCTTATCTTTTTTCTGTGCATCCGGGGTATAGTTCTTGGCTCTAGTTTGCAAGAGTGCATCCGAATTAACCATGTTTATAAATGTTTGATCAACCGTAGCATGTGTAGTGCCCCCAGTTTTTGAGTTGCCAGAAGTTGAGCCCTGCCCTTTAGGGAATGGATCTTTCAGGACGGCAGGCTTCTTTTCTCTTAAGAGCTTCTGGGCTTCTTCAAGTAGAGGGCATTGGTGAGTAAGGTGGTTCTGCTTGCAAAGTTTACAAGCAAACTTAACCTTCTTTTCTTCTTTGTTACCCTCTTTGGCATTGTCTTTTTTGGGCTTTTGTTGGTTCCCCTCTCCTTTCTTGCCCTTCTTTTTGTTATTGGGCTGCCGAGGGCCCTTTTGATTGTTCTGAACCTGATTAACAGGATCAGAAGTAGAAGGAGAGGTCATGACGGAAGAAATAACTGCAGTCGATTGTTTGACTGATAAGGCATGAACCTGTTTAGTCAGCGCTTCGAAAGCTGCAGAGTCAACTGAACCTACTATGCTGTCAGCATGTGGTCCAGGTTTCGGTCTACTCAGATTGGTGTTCGATCGCGGTGCATCGGGTATGATCTCATACAGTAACCCAGATTGTGCATACACAAGGTCTAACTGCTAAGTCCGTAAGATGGCTTCTTCCTCATTAGATACTCCATATGTAGCTACTTCCTTAGAAATATAAGGAAGGAGTGATTTCAAGTACCACTCAAGAAGAAACTCCGGAGGTATGTTGGCCTTAATGAGCCTCTTCCGCCTTTGCCACTCCTGAATGTGGTCAGATAAGTGAGTGGCTTTATTTTGTCTAAAAGTAGACAAAAGGTCTATTCCGGCATCATACCGAACAAGAAGCTGGAAATGATTCAAAAAGACTGTGGCGAGATCCCCAAAACTAGAGAATGTTGCTGCAGGTAACTCAATGTACCATTTGGCTGCAGCACCGGTTAAGGTTCTTTGGAACAATCTCAGTCTAATGGAGTCTTCATTTAACGAATTTGAGGAACACCATAAGTGAAAGGTAGTGACATGGTCACCAGGGTCTTCACCTGCTTTTCCTTCGAACTTTGGAATGTCCGAAGGTAACTTGGTGGGAACTGATGGCCATACCGCATTATGACACACAGGATCGTTCGTCAGTTTGGAAAGATCTGGCAAGTTTAAAGTTGCCAGAAATGGTAGAGGAGGCCGGTAAGATGGTATTTGATAAGTTGGGGTCGCAAAAGGGGAAGTACCCATATTTTGACCCATAAACTGTTGGTAGGGGTTGCCCCCAGCCGTCTGCTGGTAGGGGTTGTCCCCAACCATCTGTTGATAAGGGTTGCTTCCGGCCATATGCTGATAGGGGTTTCCACCTAACAACTGTTGATAGGGGTTACCCCCAGCTATTTGTTGGTAGGGGTTTCCCCCAGCTGCTTGTTGGTAGGGGTTTCCCCCTGCCATCTGTTGTTGTTGTGTGAAAGAGTTATTAAAATTTCCCCACCCATATGAAAGTGGATTAGTGCTTTGTGGGTTCGTCCACTGTGGCTGGGTGTTAGCCCCGCCATATTGCTGGTTAAAAATATTACCCCCTCCCCCTGAGAATAAGGAAAAAGGGACATTACCTGCAGGCATACTACATTGATTCATGTTAGGGCCTACAAAGGTATTGAAACCAGTAGAAGCTGATGTGGACGGTGCAGTCATGGTGCCCATGACTGGCATGTTTGCAGAAGCACTTGGTCCTACAACAGGTGTGGAAATCCAAGTACTAGGAATCTGATATAATGGTTGAGAAGCAGGAGGTGCTACACAATTGGCCGTACTGCTAGGTCCAACAGTAGGTGTAGGAATAGATGCCATCGTTGTCGAACTAGGCACACCTAATGTACCAGTGTTGAAACTGAAAGATGGAGTAGACACAGATGTGGTTTGTGCCTGACTTGGTGTAGTAGTAAAAGAAGGATTTACTGTGTTAGTGTTCAAACCTAAAGTGGGAGTTTGGGGAACTCCCTGTTCACCTCCTAGATTAGACATCAGATGTCCAGGTAAGGAATTGTCTGCACTAAAATGGGGCTGCTGGAAACCAACAAGTGACATAAGCGGAATTCTAGTATTGGTTAAAGGAGGGTTGAAAGGAGTGCTATACTTCGTAGATGTAAGATCTTCCACCTCAACTGTACTAAAGTGTTGCTGATCTGTGGTACCTGGTAGCGGTTCCTCAGGAACCTCTATTTCAAGGTTTTCTGTTACAAGAATTTCTTCAGGAAATTCAGTTTCATGAGTAGTTTTTGAAGAAATATCGGGGTATACCTGCTGTCGTCTAGCTGGCTGTAAAGGTTCTGTTCTGATTGGTTGAAGGTTTTGAAACCTCCTTGATCTACGAAGCTCTTGATTCTCCATGATTATAAATATAAAATAACATACTAGAACCTAGTGGCCACTAAAACTAAGGGGAAAACAGCATGCCAGCTAAAAAGTCCTAAGTATACAAACCAGGCAAACAAAGATGCCTTCCGGAGAAGAGTCTGGGATGATGAGGGCCCAGAACAAATCAACGAAGGAAGAAAGACAGTTACCCAGGGTCCACAATACAATGACTAAGGGTGCAAGCGTTGGAATCACCCAACCGCCCTCCCAAAGACCTGCAAGGGATTTCCTCCCACGTCTGTCTTAGGTACAGCAGATATACCCTCTGCTATCACCTATGTATGAACTTAGAGTCAGATACTAAGGATACCACAACACCGAAAACTCCTGGGGGAACAGTCACCGGTCGAATCAAAAAGCGTGGGCAGGGTAGCTAAGCCCGAAACTCGAAAGAGTCCCCAATACGCAATCCGATCCTGGAGTATGCTCGAACAGAAAGTAGGAGGGGTATTCCCAACAATCTGATCTCGCAATGACCTACTGCATAGATCTCAGGCAAGTTTTGAGTGAGGTGGGTTTACTTGTGATAGTCTCACTACGATTTTTGCGCAATGTGTGATCTTGAGTGGTTTAAGGTGATTTCAACTCAAGATCCTAACCAAAACTAGTTGGTGTAGTGTATCCCTAAAAAATAAAAATTGTTTCTAGTTTATTTTATTAAAATATTTTTTAGGGTTGTTATTACTCAAAAAGGGTAGTGCTTTTGTGTGGCGTGGTTTCAACAAGAAAACAAAGTGCAATAAAATCAAAACTTTCTACAACAAAACTCTTTTCATTTTTTCATTTACTTCTTTCCAAAACTGAAAATCTGAGTAAATCTACTTAACAAAAATTTTTTGTTTTCTTTTTTGGAATTGTACAAAATATCCTATGCTATCTTGTAACAACAGAAATAAGTCTTATCCAACTTAAACTGTTCGGATATCCATCATCTATTTCGGGATACATCATCTATTTCAGGATCTTGCATGATCTATTTCAGGATATGATCTATTTCAGGATCATCTATTTCAGGATATGATCTATTTCAGGATCTTGCATGCACAGGCATGCATCCCAGTCACCAGTTTGATGCCTCCAGCACCTTATCCACCTTCTTCTAGCACCCGGGAGCCACTTACCACAGAGTTTTAGCCCTCCCAAGCTGAAAGGCGCCCTCTTCTCACCTACTGCCAGAGAAGGGCGCACTTGCTCACCTACCACTGCAGATTCACTCCAGTTACATTCAGTTAGCTCCGATTCTCCCTGATTTGAGGCTAGTTTCACTCCCGACTGACTGTATCACTACCGTTTGACCTCCAGTTTGATTAGGTGACTTGTTCTGACTTCAGTTAGCCTCCCATGCGCCCCCACTGAGCCTCCAGATCCTATATCAGTGCTACACACTTCAGTTACATTTATTACACTCAGTTAGACTCAGTTTGACACCTGGATGACTGGTTGTTGTGATTGATGAGCACCACTGATGATTGATGAGGACTCCTAGATAGAGTCAAGCTACTCCATTTAGTGATTCGAATGGCCTACTTAGTCAATTCGAATTGCTCATTGACAGATATTGTAATCTATTGTAATTCATTCACCCTTTCTGGGATAGAGAGCACTGCTGCATGTTTTGCACAGTTTTGCACCATATTTTCTATGTTCATCTGTTGTGATTGATTTACTTGTTCATTAGATCTGCTGTGACTAATTTTACATGGTATCAGAGCCATTGCAGGGACAAGATCTCTTTTCTACAGGTGTTTATACAAGAAGATTTGACTGAATTGCTAAAAATTGCAAAAAGTTTGGCATGAGATATCTCAAGGGCATTCGCTCCTGTGCATGCAAAGCTTGAAAACTATTCCAATACCACTCCAGAAGCTTGAGTTACCACATAATTCCTGGATCTTATACATTGGACCTATTCAACATTGCTTGAAATCCAATCCCAGGTGTGATGCAACTCTCAAAGGGTGGATTGTTCGACCTTATTGTGGTTGTTTTGATGTGATTTGCAGGTTTATTGTCTCCTTCAAGTGCACTCGCTATTTTCTGCATGCAAGGTTTCCTCCTTCAATTGCATTCGCTATAGTCTGCATGCAAGCTTCCTCTTCATCAGTTGACTCAATCCTTGCAATGGAATACTCTTCTTCAAAGCCTATCCTCACCCCATTCAATTATTTTGATTGGAAAGATGATATGGAGATCATATTACGTTCAAAAGGTTACTACCGAGTCACTCTTGGTCTTGAATTGGAGCCAAACAATGTAGCAGAAAGAACCAAACACTACAACAAGATTGATGAAGCTTACGGTCTTCTTTGTCTCTCCATCTCCAAGGATCTTCACTTCCATCTCAGCGGATTGAAGACTCCAAAAGCCATATGGGAGCAACTTGAAACACTATTCGGCAAGCAGGATGAGCTTAGGGCTTTTCAATTAGAGAATGAATTGATTGGCCTTAATCCTGAGAATTTCGAGACCATCAATGAATTCTTCACAAAATTCAAGAACTTGAACTTGCAGTTGAAGAACAGTGGTGTTATCAAAGAGGATAAACAGTTGATCCTCTCCATTCTAAGCAAGCTTGGGAAAGATTATTCAGTATTTGTCTCCACTTTCAATTCCGGTCGGCTAACTACCCCGAATTGGAAGATGCCTACCTTGAATGCCTTCATTGAGTCCGTTACGAAAGAGCATGACAAGTTGATTCAAATGGGGTCCATAAGCTCCAAATATTCAGCCCTATTTGTTCAAGGACCCAAGATCTTGAATGGTAAAGGAAAGCTAAAGAAGGAGAAGCCCAAATTCGAGCCTCACAAGCAAAAAGACAAAGGCAAGCAAACGGATGCACCATCCAGTTCGAAATCCAAGCAAAAGGGCAAAGAAGGTAACCAAAAATCTAAATGTACTTATTGTAACCGTGGCTTTCATCCCGAAAGTTCATGTGTGAAGAAGACTATAGATCAAATGGCCCTCCTTTTGGAAAAGAACAACATAACCCTTCCTGACGGTGCAAGGAAGAAGGATCGGAATGACGATCATGAAAGAGGACAAGCACTCATGGCAACGGTTTCGAAGCCCACTCTCTTGATAGATTCGGGTGCATCAAATCATATGGCTGCAAATATTGATTCTTTTTCCTCATTCGATCCAAACAGCTCCATCCCCATCCATTTGGGAGATGACTCAAAAATTTCTTCAAAGGGCAAAGGTACGATTCATGTAGAACATGGATGCTTTCAGAATGTTCTTTATGTGCCTTCCTTAGCTTCGAATCTCCTTTCTGTGTATCAAATGACACATACTTGTGATCCAAAGAAAGTCACATTCAGCCCTAATACAGTTGAAATTTCTGATATCAAAAGTGGAAGACTAGTTGCGGTTGGAAAGGCAAACCACACTGCAAAATGTTATGAGTTTTCGCACTTTATTCCGCTTGCAAAGCCCACTGCTCTTCGCACACATGGTAATGAGGTTAGTAGGCTTTGGCATGAAAGATTTGGACATCTAAATTATAAGTATTTGCTGCTTCTATCAAATAAATCCATGGTAGATGGGCTTCCACAACTCCGTTCCTCGAAGGGAATATGCACCGGTTGCATTATTGGGAAGCACCCCGAGCACAGATTCGACCGCGGCAAGGCTAGCAGAGCCTCTACTATTTTGGGATTGATCCATTCTGATATCAGTGGTCCGCTGCCCCATATGTCATTAAATGGTTCAAGGTATGTTTTGACATTTATTGATGATTTTTCCCGCTTTACATGGGTATTCTTTCTCAAAAACAAGTCAGAAGTGCTTGGAAAATTCAAGGATTTTAAGGCTTATGTTGAGACCACCACTGAGAGCAAGATCAAAGCTCTTAGATCTGATAATGGTGGGGAATATATCAAGTCCGATTTTCTGCAACTTTGTGCCCAAAGCGGAATCAAGATCCAACATACAGTTCCCTACACACCCCAGCAGAACGGTGTAGCGGAAAGGAAAAACCGGTCACTGAAAGAGATGGCTACATGCATGATTGAATCGAAAGGTTTGGCTGCAAATCTTTGGGCTGAAGCAATCAATGTTGCTGCATATATACAGAACCGTGTTCCACATTCATCCGTGAAATGTATGACTCCTTTCGAAGCATTCTTTGGTCACAAACCGGATGTGTCAAATTTGAGAGTTTTTGGCTCTACTGCATGGGCTAGAATTCCTTCTGAGAAGAGACGAGCTTTGGATCCACAAAGTATCGAGTGAATATTGATAGGATATGGGGAAGAATCAAAAGCATATAAACTCATGGATATCATATCTAAAAAGATATTCATAGAGCGCAGTGTGCAGTTTGAAGAACCGCTTCAAGAATTGCAACTAGTTGAGGAGAAAACTGCCGATTCACCGCCTTCACCAGAAGAAGATTCGAGCAGCGATAATGAAGGTATGAGTTCTGATATTTCTGATATTGTAGAAGCATATGATGATCATGACATATCAGGTTCGGAATCCAACCATTCAGATCCCCCTCAGTTACCAAAGTGGGCCCAAAACACTCTACAATCTGCTGGTTCTAGTCTTGGAAATCCTGCTGATCCGAGACGAACAAGAGGAGACTTTCAAAGGGCAGGTATGGATCTTTCTATTGCTGATCCATTTCTTCCTGAGATTTTTTATTTGATGGCTGGTTCAGATCCCCAATCATACTATTCAGCCCATCGAGATCCGAGATGGAAAAGTGCCATGGATGAAGAGTACAGTTCTCTTCAAAAGAACAATACATGGGAGCTAGTTTCTCTTCCACCTGGAAGAAAATTAGTGAACTGTAAATGGGTCTACCATACTAAAGTTCCTGCTGATGGAACTATCAGCAAATATAAAGCAAGGTTGGTGGCAAAAGGTTTTTCCCAAGTCCAAGGAGTGGACTACACAGAGACCTTTGCACCGGTTGCAAAGATGGATTCCATCCGCCTTGTTTTAGCTATTGCCGCATCCAAGCACTGGGAAGTGCACCATATGGATGTGAAGAGTGCATTTTTACATAGAGACCTTGCTGAAGAGGTCTATATGCAGCAGCCAGAGGGTTATACATCAGATCCATCATTGGTTTGTAGATTGAAGAAATCTTTGTACGGGTTAAAACAGGCCCCAAGAGCTTGGTACGCAAAGATGGACTCCTTCCTTCTTTCTCAGAATTTCCAAAGATGCAAATCTGATCCGAATGTCTATATTCAGCGAGTTAAAGGTAATTTGTTGGTTATTGTACTTTATGTTGATGATCTGCTTATTACTGGTAGCACACTTACTTCAATAAACAAGCTAAAATCTGCCTTAAATCTAGCTTTTGACATGAGCGATTTGGGCTTGCTGAGTCACTTTTTGGGCTTGGAGATAGCTCAAAATTTCGATGGGATCACTATATCTCAACAAAAATATGCTTCCGACCTGTTATTGAAGTTTAATATGGCTGAATGTAAGGCAGCCCCGTTCCCATTCCTCTCAGGAATCAGTCTTGAGGAGGGAGATTCCACACCGCTTGCAGATTGCAGTATGTATCGACAGTTGATTGGTTCACTACTTTATTTGACACATTCACGGCCTGATATCTCATATGCCGTGAGTGCCATGTCAAGATATATGCAGCAGCCACATGAGCTTCATTGGCGAGCAGCCAAGCGGATCTTGCAGTATGTGCAAGGTACGAGACAGTTTGGCATACATTATGCTGCAGATTCTGAGCTAGATTTCATTGGTTTTACTGATTCAGATTGGGCAGGTGATAGCATTGATCGGAAGTCCACTTCCGGTTATGTTTTCATGATTGGTCATGGTTCTATTTTCTGGTCCAGCAAAAAGCAAGCAGCCATTGCACTTTCTTCAGCAGAGGCAGAGTATCGAGGGGCAGTCAATGCCTGCATTCAGGCAGTTTGGTTGCAGGGTATTCTTTCCGAGTTTGGTTTTGGTGGCACTACTTCGACTGTCCTATTTTGTGACAATCAAAGTGCTATCAAGATCTCCACAGATCCAGTTCAGCGGCAGAGGACCAAACACATTGAGATTCATATGCATTACATTCGACAGTTGGTGCACGACCGCACCATCATTCTGCAATATTGCCCTACTGATGAGCAAATTGCAGACATCTTCACCAAGAGCTTCACTGAGAAGAAGTTCTCTTACCTCCGTTCACTGTTGGGGGTGAGTTCCATCATGGTGGAGACAGATTGATTCATTATTATGCTTTAGCTTGAGGGGGGGCTTTCTTCCCACTGGGTTTTCCCTCTTTCCTCACTTAGTTTATTTTCAGCATTTTTTTGGATTATTGTATTGGGGTGACCTTTGGTCTTAGTTACCAGGGCCCCACATTATTTTAGTTGGCACATCATAGTCTAGCTTGAGGGGGGGTGTTCGGATATCCATCATCTATTTCGGGATACATCATCTATTTCAGGATCTTGCATGATCTATTTCAGGATATGATCTATTTCAGGATCATCTATTTCAGGATATGATCTATTTCAGGATCTTGCATGCACAGGCATGCATCCCAGTCACCAGTTTGATGCCTCCAGCACCTTATCCACCTTCTTCTAGCACCCGGGAGCCACTTACCACAGAGTTTTAGCCCTCCCAAGCTGAAAGGCGCCCTCTTCTCACCTACTGCCAGAGAAGGGCGCACTTGCTCACCTACCACTGCAGATTCACTCCAGTTACATTCAGTTAGCTCCGATTCTCCCTGATTTGAGGCTAGTTTCACTCCCGACTGACTGTATCACTACCGTTTGACCTCCAGTTTGATTAGGTGACTTGTTCTGACTTCAGTTAGCCTCCCATGCGCCCCCACTGAGCCTCCAGATCCTATATCAGTGCTACACACTTCAGTTACATTTATTACACTCAGTTAGACTCAGTTTGACACCTGGATGACTGGTTGTTGTGATTGATGAGCACCACTGATGATTGATGAGGACTCCTAGATAGAGTCAAGCTACTCCATTTAGTGATTCGAATGGCCTACTTAGTCAATTCGAATTGCTCATTGACAGATATTGTAATCTATTGTAATTCATTCACCCTTTCTGGGATAGAGAGCACTGCTGCATGTTTTGCACAGTTTTGCACCATATTTTCTATGTTCATCTGTTGTGATTGATTTACTTGTTCATTAGATCTGCTGTGACTAATTTTACATAAACTACGAATTTTTTTTTCTTTTTCTATAAACGAAAAAGAACTATATAAAGATGGAAAGCGAAATAAAACTTTATGTGCAATGTGTATAAGTATGGCTAAAAATGTTCTTAATCTTATAGCTATCGAGATACTAGCTCGAAAAAGACTTAATCTACAAGTTTTTTGCAAAGAAAAAGCCTCTAAACTTGGAAACAAAGTGGGAGAAAACAAAGGAGAAAGACACAAAAGGACTGACCTAAAGTATTTAGCCCTAGCAAGACCACTATGCCAAGAAAAAGTAGACAAGCAAGCTGCCCTACTAACACAAAGAAACTGAGAAATGACTCAGCCTATAGCCGTTTAAATGCACTTGCAACCAGAAAAAGACAATAAGTCCAGGAACAATGGAAATCAACCAAATCGGAGGGCACCCTAGAGGCTCTAAGACGGACCAAACCCTAAAACAAAGGATAGGGTGAGTAAAGAGCAGAAAACGTCGCTACAAACAGCGGATACAAGAGTATGCAGGTTTGTAAACTAGCAACGTGTAGTCAGGGCCTAAAAAAGTGGAAGTGCTTACCACAAAACACAACCTAGTCTTCCAAGAAGGTCTTAAATAATCCAAATGTTCCAAAGGTAAACAAGTGACTCAAAAGATGGAAAAGACTCAAAGCGCAGGTTCTATGACTTGAACAAAAGTTAAAAACCTCATACAACAGTCCAGGAGGTCCAAAAGCAAAGTCAGCAAACTACCAAAAGGATAAAAAATCAAGCAAACCAAAAACAGAATGCTTCAGAAAGTGTACCCTACTGTGCAGTAGGGAAACTCGCGCCCTTACAGAGATGGGCGCTACTGTATGTATAGTATAGTAGCGTATGGGCGCTATTGTAAGCACAACAGAGTAGCGCTCATACCTTAAAGGTTTAAAAACTGACTCTGAAGGATATCAAAAACTGATGAAAGCATAAAGAAGCAGGCAATATATACCTACAGGGTTTCTCAACACATCAAAGAAGTCAAAACAATTCTGGGAAGGCAAACAAGAACAAGGTTTCCTAGAGCCAAAAAATTAACTTATCCCCAGCAGATTCGCCAGTCTGTTGGCGGGCAAATCTACCCTATAGCAAGGAAACTAATGCTATCAACTTGGTTGGGGTGACAGGTAAGTGTATTGATGATATTACAAAGATATTTATGAAAAGAAGTAAGTTATGGATTTTGAGAACACACCTTTCAATCGAAGTTCGATCCTAGCTTTTACTTGACCTTGTGTTCAACCTTCAAATCCACCTTCCTTTTAGTAACCTGCAATAACAATACCTTTCTCAAAACGTTTTGGACAATATATAAAGCTTGAAAGAAACAAAGACAATGCTTAACATTCAATCTTGACCAAAACAAATCCAAATTAAGATGTTATTTCAGAACACATTTAAATTGGAACAAGAAAGACACTTCCACCTTTATTTGTCAAAAGTAAATCAATGTACAAGTATACCTGATCATGTAGCAGGCTCCTACAACTAGATTCTGGGCTCTGGCTCTTCTCTGGCTTGGATATCTTCAGCATCAACTTCTCCAATGCAGGCTTCTCTCTATGTCTCAAGGTTTCTCCATTAATCCATCTAACCTTTCTCTTTAGTCTTCCTTGTATTTATAGGATTAGAGAAGTGGTTAAGGTCGATGTATAGTTATGGAGGAAGTTGGGGGAGTTAAGAAACTACCAGCAACTAATCCTCCTTGAGAAATTAATTTATTTTTAAATCATCTTTTAATATGTACGCGACTCTTGTTCAGTGAAGTAGCGTATAGAGTGCTACTTTAGTGCTTAGCAACTAGCGCTCATCGAATTTAAAATGCTGAGCGCAACTATGTTGAGAAGGAGTAGCGTATATTAGGATATGGGCACTACTATTATACACTGGAGTAGCGTATGGGCGCTAGTCTCTTTGAGTAGAGTAGCGCTCATATCTCAAAATGATATTTTTTGGGTTTTTCCAGTAATGTCAGGAAATGGAATAAGTCAAAGTATCATCTAAGGTCAACATGCTCCTCCATCCAAGTTGTCCTTTTGTGTGATCAACAGCTCAGGGTGATCACAGATGGACAGGTGCAAGTTTAACCTATAACACACTCCTCCAATGACAAGTAGGCGGATTTCACCCCTTTCTTCTCTGTTGTTTGATAGCTCGGTTTGGAACTCAGTTTTGCTTTTATCCCTCTTTTAGACCTTTGAGTACTGCCTTTGTTTTTTCACAGTTGCCTTTTTTTTAAGGTTGTCTAGTTCGGTCTTAGAAGCCGTTTTTCCTAGGGTAGGATGCATTGGAATCACGGGGCTAAGTTTTCCCCAGTCTGAATAGTGCACCAAACCCTACAGTACTTTCGCTCCTGTCATAAACCGCATTCGTTTTTATGCTTAGATCCTTTAGAGAACGAGGAGGGTATCTCCCGAGATTACATCAATCCTCTGCTTAACTTCTTTAAACACAAAACCTTGACAAGCGGTTATTCCTCTAGGAGCATTGACCGAGAGAGATAATTCCCAAGTAGCAGTTAATTTTCCTTAGCTCGACCCATTTATTCACGCTTTGATACAGCCCTTTAGATTTACCCTTTATTGCTGCGGAACTTAGTGAGCACATATCTCCCCGTTTCGGGCAAGGGGTTTAGTGTTTCTGCGTTTTATCTTCAGACCACCTGTGCCTCTACCCTTGCGGAGGGCCGTCTTGAATGTCGCCTACTTGTTTCCTGCTGAGGCCTTTATGTCATCAAAACCCTTGCGACGCCCACCTATCACTCTGTCATCGTGTTAAGATCATCACTCCCATCCAACTTATGTTTCTAATTAAAATAAAAAAATAAAATCTTTTCCCTCAAACAAGTTTTAAAGCTGAAAGGAAAAGCACCGTGGAGTAACCAAAAATTAGTTTACTCGAAATCGGTTTTAATGGAGAAATTTTCCAAACAGTTCTACTTATTGTTTGGTTACTTTGCTTTTACATGTCAAATCTTATCAACATTAATCTCATTTGATTGACTGTCTGTTCATACTATAAAGTTTGCATAATTTTGTTGGTACGTTAAGCAAAGAGAAACTAAGTTCATTTTTCACCCTAAGGTTTAAAATTGTGATGCACAACAGTTGAAATATGCGCGTTTAGTATGTTTCCACAGTTGTCCTTTAAAGACTCCCTTGCATTTCAAAATCTAAACAAACAATCGAAGTAATCAAATGTTAATTTTATTTTTGCTCATTTATCCCATGAGTAATGAATTGTTTGTGAATAATTTGTTTCCTCATTGGTCCATCTTGTGTCTCATCATACTTGATATGCATAAGCAGTCCGCCAGGCTAAACTCCAAGTTAGCAGAATTAGACTCAGAAGTCGAGATATTATTGGATACCTCATTAGAGACATTGTTAGGAGATACTAAATCCGTGACGGGAGGCACCCCACAATTCAAATGGGGCGAACTATACAAAGCCATCATAGATGGAAATTTCCCTAACGCTTCCATCGAAGAGTTAAAGGTTTACCAAAAAATAAAAGGGTCCATCCTCCATAAGTCAGCCGCAGGCCCAGAATTATTCCCATGCTCAGAATTCATCGGGTGGATTTTTCCCCAAGTGGATGTTAACACCAGGATCATTTCAGATGTCAAAGGAGAAGGGCTTACATCCTTCCAACCAGCCCACATAGCTGCAGCAGACAAGCGTCCTTCCCCTAAAATCATGATGACCGATGACTGGATAGTAGAGGCCAATATGGATCACTTCGAGTATTCTAAGAAGATGATGGTCCCTAAAAGATAGTTGAAACCGAGGTCTAGCAGAGAATACGATAGTCAAAACTTGAGGGCCCCATATAGAATCATAGCTCTGATGTTAAGCCGGGTTTTTGGCTTGGCGAGCAGAAGTACATATAAAATCAGCTGGGTCCTAGTGATGTACCACATTGCCACACATGGTGCAATTTTCAACTGGGAAGATATCATTTATGAGAGTATGGTGTCACACATTGCTACAGCGCAAGGAGGACTGACACATAAAAGAGCTAAATTTTTCATGTCCTCTTATCTCTTGGATTGCATATTAATCAGAAATCCCTTCCCTTATTTGGGATGCGTTTGGAGCCAGGCCAAATCTCCCCTCCATGTATCCTATCAGATGACATGAGCTCACAAATACGCAAGTCACTACAAATTGATTTGTGAGGGATTAATCATGCCACTATACTAGTTAGTTTTCAAAGAAGAACCAAATTGTCTGTCGGATAATGCTTTGTCAGTTATCAAGGAATATGGAGATTATTACTTCTTCGTGGAAGGCACATATATCAGGATGTATGGGGGCACCCAACCCCCTTTTTTGTTGCCTCAGTATGCTACCAATTTTGTTGTGCACAAAGAGGTCATAAGGCAACTTTTCATCAAAGGGGTTGGGAGTTTTATTCATGAAAAGAAGAAGGCCTCCTACCCACAACTATCATTCACTATCGGTACATACAAGTTCCCCAAGGCGAAGGGGTTCGAGGATTTTGTCAAATATTTAGAGGCTTTTCATGTTGGGACAAATATTTTTAGAAGGAACGATAGCCTAGATAAGGTCGCTCATCATTGTGCTTCTTGCAAAATTAACTTTGAATACATGCATCACTTCTTGAAGGATGAAGAAGTGTATCGGAGCCCAAGAAACATGACCAAGCTAAATAAGCATTTTGGTCACAAAAGTGGAGCTGGTTCTAGTACTAGTAGTTAGCAGAAGCTAAGAGGAAGCGAAAGAGGAAGCAAAAAGGTGACAAAAGGATGAATTCGTTAGGCTGCAGTTAGCAGAAGCTGAAAGGAAGCTAATGGAAGAGGCCGAAAGAATCCAAAAAGAAGAGGCAGAAAGACAGCAGAAGAAAGAGGCTGAGAGGCAAGAAAGGGAGGCTGTTGAGGAACTAAAAAGAAAAGAGGAAGAAGAATCAAAAGAAAGAGTAGAAACAGAAGCGACAGAACAGCAAAAGCAAAAGGAAGAAGAAGGAAAGTCCAAGGAAGCTGTGGAAAAGGAAAGCCTGAGTATGTAGAATATGGAGATAGACCCACCTGAGGTGTCTGGTGAGATGCTCACTAGAAGCCACCTTCCATTCAATGATGTCGGCCTCACCCCATTCACCCCATCGAAGTAGCATACTGTGGCAAGATTGGACACAATCATTTTTTATTAAAAAAGAAAGACTATCGTGAGGAGGTCAGAGAAGAGACGGAAATTACTATCCCATGTCGATGTTGTTACTATTAAGGAAAACACAATCATCGAGGGTACCCATAGGGACCCTAAGTTCATGGCATCTGTCAACATAGTTGTTGCGAAAGAAATCACAGATAATGTTGACAAGATGATGAGCGACGTGGAACGAAATAAAGAGAAGATGCTCAAATTGAAAGATAATTTGGTGAAAATGCGGGGAGAAGGGATAGAACTGAAAAAGGAAACATGATGTCATTATATCCAAGAAGGAAAGGATAATGAATGAATACCGGAATTTGGAAACATAAAAGGATGCATTAACTGTGAAATTAATGATTATGGAAAGGGAAAGGAGTGACTTTGAATCTCAAACCACTCAGTTAGAGTCAAGAGAGTCGGCCTCAAACCAAGAGGTCAAAGAATTGAAAGCTCAGGTGGAGGAGTTGGTCAGGGAGAAGGAATCTTTGGCAGAGAAACTGGAGTTGGATGACAAGAGGAAGCAAGATATAACCCCGTTTTGTGATCAATCCTGCAAGATTGAGGAACAGATATATCATTCTTAAGAAGTTCTAACAAATGAAATATACAAGACGAATCTACTGATGGCAAGAATGAAGGTGATAGCTGTGAAATCACTGGAATTCAGGAAAAGGTTGTTGGATATTGCAAATAAGGTAAAAAACCAGATGCTATGGAAGGAAACTAACTCAGAGTTCCTTGATCAGCTTCCCCAGAATACAACAGAAGACCTGAAGTTGGAGATGGCACTTCTGAAAATTTGCAGGAAATCCGCTAGGAGACTAAATAATGAAATTCCCAAGACCATTGAAAAGTGCCATGAATTTTACAGGAAAATCCATCAGGTCCATGGGAAGTGTCAGATCCCTTTATCGCCGAAGATGAATGAGCTTCTAGCAAAGGACCAATGCATATCACAGTTGCAAGATGGTTTTGGGGGAGATCTAGAGTATATCAGAAAAGTGGATTCTCTCACAGAAGAAGACATTCATCACTTTGTGGGACAGGCTTCTATAAATGCACATTTCCTGGAAGACAGTTGCAAGGCTACAGTAGAAGGGGTGGCGCATATAGAGGCACAATTGTCAATTCATGAAGTGACTTTGCAAGTATTGGAACCTATCAAATATAATACCATAGCTGAAGAAGCTAATGCACGGGAAAAATATATCTCTAGTTTGTGAATATCTTTTTGTATTTTCCTATGTAAGCACAAAATGACAAAGTTTAGGAATTCCTAGGGTTAGGGTAAACGAGTCACCAGAGGAAAAAATCTTTTGTAATATAGATAGAGGAGGAGAAGAGGGATAAAGGACTTTTTGATAGCATAATAGAAGCTGGACCATTCTGTAAGAGAACTAATTTTCTGCTAATAGAAGGATCTGTTTGCTGGGAAAAGATGCAAAGAGATTTTTCCTGGAATGTGTGGAATGTTTAATGTGGAACTACTTCTTCTTGCATTCATAACTCATACTGTGAGATCGTTCTAACTTTATTAAACTATTTCAATGGTGATGAATGATTTTACCTTCCATGCAAATGTTTATGTGTAAAATGAGTAATAAAATGTTTTGATCATATCACAAATATCTTTGGTATTATTTCTGCTGTAAATGTAAATGTTGTGTTGAAACAACTTTCTGTTATACTTATATTAACATTTCCAGTATATTACTCTAAATTCAAATTTTCTCCCTGCAGGGATAGGATAGTTAGTTTAATTAGAATAGGAATAGATAATCGATAAGGCAAGAGCAGTAAGACGAGAGGTAAGAACCTGCGCATCGCTAGTGTGGTTTATGTCTATCAGTTATATGCATTTAATTAGGGCACTTGCATCTCATAATTAAAGATAAAATTACATAAATGGTGAATCGGGCCGCAGCCGATGAAGAACTTAAACAAGCACACTCATGGTAGCGGGTTTGTTAACCGGACGGATTCCCCACACCAAACGGTGAGTGATCTAATTGGGATTGCTTACCGAGGAGAATCCCTATTGTTGGTGCAGACATATTTTCTGGGCATCAGCAGTTCCTTATTTAGAAGAAAACCTGTTATCTGTTTATCATATGACACACACAGGTTCACCAAAGAAAGTTGTTTTTGGACTTGACACAATTGAGATTGCAGAGATCTCTTATGGGAAGTTAATAGTGAAAGGAGTTGCAAACCATGTCTCCAAGGCATATGAATTCTCTCAGCCTACTTAATTTTCATCTGATGAAGATCGGAATGAAGTTTCTTCTAATGATCCAATTTCAGATTCCGAAGATGAGGACCAAGATCTTGATGTTGAGTATGAAGTTCAAGCATATCCAGATACATATCCAACACTTGCTCCCAATCCATGTCCAAGGCCAATATGGGATCAAAAATTCCTTGAAGTTGCTAGAAAAATAGTTGGGGATCCGTCTGACCATAGAAGAACTAAATCTCAGTATCAAGATGCAAACCTTGCACTATGTCATACATATCCACTTCTCTCATAAAGGTGCTACATGATGGTGGGGTATGATCCAAAATCCTTCAAAGACACTTTCCATGATGGATCTACAACCAAGTACAAAGCTCAGTTGGTTGACAAAGGGTACTCAAAGATTCATGGTTTGGACTACAATGAGTAATTCACCCCAGTAGCAAGAATGGATTTTGAAAGACTTGTTTTGGAAAATGCATCCTCGAAATAGTGGGAGGTACATCAGAAGAGCAGATCTCGATCGGGATCCAGATCCAACACCTGCACTACTATCCTAAATAGGATCAAATTGCCTACATTTTTACAAAGTCTTTTACTTAGAAGAGATTTTCCTTCTCTGCTTGGTGTGAAGGCTGTTTGAGTTTCCTGCTGTTCATTTTTTAGGGGGGGTATTTTTTCCATGAGGTTTTCCCCATTTCCTTAGTTTCATGAACAATTCATTTTTATCATTTATTTGATTGTATGGGTGACCTTTGGTTCAGTAACCAAGGCCCAAGATGTCCAAGTTTGGATTAAGGGGGGATGTTAGGATAATTAATACTCCATGCTTGTCCTACTTAGCATTATTTACCTTTTTCTAGTAGTTGATTATGTTATTTCCCCCCCTAGTGGTGTGTAGATGTCATATAGGATCCATTATCCACCTATTGTGCCATGCATGCATGATTTTAGGACAACCTAAGTCAGTTCCCTACATTCTAGGATCTAACTCAATGATTCAGTTCAGTCCAACTGAGTTACACCTGAGTTCCTGACTCTAATTGGGGGTTTGAGCTCCGATCACCATTGATTGTGATCTAATGCGCACTTTTCTAATTGATTTGCATGAAAAACTCACAATTTCACCCTCCTTGTTTAGTTAGCTAGGATTAGCTTCATTTAACTGAGTTTTGGTTGAGTTGAGTTGAGTTTGGGACTTCTAGAGCATTCCAGTGGTGGCAATTCCTATGCTAGACTGACATGGATACAAATTCTCCTAGGATAATCGAATTCTATCCATTGTGACATAGTTGTTGACTATACTGATTAATGGATCATAACAAACATTTTTGTTTCTATTTGAGTTCCAATGCATGATTAATTTTACTACTCATTTCACTGCAATTTTCATTGTAATTCATCTTGTCTGCTCATTATTTTCACTGTGAGGTATTCTCAGCTCTATGATCTGTTGTGTTCTAGAATTTCACAGGCCGACCTATACAATTTACAATAAAATATTATTTTCTAGATCTTTCCAGGACGACCTAACAGTTAGGTTTTACATTGACTCTTTCAATGAGTTTTACATGATCAATTACATTAATAATAATCCCCATAGGGTGTACAATACAAATAATACAAATGACCCAAATAATACAAATAAGAATATCTTCCAAAGTTACATTCTTCAACACTCCCTCTTAACAAGAAAGGTATTCTTCAGTCATCATCACCATCATCTTCTAGCTACTACACTTCTTGTACATGGACTATTGACATCTGGAATCTCCCGAATCTCATTAGAGAAATTTTGAGGTCAAACAATGGCCTCAAAACAAAGAAAATGTACTATAAAAAACAACCAATCACATTCTAGTAGATGACATCATCCCCCTTGGTGAGGTGGCCTTGCATGACTTAAGAATGCTTATTTGTCAAATTTTCTACGGTCGATGAAAACACATAGTTAACCAAGGTAGTGGTGTAAGTACTTTTAAGTCATAAAGTAAAGTACTCATAATGATAGTCTTTTCATAAAATAATATTATTGTCATTTTCAAGTAAAGTACTCATAATGAATGTCTTTTCACACTTTCTCATAAAATAATATTATTGTCATTTTCAAGTGAAGTACTCTTAATTCATAAAGAAAGTCCTTTCACATTTTTTTATAAAATAATATATTATCATTTTTATATTTTTAATTTTAAATTATATATTCACTCCATTCTATTTAATAACATAATGTCAAACTAATAAAGAATAATAATAGATTTAATAAATAATAATAATAATGTAATGTGGATTATAATAATATTATTAACATTTTACATGTAAATAAATTCTCAATTAGATTACATTATCTTAAATTCATGAGAAAAATACTAAATATAAAAAGTCAACATAAAATTAAAAAAATAGCTCTTAAAAATATTTTTTATTATTTAATTTCATTTGCAAGTTCAAGACAAATAAATGCTAAAGGACAATAATTTTGGGGGAATTTACAATGAATCTTAGTCACATCAATGTAGACTTATTTTATTAATTTTATTTCTAGTGAATTTTGAAAAGCAACTCAACCATGGTTATTTATATTGTGCATAGAAAATAGTGTGGGAGGTGACTTGTCATATATACCTACCCCATAAAACCCCCAATTCATAATATTTTAATATATCTCATATTTTTGTAGTACATCTCTTAGGAGGCCATTTTTTACCTCAAAATCTCTCTAATGCATAGCTCATACTGCATAGATAATCTTCTCTTAGCAGCACAAGCCAAGGTTTTGACTTTAATTTTCTTCAAATTGATTAAGAATTGCAAGGTTGGATATTCCCTCTTGTAACCATCATAAGGATACCGCATATAGTTAACCATCTTAGTATAACCCTCATCTTCTCGCCAAGTAGAACAAATTTAAAAGGATTGGGAGGCTTAGCTGGTACCAAGACAACCTCATTAGAATAGGTAAGTGGTCAAAATCTCCCCCAGAAACCACCCATTGTTGAATACTAGAATACCCTTGAAGAATCCCATCATTCACCAGGAACCTATTAAGTCTTTTAGCTATAGATTTCTCCCTAGACTGCATATTTTTCCAAGTGGGATGAATCCTAGAAGGAAGAATGTCATAAAAGGAAGAATCATCCAATTAACCCTTAATGATGAGAGGTTCCTATGCTTATAAACCTCCTCCCTATTCTCATACTTCAGAGGCTAGATGGAATTTGTATTTTTTGGATGGTTAACATAATTGTGAAACAACTTTCTATTATCATCTCCTCATTTCAACCAAATTTCCTTGATTTTGAGCCTCAACTGAGCCTCTTTATCCATCAATATTTTCTATTTTTTTGCTTTCCAAATCCAAAATAAGCTTCTTCTGCTCAATAGATCTAAACCCCTCAATATTTTGATTATAATAGATTTCCATACCTTTTTCAATATCACATTAGAGAAATTTTGAGGTCAAAAAATGGCCTCAAAACAAAGAAAATGTACTATAAAAAACAACCAATCACATTCTAGTAGATGACATCATCCCCCTTGGTGAGGTGGCATTGCATGAGTTAAGAATGCTTATTTGTCAAATTTTCTATGGTGGATGAAAACACATAGTTAACCAAGGTAGTGGTGTAATTCAAATTGAGAGTTATCGGAACTATTGTTTCTCATAGGACGGGTAGGTAGGAACCGTCCAAATCTATCTCTCTATCGTCTAGGCATTCATGGTAAAAAAAAAATTATGTTTTTGGTTGTTTTTCTATGTTTTTTTTTCAAAGATGTCTCCTAAAGATTAAGCACCTCCCCGACAACGGCGACAAAAAGTGGTGAGCTCTTAGAGTGGATTCCTAAATGAGGGTAGCTAGACCAGTAGCCTACTTTAATTATCAACTCAGGGGACATACAAACTTCAGAGGTTCTAACACTATATATTCTCTCGAGGATAGTCTTCGAGTGTTTGGGGTGTTGGTATAGATCATATATGCTTATCTAATCAAGAAGAAGATGAACTAAAAAGACTGTAAATCTATGAATGACAAATTCCTATGCTAAGAAGTTTAAATGTTGAAACTGTAAATCTATAGTAAGAATTCAATTGCTGAAAACAGTAAATCTATACTAAGAATTTGAATGCTGAAAGCTTGGTAAATTTAATCTATGAATAAAATGCTAAAAGATGGAATTCTTGTTAGAACATTTTTCCACCTATGTACATTAATCATTTATTAATGATGATTAATTAGCCCAAGTGATTAATGATTACATCCCTAAGTTGATTAGTTGGTAAATGGTCAAATTATCATGAACTGGTTAGCAATGTGAACAAGTGCTGAGTCAAACCAGCTTTGTGGAGCGCTCCCCAGGACAATTAATGCACTCAGCATGCCTAGAGCGCCCTCCTCAGGTCATTTAATGCACTCAGCATGCTTCTCTTCTACCTAGGGCGCATTTGCTCACTTTGTGGACAATCTTGCCTTGTTTTGTCATATTTTTGACCATTTTTAGACTCCAAACCTCTAACCAACCAGTTTCTTCACATGTGTGAGGTCACATGGGCCTGTCCAGTCATTCCCAGCATTCACACTGCAGATTCGAACCAGTTTGGGATGGTTTGGGATATTTTGGTCAACCTAGGGGGGTTTGAGCTTTTTCTAAGCTAGATCAGTGTGAACACTCCAGATGGATTCGAATTCTTCCAGATTTGTATATATGGGTGTTCTTAACCTTTGTTAAGGTTGGACAATTAATAATATTGACATTATTCACCATTTCATGTGTAATTGTTCTTCATTCATTTAAATTTTTTTATGCCATTCTTGCAAATGTTGTGCAATCTTTCACCAGTGAGGAATCCACAGTAGCTAGATTCAGCTGTGCTTGAGATTTTACATGGTATCAGAGCTCTTGGAGCTAGAATTCGAACCAGCAAGACTGTTGTAGTGGATTGCCAGAAGCAGTGGAGAAACCACATAATTCCTGAGGCCATTGCCTTGAGCTTACTGGAGAAATCTAGTGGCTCCTCTCAGGTGTGATGCTCTCCCGAATGCACCCACTATCCATACAGGGTTCGAATCTGTTAGTGTAGATCCCTCCTGAGTGATTTGAGAGTTGTTTGCAGGTACTGAAGATCAGCATTGTCAGCAAGTGCGAATTGCAGCAGAGGAGAATGGAGCCATCTCACCCAAACGTGCTCACTCCCTTCAACTATTTCGATTGGAAGGCAGAAATGGTGATTTTGCTGAGATCCAAGGGTCTCTACAGAATCACGATGGGCACTGAGGTTGAGCCAAACTCAGCTGTGGAGAAATCCAAGTTTTTTAATAGAATGGATGAGGCATTTGGCCTCCTTTGTCTCAGCATTTCGAGAGACCTCCTGTTTCATGTAGAAAGTCTAGCAACTCCAAATGAAGTGTGGCTCAAGCTTGAGACACTGTTTGGAAAGACTGATGAGATGAGAGGCCACCAGCTCGAAAATGAGCTTGTCTCACTGAGCCCAGGGAATTTCGATTCCATCCAGGACTTCTTCACCAAGTTCAAGAACTTGGTCTTGCAGATCAGACAATGTGGCATAGAAAAGAAAGAAGAACAGTTGGTGTTGTCCATTCTCTCCAAATTGGGTTCTGAATACTCAGTTTTTGTGTCTTCCTTCAACTCCACAAGGATCACAGTTAGAGGTTGGAAGATGCCATCTTTGGCTGACTTCATAGAGATGCTAACTCAAGAGCAAGACAAGCTGGTCTTGATGGGCTCCATCAAGCAAAAAGACCAAGTTCTTGCAGCTGGATATTCGAAATATGGAAGAGGCAAGCAAAAACCAAAGGGGCCGAAACCTCAAGAGAAGAAGATGAAGGAGAAGAAGCATTCAAGTGATGAAAGCTCAAGTTCAAGTGATGAAGATTCAAAAGTCAAGAAGATGAAGAGCAAGAAAGAGAAGCCCAAATGTGGTTATTGCAGAGGTTCTCACAATGAAAAATCATGTTTCAGAAAGAAGATAGACATTCTAACCAAGCTACTTGAAGAACATAACATTGATGTTCCAGATTTTGCAAGAAGAGAAGAAGCCAAGCTCTCTTTGGAACAAGATCATTGCCTCTATGCCACATGCAAAGGTAAAAAGCTCTATGATTTGGGTGAAAGAGCCAAATATTTTTCTGATATCTCTGTTTCTGATTTACATTCTGATATATCAGATTCAGAAAAATCAGTCTCTTCCCTGAAAGAATCTCCATCCAGTTCACCGAAGCTTTCTCCCAATACTAGTAATTTTTCACTAGTTTTTGGCATGCCTTCTGAAAGCTCTTTCCCACTTCAATCAGATCTTTCATATTCTGATATGGAAGATAATATGCAGGCTGATATACAGGTTATGACAGCCATCAAACCATTTCCCCAACCATCGGATGCCCAAAAGACCACACAAACCCCAAGTTCTACAGTTGGAAAATCTCACAATTTTATTGTTTCCAAAACTGTGTCACTGATCTATCTTGGTTTTATGTCTTGCATATCATTCCTTGGTTGGACAGCCATGTCATTTTCTATCATGGGACTTCTGTTCCACATGTCTGGACCTGATCTTACCACCTATGGTTCAAAACTCAAGTCTCCAGACCCTTCAAGTTTGCTCAACTGTCAGTGTGATCCAGTTACACACACTTCTCTTACTGTAAAACCATTCGATCATGGAGACATTATACCTCTAGTTTTTGCTGCTCCATATGGCTCCTATTCTGATATATCAGAGCCACGTGATCTCTATTACAGATTTGGGAAGGTGCTACATCAGTTCGGAAGGAAGATTCATGGTTTGATTTGCCATGTGGAAGCTCCTCAAAATGCAGATTTTGTTGAGATTTTTGATGTTCTTTGGGAAGGATTTTGCAGAGATATATTTTCCATTATTGATCATGTATTCATATCAGAGTATGTATGCAGCAAGAAGCATTCTTATAATGCTCCCCCATCATCAAATGATGAGATTCAAGGAGCCTTCCAACATGTTTTTTTTCCTACAAAACATTGAAGAATTGGTGCATGATCATGACATCCACAACATCTTCACCAAGTATTTCAGCAAGAAGTTGTTCATTCAACTCATTCAAGTGAAGAACAAGACCTGTTGAAGACCTTTTGATCATCTCTGTATCATGTCCATTCTTGAGGGAGGATTTTTCCCATGTGGTTTTGCCTCTTTCCTCATTTTACATGGACAAATAAATTTTATGATGTAAAAGGTGACTTGAGCCTAGTTGCCAAGGCCTTAATTTTTGATATTTCACTAAGTCTAGCTTAAGGGGGGGTGTTAGAACATTTTTCCACCTATGTACATTAATCATTTATTAATGATGATTAATTAGCCCAAGTGATTAATGATTACATCCCTAAGTTGATTAGTTGGTAAATGGTCAAATTATCATGAACTGGTTAGCAATGTGAACAAGTGCTGAGTCAAACCAGCTTTGTGGAGCGCTCCCCAGGACAATTAATGCACTCAGCATGCCTAGAGCGCCCTCCTCAGGTCATTTAATGCACTCAGCATGCTTCTCTTCTACCTAGGGCGCATTTGCTCACTTTGTGGACAATCTTGCCTTGTTTTGTCATATTTTTGACCATTTTTAGACTCCAAACCTCTAACCAACCAGTTTCTTCACATGTGTGAGGTCACATGGGCCTGTCCAGTCATTCCCAGCATTCACACTGCAGATTCGAACCAGTTTGGGATGGTTTGGGATATTTTGGTCAACCTAGGGGGGTTTGAGCTTTTTCTAAGCTAGATCAGTGTGAACACTCCAGATGGATTCGAATTCTTCCAGATTTGTATATATGGGTGTTCTTAACCTTTGTTAAGGTTGGACAGTTAATAATATTGACATTATTCACCATTTCATGTGTAATTGTTCTTCATTCATTTAAATTTTTTTATGCCATTCTTGCAAATGTTGTGCAATCTTTCACCAGTGAGGAAGCCACAGTAGCTAGATTCAGCTGTGCTTGAGATTTTACAATTCTAATCTACGAATCGAAATACTAAAAATCAATTGCTGAAGGATGAAGGTCTAATCTGAAATACTCAATTGCTAAAAACCAAACAAAAAACCAAATCCAGAAAATAAATATCTACTGTTGCAAATTAACCAATCTTATCTTTTCGGATTTAAACACTACAAGTGATGATCATTAAATCACGGAACTGATAGTAATTAATCTCTATGATCTAAGTCTGATAAAATATATATGCATGAGCTTCCTAGATCTGAATCATTGTTCTAGAACAAATATGAAGATATATGAAAACAGATGTCAAAATATGTGTGCTCAGAACGCAGCTACACGACTATGGAATGCCTCTTACCGAACTACAGAATGAGCGTTGATTAACTACATAAAATATGTTGAATGGAAATAATCTTTTAACTGAAACAAAACCATACTATTCAAACGCCATCAAGGTATCTTCATACACGATAAGAAGTAAATCGATTCACAGCATAAATGGAAAATACCTGAAACAAAGTAAAGCTCCTGACTTACGTGTTAGAGGGGCCCTCTCCAACCCATACTCAAGAGTATAGAAAACTTATAAACTCGGGTTGGAAAGTAACATTAGTATTCTCATTAAAATAATAACTTCATGGTTCAATATTAGTCTGTAACACAAACTGTCTTCGTAGTAGCAGAAATGTAAAAACAATTGATTCTCAAAAATGGCAGCAGGATCCCCTCGCTACCTGAGAGGTCCATATATATATGCCTCAAATTCTAACCTAACTACTTTCTTTAATCGCCGATCCTATTGAACAAGAATTATTCTCTTTAAGTCAGGGAAAAAAAGCGCTGAGCCTTGTATGGTCTTCCAGTCCTCGAGCTAGATTTGCGTGTTGCTTCTTAGTGTATCTGTTCCTACTCATTCATACTCGTTTTTATGTAATTATTTTATAGAAGACGCCCTTTAACCATAAAAAGAATAATATTAAAACATCTTCATTAAATAATCAAAGTAAATCATTAACCCACAAAACAAGTGTATTTCCTTCATCATATCATGTGCTTTACTGTGGCAAAAAGGCTATAGGATACCTATAATTTGGGTTCATCACCAAGACCCACAAGAGATGACAACTCATCAACATAGAACATGAAAAGTGGTGGAAGAATGAAACATGAAGCAAAGAAGAAGGAAAGAAAAAACTAACTTCTAGATATAGAATCTGTGCAGGAAAAGTATAAATGAGAAGCAAGTGGGAGATTTGAAGTAAGCTTGAGAGCAAGAATGAAGATATTGTAGTGGAATACTAGAATATACAGATTTATCAAATTTCTTATACTCAGGGCATCAAGGGCTCGTGGAATCAGAATAGGATGATATAGCAGAGAGCTGAGGGAGAAGAAGCAGAGGAATGGAATAACTAACGGTGCACAGAATGACGTTGTAGATCTGTGACAGTTGCGGAAGATATAAAGGAACAATTAAAGAAGATGCACAAGTGCGTAAGTATTGAATGAAAATATCATGGACAACACATAGACAGTCATAGAGTATCTAATATAGAAGCACAGAAATAGATTTGGAGTATATCTTGTGATGCGTGAAGTGAAGACTGAGTTGATGTGTGCAAAGTAAGGAAGTTCATCAAATGTTCTAAGACAACATTTATGCATAGTGAAGGAAGCGAATTATGATGAGGATGATTTGAGACAAGTGCGTTAAATAGAAAGGAAAAACCATATGATGTAGAAAAGGTCGTAGAATATCTAAAGACTGTTGCACCAAGACATAATGGACATATTTCAGAAGGTTCATAGTTCAACCTGATACTGACGCGCAAAGTTAGAACAACAGTTTATTAGTAGATGCACAATATCAGTTGACAATCCAAATGTGTAGTAGCATAATAGAATATTGAAACTTGGCGTAGACTGCAGAATTTGATGAAATTGCACATATCATATGAAGTACAATGTCAATTGAAGAGAAGTGTTGAGTATGAAGTCAAGTGATGTATGCATCACAATGACAGTAATATTTTCGCATACAGAAGGTGCACATAAAAAAACAAACAGAAGAATATCTACAGAGTGCACGAATCAGAAGTTCAACAGAGATATATATTATTATTATATATCTAGGCGGCAGGACGGGGCAAGGAGTCTTGTCCTCCTTCCAGTTGGTGTTGATAAATCAAGGATTTGGTGCTTCATTCGTGTCGATTCTTATAAAACCATGGGGTTATAGCCTCCTTCCAGTTGGTGCTGGAGAACTTAGGAAGATGGTACTTCCTCAAATGTAAGATTTTTATTATAAAAGAGCATGCTATGGTTTTCTCCCATTTGGGTCTCCACATAAAAATTATCTGTGTTCTTTGTTCTCTACTTTTTTCCATATGTGGATGAATTTTTTATTTAATATGGATGCATAATTGAAGATCAAGATTAATTAGGTAAGTTGTTAATAACTATTCATAACTGTGCTAATACGTATTCACCCCCCTCTCAGTATTAAATAGATTCCAACAGTATCTCCATTAAGTTGTCTCCAACATGTTGAACCTAATATGACATTAGACCCACTCCATTGGATCATCTTCTTCATGTGTATGCCATAGCTCTCTGATTCCATACTCTCATTACAACAATGATATGATATTTGTTTCTTCCCATCGTCCTTTGCGAGGTGCTCTATTGAGGAACTCCTTGATGCAAGGCTCCCAATATGACATATTCAATATGCTATCAACATTTCCACATTGGTATTACTTGAATAAATCCTGAATGTGATTCCTAATACTCTGAATCCAATAGGTCCAATCCGATATATCAAATTCCTTTGCTTTCACCCTCTGCAACCATCTTCAAAGACTAATATCTAATGTGCCTATTATGAACACATTGGAATTCTTGGCTCTATCAAGCTTTCTTCCAAGCACCATAAAGTGACTTCCTCGATGGCTAGCCTTTGATGAGGCTCTTCGGATGGTTCCTTCAGAATTTAGGCAATGGATCTCGGTCACGTACTCTACCGAAATTTCCTCTGAACCCCCGTCCATAGATTCTCTTGATGATTGATCACTAATGGGGCTCTTCACACTGAATGGCTATGATCACATCAGAGGTCTAATTGGATGGCTATGATTCTTTCCCCAAATTAAATGGATAGATGAACTATTGTACCACTATGTAACTCTGATTCAACCATTTATCTTGTATTTTGGGTATTACAACCCTTATACATCTATGAAGGGCCTTGAATCCACCCTTGCATTCCTTTATCCCTCAATCCAAATAAAGGAAGAGGTGTTTACGAATGTATGGTTTCATGATTCCCTCCATGGCCATATTACAAATTCATAAACAAGCATGCATGTAGATGCATAAAAGGAAAATATAGTATAAATAAACTCACACATCAAGATAGTCAAGCATATGTATTCATATACATTAACATGCATTTTCATTCATAGCTGGAGAAAGATCAATTGTTGCATAGGCACCATATATAATAAATATTTATCTGTAAAGGAAACCGATCCAAAACATTGACTATGTGGGAGAAACATTCCACCAATCCATAGGCATTTTTTCCAACATGTATTGTTTCTACTAAGAGGCCACCCTTGAGCCAAGCTATGAGGACAGTAGGGCAAAGAAAAATCATAGACTTTTCTCTCCCATCCCATAACCCATTTGTTATCCCAATTCTTAAGAAAATGCTCACGCAAAGCTTCTACATAAATCTCACTTGGAAATCACAGACATGGATCCCACAATAATTACCCCAAAAAAAACCCTTCTAGGCTCAAGCACCTCTTCACCAATCCATGATCCCTTAGGAAATCCATATTGCCAAGTTCTTACTATTGTGTGCATAGAAGGATTCCAAGCCACTACGTGCCTGTCAAAAATTCCAAGTAGAAATCAGCACTGGATTTTCAAGCATCTCATGAGCATCAAAATTTAGTGGGTATAGGTTCTCATTCTTCCTATCCTCGTTGCTCACCTACAACCATATATTTCCTCTAAGGTATTCCATTCATCTTGTTCCCAATTTGAGTTCTAGATGTCTAACAGTCCAATACTTGGGGGATTAATTATCAAATGGATGACAGGATCCCCAAAATATATGAGAGGATGCTCGAAACGACAACTGACATATATTTTGAGCATAGAAGAGAGGACTCCTAGAACACTAATAGAATTATGTTAATCCCATGCTTTCCTAACTCCATGAGAGGAATTTCTTCACCAGCCTCACACATGCCTTCAATCATTGGGTAAAATAGTCAAAATGAATTAATTGGCGCTTTGAAGGAACATGGCAACAATATATGAATTCTAAGGTTGACACTTGGAAATAGAGGATTTAATCTCACATGGGTATGCCTTTTATATTGTTCTCTAGTTGAATCCTAGCCCCTATTTAGTGCTCTCGCACATCCTCCGTAGACCATTTTATTATATTTTAACATAATATTTACATAGTTTTCAAGTTAGCATGACAAGCCAACCATATGGACAATATAGAAATATTCACATTATACATGCCTAGCCATTCACTAGTTGGATCTAGGCCTTGAGCTGAACACTAGGAATCCGCACTAACATATTTACATCATTTACATGATTACATTCCAAGTCAAAACTGGTAACATTACAGAGGTAAACTATGTTGATAACAACAAACCACTTTGGAAAAGCCACATATAACACTACTCGGAAAACACATTCTAGATAAGGATTTTAGTGTTACACGATTGGGAACGGATGTCAAGTATAACTAAAAATGTTGACAAGTACAAACCACTTTGAAAAAGCTACATACAATGCTTCAAGGAAAACACTTTCTAGATGAAGCTTTTAGTATTACAAGATTGAAAATGGATGTCAACTATAACTTAAAAAACACTAATGAGGATGATTAATTATAAATTAAGATAGATGGTAATAACATTACTCGAGTAAGATTAAATCATCAAATAGAACACATTCGCCAATTATGTGAAAAAAATAGTTTTTCAAATATATATATATATATTATTTTACAATTTATTATCTTATTTTTAAGTAAGTTATTAAAGCATTAAAAAAGATAATTTTTAAAAAATAATTGGTTGTCTATTTTGAATGCCGCATAATTATAGTATATCCTTTCGTTTGTCCATAGCTAGAATAAAAATTATTTCATTGAAAGCAGTGATTTAGACATAGAAAGTCTATTACTAAATTTCATATTTAATTCAATTTAAGTTGACATATGATTTCAAGTCGCATTGTCTTAAGAAATTTCTAGGCATTGTTTTTTTCTAACTGAACGGTTATTTTATTTATTTATAAACTAGTTGGGCCGAAGCGAAAGCAACCATGATTACAGAGTTTCAAAATCCAACTTAAACATATTATAGATTTCATTTCCAAACAAAGAGAGATTTCAAGGCATTTTACTTATTGAAAAGTGAGTAATTTCTAATTACAAGCATCAAATGATCATAACACAATTTCTAATGGAAAATATCAAAATATGACAATCACAAAGATAGGGGATTGTTTCATAAATACATATTTTAGATCTTGGTCATTCAGCGTGTTTAAGGGAGATTTTCCCTACTGTGCACAAATGATTCAATTTGAACAATAATCTTAATGTTAATTTAACTCTACTTCACTTTTTGGAATAAATGATATTTTATTGCACACATACAAAAGTAGATACTTTTTACTATGTAAACTTTTGCAAACCTAGAAACTTATCACTTTGTGCGCGATATTTTAGGACAATATCCTAAATTTCAAAGCTTGTGCTCCCGAGCTTCAACAACTTATCTTTCACGAGACTGAGATCCTGGACTTTACGGACTGCTATGAACTCCAAAAACTTACTTTGACTTCTCTCTTCTTTATATAGTGCATGCATTCAAAATGACTCTGATTTTCACCTGAAATACAAAGACTAGGAAATGGATTCTCTTGGAAGCTACCGAATGACATTAAATACTGTAATTAAATTTATGAGTGACATCTACATAAAAAATTGACTTCTGAACTACTATGCAGCCACGTAAATATGTTGAGACATGAACACCATATCCTAACATACTTAATGCCATTATAGACTGATAGATTGACTTACTAAATGACTAACTAAACCAACATGAGCTAGATATGTAATAGCTCATAATTAATATTTCCAACACTCCCCCTTAATTATGAGCAGTTGAAAACTAATACAAAAATTTACATCAAACTCGAGTTGACTGAAAAATAGTTTTCACTTATGAAATCAACAACTCCTAAACAACTGCACAGATACTGGAAATTTTCCTTTACCAACTTATTTTCAGACGTGCAAAATTCTAAGCAAATTTCTTTGTTATTTACCAATTCTCTGATGAAATGATTCCTTGTGTCAATATGCTTGGTTCTTTTGTGATACACGTGGGTCTTTGACAGTGCAATGGCTGAATTGTTGTCACAGTAATTTTTTGTGGATTCTTCCTGACACTACGTCACATCCTTTAACATTTTGTGTATCCAAACAGCTTGAAATGCAGTGCTTGTAGCTACGACATACTCAGATTCTGCTGATGACAGAGTTACAATGGTTTTTTTCTTTGATGCCCATGACACTACTCCTGTACCAAAATGAAATGTATACTGAGAGGTGCTTTTCCTATCATCCATGCTTCCTCCACAGTCATTATTAGTGTATACTATAAGTCTGAAATCTTCTGAAGTTGAGTACAGAATGCCAAAATATTTTCTGCCACTTACATACCTCAGAATTATTTTTCCTGCTTGCCAGTGTAATCCTTTTGGGGATTCCATGAAACTTGAGATCAAACTTACTCCATGCATTATATCATGCCTTGTCGCAGTAAGATACATGAGGATTCCAACAAGCCTTTTGAACAGTGTGGGATCAACATTCCATCCATCATTATCTTTGCTTAATTTCAGTCTTGTTATTATTGATGTTGATGCAGATTTACAATTGACCATATTGAATTTTTTCAGGATTTCATTTGCATATTTGGATTGTGAAATAAATATGCCATATTTGGATTGATGGACTTCAATTCCAAGAAAATATCTCATAAGCCCGAAATCAGTCATTTCAAATTCATTCTCCATGACTACTTTAAAATCTTTTATGCTAAAATCACCAGTAAATATTAAATCGTCAACATATAAATAAACAGTTAACATGTTACCTTGTTTGTTGAATTTGGTGTATAGTGTTGGTTCACATTCACTTCTGTGAAATCCATTTTGAATGAGGTAAGAATCAATGCAACTATACCAATCTCTAGGGGCTTGCTTCAAGCCATAAAGTTCCTTTTTCATCCTGTATGCTTTGTCTTCTTGTCCTAGAATGTCATATCCTTGTGGTTGTTCCAAATACACTATCTGTTCTAAATAGCCATTTAAAAATGAAAATTTAACATCCATGTGATAAACATAGCCTTTGTTGTGTGCATATATGGTCAAAATTGTTTCGATTGTATCCATGCGCGCAACAGGTGCAAATGTTTCATGAAAATCTATGCAAAGCTATTGTGTGAACCCTCTTGCAAGTAATCTTTCCTTGTGCTTTTGTGCATTACCATTAACATCTTGCTTGGTTTTGTATATCCACTTGATAGTTATTACATCCTTATATGTAGTTACCTTTACCAATTCCCATGTTTGTTTCTTTTCAATGCATTCAATTTCTTCATTCGTGGCTTGTTCCCATACATCATCTTTAACCGCTTCTTCAAAAGTTAGTGGGTCATCTATTTGAGAAAACAATGCAAAAATTGAAAAGGAATTTGTTGTATCAACATCATATATTTCCTGTATAATTCTTGTTCTTTGTGGAAACCAACTTGCTAAAGTTGGATCTAGAGATGAAGAACTCCTTGGGATGCTTGTTGGAGTTTGTTGCATTCTTGATGTGCTTGCTGGTGTAGACTTAGAAACTAATGGTGTCACAGTAAATTGAGGTGTGACATGTTGCACGGTCCTGGGAGTGGATGGTACTGTGACATGTTGAATTGCTTGTGGTGTCTAAACCACTTCTTCCATCATATCATCATGTGCGATACGATTCACAATTTTCACTATCTTTTCTACATTCCATCCCATGTTTCATTTTCCATAAATTGAACATCACGGTTGATTATGACTTTCCTTGTGGCAAGATCAAACAATTTGTATGCTTGTGTATGTTCTAAATGACCAACATATATGTATGTATGTCCTTTATTATCTATTTTCTTTCTTAGCTCATCTGGGATATGGGCATATGCAACTCTTAGGTTTTCATCATTTAATTCAATAGATCTAGGATCTTAACTGAAAGAACAACATGTACAGCATATCAAGCATAAGAGACAAGAGACAAGAGACACAAAACATTTCACCGGGGAAAACCAAGAAGGTGAAAAACCCTGCAACTTCCTTAGAGATAGAATAAGCATCAATTGTTGTGAGATTTTCTCCCTACGGATAGGTAGATATCCCCTTGGGATTAGAAAAGGCCCCTAGTTTCCTACCCGAGAAAGAGAGGAAACAAATAGACACTATAGTCCTCTTAGATCTAGCTTACACATCAGCTAACAAGCTATGGAAAGACAAAGCAAGTAGATGGCGTACTTTGCTTTGATGGTTTTCCTTGCTACTCCTAAGTTGCTCCAGCTCCAGCCTTTGATTATGGACTTGTTAACCTATTCAGAAAGGAAAGACAACACCTTCTCCAAAGCAATATATGTATAAACAAAGATCTAACTATAAAAACATAGACAACTTCATGCATTCATCATTAAAGACATGAAAATGAGAGGAATAGGCTAAGTTATATTAATGATAAGAAATCCAAAAGAAGTTGATTACAATGTTTTACCTTGATGTCCAAAGTAGTAGCACCTCCTTCCAAGCTCTCCAACATCACCCTTGTAAGACTAATAGGATCAAAAGTTTGGTGCTTCCAAGATCACCCCCCCCCCATAGCTCATGGATGGCTCTCTTTTGGTAGGATTTGAGAGGCCAACCTGTAATGTCCCCTTCTATCATACCATCATGATAGAGAGGATCATTGTGCTAAACCGGGCATCTAGCCCCATGAACTTATGAAGTAAGCATTCATAATATATAAAAGACATATGAGGATGCATAAATATTTTAAAAACACAACGGAAGTAATTTCAACTACACATCCATCATACATTCCAGATTTTCATGTCATTCATCAATTAAGCAATATCAAATTATCAAATGAGAATACTTATCTTAAACCAAGTAGTCCCTGAGCAACCAGCTACGCTTCTGCAATGTTACACCCAACCGTAGGCCAGTGTGCTCCTCAATCTCTCAGCACCACTGCCACCCCCGAGCTGGGCATGATCTCCACAAGGAAAAAGGGGAAAACAGGTTCATCACATAGCCAAAGATACGCAAGAATCAGCCAAGCCAACCAGCAGTTGGATTTCTCAGGCTGCTAAGAGATGGGAAGAGGTTAATTACTAGGCTAGTGGCTCAACCATGGAGCTATGGATACTTCATTGGGCTCATCAAGCCAAATCTGTCCTCTCCCATTCTTGAAGCTCCTGCTCGCAGGTTCAAATCCAAAACGGGATGCACTTAACAACAAAACCACAATTTCTGGGCATGAGGAAAACGTTTTCCACAATGGGATGCATGAGATGGGGTTTCAACTAACTCAGAAAAACGTGGGAACACACAAAAATGAAATTGGAAGATGGGGAACAACCCTGGGAAGCCAGATCCATTTTTAGAAAAACGTCCCTGGACATTCGGGGGGAAAAATGACCTCCATACAGTCCCCAAATCGTGGCCCTCTCTCCCAAGCTACTGTATATGCAAAAACGAACTCCCAGGCATGGAAGAATGCAGGATTTGGATGAAAAACGTGTAGAGAAAAACCCAGCTAGCTCCAACTGCGTGTGTGGATGAATGCCATGGGTGAAGAATCGCTTTGGGCACAATTTCGTGGGGGTTTTCTTGCCCAGCAAACCAAAACTCGATTTCCCAGGTTGTTGTCTTTCCCATACACGAAAATTGACAGCCATACCTCTCCCATCCCAAGGCATTAATTGTCTCAACCAATTCTTGGAAGAATTAAATGATTGGGTGCATGAGACCAAATGGGTAGTTGAGAGTTCATGGGTTTCCTCAATGAAATGGCTTAACACCATGGCTCAAGGGTTTGGTTATTTTCCCTCCCCATTCCTTGTAAAGATCATGCCCCCATCTCTTTGTTGCATTGCATAGCTGGTTGTGGGTTTTTCATTAAAAATTGCATATTTACATGATGTCCGATTTTACATTGTGCACAGCTAGCACAAGAACCATATGCATCTATTCTAATTGCCGATACATAAAACGATAAATCAATGGCGGGGCCTTGGCCTTGAGCTCCTCACCATGACTAAATAACAATATTTACATCATTTACAGTATTAATGCAATAGGGTCAAGATGGGGACATTACACAACCACCAAGAGGAGATTATGGATCTAAGTGAATAATATGTGGATCAAGGATCTAAACCATGCCAAGGAGGGAATGTGAGATGGGATTCGAAGGGGTACCTTATCCAAGAAAATCTCCATGAGATCCAAGATCCAAAATCAAAGGGATAAGCCTAAACAAAAACTACCTCTCCCCTATAACTAAGCAAATCGCAATAATTAGGAAAGTGCCGCTCCCCCATAGGCATGCAAGGCGCGATAATTTGACAGTACCACTCCCCCATAGGCATGCAGGGCACGGTAATTCCAGAAGGCTAATCTTTTGGAGGTGGTTAATGTGGGTTTCGACACCTTGCTTATTGGATTTTCTTCCAAGTGTGACCAAGGAAGGTACCAACATTAGAATGAAGGGTCCTAACACCCTTAGGAGGCATAAGCATCATGTTTTCCATGGTGGTGAAACATGTATATTCTCACTTACACATGGTGTGGCAATTTGAGGTATAACATCAATACAAGGATCACCATGATCAAACCCAAGAGATAGATATCTTTAGCAGCATGCTCCTCCTCCACTTGTGCGCACCCTCCTCTTCTCTCACTAATGCGAAGTGAGTGAATAATAGAATGTGTAAAATGAGAGACACACTCTCTATTTATACACTAACTTGACTTTCCCTTTACTCAACTAGGTCGGCCCCAACTTAACCACTTAACATAATGCTGACTGGGTCGACCCCTCTAGGGTGGTCTAATAACCCTTTGACCCACGTGACTCATACAGGGTCGACCCCATCAAGGTGGTCTAATAACCCATCAAGTATAAGTTACGACACTTACAATATAACTTGCGACACATGCAAGTACAACTGACGACACTTCCAATTGGAGGAATAATACATCTCCGTTGGGGATACAGCAAAGTACAAATACAATATACAAGTGAATATCTTCCGAAGTTACAAATACATCAACAACAACACAACCAAAAATTTTTAAATGAGAAACACCAGTATTTCATACATGTCCATGCCTCTTGAGGGATTTTGTTCTTCACACTCTTTGTTGGGAACCTATTCATGATGTATACAACAGTTTCTACTGCCTCAGTCCAATATTCATTTGGAAAATGTTTGGCTTTCATCATACTATATGCCATCTCCACAATGGTTCGATTCTTTCTTTCTGCGACACCGTTTTGCTAAGGTGTATACCACACAGTGAACTTCTTATATATGCCATGAGATTTACAAAAATTTAGAAAATCATTTGAAACATATTCACCACCTCTGTCCTTCCTTAAGACTTTGATGAAGTGTTCACTTTGCTTCTCCACAAGTTCCTTAAACTGCTAAAAAAACCCAAATGCAAGGAAATAAATCCATGTTTTTCTTGTGAAATTGCCAATGAATGTAAGAAAATAATTGCATCCTCCTATGGATGGTGTTTGCATTGGCCCACATATATCAAAGTGCACAATTTCAAGTGGTGTGTGCACTCTATATGACTTTCCCACTTAAAAGGATTCCCTATGATGCTTGCCAAAAATGCAGCCTTCACATTCTTTTTGGTTTTTCAATTAGTGGAAAACCTTTCACCATATTCTTCATGTGCAATAGCTTTAACCCACCAAAATTCAGATGTCCAAATTTGAAATGCTATAGCCAAGATTCATCTTCATCCTCTGATTGAAATGCTACTTGTATTTCTTTGTCATTTTCTTTTCCTTCCCTCGAGCAGGTCTTGTCTACTTCTTTGCTTTCTGCTTTGCATGCAACTCCTGAATATTCATTCTTTGCTTCTTGAATATTTTGAGTTGTCTTCCCTTTCATATTAGGCCTTATCCTCAGACGAAACAAGCAATTTCTTGTCATTTTCACCTTAACTATCTGATGTTTGCTTAGATACTTGTCAAAAATCACACAATGATTGTTTTCCATGTAAAATTTTGTAACCTTTTTGTAACAGTTGTCCAATGCTCATTAAGTTATGTTTTAGACATTTAAAATAATAAACATCAAGCATAGTTTTCTGCTCCCCCTATTTGGTTAAAATACCAATAGTTCCTTTTCCCAAAACAACAACTTGGATATTGTTTCCAAGTGTAATATCTGTTTGAACTGATTTTTCTAAATTGGAAAACAAATCTAAATTTCCAGACATATGATTGTTGCAGCCTGAATCTAAATACCATATATCGCTCGAGATTTCTTGTACAAGATTACTTTCAACTGAGGATGCACATGCTAAAAACATTGTGCTGGTGGAAGTGTTAGTGTTACTTGACTGGCTTTGTCCTTTCTTTCTCTGGTCATGATGCTTCTTCCTGCATTCATATGCAAAGTGTCCAAATTTCTTACAATAATGACATTGTATTTTTTATTTATTAAGTCTTTGACCACTTGGTTGTCTAGAATTCTGATTTTGACTTCTACCAACAACATTTGCAAGACTATTGGTGTGTCCTCCTCTTGAAAAACTTCTTCCTCTGCCTTTGAAATTAGATCTCCCCCTTCCTCTTCCATGACTTATGGATGTCTATTATGCAAATGCACCTTCTAATGATGTATTTGATCTATTTATTTTGTGTTTATGATTGATGAGAGAGCAATGAAACTCATCAATGTTGAAATTGTTCAAGTATTTGTTTTCTTCCAAGGTCACAACTAAAGACTCAAAGTTGGGGGGAAGGCTCCTAAGCACCTTTTCAACAACTTTCCTATCTTGATTTATCAATCCAATAACTCGAGTATAACATTATTCTACTGATTTTGTATCTTTCATTGACAAAGATTCAAAATCTCTTCTAAGAATCTACAATTTAGCCCAGTCTTTACTTTGTCCAAACCTTGATATGCAATTTGCAGTGTATCCCATGCATCTTTGGTTGTCTTTGTTGCTTCTACTATTGGGAGTATGCTTTCATGCATTGCTTGATATATGTAAAACAATAATTTTCCATCCTTCTTCATTTGTTCCTTCAAGATGTTCTTCTCAACTTGTGTGAGAGCAATGTATGTTGTCTATTTGCGAGTTCAACATAACCATTTTCAACTATCTCCCATACATATTAACCCCTGAACAAAGCCTTCATGTTTAGGAACCAATAATAGGAGTTCGCAGACTTGCACTAAAAATGGACGCCATTTTTTTTATTTTTCAAAGTTAGCTCAAGATTTATTGTTTACAGTTTATTGTGCAATTTTAGGACAGCCCAGCAACTTATAACTTTGTGGGCCATATTTTAGGACAAGATCCTAAATGATTTTTCATTCTTTATAAACTAGAATATTAAGACATTCAAGCTCTAAGAAATATGTGTGACATGTGAAATAAACTTTGGCGGAATAAAAAAGGCAAATGTAAATATATTTTAACGGATAACTGCCAGGTGATTTTACATAGAGTTTGTGTTCCCAAACTTTAATTTGAAAAACATTAAAAACTGTAATTAAAATTTCTGAACGACATCTAGATTTATAGATTAACTTTCTAAATAACTGACAAAACAGCTCATAATTAATATTTCCAACCCTTGTGGCATTTATGTTTACTGACCAACAGTGTTTAGTCCATCACCATCTCCATTTCTTAGGTGGGGGCTTTAACATCTATAGTCAATGAATCACGTCCCGCCATTACTGCAACTGGATCTACATCGCGGTGATTGCTGAATGCCTCGTTGGTTTCTCTCTTATACAAATAAAACCTAGAGACAACTACGAAGTAAATAAAATCTAGAAAAAAAAGAATAGTCAAGAAGGCATAAAAGTTGTAAATACGAGATGCATTCAGATTATTTAGAAGCCAGCTGGTATGGCCCTTTCGTCCACTGATCTTGGTTGTTGTTTTCAAAAGAAAAGTAGCGATGAAACCCCCAAACCCATAAGTAGTAGCATAGAGTGCACCTCCTATGCTCTGCATGCTCTCGGGTACTTGATCATAAAAAAATTCGATCTTTGCTGGTTCAAGGAAGGCATCTGCTATGCCTGACAACAAAAGCTGAGGAACCAAAATGAAAACCGTGAGCGGGGATACTGCTTTCCCATCGCTCTCAAGACCATGTTCTTTCACAGAACTGATCCTTTTCATATCGGTTAGGGAGGCCACTGCCATGGTTACCATGAAGATGAAGATGCCAGTACCCATCCTCTGTAGGATTGTAATGCCTCTGGGATTCCCTGTGAATCTTCTGAAAATCCTTACTAGGACTCTGTCATACACTATAATGATTATCAACATTGTCAGTGATACAAATGATATGAGCGAGCCTGGAGAGATTTGAAAGGTAGGACCCATATGTCTATTTAGTGTTGTTGCCTGCATTATGAATAAGGTGCTTCCAACTGAAAGCAGCGTGCTTGGTATCAACAGAGAAACCCAAACTGGGAGCAGTCTTATCATAAGCTTGGTTTCTTCTACTTGGGTTACCGGGCACAGATTCCATCGACTGGTTGAGCCATCCTCTGTTGCTGCTTTATCCAGAAAGCTGCAAGGGTTTAAAACGGAAAATTAGAGTATAATTTTTCAGCTCAGAACGAAAATGTTCGTATGTAATTCTAAAATCCGCGGCATACAAGTTACGCAATTGTAAAACATATTTTTCTATCTTTATCAATCCACCATTTTAATGGAATGAATGTGTCACTGTAATATAACCAATGGAATATGGATACTGATTATGAAAGAAGATAGACGAAGAAACTATTGAAAAGTCCTGAAAAACAAGGAAACTAGGAAGGTAAAAAGAAAGTTCTTAATAGACAGAAACCCCTAGAGGTCGATTCTCCAAATCTATAATTAAAAATCGAGTTTAATTTTTTTTATCATACCAATTAATTCATATAGTACATATTTATCAATTTTCACTACTTTTATAAATGAACTTCATATGCATATTTCATACCAGTGAACTTCACATACACATTTATCGATTTTCACAACTTTGATAAATGAACTTCATATGCAGATTTATCGATTTCCACAACTTTTTAAACACCTTTTTATGTGTCCTATTTTCATATTGACCCGATCCAGTGTTCTGTCTACTAATAATCAGGTAAAAGGAAAACTAAAGACGGTTATATTCACCTCAAAATCGGAGTATGAGAAATGGGGAATCTGCCTTTGATAACATACTCTTTGGGGTCCACTTCATAGAGTTGGTTTGGATCCGACGGTACATTCACTTTCCATTTATGAGCTGATGCAACAATTACCTGCGCCATTCGATTGAATGGATTCCCATTCTGAACTTTGTGTCTGTAGAATGGAGTACCTATTAAGAATAGTACGACAGTTATGATTAATCCCAACGTGGGAATGGTATAACCCACAGTGAATCCCATATGGTCCTGGATATATATAAGAAAAGTACTTCCAAACAGCGTTCCAAAAAGCACACTGAATATCCACCAATTGAAGAAGGAGGCCTTCTGAAGCTTCTCCTTGGGATCAAATTCATCGAACTGATCTGCACCAATGGTGGCGATGTTGGGCTTTGTACCGCCAGTTCCCACAGCAAGAACGTACAAAGCAAAGTAGAAAATCCCAATCTGAAGATTCGAAGCTTTCTCACATAAGTTGGACTCCGGATTGCACTCTGGGGGTCTCAGAGATCGCAATGAGACGGCTAATGTCAAAACTACCATTCCCTGCATCAAATACAACAAAGGAAACACGCAATATTTTTCATGAAATTAATTATCAATGTTTTACCCTATAGGCTACAAGAAAACTGTATGAAAAGTGAACGGTAATGTCTCTCGGGCTTAATTAAAAAACTAATTAACTGAATTGATTGAAATTACACAACAAAGAATAGTAAACTCAGTTATCATGTAGACATCTACCGATTGCCCAATATTGTGTTTGACCGGAACAAAGACGAAAATATTGTTCGTAAAACATCGATGTTGGAAAACTTATATCTTCAATAAAAAGAGAGACGAGTTGCAGACCATAATATAAATAAATGAAAACACTGTGAAAGTCCAATAGCGTCCCCAGCGAGTGTCTGCAATATATGCGCCAATGACAGGGGTGATGAAAATTGTGCCAGACCAATTAGACACATTCGTTGACGAATTAACAGTGCCCTCGTGCAACTTAGTTGTCAGGTAAATCACCAAATTGGAAGAAATTGCAGAGAAAGCCATCGATTCTAAGATCCCATAGCCTGTAACATTTAAACACCAGTATCGGTCAATCAAACTCATCAGAAATTGCCAACGAGAAATCAATTACAAATTCCCGACAAGAAATCAATCACAGAAAAATCATCGACAATAAATCAATCACAGAAAAATCATCAAATATCGGTTAAATATGAATTGAATAAGAAGAAAAACATATTTGTAATTATTGGTGAATAGAAAGAACATAAGTGAGAGAAACCATTGCATTGCATAATCTTACCAACGACGAAGGAACAAGCCTTCCATCTTCCCGTTTTGGACCTGAGAACCGGCCTGCCTTTCAAATCGACGGAGCCATCCATGGCGACTAATCCTTGAGACTCCATATTACAACTTTTGTTGCTACAAACTTCGAAATCTTCGATCCTTGTTATTATATAGATGTAAACTTATTTAGACGAGACCTAACCGCTTTCTATTAATTAATTATTATCAAGTGAGATAGTGTTTATAATATTATTATCATAAAAAAAACCAGTCAACATAGCCAGATTGGGCCGTCATAAACTTTGGTTGTGATACTTTCTACTTAGGTTCAAATATTACATAAAATAGTCTACATGGTGAAACTCATACCATCACAACATTTAGGAAAAAGAGTTACCTTCCTCCACTTGCAAACTAAAAAGTTTTGTTGTTTAATCATTATGCATGGATAAAACCATAGTCCTAGGAGAGTCACCTCACCATGCTCATCCTTATCCCATATAATCCAGTAGCCCTCCTCCACTGTACAACACCCCAACACCCTGCTCATCCTTATCCCATTTAATCCTATAGCCCTCCTCCACCTGTAACCATGTCTTAGAGAGGGAATCCGCTTCAGAGTTCCTTTCCCTTAGATATGAGCAAAAACAAGATCCTGGAACTAATTCCTCTACCATTGAATCTCACCATAAATGGGTTTTAAAAGGGTTTTTTTTGGAAGTATCCTCTCCTTCCGTTTGTAATCCTTGTAAGCCTATAAATGTTGCCCACCCTTCTGAATACCCAGGATCAATGATAACTTTAGAGCCACTAAGTTCCACTCTATTATTGGAGTCGTGTCCAATACCTACACCAAATTTATGCCAAACATGATCATTGATATAGAGAATACAACCACCACTCCCAACAATGGGGTTCCCCCGAGATGCACCATCTAAGTAAAGCCATGGATGGTCCCTATTAATAACTTCAAACACTATATTCCTAACACTAGCAACCATATCGACTTGGGGGGAATGTCTTTGAATATAAAGTCCTTTATCTACAAAAAAACGTTGCATGTCTGAATGTATCTTCAAAAGTAGCCAGGTTTCTCGCATGCCAAAATCCCCAGGAAAAAATGATAGATAAAGCTCAATAATCCTTATAGGCACAATTATAGTCCATGGAGTGAAACCCTCATCTAAACTAATTCATGTGCAATTAAAAGGAAGACCACATACATGAGAGGTATGGTCCCACATCCTAGAAATACATGAAAAAGAGATAAAAAGATGATCAATACTTTCATTACCTACTTTACATAAATACATTTGCTAGGTCCTTGCAAAATTTTTCTCAATAGAAGGTCCCAAACTAGAATTTTTTTGGAAAGTGAAAGCCACATAAGTAACTTACACTTTAGAATACACTTATATTTCCAAATATAATCATGCCACCAGTGGAGCTCAATATCCTCCTCCGCTTCTCTAATGACATCATATTCAAGTCAGGAACATAAATACTTCTAGAAGGATTATGGGACTAGGCAAGTGAATCCTCACGATCCTTGAGCCTAATATGACTATCTTTTAGAGCCTTGATGTATCTCTCCCAGGCCTATTTATCCTCTTCATCCACAATTCCGACCACATCAACATCTAGCCAATTCTAGTAGATGATAGTAGAATTAACTAAGTCGCTAATATGAGCCACATAAATGAAGCCATATTCTCTTAATCCCTCTACTAGGGCCAAAGGAAATATGTGATTATCATCACTACCAATCCAACGATCATGTCCTCATATGACTTTCGTTCCGTTGCCTCTCTGCCAAACTAACCAGTCACCAATAACCTCAAAAGCATTTAACAAAGCTCTCCACATGTTAGAAACATTCCCGTAGGATTTTTCCTCAGCTCTAAACCACTCTTCCAAAATCAATGGGGTTATATACTTATTAAAGGCAACTTTAAACCACATCCCTTCACCTATGAGAATCCTCAAAACACCTTTAGCTGCAAGTGCTCTTGCAAAACGATGGGGATTCTTTATACCCCATGCACCATGCATATTTGGTCTATCAATATTTTTCCATGAAATCCAATGATAGGAATGACCTTCCTTATTATGTTGCCAAAAAAAATTATAGTATATCTTTCTAATTTGTTCCATAGTTCTAGAGCGCACATAAGCCATAGAAACCTAAAACCATGTACTGCTTCAAGGACAGATTTAATTAAAACCACTACCACCTCTACTAAGCCACTTGTTACACCATAAATGAAGCATTTTTTCCACCTTCCCAATGATCCAAGCCCAATATTTTCTTGGATCTACTCATTGGATTTAAGAATAAATCCCAAGTATCTCAGCCCCATTTTGATACCCACATCAGGAAAATCCAATTGAACACATATCCAATCCAAATAATCTTGGGAGATATGCATAAATGATAAAGAGTATTTTCAGATGTTATAAACATACTTGAAGCTTCACCAAAAAAAGTTAATAGACCCTATAGTAGAAGCACTTCTCTTCTAGATCCATTGGAAAAGAGTAAGGTGTCATTGCGAAAGAACGAATGCGTAAAAAACAAGCTACCTCAAAAAGATATACCTTTTATGGACCCTCTTTTCCTGGATTGTAAAATTAATCTGATTAACCCTAAACTACCAAAATCAATAGAAGGGGAGACAAAGGACAACCCTGCCTCAGACCCCTTCTAGGTCTGAAGAAAAGAGATGCATAGCCATTAATTAAAACAACAAGAGATATCGATGTGACATAGGACATGATCCAATTCACAAACTACAAATCAAACCCCACCTTCAACAAAACCAATCTTAAATAAATCCAGTTAACTCTATCATAAGCCTTAGAGATATCCACCTTGACAAACAACGTTGGAGATTGTTTGATCTTCACAAAGTGTAAAACATCTTGTCCAATGCCAATTTTGCATGTATTTGTCTTCCTCATAAAAAAACAAATTGTTCCTAAGAGATTGAATTGTAAATAATACCCTTAATCCTAAAGGCTATGATTTTAACAATCGACTTGTAGAGGTAGTTACATAAGGGAATGGATCTACATTCCTCCATATTAGTAGGATTATCATATTTTGGAATAAGAGTGACGAAAGTTGCATTGAAGGTGGTAAAATATTGTCATTTATCCTAGACACTTCAATAACCTTAAGAATATCCTCTGCAAATACATCCATAAAAGAAAACAAGAACTCGTAAGGACAACCGTCTGGGCCTCGACTTTTCCCCTTTTTCATTTTCATTATAGATGCCTTTAATTCTAGAGAAGAGACTAGCTCCTTCATAAAGATATTTTGGTCTTCATTAATAAAAGATAGATACAAGGAAGATACTCTCAACATCGGAGCCAAATAAGCTCTTCTATCTTCCTGAAATGGAATTTTGAAATGATTAACCCTTAATGATGAGAGGTTCCTATGCTTATAAACGTCCTCCCTATTCTCATACTTCAGAGGCTAGATGGAATTTGTATTTTTTGGATGGTTAACATAATTGTGAAACAACTTTCTATTATCATCTCCTCATTTCAACCAAATTTCCTTGATTTTGAGCCTCAACTGAGCCTCTTTATCCATCAATGTTTTCTATTTTTTTGCTTTCCAAATCCAAAATAAGCTTCTTCTGCTCAATAGATCTAAACCCCTCAATATTTTGATTATAATAGATTTCCATACTTTTTTCAATATCACATTAGAGAAATTTTGAGGTCAAACAATGGCCTCAAAACAAAGAAAATGTACTATAAAAAACAACCAATCACATTCTAGTAGATGACATCATCCCCCTTGGTGAGGTGGCATTGCATGAGTTAAGAATGTTTATTTGTCAAATTTTCTATGGTGGATGAAAACACATAGTTAACCAAGGTAGTGGTGTAAGTACTTTTAAGTCATAAAGTAAAGTACTCATAATGATAGTTTTTTCATAAAATAATATTATTGTCATTTTCAAGTAAAGTACTCATAATGAATGTCTTTTCACACTTTCTCATAAAATAATATTATTGTCATTTTCAAGTGATGTACTCTTAATTCATAAATAAAGTCCTTTCATATTTTTTTATAAAATAATATATTATCATTTTTATATTTTTAATTTTAAATTATATATTCACTCCATTCTATTTAATAACATAATGTCAAACTAATAAAGAATAATAATAGATTTAATAAATAATAATAATAATGCAATGTGGATTATAATAATATTATTAACATTTTACATGTAAATAAATTATCAATTAAATTACATTATATTAAATTCATGAGAAAAATACTAAATATAAAAAGTCAACATAAAATTAAAAAAATAGCTCTTAAAAATATTTTTTATTATTTAATTTCATTTGCAAGTTCAAGACAAATAAATGCTAAAGGACAATAATTTTTGGGGAATTTACAATGAATCTTAGTCACATCAATGTAGACTTATTTTATTAATTTTATTTCTAGTGAATTTTGAAAAGCAATTCAACCATGGTTATTTATAGTGTGCATAGAAAATAGTGTGGGAGGTGACTTGTCATATATACCTACCCCATAAAACCCCCAATTCATAATATTTTAATATATCTCATATTTTTGTAGTACATCTCTTAGGAGGCCATTTTTTACCTCAAAATCTCTCTAATGCATAGCTCATACTGCATAGATAATCTTCTCTTAGCAGCACAAGCCAAGGTTTTGACTTTAATTTTCTTCAAATTGATTAAGAATTGCAAGGTTGGATATTCCCTCTTGTAACCATCATAAGGATACCGCATATAGTTAACCATCTTAGTATAACCCTCATCCTCTAGCCAAGTAGAACAAATTTAAAAGGATTGGGAGGCTTAGCTGGTACCAAGACAACCTCATTAGAATAGGTAAGTGGTCAAAATCTCCCCCAGAAACCACCCATTGTTGAATACTAGAATCCCCTTGAAGAATCCCATCATTCACCAAGAACCTGTTAAGTCTTTTAGCTATAGATTCCTCCCTAGACTGCATATTTTTCCAAGTGGGATGAATCCTAGAAGGAAGAATGTCATAAAAGGAAGAATCATCCAATTAACCCTTAATGATGAGAGGTTCCTATGCTTATAAACCTCCTCCCTATTCTCATACTTCAGAGGCTAGATGGAATTTGTATTTTTTGGATGGTTAACATAATTGTGAAACAACTTTCTATTATCATCTCCTCATTTCAACCAAATTTCCTTGATTTTGAGCCTCAACTGAGCCTCTTTATCCATCGATATTTTCTATTTTTTTGCTTTCCAAATCCAAAATAAGCTTCTTCTGCTCAATATATCTAAACCCCTCAATATTTTGATTATAATAGATTTTCATACCTTTTTCAATATCTGGCATAGCTCATACTGCATAGATAATCTTCTCTTAGCAACACAAGCCAAGGTTTTGACTTTAATTTTCTTCAAATTGATTAAGAATTGCAAGGTTGGATATTCCCTCTTGTAACCATCATAAGGATACCGCATATAGTTAACCATCTTAGTGTAACCCTCATCCTCTATCCAAGTAGAACAAATTTAAAAGGATTGGGAGGCTTAGCTGGTACCAAAACAACCTCATTAGAATAGGTAAGTGGTCAAAATCTCCCCCAGAAACCACCCATTGTTGAATACTAGAATCCCCTTGAAGAATCCCATCATTCACCAGGAACCTATTAAGTCTTTTAGCTATAGATTCCTCCCTAGACTGCATATTTTTCCAAGTGGGATGAATCCTAGAAGGAAGAATGTCATAAAAGGAAGAATCATCCAATTAACCCTTAATGATGAGAGGTTCCTATGCTTATAAACCTCCTCCCTATTCTCATACTTCAGAGGCTAGATGGAATTTGTATTTTTTGGATGGTTAACATAATTGTGAAAGAACTTTCTATTATCATCTCCTCATTTCAACCAAATTTCCTTGATTTTGAGCCTCAACTGAGCCTCTTTATCCATCAATATTTTCTTATTTTTTGTTTTCCAAATCCAAAATAAGCTTCTTCTGCTCAATAGATCTAAACCCCTCAATATTTTGATTATAATAGATTTCCATACCTTTTTCAATATCACATTAGAGAAATTTTGAGGTCAAACAATGGCCTCAAAACAAAGAAAATGTACTATAAAAAACAACCAATCACATTCTAGTAGACGACATCATCCCCCTTGGTGAGGTGGCATTGCATGAGTTAAGAATGCTTATTTGTCAAATTTTCTATGGTGGATGAAAACACATAGTTAACCAAGGTAGTGGTGTAAGTACTTTTAAGCCATAAAGTAAAGTACTCATAATGATAGTCTTTTCATAAAATAATATTATTGTCATTTTCAAGTAAAGTACTCATAATGAATGTCTTTTCACACTTTCTCATAAAATAATATTATTGTCATTTTCAAGTGAAGTACTATTAATTCATAAAGAAAGTCCTTTCACATTTTTTTATAAAATAATATATTATCATTTTTATATTTTTAATTTTAAATTATATATTCACTCCATTCTATTTAATAACATAATGTCAAACTAATAAAGAATAATAATAGATTTAATAAATAATAATAATAATAATAATAATAATGCAATGTGTATTATAATAATATTATTAACATTTTACATGTAAATAAATTATCAATTAAATTACATTATATTAAATTCATGAGAAAAATACTAAATATAAAAAGTCAACATAAAATTTGAAAAATAGCTTTTAAAAATATTTTTTATTATTTAATTTCATTTGCAAGTTCAAGACAAATAAATGCTAAAGGACAATAATTTTTGGGGAATTTACAATGAATCTTAGTCACATCAATGTAGACTTATTTTATTAATTTTATTTCTAGTGAATTTTGAAAAGCAACTCAACCATGGTTATTTATATTGTGCATAGACAATAGTGTGGGAGGTGACTTGTCATATATACCTACCCCATAAAACCCCCAATTCATAATATTTTAATATATCTCATATTTTTGTAGTACATCTCTTAGGAGGCCATTTTTTACCTCAAAATCTCTATAATGTATATATCATAAGACGTTTCATAGAGCCATCCCTTTTTCATGCTAGATGTGACCTAGACAAAGTCTAGGACTTTTCACCACAATCCATCTCACACAGAATCTGGATGCCCGTGTATGACCACCCACTACTACTAGGAGAAATCTAGGAGCACACATTATGTCAATACAGGACTTTCTACATGTGAATGATTACCCGCTACTATGTTGAGCAGTCCAGGAGCACACATTACATCATTCCAGGATTTTTATCTCACATACCTATGAATGATCACCCAGTGCTACACTAAGCAATCCAGGAGCACACATTACATCATTCCAATATTTTCATCTCATACACCTATGAATGATCACCCGCTACTACACTAAGCAATCTAGGAGCACACATTACATCATTCCATTATTTTCACCTCACACCTATGAATGATCACCCACCGCTACATTGAGCAGTCCATGAGCACACATTACATCATTCCGGGATTTTCACCATAGATCCAGTCAGGGTATTTTTTAAGGATTCTAATATTAAATTTAAGTATAGTATCCTAGGCGATTATTTTGGATTGGAAAAAACATAGATATAGATAGGTAGGCAAATATTAAATATGAAAACTACAATTTACTATTGAAACGTGTAAATTTTGGAAAATATTATGATAAAAAAACATATTTTTTGTAAATATAGGCGATATTAGAGACTAAAAATGACCAAATAGCGAATTTATTTTTTGAAAAAATGCCTAAAAAATAGCTAATTGGCAAAAATTTGCCCCTAAAAATTACCTTGGATCCAGTCCTATTTCATACTAGATGCTCCCTAGACCAATTCTAGGACTTTTTTGTCCACAAACCTGGTCCTTTTTCATACTAGATGAAATTTTCCTCATCCACGAACCGAGCAAGTTAGCTGGTGGGTCCATCCCAAGAGCATCCATTATGTTTCACAGTGCAACCACCTACGTTACCTCACCACTCATCCATATCCTCTCATATTCCAGGAGACTCAATTACGTCACATGACCCATGACTACCTGCTACCTCATTTGAGTTCATCACTCCCTCTTGATATGGACCACTTGAATCTTGTCCCTGAAGTATTCGAACGTCGCTCTCGACAGAGGCTTGGTCAACACATTGAATATATGCTCCTATGTTGCTATATATTGGAGTCTAACTACTCCCTTCTACACCATATCTCGGATATAGTGTTATTTGATCTCGATGTGCTTTGACTTGTCATGGAACACAGGGTTCTCTGACAACTTCACACAACTCAGGTTGTCATAGAAGATACAAGTCACCTCTAACTTCAAGATCAAACAATCCTGATAGCAACTTCTGAACTCACATTGCTTCACATCCTTCCGAATAAGATGCCATATACTCAACCTCGATTGTACTGAGTGCCACACTTGTATGCTTCCTACTCAACGATGAGATCATACCCAATCCCAAATTAAAGCGGCACCTTGATGTGCTCTATCTATCCATGACATTCTCGGCCCAATCCACATCAACATAACCCTGTAGGTTAATTTTATGATCTGATGCATACCTAAGGCCATAATAAATCGTACCTCTAGGTACCTCAGCACATGCTTTGCCACAACTAGGTGAACATATCTCGTCTCTACCATATACTGACTCATATTGTTCACCGCAAATCATTAGTCTAGCCTTGTGTACGTCAAATACATCAATGAACCAATCATCTTCTCATACATTGTGGCATCCACCGGTTTTGAAGAAGTATCAATCAGGAACTCCAGTTTCGATGCCATAGGTGTATCCATGGCCTTACAATCCATCATCTCGAATCTCTTTAGGATATCTATCGTGTACTTTTTGTGACCCATGGAAAGTTACTCTGGATCCTGCCACACCTCAAGACCTAAGAAGTAATGAATCATACCAAAGTCTTTCATCTCAAAATCTGCGGCAAGCTTCTCTTCGTTTATGCTATGAGATTCTATTCACTTGTCAAAAACAAGTCATCTACATACAATAGTAGAATCACAATATTTCCCTCTTCAACCTTGTATTAAAGGTTGGAATCCACCTTACTCTTGGTAAATCCCAAGCTCATTAGAAATCCATATATCTTGTCGTATCATGTTCTGGGTACCTGTCTCAAACTGCACCTCATATACTTCCTCTTCATGAGGGGAGACATCTAGTATCACTCTGAGCATATCCCTAAGATATTGGGTAAAACAACCTTTCCCACAGATAAATGATAACTAATAATGTCTCTAAATCTGTATTGTAGTCACTCCCTCTAAAACGGAGCTTTCTTTCTCCCTCTATAACTGAGCACTATCGCCCCTCTTCATCGAGTACTCTCTGCATTGAGACATTATTCACTGGAGTGACTGGTATCCTTCTCTTCTGATGATCTTCTTTGTATCCATCTATGGCATCTCTCTAGGTCACTGGAGACCAATATTTCGAACGTTGTTGCAAGTTCTCTCTTGCATCCATCTATGAGCTCCTCATCTTCAACCTTGTGGAAAAGGTTGATATCTCATCACTATAAGTGATCCTCAAGATCATCATGCGATCCCATGGGTGCCTTCTGAGCCCGTACAAATCCTTCTTCAATCTCCGCACATGTGGTTCTCTGTAGAGAGTCTCAAATCCTGGATGTTTATCCATATACACTTCTACTTCAATTACACCATCTATGTAGTGTAATATCCACCACTGAGGAAGTGTGTCTGGCCACTAGAGAAACGTCTCGTCATAGTTGACTCCCTCTTTTTGAGAGAAACCTCGCTTTGTACTTATGTAGTATTTCGTAAATATTTTTGAATGTCACAGGTTAACCATCGTCACTTGTAGGTGATTATACACGATCTTTTCTACAAGTCAAATTTAGTTGCATGGATAGAAACATTTCATAATTTTCGAAACAAATTCTTATGCATAAATACAAAGGCCACACAATCATGCAACTATCCTATCCAATGCTTCAACACAACATTCATCCATTCCCCACATTCATATAGTAACTTTCTAAATTCCTTCCATCTCTACCAGAACATCATTAAGAGTGTGCACTACTCCCAACATGCCAGCAAAGAGGTTTCATTCTAGATAAGTAGAAATGGAATGTTGTACAACACCATAGGACACTTACTCATCACATGCATATTAGTAGTTTACTATTCATCAATGCAAACACTCTAACATGCATAATACACTTCCTAAATCTAGGAACATAAATATGTATAGAACTAAACAATATCATTTAAGAAATTAGATATTCAGGAAATGACAATTCAAATACTTATCTTTGTTTGTTTGGTAGGATCCCTCTTGATCCTTGTCTCCCTGTAGGAATTACTGGAGTCTTTGACAATGTGCTCTACTCCATCATCTTATTATGAGGACTTGTTCCTTTCTTGCTTATGATTGACAATGCTGAGAAAGTATTCTACACCATAGATTACATGAAACTATGTATTAGTGTTGAATACCAATCATAACTGCATCCCTTCTTATCTAATGCTGAAATGAATAAGAGGTTCTTCTATAGAGAATCATTTTCATCTTCATGGGTTTTCTAGAATCTAGTTTTGTAGGAGGATTCTCCTACTCCTTTGATTACCATCTTCAAACTTCACCTTGTGCAGTGAATTCTTCTGGATCAAACTACATATTTCTCATCACTAGAGGAGTCTTCAAGGATGATACATGTGGGATAAAATGATCCTTGATAGAGTCTGCAATAATCCTCTTGGATTTTACCAAGTTCTTCTTATGCTTAGCTTTGTCCTCATCTCCCTCTGTATCTGCAACTTCTTCTTTGACAAAGCTTTCCAAGTCATACTCTATGCTTCCATGACCAGAAGTTCTTATATCCTTCAATCTTATCCTCAAGCTTCGTACTATTTTTCATCTTGATATAAAGAGAACCTCAAATGGAAATAGAGATAATAGTACTTACCATTGAGAGTGCTTCAACTGGATTCTTGCTTTAATTCTTTTCTGGAAGATTGTCTCAGGTGGACCTAGGATTTGACAAAGAAACAATAATTTTTCAAATTTGGTGATTTTCAAATATGATTGGATAGAAATATGTTCCTCCTCAACTCTAATTGATCAATGTACTCATTTTCCCAAATCTATGGACAGAACTACAAAATATTTGATGCCCTAGTTTCTTCAATTTCTTTTACTGAATTGTCTGGTCTTAATTTTGATGTATCTCAAAAATTTATACTCCTCAAGGTATGAAACTTATTTATGAGGCAATCTCATCTATCCTCTATCCAAACCCACAGGTTAGAGAAAGATTGGATTCACCAAGTGGAATGTATGCTAAATTTCCCAGGGTGACCTGTTTATGGACTGTTTCAGTATAGCAAACTTTTACGGACTTCCACGTTTCAACTTCAGGTTCTAAAACTTGCACCAAAAACACTACAGTTTGTTCCCTTTCTATAACATCTTACGAAATTCTATTTGGATCTTACTAGTCAGAGATATGGCATTTCTCCCTAGGTCACCTATTTAAAATTGAATTCTAGAAGAGGTTGGAACCCTAATTTGCATGGATCATATCTCCTGAAGTACAAAAAATATGAGATTGCAACTCACACGCAAGGTACATCAACATTTCATCTTCAGCATGTACAATTTGTAGCTCCTGGACCTTCACCAAAATCCATTTGCAGTGAAAATTACCAGATGACTATATTTTTCCTTTTAGGGCTTCATGCTTGAAACCAGAAATAGAAACCCTGGTTTCTGCAGTTGCAGCAGCTGCACAATATTTTCCTTCAGGCCAGCTCTGATACCATGTTATAATTTTAATGTTTATACAATATCTTAAACATTTATCGTCATAACATCATAACCATATGCAATAGGATCACTGAAAGAAAGACAAGCACATCATCAACAATAGTACACAATAATTTATTCTGGGAAAACCCTCTCAAGGCAGAAAAAACCCAACAAACTTCTTCTATATAGATTCGTTAAAATGTACAATAGTATTCCTCGTGCAAAGACCCCCAAAAAAAGACTCCAAAAGCAACTACTCTTTATGACTCTATCTCTCTACTCATGTTAATTCAATGAATGAGTGAGATGTCCAAATGAGGAGGTTGAATTCCTCATTTATACTAATCAAATGAATTGACCTTTTTACTAAAAGGGTCAACTTGACTGACCTAACTGGGCTGACCTGTACAATTTACAATAAAATATTATTTTCTAGATATTTCCAGACCGACCTAACAATTAGGGTTTACATTGACTCTTTCAATGACTTTTACATGATCAATTACATTAATAATAATCCCCATAGGGTGTACAATACAAATCACTCAAATAATACAAATAAGAATATCTTTCGAAGTTACATTCTTCAAAACTTTGGAGGAGTTTTCTTTTGGTGGTGACATAGTTAGTTAATTAGTAATAAAGAATACTGGCAGTTTAGAAAAAAATGTTAAACTAAAAATTATACTGGCATCTAATGGAGAAGCTACGATCACTAGAATTCATTTTCATGTCAATGTTTCTATCATTCTCTTAGGCTCATCCTCATCCTTTTACACATCATTGTTGTCCTAAGGATGAGACTAAGAGAGAGTTTGAATTTAACTGACAAATGAATTCTACAAAAGTTGATTCTACATTAGTTTCCAATAGATATCATTGTGGATTCAATTCTACTAGTACAATAAAAATTAGACAACTTACAATAAAAAAATCCTTCTGAAAAAAATTGAACAAAATTAACAAAATCAAACCTTATATATAGTTGAAGCGATTGAATGGAAATAAAATTAAACCATGAGAAAAATGAGTTTTGGCTCTCCCAAAATGGAAACAATATGGAATGCAGAAGAATGGATATATTTCATTAAGATCAATATAAGTAGACTTTTTCTGTAAGTATGGAATGAACGATATTTCACGTGAAACATATTGGGTTAACTGACCAATCAATCAAACAAATTTTTTTCTTTCTACATGTCAGAATATCCTACCAAGATGATGTACCAAGAAGCATCATAAGCACAAATGATTTAAATAATATTAAATTACTTTGTGAAAATATTCTTCTCATTATGTTGGTCAGCGATCATTTTAAATAATACTAAAAATATTATTGAAACTCAGATGATTGTATTGTTGGTCAGATTATTAGACATGCAAGTGCAATCTTTTTCCATACATGACATGGGAACCATACTCTTCATTTTTTTAACACTCAACAATAAATCTATTTCCTATTTATATTATGGGAATGGGATCTTATAAAGTATATTATAGAACTGCTATCATGGCATACCTTCAACTAACAATTATCACAATAATTCTTTTGTCTGAATCAGTGCACTTGATTGGTAGGTATGAGATGCCATGACTACCAAAGGTAAGAAGGAATAGAGAAGATTTGACTGGTGTGACATAACATGATCCTACAAAAAGTTCACGTGAAGAGGAAAAAACACTTTTTAAAATAAAATCTCCCTTTAATTCAATTCATGAATTTTTTATAAGTTGCCCACTTCAAAAAGTCCTTGTTTTTTTAATTTACCCACCAAATTAGTGATTGGGATGTTAGAAAAACGGGATCTTTGAACAATAATATAAAATAAGATGCAAAAATAAAACACATAAACACAATACAAGAGAGACACCAATATAACGTGGTTCACTCAATATGGGATACATCCACACAGAAATTGTCAATCCTTTCTATTAAACCATCTAGAAAATGAAGGGATACAACCTGTAGCACATCCACTGCATCTTCCTCTTCACTCTCTCACAATATCTCTTACACAGTCCCAGAGATATTTTCAACACAATACTACCACACCTAGCCGTATTACAATGCCTTCCTTTTAAAGAGGGATTACCATGGGAAAATACCACGGGATACCCAATACCATGGGCTAGTAAATTATCCATTATTAACCAAGTCATGACTATGAAAAATAACATTTTACAAGGCATTTTTTTCTGAAATTTTCACTACGGGAGTGCTACCCCCAAACCCGTGCTAAGGGGGGCTCCCAAAATTAGTTGTTCCCCCCATGGAGCCCCTGTTGAACGTGCAGGTTCAACCCATATTCAAGCAGAGATTAGCATGAGAATACACAGATACAAACCAACAAGAAGATCATATTATGGACGGAATTTTCAGTCATCTTGTTCATTCATTGAGGTAGTATTTATACAATAAGTGGAGAGGTTGGAGCGGTTACACCTGTTCCAACCGCTCATTAGTTAAACACGCATTAATACATGACGATACCAAAAGGCGACTAAATGGCCCTCTCAACATCTCCCCCACCAACAAAGCACTTCTTCGTCACAAAGAAGACATGCAAAAACAACCATGAGTCATGATTTCTTTATCCTTCGTCAGCAGTCTGGTAGCAATCAATCGAGCCTCACCCTTTCACCTTCTTGCCGGCTTTCATCTCCATTGGTCGAGCAACTTCTGGGCTTCCACGCTTTGCCTTTACACCAACTCACCAACTGCCTTTAAACTTTTGAAATCATACTGAAGAGATTTCTCTGTATTTCAGCACCGGGAGGCTCAATTAGTTCAAGTGTTCTTTGTGGCATCATCATGTGATCATTAAGCTCTTTCTTGTGTGTGATGTAAGATGGTTGTTGCTTGAATATGGACTTTGTCGACAGCTTTTGTCATTAGGCTTCCTTCAAGTTTAAATGTTTCGCTGCTTGTGGTCAATACTGACGATATGTGGTCGAGTCCGACTCAACTCGACTCGACTTACTAAGTTGGCTAGAGACCGACTAAGTTACAAAGATTGATTACAAAAAGGTCGACCATATTTACATGGACCAACTCTCGACCGTATAGACCAATTTAAGAAAGGGGTCGATCTCAACCTATTTTCAAAAGACTCGATTTTTTTTCTTTTTACAAAATAATATCGACAAAAAATATGGAGCGCTTTTAAACCTTGACCACATAATTAGTTGACCAAACCTATGCAAATACTAAGCATCGACCATGAATTCTTTTCACATCGACCAAATTGATCCACATTTAATGACATTGAACTTATCTTTTGCATAAGACTCCTCGACCAAATAGCGACCACATATTAACTTGAGGCCGACCACTACATATGTGACTCATAATAAAATATTTCGACGTATTAGATATGACTTGACCAAATTAAAAGTGGACAACTAATGAGGGGACTTTACATCCCGTCATTTCTTTCTAGATATACTTGACGATGTCTTTACACACCCAACAATATTAATACTTCAAGGAGATGTAAATCAAGGGCACTAACTGCTGCCATTATTTTCCTTCGTCGCCTTTATTCTTCATCTCCAATACTTTATTAGATGACCGGTATTGGTTAGCTATTGTAATGATGAACTGCTCCAAATTTGGATGGTATTTATTGATGGAGGTCCCTTAGTCGAATAAACCTCTGGTCGACAGGATGGTAGTTGATGGGATGTCAATAAACACTCAACGTGTCTCTTGTTGTAGTTGACCAAAATATGCACTTTACCACCAGTGGAAAATGCGTTGCAATTTAACTATTGTGTTGGATGATGAGGCGATTGTGGTATCGACTAGCTTCTTCTACTATCTGTCAATGCTTGAAGTAAAATCTTTAATCTTCTTATGCAAGTGACCGTCGAATAGTATCCTTGTTTAATCTACGACGCTGGTAAATGAATAGGAACATGTTTCACGTCGACGTTTAGTAGTTAATGAAATAGAACTCTCCATACACTAAACACCGAACTCCATAGCTGGGGTCGACGGTTAGTTTGGGCGATGACTCACGCTTTTGGAAAAATATTAACACCACGATGACTGGAGTTTTTAGGTCTGCATATATGCGTTACAATACACAACAATCTCTTTTCTTGCAGGTTTCTTCAAGATTATGTCGGCATCTTCCAATGTGCAACTGGAGCTTTTAATTTCTGTAACACATGAGCAGCTTTTAATTTCTTTTGCAGGTTGCTTGACGTCATCTTCCTCTCGTTTAGGATCGAACTTTGCGTCTCCAAAATTCAGTAGGGTCTCATGCAGGCCATCACCAAAGGAACTGTCATGAACGCTAACACCTTTATACTCGAACAACTACTGGTCAACAGGACTAATGGTCGGCGGTGACTAATGAACATGGAAACTTGAAACAACAAAATTTGAAACAACAAAATTTGAAAGCATAGAATAATGCACATCATAACGATTGGTCAACTTCTAGGCCGCTTTCTCCCAAGGGATGGTCGAAGTCCGACATATGGTCGGCTATATCACTTTATTGTGGTGATCAAAAGTAAAAGAAAAATCCTCCAGAGAGTATTATTAACCAAAAGACAAAACAAACTGGTGCCAGTTCATAATCCGCGAGATGAGCGATCAGAACTCAACAAGTTCTAGCAAAATCGACATTATAATTTTCTATCTCATATTATCTCGGTCAAAATTTTCACACTTCTGTCACTTCGAACCAAATGAAAATTGGATTTCTGGTTGACAGTTCGACAGTCTATTGCTTTGAAACTGGCAAGCAGATTTCTAGTCAGTCGGTTACAAGATCTCTTCTTTCTTTTTGCCTTCACTCGCTGCAGATCTTTTCTTTTTGCAGAAATTTCTGGTCCAAGCTTAACCATCGTAGAATTCATGCAGTAGGCAGGATCTTTGAGAGCATCATTTCTTTCTTTACAGCAACATAGTGTAGCATCAACATTTCTGAGCATTTCTTGCAGGTTTTCTTTCTTCTCATAAGATTTTGTATCCTTTGTAGGTTCTGATCGCTCCCATAAGATTCTTTCTCTTGCACGCAAGAAAGTATTCAACAACGCCTCAGCAATTGATTAGCATTATCATTCTTTGATCCCTGCAGGGAAGCTTTTCTCCTCACGATCTTTTGCAGGTTCGAACCATCTCCAACTGCTGCTAGTGTCACCCAGGCCACCTGAAGAATGGCAACGGCGCCAGATGTTGAACGTGCAGGTTCAACCCATATTCAAGCAGAGATTAGCATGAGAATACACACATACAAACCAAAAGGAATATCATAATATGGACAATAAGTGGAAGGGAAATCCCCCCGTACTCCCTCGTCATGTTCTAGGATCCAAACACGGTTGAAACACAACCTCTAAATATACAAGATCAGGCTCGACAACCAACAATCTACCACTTGGACATGGTCACAACAACTCCACCGCCACTACATATGTTGGACTATGCTCCAAACCTTGGACCTAGAAAATTTCTCATCTTCACCTTAATGCTTGAAGGCCAACATAAACTGAACAGGAACTCAGTTTCACATGGGTTACTACCTTTTTTAAAATTTCTCTAGGATTCTGGATAATATGTATCTTTTCCAACTTCAACAATTTATCTTCAAGAACAGGTCGTATGAAATGGTGCTTCAGTTGTATATGTTTAGTCTTATAATGGAAATATGAGTTCTTTACAAGATGAATGGAACTCTGGTTGTCACTCTACAACCTTCTATTATCCTACTTCTTACCCAATTCCTCCATGAACCTCTGTAGCCCTTTGTAGCAGCAACATACTTTTCTTCTATTGTTGAAAGTGAAGCAACCTTTTGTAGTTTCAAAATCCAACTTACTATTGTTCCACCTACAGTAAAGACATACCCTGTGATGCTCCTCTTGATATGTTTATCACCTTCCATATCTCTATCAAGGTGAGTACCAACACCTTTTCTATGTACTCACCCTGAGACAATGAAAATTTGTGATTTTTCTTGTCTATTGTTATTCTCATACCAAGGATTTGCTTTGCAACACCCAAATCTTTCATCGCAAATGAATTAGCTAATTTCCTTTTGAGCACATTTATATCTTGCATGTTAGACCCTAGAACAAGCATGCCATCCACATACAATAACAAGATAGTATATCTTCCATTATATAGCCTCTTGAAATAAACATAGTGATCAAAATGACATCTACTATTACCTTGTTCTATCACAAACTTGTCAGATTTAAAATACCATTGCCTTGGAGCTTGCTTCAGGCCATACAATTTGTTCTTCAACCTGCATACTAAATTCTCATTCCCTTTGACCTCATACCCCTATGGCTGCTACATATAAATCTCTTCCTCCAAATCTCCATGGAGAAAGGGTGTTTTTACATCTAACTATTCAAGATGCAAATATTCTACTACCACTAGACTTAAAATAGTTCTAATTGAAGTTATTTTAACAACAGAAGAAAATATTTCATCAAAATATATACCTTTATTTTGTGCAAACCCGTTTACAACAAGTATGGCCTTGTAGTGCTTCTTGCCTCAATCTTCTTCCTTCAACCTGTAAACCCATTTATTCTGCAATTATATTTTACCTACAGGAAACTGAACCAAATTCCAAGTCCAGTTTCTTACCAGGGAGTCCATCTCCTCATTCATTCATTGTTCCCACTTCTTTCTAGTTTCCACCTACATTGCTTCTTCATAACATTCGGGTTCACCAGAGTTGGTCATCAATAAATAATACAGTGAAGGAGAGTATCGTTGAGGGGGTCTACTTCACCTAGTATATCTTCTAACATTTGCAGGATTTTGAGGTACCTATTGTTTTTTTTTTATTTTCCATCACCTTTAAAACTTCATTTTCTTTGATTTCATCAAGCACTGTGTACTTTGTTTTTTCATTTTCTTGTTTCTTTCTCTGCAACTGATCTTTATACACAATATTTTCATTGAATACCACATATCTACTCCTAATGATTTTTTTATTTTCATAATCCCATAAGCGATAACCAAAATCATCAACTATGTATCCAATAAAGGTACATTTCTTGGATTTAGCCTCAAGCTTTGTTCTATTTTCTTTATCAATATGGACAAATGCTTAACAATCAAAAGTTCTCATAAATGAGTAGTTTACCTTTTTACTTTCCAATGCCTCCTCTGGAATCCCACCATCCAAAGCACTTGAAGGCCCTCTATTTATTAAGTAACATCAGTATCTACATCATCTTCCCAAAATTGTAAGGGAAACCCTACATGCAATCTCATACACCTTGCATTCTCCATGATTGTTCTGTTCATCTTTTTTGACACACCATTTTCTTGTGGTGTTCCTAGAAGAGTCCTCTCTCTACAAATCCCATGGTATGAATCGTAACTATCAAACTCTTTATCGTAGTATTCACCTCCATTATCAGATCTGAGACACTTTAACCTTTTTTTCCTGTCTCATTCTCAACCAAAGATTTCCATTTCTTAAAAGTAGCAAAAAAGTCAGATTTTTGTCGAATGCAAATGCAATAAACCAAAGTTTTTCTAGTTGCATCATCAAAAAAATTAATATAATAATGAGAGAAACCAAGCGATTGTACCTAATCCGGTCCCCATACATCTATATGCACAATGTCTAGCCTTTCACTCTTATTTTTCTTCCCATCTCTGATAAATATGACTCTCTTCTGTTTCATGTAAACGCGGTTCTGACATAATTCCAAACTTACCTACTTTAGATCGAACAACAACTTCCTTGAGTGGAGAATATGCATCCCCTTCACACCCATGTGACCAAGCCTATGATGCCACATTGTTGCATCTATTTCGGTTGAAGCTACATAGATAAAAGTATTAGTATTATGAGGACATAAATACAACATACCTATCTTATCTCCTTTTACTATTACCATTGATCCTTTAGTGATATTCCACCATGTTTCTCCAAATGTAGATAAACAACCGCCATCTCCTAACTGTCTTGTTGAGATCAAATTTCTTTTCATAGAAGGAACATTCCTTACAACTTTCAACAACCATTCACCTCCATTCTTTAACTTTATCCATACCTTACCCATTCCAACAATTTTACATGGTTCATCATCACCCAATAAAACATGTCCAAAATCACCTGGAACATAATCATGAAAGAATTTCCTATGGGGTGTAGCATGACATGAAGCCCCTGAATCTACTTCCCATTTATCACTAGTACTATCTAATGCAAGAATCAAAGCATCTTGTAACACATCACCTACTACATTTGCTTCCTAAGTAGTATCCTATTGTCCATCTCCTTTATTATTTAGATATATGCATTCTTTCTTCAAACGTCATTTCTTTCCATAGTTCCAACACTTTATCTTTCTGAGTATTGAGTTGGATCTTCCCTTCCTAGATTTCCCACAATTACATGGGCTCTTTCCTCACTCCTTTTGTCTTCCCCTACTCTCCATGGTCAACGCATTACCTGATGTCTCGCCTATTCTTTTCCTTCACATTTCCTCACTAAGAATAACACCAACAATATCATTAAATTTCAAAGTATTTGAACCAGAGACAATGTTACTTACAACCATGACCAAGCCATCCCAGCTTTCTGGCAATGAGCACAATATTAGAAGAGCCCTAACCTCATCTTCAAATGTCACTTTTATAGAACTTAGCTTATCAGTAATATTATTACATGGGCTCTTTCCTCTCTCCTTTTGTAAAACCCTCCTCTCCATATTCAACACATTAACTGATGTCTCACCTGTTCTTTTCCTTCACATTTCCTCAGTAAGAATAACACTAATAATATCATCAAATTTCAAAGTATTTGAACCAAAGACAATGTCACTTATATCCATGACCAAGCCATTCCATATTTCTATCAATGAGCACAAGATTAGAAGAACCCTAACCTCATCTTCAAAGTTCACTTTTATAGATCTTAGCTTATCTATAACATTATTAAATTCATTTAAATGGTCAGCAACAGACCCACCTTCTATCATCTTCATATTAAATAAATGCTTCATTAGAAATACCTTGTTGGAGGTCAAGGGTTTTTCATATAGTTTAGCTAATGCGTTCATCAGACCCTCCATAGTCTTTTCTTTTGAAATATTGAAAGCCACCAACGAAGCTAGGCACAACCGTATTGTTCCTATTTCCTTTCTATCAAGAGCCTCCCATTCTTCGTCCTTCACAGCCGCCGACTATTTTTCTTTTCCTCCCAACAGTGGGAATAGATCCTTCTGACACAGATAGTCCTCCATTTACATCTTCCATAGCTATTAGTTTTGGCCATCAAATTTTTTGACCCTAAAATTTCCTTCTCCTCCATTGCTCCTACTCGAACCAATAACCCTTCTTTCTTACGAGTTTATGTGCCAAATATGCCTTTAGCTCTAATTCCAATTGTTAGAAAAATAGGATCACTGAACAATATCATAAAATAAGATGCAGAAATAAAACATGTAAACATAATACAAGAGAGGCAACAATATAACATGGTTCACCAAATATGGGCTACATCCACACAGAAATTGCGAGTCCTTTCTATTAAACCATCCAGCAAATGAACAGATACAATCCGCAGTGCATCCGCTACAGCTTCCTCTTCACTATCTCACAGTCTCGCTTACACAATCACATACATCTTTTCAATACAGTACTACCACACCCAACCATATTACAATGCCTCCATTTTAAAGAGGGATTTCCATGGGAAAATACCATGGGATAACCAATACCATGGGCCTGTAAATTACCCATTATTGACCAAGTCATGACTATGAAAATACAACATTTTACAAGGCATTTTTTCCAAAATTTTAGCTACAAAGGAACTGCCCCCGAACACCGACTAGAAAGGGAGCTCCCAAAATTAGTCACCACCCCCCCTGGACCCCCCATGACACATATAGTGGGGACGCAAGTCCCCCCAAGCCCCCCCATCATGGTCAAGGATCCAAAGATGGGTTAAACACAACCTTTGAATCTGGAAGATCGGGCTCCAAAACTAACACATGAATGGATTGCCAATCCATTCCATTCTTTGACTTCATTCCTCCAAGTAGATCTAGTGTAGTTCTTATCATAATCATTCCACCCTCATCTTAACTATGCAGAACTTAAAAATAATTTTACTTGCATATTTTACTCTTGGAGAAATGTGTTGTGCAATTGTTATTTAATGCAATTAAAAATTTTAAGGTGCTTTAGCTATGTTAAACTCACCATCAGTTAGAAATTTTGGCTAGCTAACTCTTGCTAAACCTACTTTATTTCAAAAAGTAAGAACTCATATATTTACTCGGAAACCGTATCGATTTAATTTTTCCTGGCTAAATTATTTTCCGTTGGTTGACTCACCTACCTACTTTACAATAAAAAATAATATTTCCAAAACCACGTCACCAATTCTAGCCAATCAAATAAAGCTTATTTGATATTCCATAATTCTATCCAATCAAATAATGCATCTTTTTAGAAATATTAATTAAATAAGATATACACTAGAGTTGGATAAAATGTTATGTTTTGGAGACTCCTATAAAACTTTCTATGGAATTAATATAAAGAAGCCTTTCTCTATGCATCTAGATTTTGGATATGCTTGGATGATTCAATGTATGAATGGTCTAACTTCTTTTATGTTCACATTATGTAGATATATATTATGAAATTGTTTATTCTATGTATGACTGCTCTACTCATTCTTGAGACAGTTTTTCATTCCTATGTTTCTAAATTTATTTTCCCAATGTATAGTTATTGAATTTGATTAGGTAAAAGTAAGACATATCTATCTTGATTTTTGGTCATTTTTTTCACGAAAACGATTATCATTTGTATTAACAAAAGTTGCAGCCAAATTGTTCAGCATGTAAATACATTTAGGATAGAGAAGTTGGAGCATGTTCATCCAGATGTTCAATTTTTTTTTTTAGAGTTGTTACAATCATCCATTGCAAAGGGGATAATGAAGATTCTACTAGTATAAATCTGACAAAAAGATCCTAAAACCGAAATGCACTTATAAAACATGATTTAATTACTGTTGAGGTTGACTTTCTTGTTGTTTCCTTCTACCTGGATAAGTGAGGTGTCAATTTCCATGTTATCTTGGGCATGTTGAACTATGGCTTCTTCCAAGTTCCTATGAGTGACTAGGTCATGTTTTCACATGAGAGGCATTGATTAGGGGCCATTGAGAGTGAACTCTTGCTCAAAATGCAAATTAGATTGTGAAGAAAAGAAACCTCGGCTTCCAATACTTGGAGTTGTTGATGAAGTACATCTAACACTTCCACATTTGATGCATTTTGTATGCAATTATGATTTATCATACTATGAAGCCTAAAAGAGATAAAGAAAATTGAAGTGTTGTTACCATTGATTAGTTCTTCATGGCATCTGAGAATTTTTTTGTGTATGTTAGTGTTACAGGTAAGGAAATCCATGATTATTGGGTGAGAGTTGATGAGAGGGAGAAGGGAAACTCCCAAGAAGACCCAACACAAATGCACTTAGGATCCTTTAGGGGAAAGACCAACCAAGAAGTCGAAATTGCACCATGACCCACCAAGTAACAAAGCATGCACTTAGAGAAGGAATAAAACCATAATTCTTCTAACTAATGAAAAAGGTACCAAATATGGGAAAGACAAACCAAGAAGGGTTTCAAAGAGAATGTTTGCAACCCCGGATGCAGGTGACATCACAGCACATCCCTCGGCTGCTGTGCGCAGGGAGAGGTCACCACCGCACCCCCACGTACATGACAACACCTCAAGCATGCAGGACCAAAACCTTCAGGCGAAGGATGGCAGACACCTGGCTCACATCCACGGTTAACGATGCAGCCACATGGAGCCATGTCGATGCGGAAATCGGGACGACGGCTTGAATTTAAACCTGGAGGACGAGGGAGTTATTGTTGCTCTACCTCGCTCGCGCCTGGTTTTATGTCTCCCCTCGGCCCTCAAGACTGGCATTCAATTTATGCAGGTGCAATGAAGATGACATCCTGTGGCAATGATCACCTCGGCTCCTTAAATCCCCTGGCTGATATGGACACGGCTATGATGATAGTTCTTTGGCTCTTCGCTGCATTTCCTCCCTGGGCTTCAACGAAATTCAAGTTAATTACAAACATCCCCTCTGTCATTGCTCTTCATTTCTCTGTCATGACGAACTGCACAAGGGGCATCTCTCGTCGCGGGAGTGGGAGTGGGAGTGGTCATAAGACCATCAATCATCGGCCGAAGGTGGCCATGGATTGGTCTGTGATGAATGGATATGCCGACCGTATATCAATGAGAACATGTAATCTCATCGATGGGTGGGAAGCTCGTAGAGTAGCGACACTCCTTACTGCAGGTAGTAATGGCGGTGCCATTAACCATTACTGGTTGCTCAAAAACATGATGAGCACACTCGTAGAAGAAATAGAGGCCAACTGGAAAGCTAGTTCCAGCATCGTCTGCAACGTCAAAGCAAGCTTGAAGGAAGCTGCAGAACATTCCAACACCCTAGAGGCTAGCATGACCTGGGAGGTCTTTTCCATTGGCAACAACTCAGAACCTGAAAAATAGAAAGGCAAAAATACAGACGAGGCTGCCACAAGGTTAGAAAACAAGAAATCGCCAGGAAAAAAGAACAAAGGCTTGGCTCCGGGACCCAGCATCAACCAGGATGGAATGCACACTCCAGGTTCTCCCTCTCTGCCCCCACCGGGGATTTTCGAAGACTTCTATGTGGCCTGCCCAATCATCGAGGAAGACCCAACGAAACCACCAGCATAATGAAATCTAGGCGGCTACTGCTCCGGGTTACCTCTGTGACTACCAGCTATTTTGTTTCTATTTCCTGCACAGTCTTTTTTTCAGTACGGTTAGACTCAATAGATTTTCATTTTTGAACAAAGTCCCTATTTTTTTAAGGGCAGACCACTCTCCAGAGGTCTTAATTCTGTATTATGTCAGTCATTACATCAATCACTATAGTATTTTTGAGCAATTGGGATGGTGGCTTCAGCACATGAGGCCTCCCCAATATGCAAAACTCGTCTCGGCTGCATATTTAGTTTCTGTTAATTAAATTTCTGCTCTGCAACTTACAAAAAAAAAAAAGAGAGTGTTTGCAAAAAAACAAACAAAATCCAACACCAAAACCAAAAGGGTGAGCCAAATACCTTTATGGAATTCACTAACCATGAAGCAAAAAGGAGAGCCTGAAACCTTTGTCGAAATCACGAACCTGGAGCTTCCTGTCTTCTCCCACTCTGAACATGATATCGCGATCCGAAACAAAGAACCATAGTCCAACATTGCCTTCAAAAAATGATGTAACTCATTTTTAAAACCGAGGGAGAGTTAAGACTTTGTAGGTGAGATCTTGTGTGGAAGCACTTCAGATTCTTTTGAATTATATCGTGGGTAGTACTTGGCATGAGTGCGAAGTAAATGTGATGGCACTTGTTCATTGTATACAAAAACTTGTCAAGCATTAGGTAATAAGGGATAAAGGTTGATGAAATAACCCCGTTTTTGCTTAAAATTCCTACCATGGTTTTTGAGGCATTGTTAGCCCTGGAGTCTATCGCTTGATTATGGTGTCGCAAAGCATGCTAGAATTGAATTATTGAAAATGGATTTCTTCCTTGTTGATTATTTCCATTCAATGAGAAAGGGTGATATCCTTAGGAGGTGAGGAGCTATGTGCCAACTTGATTGCATAGTCCCCTATCATAGTGAGTGGATGAAGAATGGGGGATTGAACTTGTAGAAGGCCTTGCTAAAAGGTTGCCACTTATTCCTGATTGTTTGTTGTGATTCCCAATCCCCATTCATAGATGAATTCTTCATTTCCATCAGGATCAAGGATGATCCCCTCTGCACGCCTGCCACCCCTTTCTTGATCTATGTTCATTACTATGAATGTGTGTTTATGTTTATTCTGAGAACACTACTTTTTTAAAATCTTTACAACATCATATGTGTATATTCAATAGGTCACAGTCCTGTTAAGTACAACTCCTAGCTAGAGTAGGATCTATTTTAATCGCATTGCATGTAGAATAAAAGTATACTACACTTTGCATAGCATACCCCCAAACCATTTAAATCTAAACCATTAACAATTGTTTGACTAGAATTTGGATGGGTTCCCTATTTTAAACATCGGAAGGTCTACTTAAGACTTGACATTGCAGGTAAAACCTTTGCTATTGACAGTAACGACATTTCACCTTATCAACAACATTGTTATAAATTAATTAATAATATATATTTATAATTTTAATAATATTTATTTATTTTATTTTATAATGAAATTATTTGTCACATATACTACTTGTATATTCTAAATTTTATTTAATCCAAAAGCAAGACAAATGTACTCGATCATATAAGTTTTAAGTTAAAAGTTAATTATATATATAAGTTATTTTAATATTAGACTTATTATGAAAATTGTCTTAGTAGTTGTAACGAGTTAAGGTGATTAAACAATGAAGTGATTAGTACACTATCGCAACCTTCATGTCTCCATGTCCAAACATTTTTCATAGAAAAAATTAGCTTTCACAAAATCACAAAAAAGGAAGATAAATAATAGATAATCATAGTAAAAAAATAACACAACCCCTTCGCAGCCGCCATTACAATTTTGTATCTATTATCCCAAAATCCCAATGCCCATCATCTCCCCGAGCTTTCATTAAACAAGTAGGCATTTAGTATCATGGTTGGACAAAATGTCAACGATTTAGTTAGGTAGCATTAAAGCAAGAGTTATATATATATATATATATTACCCTGTATATAATGATATATATAGGGTGATCTTTTTAATAATTCGTTGTATCTCTTGCTATTAGAATAATAATTTATCTCTTTATTAATTTTCCTCTATATTTACCAAATTCAATTTACAAATACGTGGAGGTCACTGATTAAAAATTTGAGCTATTTCAGATCTCGCTATAAAAGTCATTATGCCCATGCGTAAGTTTTCTCATTGAAAACCAAAATGTCTTTCCCGAATTGTATTTCAACGTTTATTTCTTTATAATTAAATATATTACAAATTCCTTTTGTAGAAGAGAAGATTTAGTTCACGAGGGGAAGTTCATAAAATTAAAGAACTAGAGGATTTATCCCTTCTTTATGCTGTACATAAAATTCACCTCATATCAATCTTTTATATATATATAAAAGCAATTAATAATTATATTTTATATTTATCTTATTTTGTTTTAATTATAATTTTTTTAATTTTAAAGGTAGAAATAAAAAAAAAATTCTTTAATTTTAAAATCACTATGATTAATCATTTTTTAATCAAGCTATATTGAATTATTAATAAGATAACCATAAATAATAATAAAGTTTGGCCTTGGAGTAGACATATCATAGATCATAAACTTGGTAACTAATGTTATAAGACATGCATTAGGGGAGAAGTTGTCCTTGTCACGATAACCATAAATAATAATAAAGTTTGGCCTTGCAGTAGACATATCATGGATCATAAACTTGGTAACTAATGTTATAAGACATGCATTAGGGGAGGAGTTGTCCTTATCACTGGGTTTGGGTCTCAATATATAATTAGTTGCTACCAACTTAAATAATGTAATCTAGGCTTCCAAATCTCATTATCTTGCAAAAGCTTTTTGGTAGGCTTCTTACTCTAAAAAAATCAAGTGTTAGTCATAGGAATTTATCATTTTGTACTATAACAACAAGTTTTACAAGTTTTATTTATGGACACATTCTTCCCTCTCGCAAACAATCTAACTACATTTATATCATGGTCTTTCAAATATATATGGCTATAAATAATAATAAAGTTTGGGCCTTGTAACACACATAAGAAAGATCATAAATTTGGAAACTAATATAATGCGACATGCATTAGGTGAGGGGTTGTCATTGTCCTGGGGTTGGGTCTCAATATATCATTAGTTACTTCCAACTTAAATAATGCAGGCTCCCATCCCTCATTATTTTGCATAGGCTCCTTGGTAAGCTTCTTACTCTAAAAAGAATCAAGTTGAGGATGGAAGGACTGCATTAGTTTTAGTGAACTCGATGTTTTGATCCCACTATGGGATCATCCTCAGGAGTTGAGTGAAGAAGAAAGCACTAAGATGCCAAAGATCCATGGATAAATAGAGTTCGAATTGATGGTGGAAAAAGTTTAAAGTTGTCAGCTTGTTTGATCAAATATAAATAATTAAATCATTATTAATTTTAAGGGTTAATTTTATCAAATTTGATAAGATTTACAAGTTGTCACCTTAAATTGATCACATTTGTCCTACGTTTATCAATTTTTAATTTTTAATATATTATGATTTTTGTTAAGTTAGCTAAATTAAAATTAAAAATGAGTTGTATAGGATTTAAGCTAAAAGCATGGAAAAAGAAGAAAGAAGAATAGATTGAGGAGAAGGTAGAAGGATTTTTAAATTGTTAATATCATCCTAAAGGTTTTTAGGAAGAAGCCCTAAGGAAAGAAACTTATTAACCCAAAAGAACCTTTCTAAGAACTAAAGAATGTCCAATGAGTGTTTCTTATTATTATTGTGAAGGGAGTGAATTAGAGGAAACCAAGTGTTCCTAAGTTTGGTTCCATCATCTCTATTAAGGCATTCATGGTTTAAATTAATCTATATTTTATCTCTTATTTTTCTCTTGGCTATGTTGTCTTCTTTAGCAACTACCATTGATTTCTCAAGACAAATATGGTGTTGGGTAAGGTGTGCATGTTCTGCTAAGGAATGTTTCTTGTGCCTATCATGCCTAAGGTCAACTTCATGTTCTCTAAGTCATGTTTCTATAGATATCCTTGTGTCACCGATGTAAGGTTTTCCACAAGAACAAGGAACTGAGTACACACCTTTACAGATCTAGGTTCTATAGGGTCTTTAAGAAAGTCAAAAATTTTCCTAATTATGTTGGGAGGGGTGAAAAGGATGCTAATTCCTTTTCTCTTAAGAGTTTTTTCTAATCTATCCATAGTGCCTTTAATGTAACGAAGGAGGATTCTCCTTCCTTCATTGTCCCTTGTGTTTTCTTCATTTCCTTCTCCCTTTATCCTTCTTTTATTTTTATTGGTGTTCATTACTACCCTCCTAGTTTGTTTATCATCATATCCATTCATTCTAAATACCTTGTCTATGTTCTTGTTCAATGTGGTCTTTATATGAGATTCTATGGGCCCTTGCAACCAACGTAGTGATAACACCAATATTCTCTAGGGGGTAATGATGAGAACTTGCATAAAGGTAACTATCTATGTGTTTATTTTTCCTATAGACTTGGTGTGCTATTGATCCCTATTCTTTTTTTTTACACTAAAACGTCAAGAAAAGGTAGACTTGTTTTTCTCCATCTTCATGGTGAACCTATCACTATTGTTTTGGTTTTTGAGATGTTTTAGGAATTTTTATAGGTTATTTTCCCCATGAGGCCAAATTACGTCTGCATCATCAACATAATGCTTCCATATTTTAGTTTTTAGGGGAAACAAATCTATGGCTCCTCTCTCAAATATATCCATGTGAAGGGAGAATCTTCCTTTCTTACATTAAAGGCACTACAGATAGATTAGCAAAAGTTCTTAAGAGAACATGAATTAGGGTCCTTTTCACCCCTCCCAACACAATTAGGAAAATGGTTGACTCTCTTAAAGACTCTATGGAACCTAGATCATGTAAAGGTGTGTATTCAATTCCTTGTTCTTGTGGAAAACCTTACATCGGTGAAACATGGATATCTATAGAAACAATACTTAGAGAACATGAAGCTAACATTAGGCTTGATAGGCACAGGAAATCTACCTTAGCAGAACATGCGCACCTTACCCAACACCATATTTGTCTTGAGAAAGCCACAGTAGTTGCTAAAGAAGACAACATAACCAAGATAAAAATAAGAGAGAAAGTATAGATTAATTTAAATCATGAATTCCTTAATAGAGATGATGGAACCAAACTTTCAATCCATGGGTAAGTGTTAGGGTCCTGTTGGGCATGGCCCAAGTTGGCACACTTTTGAAGAAGTACAGTTTTGGAATTTGTGCAGTTCAGACTCCAAAGCTCAGATGGAACAGTTTTGTCGATGGCGTAGTTCGAAGGGCGAAGTCAGATATGCGTAGCAAGCAGTGCGAAGTCAAGGAACATCGTAGTTTTGTTAATGCACAGTGCCAGCGCAACAACTATTTTGGGGGAAAGGTCGAGCAGATGAAAGCAACCTATTTTGGGTAAGCGACTCGAGGATTCCTGGCAGTTGGGTAAGCAACATATTGGAGGAAAATGATAGTGACATGTCAGCTAGAGAGGTGGAAAACCATTAGAATCTAAGCCACGGGTCGACAACGACAGGAAGGCCATAGGGGCGGAAAGTGACACACCATGATGCAGTTATAACCCTTTTATGATGACTGTGGATGTCAGAAGGGCGTGTGAACCACGAGTGGCCCAACAAGGTGACCATAAGCAAGTGGAGCAGTTGTTGACTACGAAAGACAAGGTCGGCAGAGTAACCGCACCAGTTCGGGTTACTCTATGGTTTTGGCCCACATGCATTGTAAAAATGTGACCTAAGGGAACGATCTATATAAGGGGCATCTTTTGTAACGGAAAGGGTTAAATCTTCATTTTGGTTATTGTTTAGTTTTGTTGATCTCTGTTGAGAGACTATTGTAAAGAGGCTCTGCAGCTGTGTGCGCAGAGACCCATTGAAGAGAGAAGAGAGTCCGCAACTGAGTGCACAAACTGGAACTATTGAACCCTTCCCAGTTATAATAAACAACAGTTTCTGTGGATGTAGCTCCCATCCTGGGGGTGAACCACATTAAATCTTTTGTTGTGTGATTTGATTTATGTGAATGTGTTGTTTCCTTATGATGTTGTAGTTCCTTATGCACAGTTATTCCTTCATGTTTTCGTTATTGTGAATGACAAGATTAAAGTATACGTAATATTGCTCTAAGTTGGATATAAAAGCAGTAAATACCTGTGAGTGTATGCATATTTCATTTCAAAGGATATCATATGCAGAATCATCTAAGTAATGTGTATGGATAAAGGCATAAGCTACGTAGTTGTAGACATCTGACAATTACTGAAAGTGTCTAAGTGTCCAGTCGCGCAGTCCCAGGTAGTGCAGCTTCCTTGTCTACTTGGCTTGTCCACAGCACGAGTCCCGTAGCGCGTTGTTCATTGGTCAGACAGCCTAAGGAGAGAATAATATCCATGTCGCAATCCAATTCGAACCGTGCATCACCCGGTTGTGGAAGCTTGATTCCGCAATCTCCCCATAAGTTCGCCTCAGTTGAGACCTCAGTCTGCTCGTAGACTTTTTTTGAAAGGGCCGGTGAAAATGAGTTTTGTTGGTTCCCTGAACCGCACAGAACCTGGGTCTATCTTGAAAAGTTAAACAACAGTATATGAGCCAACAATGTAGCATTGTAAATTTTGAGCTAGCTTTGAATTTGAGAACTTCTAGGGTTTTCATTTGGTATTCGCTTCGAGGGAGGGCATGACCCTACCCAGAAAGTGCTCTGATCAACTAGGCAAATTTGACAAAACATCAGATCTATTTTGCATGGTAAAAAATTATAATGGCCATCCTTTTTTATCCTTTGGTTGGGAGAGACAATGTTGGACTAGTTCCTCCCTTTACCCAGCTTATTAATGTTCATGTACAAGGTTAGTGTCACATACCCCAATTTTGCAAAAATACTGAAATTATTTTATTATATTCCTGAGACATTATGTTAAATTTAATGCTAAGTAGGAATTGATGACTCAACAGAGTCACCAGAAATGGAATGTAATTCTGAATATTTTATTATTAATAAATAAATTATGGAGACAACAGCATGGGAGAGATGTTAAAAGAGGTTACTGGTCTAACTGGTGGATGGAACTAGGTGGAAAGGCAAAAGACAAGTGGCAGCATCCTCAAACATTTCCTAAGTTGCAGGTGGCAACTTCCCTATATTTTGGGGTCATGATTCCCCAAGAAAGTGGAATATGAGTAGGTGGCTCATTAATGACAGTTAACCCAACAAAGACCTAGGCAATCTTTTAAATAGTACTCAATGAACTGAGCTGGGGTTCAGATAGTTCTGGAGGGAGAATACATTCAGGTGAATGCTATTCAGGAGTTCCATTGAGGAAGTGGGAAATACAGTAAGGAAGTGGTTTGAGAGGGAAGCTACAGTAACTTGGTTCCAGTTTAGCTGTTTGGCTGAGTGAATTGTTTTGCTGCACCTAGTTCCAGCCAGGGAGACCAGAGCAAGCTCGGGGGTCCTGAGAAGTGCTGTCTGGGCACTCTCCAGGAGTTGGTAGGGAGGAACAATCTCCCATTGCTTTTGTTGTCTACAGTTGACACAGGTTCTGCCACTTATTCCTGTTGTTTATTGAGTAAATATAAATGTAGATTATGACTATCTCCTTTATGTTTGGACAAGATTTATTTCAGTAAAATTTAGTATCTCCAGATTGTTAGTAGATAGAATCTGCAGAATTTTTATGTTTTAGAAATTTCTTAGTATCACTATTATCTTACAGTTCAAGTATTTGTTTTATGTGTGATATGCTTTGTTATTATTATAAGCTATAGGATGTTATTGTGATTTTACACTTGGTTATTACAATAGTTAAATAGATAAGTATAGGCTAATTATACAGTAAACATTTCCTGGAAAATAATCTCATTAAAACAATTATAGCAACAGAAATATAGATAACCTTATAACCACAGTAAATTTATTTTCATAGATAATTTAGCAGGTACAAATCCTAGCTAACAAGTGTACAGGTCTTTATCTGTCACAAGAATGGACGAACCAAATTATATTAGTAGGTTATTTATTTACTGACAGAACATATGAAGAGACTGACTGAACCTTTATTGATTCATTGCATATCCGAACAACAGTATAGCCATATCTTTCAACTTTTTAACTATTTTCTTCTTTCGACAAAATCTTAGCCAAAACAAAATAATTGATCATGTAAACAGTTATAAAATAATTCGAGGCGAAGAAGTTCTATTAAAATCTATCTCTCCAGTTTCTACAACAAGAAACTATCAGCAAAGTTTGACCTAGTTATTAACTTTCGAACAGAAGGAATTAAAGACAAAAACAATAACTAACTCGAGGCCGAGCTTATACAAAATAGTAATTTATTTCCTTTTAGTCATAATCTTTTTATCAGCACAGTATTTCTTTTGTTCACTATCGAGCTCAAATTCTTCATGTGAATGCACAGTATCGACAGAATCCTATCTTAACAATAGAATAAACATCTCATTCAAAAATCGTATCCACAGAGTTATCATTTGAACCAAACCACTGTTGTCCTTTCGAAATCAAACCCTACCACCTTAGTTATTAACAATAAGAAATTTATTACAGTTGTTTAAACTTTGAACTTCATTACAATGACTCTACTACAGCAGTAGCTTCTTCCCACTAACCCGGGGTAAAAATTCCAAAGTAAATTAAGAGTTTAATAATAAAATTTAGGTACATAAACCTACATAATTTATCTCTGAAGGTTCTTCAGTAGCAGGATAACCTGGTTCATAATTTATAACACAAACATAACGATTCTACTATGGCCGTAGCCCTATTTTTTTTATTAAATAGAAACAGTAGATAAACATAGGAATCTTATAACGCATTCCATTCCCAGCTCATTGCACAGTTCAAAACAAAGACAGAACAAGCATTATACAAGCCTGTGTACAGGCATAACTATATTAAGATATATTTCAAAAAACCCTGGAAGTTATCCCAAACCTTTTTAAAAAGGGTTGTAACAAAACTTAAACACCGAGGTCGTAACCTCCCTTTTAGAACAGGCTTACAAGCCTCTGTTCTCTTTTAAAAGCAAATGTTCATCAAAACTATTCGGTATCAAACAACCTAAGTGCCGAAAGGAGTTCCAATAGCCATAATAACGATTGAAACCATGCTTCCAAAACTAAAACCCTACAGTGTAAACAACCCACAAGGAGGACTTGCCATGGTAGAACCAGGCTTACCCGGGTTTGCCAGATATCGCAGCGTGTGCCATCCATCAGATAGGTGGAACTTGAACCTAAAATGAAAGAACGAGTTGGTAAACCTTCTATACGATGCTTGGAGGTTTAAACAAATTTAAATAACAATTAATAACAATTTTCTTTTGAAACCCTGTAGCTTACCGGAGGGTGTTGAACGCAGATGCAAACCAGAAATAGTTGATAACCACGAGTAGCAGAAGGGTGAATTCCCTTCTTTCCACCAGTACGAATAAACTGACAGCAAACAAGGGTTTCTTCTTCAAATGGAGGTTTTAAACACACACCGGGTAAGCTGAAACACTCACGCCGTGACAGGAACTCCATAGTCAACAAAAAAATTTACGAAAACCTAGACTATTGACCAGCTACATTTGCTAACAACAAATACAATGCCGCTCAAACGAAGCTATGGACAATGCGAAGGATGAGGTAGCATGCGAGCTGCTAAGCACACGGTAACATTGGTGACCATACCATTACATGAACTCAAAGGACAAACCCTAGGCTTATTAGCACTCTCTTAGTTATCAACAGTCACTCCTAAAGATCTCCAGACGATAAACATTAAGCAAAGGAAACTGTAAATAATTGGAAGCCGAATCAAAGACCACTGTAACAAATACCAGACCTGGAGCTGTTGCAGACAGACCCAAGCCCGAAGGCGGAGGATAATGACGAGGTATAGTTAGGGATCATGTTTTAAATCGTCAAGCACTTGGCTATCAATCAACCACGTAGCATTTTAAATATTTTCCTGCGGTGGGTCGAGACTCTATAGTCTCATTTCCAATTATTGCCAATCGATTAAAATTATAACAAGAATATCCAGATCCGATAACAACCATAGTTCAACTTGCCCATTTTCCCTTGTGAACACATGCTTTCTATTGTTTTATGGAAGAACCACGATTTTTAACCTACAATCATTATCGTCGTGTTAATGACATTAAGGTGCAAGATATCAACGATATTATTGTCATTTTTGCTAAATAGAAAACCCATATTATACATAAATCATAGTGTGATATAATCCTTCATAATGGAGAATTCATAAATCATCCTTTAAAAATCAAAACATTAATGCAATACATGTAAATCTTGCATGTTATAGAATTAAACTTTATCATATTACTTCATACCATATGAATGTTGTTCCAAAAACTCAAACATGAGGTACTCTAGACTTGGGAGGAAGCTTTTACATTATAAAGGTGATCGATAAGGGAGTAATGTAAGAGTTTACATGGTATAGAATGTCCCAATGCTAATTATGTCTCAACCCTGACCTCTTGAGAAGCGACAAGGGGTACAACAGATCCATAAATCTACATTTTAATAAGATGAAAACATGTAATAGGACTTACAATCCTACTATACTAATGTCGCTTGAAATAGCTGTTAGACTTGTTCTTCTATTTATTAATATTTCTAGAAATAGGAATAGTGGTGTAATTAAAAGCAAAACCTAAAGGAATACCACCTGAAGAATATGAACTGACAGAATATTATATAGCGCTAGTATTAAGCTATTCATACGTTGAAAATGTACAGATCCTTAAAAATGTAATCGTAAATCATACAGTAACAACAGATAAGCAAAAAAAAAGAATTTGATTATCATAATCCAATGACTTGATACCGTATTAAAATAAGCGGTATTATTATTACAGTACGGCATAATATCAAAGGAACAATACTCCACGGTGATAGTTAAGTCAATTTGATCAAGAACAAATAGCTAGCATATTCTCATATAATTTCCGACTCGCTAACAGTAAGATTTATGAATACCACAGGAAGGGAATTCTACCTTTACACATTTTGATCACCGACTAGCATGTTTTGATTTTACTGACTGAATTGATGCAGATAAATGAATTTTAACACTTTAAAGATTTAATTGTCGCGACCGCACTTTACCTATGTATCTGTAAAGAGAAAGACAGTTGATGCGTTAGCTCGAAAGCTAAGTAAGCCCAGTCTGCTAGGGTAACTCCCCCTTGAGGTTGCAAACAATCAAAACAATCAATAACTGAAAAGAGAAAACAATATTAACATTTAAGTACAACAACAAATCTTCCAGACACATTTAAATCATGTAATTAAACAGACAATTAAAGGACTGCATTTAATAACATTTATTGTTATCTTAAAAATTTTAAATTTTTCGGAAAATTCTGGTTTTGACATGTGGTATCAGAGCATGGTTCATACACTAGGCCTTAATATGGCTCCAATAGTTTCCGCAGAACAGTGCCAATGAGAAGAAAAATTTATGTATATAAATATCATGTACTAAATTGTATTTTCTGTTTTATAAATACAGAGCAGAAAAATCTCCTTTTTCTGAATTTAACAGGCAGGTATGGAAAAGTTAGGAGAATATGCTGAGGAGGAATCTCCAAACACTGCGACAAGACAGATGTCGAGAGAACCTGTGACAGAGGAGGTAATTGCTCACTCCTCGGAACTGATGCAGACCATAAAAGGTTTAAAGACGGAGATAGAAACAGTCAAGAAGGATAATGAAAGGATTCTGAAAACTCAAGAGCAGCTAAATCAGTTATTGATAGAAAAATTTCAGACAGAAGGAAGGAGCAAAAGAGCTGACTCAGAAGAAGCTAGTCAACAAAGAGGGTCTAAAAGGGTGAAGCCAGCTAAATCTGACAGTAGTTCATCATCTGAAGAAAGAAGGGAACAACACAGCTATCGCACTACTAGTGACAGCAGTGAAGCTGAGTTGCATAACAGAAAGAAAAAGTACAGACCTTACGAAGAGATTTTCGGGGAGTTTAAGAAAATAAAACCCCCAACATTCAACGGAGAATCTGAAATAGGAGAAGAGGCAGAATCCTGGTTATCCGGGATGAGAAAATATTTCCAGATTTACAACTATTCAAATCAGCTGAAGGCACGAATGGCCATCTACAACCTTTCTGGAAAGGCGGACATATGGTGGCAAGACCTGAAAAGGGTCAAAGGGATCAAAGAAAAAGAAGTCAATTGGAGTACTTTTAAAAGGTACTTCAAAAATAAATTTTTGTCTGAACAATACTATGAAGAAAGGGCCAAGGAATTTTATGAATTGAAGTTAGGATCTATGACTATGAAGGACTTAAACAGTAAATTCTTGAGTCTGTTAAGGTATGTTCCGTATTTTGTCGAAGAGAAACCAAAAATATAGCGGTTTCTTAGCTGTCTGCCCTATCATATCAAGGACAGAATTGAATATGATAACCCCAAAACGCTAGAAGAGGCTATGCGAAAGGCTAATTTCTGTTATGAACAGAATAAAAAGAAAGAAGGGATAGCCAGCTGGAAAGCTAAAAAGAACAGCAATCAGCCTGAGTATAGGAAAAAGGAGTTTGTACCCCAGAAAAGTTTCAAAAATAACAAGAACAGAACCTTGTTTAATGGTAAAAACTTCCAGGGAAGCAAAAACGGAGTTGCTAATAATTCCAGTAACTTCAAGGGCAGCAAGGAGGTTCCTAACAATCACGGAAATTACACTTAGAATTTTGAACGAAAGGAGCCTGTTAAGTGCTGGAAATGCAATGGCCCACACTATGCATCAGTTTGCCCGAATCGGAAGAAAACAAATGGCAATATTCATACTATACAAGATGAAATGACTGTTGGAGACTTTGCAAGAACTATGCCCCGAATCAATGCAGCATTGGAGAACCGCCAAGCTGACTACCAAACTTCCATGGTGGAAGTAGGAGGTATGATTAACAAAACCCCTGTAACTATTTTAATAGATCCAGGTGCTAGCCTTAGTTATATGTCACCACATATAGTAGAAAAATGTAATCTGACTGTTGAAAGATTTGATAACTCTTGGTCAGTACAACTAGCCACTGGGGCAAAAAGGAAGGTGAATTGTTATGTTAAAGAATGTACTTTAGATATGAGTGACTTTCAAACTACTGTTCAGTTAAATATTCTGCCACTTGGCTCGTATGACATGGTTATTGGTATGGACTGGTTAGAACAGCATAAGGTAGTTTTAAACTGTTTTGACAAAACTTTTAGGTGTGTAAACAGTAAAGGACAGCCTGTAACTGTTAGGGGTATTCCTAGGAAAATAGTAGTCAGGCAGATTTTTGCTTTACAACTTAAAAGGGCAGTCAGAAAAGGGTGCAAAGCCTATCCTGTAACTATTACAGATGAGACCGATAAGTCTGAAAGCAGTAAGATAACAGTAGAGGATATCCCTGTAGTAAAAGAATTTATTGATGTTTTTCCTGAGGAAATCCCAGAATTACCTCCAAAGAGAGAACTGGATTTTACAATTGAACTAGTACCAGGTGCTGTACCCAGTTCAAAAGCTTCGTATCGTATGAATATTTTGGAGCTTAATGAATTAAAAACTCAGTTAAAGGAGTTAATAGACAAGAATTACATTCGACCCAGTGTATCCCCTAGGGGAGCACCAGTAATTTTTGTTAAAAAGAAGGACAGAACTATGCGACTTTGCATAGATTACCGTCAACTGAACAAGATGACAATTAAAAACAGATATCCATTTCCTCGCATAGATGATCTGTTTGATCAGCTACGTGGAGCTACAGTGTTCTCCAAGATAGACCTGAGATCGGGTTATCATCAGGTGAGGATTAAAGAAGAAGACATTTTCAAAACAGCTTTTAGAACAAGGTATGGACATTATGAATTTGTCGTAATGCCATTTGGGCTTACTAATGCCCCAGCCATCTTTATGTGCCTGATGAATAACATAATGCATAAGTACTTAGATAAATTTGTTGTCGTATTCATCGATGACATTTTAGTTTATTCTAAGAATAAAGAGGAGCATAACGAACATTTACGGATAGTCTTACAAGAACTACGAGAGTAGCAGCTCTTTGCGAAGTTCAGTAAGTGTGACTTCTTCAAAGATGAAATCCAGTACTTAGGACATGTAGTCACCAAGGAAGGGATTTCAGTTGATCCTGAAAAGATTCGGGCAATGGAGGATTGGCCAGTACCAAAAGACGTAACAGATGTTAGGTCCTTCATGGGAATTACCGGTTACTACCGGAGATTCATTGAAGGCTTTTCAAAAATAGCCAACCCAATCACTTCCTTGCAAAAGAAAGGCAAGAAGTTCGATTGGAACATGAAGTGTGAAGAAAGCTTTAGGAAATTGAAGACTTTATTAACAACCGCGCCTATTTTAAGAATAGCAGATCCTAATAAGGATTTTGTAGTCTGCACCGACGCTTGTAATGATGGTTTAGGTGGAGTGTTGACTCAGGATGGGCATGTCATTGCATATGAGTCTAAGAAGTTGAAGATTCACGAAAAGAATTATGCCACTTATGATTTGGAATTGGCTGTTGTTATCCATGCTTTAAAGATGTGGCGACACCACTTAATAGGCATAAAATTTACTTTAATGACTGATAATAAGGGTCTGAAATACCTTTTAGATCAACCTAATTTAAATGCAAGACAAGCCAGGTGGTTGGCCTTCTTAAGTGAATATGATTTCGAAATTCAGCATATAAAAGGAAAGGAAAATAAGGTGGCTGATGCTTTGAGCAGAAATGCAAGGCTAAATTTTGTATCAGCTAGCAGCACTTATACCTCTGATTTGAATGAATAGTTGGCTGAAGGAATAAAATCAGATGAAATTTACCAAAAGTTACAAGTTACGGCTAAAGATGAACCTACAGAAAGTTTAATAAAGGGTTATAGTCTAAACAAAGAGGGATTTTTATTGTTTAAGGACAGGCTGTATGTTCCAAATGTACCTAAAATTAAACTGTTAATTCTGGATGAAGTTCATAAAACCCCTTACTCAGGGCATCCAGGCTACCAGAAGACTGTCACCATGTTGAGAAAAGAATATTTTTGGCCTAATATGAAATCTAAAACAGCTGAGTATATAGCTAGATGTTTGGACTGCCAACAAGTGAAAACAGAACACCAACATCCAGCTGGGTTACTGCAACCTTTACCTATTCCCAACTGGAAGTGGGAAATAATCAGCCTAGATTTCATTACAGGATTACCCAAAAATCAACATCAGAATGATTCAATTATGGTGGTAGTAGATAAATTGAGTAAATCAGCACACTTTATTCCTGTTAAACCACTTACAGGGCTGCAAACATAGCTGATATATTTCTGAAACAGATTTTTCGGTTACATGGGGTTCCAAAAGTTATTATTTCAGACAGGGATCCTAAATTCACAGGGAATTTCTTGAGATCCTTGTTTAAAGGATTAAACACCACACTGAATTTCAACACTTCCTTCCATCCTCAGACGGATGGACAAACTGAAAGAGTTAATCAGGTATTAGAAGATCTGCTAAGGATGTATGTTAAAGATCAACCAGGTAAGTGGGAGGATTATTTACATTTAGCAGAATTTGCATACAATAACAACTATCAATCGTCAGCTAAGTTAGTCCTTTTGAAATTCTGTATGGACGTAAATGTAACACTCCTATCTCTTGGAGTAATCCAGTAGATAGATTAGTGTTAGGACCTGACTTATTAAAGGAGATGGAACAGATTGTGAAACAAGTGCAGGTAAATTTGAAGATTGCCCAGGATCGGAAAAAGAGTCAAGCAGATTTGAAAAGAACTCCTAAAGAGTTCCAGGTAGGTGAACATGTGTTCATCAAGGTAAGGCCAAAGAAGAGCTCCCTAAGATTGGGAAGTTGTGCAAAATTAGCGCCACGTTACTGTGGTCCGTTTGAAATTTTATCTAGAACCGGTCAAGTTGCTTATCAACCAGCATTACCACCTAATTTAAAAGTACACAATGTTTTTCATATTTCTGTTCTGAAAAAGTATGTTCATGATGCTACTCATGTTATTGACTGGAACATTGTACAGGTAGAACCAGAAGGGGAAGTTCTGGTGCAACCGAATTGTATCCTCGGGAGGAGGGAAATTACTCTGCAGAACCGCACAATTGGACAGCTGAAGGTGCAATGGAAGCACCTTAGTCCTGAAGAAGCTACCTGGGAACTAGAAAGTAAGATGCGGGAAGCATACCCAAATCTATTCCAGCAAGTGGTTGAAGATGAAGAATAAGTAACATCGAGGACGATGTTACATTTTAAGGGGGTGTGTATGTCACATACCCCAATTTTGCAAAAATACTGAAATTATTTTATTATATTCCTGATACATTATGTTAAATTTAATGCTAAGTAGGAATTGATGACTCAGTAGAGTCACCAGAAATGGAATGTAATTCTGAATATTTTATTATTAATAAATAAATTATGGAGACAACAGCATGGGAGCGCTGTTAAAAGAGGTTACTGGTCTAACTGGTGGATGGAACTAGGTGGAAAGGCAAAAGACAAGTGGAAGCATCCTCAAACATTTCCTAAGTTGCAGGTGGCAACTTCCCTATATTTTGGGGTCATGATTCCCCAAGAAAATGGAATCTGGGTAGGTGGCTCATTAATGATAGTTAACCCAACAAAGACCTAGGAAATCTTTTAAATAGTACTCAATGAACTGAGCTGGGGTTCAGATAGTTCTGAAGGGAGAATACATTCAGGTGAATGCTATTCAGGAGTCCCATTGAGGAAGTGGGAAATACAGTAAGGAAGTGGTTTGAGAGGGAAGCTGCAGTAACTTGGTTCCAGTTTAGCTGTTTGGCTGAGTGAATTGTTTTGCTGCACCTAGTTCCAGCCAGGGAGACCAGAGCAAGCTCGGGGGTCCTGAGAAGTGCTGTCTGGGCACTCTCCAGGAGTTGGTAGGGAGGAACAGTCTCCCATTGCTGTTGTTGTCTACAGTTGACACAGGTTCTGCCACTTATTCCTGCTGTTTATTGAGTAAATATAAATGTAGATTATGACTATCTCCTCTATGTTTGGACAGGATTTATTTCAGTAAAAGTTAGTATCTCCAGATTGTTAGTAGATAGAATCTGCAGAATTTTTATGTTTTAGAAATTTCTTAGTATCACTATTATCTTACAGTTCAAGTATTTGTTTTATGCGTGATATGCTTTGTTATTATTATAAGCTATAGGATGTTATTGTGATTTTACACTTGGTTATTACAATAGTTAAATAGATAAGTATAGGCTAATTATACAGTAAACATTTCCTGGAAAATAAACTCGTTAAAACAATTATAGGAACAGAAATATAGATAACCTTATAACCACAGTAAATTTATTTTCATAGATAATTTAGCAGGTACAAATCCTAGCTAACAAGTGTACAGGTCTTTATCTGTCACAAGAATGGACGAACCAAATTATATTAGTAGGTTATTTATTTACTGACAGAACATATGAAGAGACTGACTGAACTTTTATTGATTCATTGTATATCCGAACAACAATATAGCCATATCTTTCAACTTTTTAACTATTTTCTTCTTTCGACAAAATCTTAGCCAAAACAAAATAATTGATCATGTAAACATTTATAAAATAATTCGAGGTGAAGAAGTTCTATTAAAATCTATCTCTCCAGTTTCTACAACAAGAAACTATCAGCAAAGTTTGACCTAGTTATTAACTTTCGAACAGAAGGAATTAAAGACAAAAGCAATAACTAACTCGAGGCCGAGCTTATACAAAATAGTAATTTATTTCCTTTTAGTCATAATCTTTTTATCAGCACAGTATTTCTTTTGTTCACTATCGAGCTCAAATTCTTCATGTGAATGCACAGTATCGACAGAATCCTATCTTAACAATAGAATAAACATCTCATTCAAAAATCGTATCCACAGAGTTATCATTTGAACCAAACCACTGTTGTCCTTTCGAAATCAAACCCTACCACCTTAGTTATTAACAATAAGAAATTTATTACAGTTGTTTAAACTTTGAACTTCATTACAATGACTCTACCACAACAGTAGCTTCTTCCCACTAACCCGGGGTAAAAATTCCAAAGTAAATTAAGAGTTTAATAATAAAATTTAGTTACGTAAACCTACATAATTTATCTCTGAAGGTTCTTCAGTAGCAGGATAACCTGGTTCATAATTTATAACACAAACAGCACGATTCTACTATGGCCGTAGCCCTATTTTTTTTATTAAATAGAAACAATAGATAAACATAGAAATCTTATAACGCATTCCATTCCCAGCTCATTGCACAGTTCATAACAAAGACAAAACAAGCATTATACAAGCCTGTGTACAGGTAGAACTATATTAAGATATATTTCGAAAAACCCTGGAAGTTATCCCAAACCTTTTTAAAAAGGGTTGTAACAAAAATTAAACACCGAGGTCGTAACCTCCCTTTTAGAACAGGCTTACAAGCCTTTGTTCTCTTTTAAAAACAAATTTTCATCACAACTATTCGGTATCAAACAACCTAAGTGCCGAAAGGAGTTCCAACAGCCATAACAACGATTGAAACCATGCTTCCAAAACTAAATCCCTACAGTGCAAACAACCCACAAGGAGGACTTGCCATGGTAGAACCAAGCTTACCCGGGTTTGCCAGATATCGTAGCCTGTGCCATCCATCAGATAGGTGGAACTCGAACCTAAAATGAAACAACCAGTTGGTAAACCTTCTATATGTTGCTTGGAGGCTTAAACAAATTTAAATAACAATTAATAACAATTTTCTTTTGAAACCCTGTAGCTTACCGGAGGGTGTTGAACGCAGATGCAAACCAGAAATAGTTGATAGCCACGAGCAGCAGAAGGGTGAATTCCCTTCTTTCCACCAGTATGAATAAACTGACAGCAAACAAGGGTTTCTTCTTCAAATGGAGGTTTTAAACACACACTGGGTAAGCTGAAACACTCACGCCGTGACAGGGACTCCATAGTCAACAAATTTTTTTACGAAAACCTAGACTATTGACCAGCTACATTTGCTAACAACAAATACAATGCCGCTCAGACGAAGCTATGGACAATGCAAAGGATGAGGTAGCATGCAAGCTGCTAAGCACACGGTAACATTGGTGACCATACCATTACATGAACTCAAAGGAAAAACCCTAGGCTTATTAACACTCTCTTAGTTATCAATAGTCACTCCTAAGGATCTCAAGACGATAAACATTAAGCAAAGGAAACTGTAAATAATTGGAAGCCGAATCAAAGACCACTGTAACAAAGACCAGACCTGGAGCTGTTGCAGACAGACCCGAGCCCGAAGGCGGAGGATAATGATGAGGTAAAGTTAGGACTCATGTTTTATATCGTCAAGCACTTGGCTATCAATCAACCACGTAGCATTTTAAATATTTTCCTGTGGTGGGTCGAGACTCTATAGTCTCATTTCCAATTATTGCCTATCAATTAAAATTATAACAAGAATCTCCAGATCCGATAACAACCATAGTTCAACTTGCCCATTTTCCCTTGTGAACACATGCTTTCTATTGTTGTATGGAAGAACCACGATTTTTAACCTACAATCATTATCGTCGTGTTAATGACATTAAGGTGCAAGATATCAACGATATTCTTGTCATTTTTGCTAAATAGAAAACCCATATTATACAGAAATCATAGTGTGATATAATCCTTCATAATGGAGAATTCATAAATCATCCTTTAAAAATCAAAACATTAATGCAATACATGTAAATCTTGCATGTTATAGAATTAAACTTTATCATATTACTTCATACCATATGAATGTTGTTCCAAAAACTCAGACATGAGGTACTCTAGACTTGGGAGGAAGCTTTTACATTATAAAGGTGATCGGTAAGGGAGTAATGTAAGAGTTTACATGGTATAGAACATCCCAACGCTAATTATGTCTCAACCCTGACCTCTTGAGAAGCGGCAAGGGGTACAACAGATCCATAAATCTACATTTTAATAAGATGAAAACATGTAATAGGACTTACAATCCTACTATACTAATGTCGCTTGAAATAGCTGTTAGACTTGTTCTTCTGTTTATTAATATTTCTAGAAATAGGAATAGTGGTGTAATTAAAAGCAAAACCTAAAGGAATACCACCTGAAGAATATGAACTGACAGAATATTATATAGCGCTAGTATTAAGCTATTCATACGTTGAAAATGTACAAATACTTAAAAATGTAATCGTAAATCATACAGTAACAACAGATAAGAAAAAAAAAAGAATTTGATTATCATAATCCAATGACTTGATACCGTATTAAAATAAGCGGTATTATTATTACAGTACGGCATAATATCAAAGGAACAATACTCCACGGTGATACTTAAGTCAATTTGATCAAGAACAAATAGCTAGCATATTCTCATATAATTTTCGACTCGCTAACAGTAAGATTTATGAATACCACAGGAAGGGAATTCTACCTTTACACATTTTTATCACCGACTAGCATGTTTTGATTTTACTGACTGAATTGATGCAGATAGATGAATTTTAACACTTTAAAGATTTAATTGTCGCGACCGCACTTTACCTGTGTATCTGTAAAGAGAAAGACAGTTGATGCGTTAGCTCGAAAGATAAGTAAGCCCAGTCTGCTAGGGAAACTCCCCCTTGAGGTTGCAAACAATCAAAACAATCAGTAACTGAAAAGAGAAAACAATATTAACATTTAAGTACAACAACAAATCTTTTAGACACATTTAAATCATGTAATTGAACAGACAATTAAAGGACTGCATTTAATAACATTTATTGTTATCTTAAAAATTTTAAATTTTTCGGAAAATTCTCGTTTTTGACAGCTAGGGTTAATATTCTCTTGCTTTCAAATAGTGCAATATCTATGGAACTCAGGAAAGGGATTTCTTCAACAGTTATGCCCTCTAGTGATAATTTTTTTTTACTAGCTTGTTCGAATTGCATATTTATTGGATAGGCAATCTCCTACCATCTTATTGAAATATATATGGTTTAATGCAAGTAAGGTCGATTGTCCAACCCTAACTTTTGGCCAAGTATTAGTGTGACAAACGGGATTACAAGGAAACCTAATATCCAAATAAATTTGGCTGTCACTAATTTTTTAAATTTATTTAAAACAATCATTAACACCGTATCTCGACCATGCATGCACTAAGTATGTCTAGATTCTTAGGTGTGCTCCTCTCTTTCTTCTAGAATTACAAAACTATAGGTAATCTTGCAATATTTTCTCATGTAGCATCATGGTTGGGTCAAATGGCTTACAACTTAGGGTGTAAACCTAGTTTTTGTTCAAATGAACTACAATTTTCCAAAAAGCCTTGCAATGTTATAAACAACTTATTGTTCGACTTCTCAAAATTATGTGGTTCAAATCTATGTTTGTATTCAATACTTATTTAAAAATATCCGATAGCATGTATCTGAATTATGTAATGTACCAACTTAGTATTGTGATAAAAAAACTCTATACTTCTCAAAATTGACTAAAACATTGTTTGTGGAAGCTAGGTGGACTGAGGATGGACTAAATCAAAGGATTGGGATGGATAGGAGGATCTAATATGGAATTATACCTCTGCACAAAGTACTGATACCATTTATGTTTCAAGAGAAGAAAGGATGCAATTTACTCCAATGCTCGTGGGTCCCTCAACATATGCATAATAATATGGGAGGAAACTTGACTGGAGGTTGGGAATGGGTGTTTAATACATCAGATAGGATAAATATCATTCATTTATAGTAATTTCACAATAAAATATCATTCTAGAAATTTTCATAAATATCTAAGCAAAACTCACACTATTATTAGTAAAATTGCCTTCCAGGACTACTCAGCTAGTCAAAATGTGGAGATACCAAACAGGAACCTAAGGCTCACGAATTGTTGAAATCAGGATTGTATGGTGATATATGACATGTTTATTGACTCTAGGAACATAAATCACATCATTTGTACATCTACTCATTCATTTATTCATCAAAGACTAAAAACTAGTCAAATTCTAGCTAAATCTAGAAGGGGTGGAGAAATTGCAAAAGAAATCAAAGTTCTATAATTTTTATGGATATGAATGATATAATAATATTATATCCACTATAATTACATCATAAATAGACCAATATGACTCTCATAAAACTATAAAAATATCTCTCCCTCTACATAAGAACTAGCTCCAAAAACTCATAGAAAGTTTGAATATTAGAACTTTGTTGACAAATGCGACCTCGGTCGACAGGGGTTCGCCTCACTATCAACACATATTGCAGTCTCCCTAGGCATCGGCCCAGGTAGGTTTGAGCCCGCCTAGCAACACCCGCAAAGCGGATGAGGTCTCACCCGATGCGTCCAGGAAGAGCAGACAGAACCATGTTTCCGCTGAGGGAGGAGGCGAGTTGTGGCTACACGAACTGGTTCTATTGCAGTAATTAAACTGAAATTTTAAACATTCGACATGGATTTATAACATATTACTTAATCGCAACATTTCTCATCATAGCATAGTAAACAGACATTGCATCAAGAAAATATAACAACATTCATATATCGCAATATTGCACAAAGATCATACCAAGATATCATCATTATATTACTGTCACAGCCATATACCAGAAGCAAAACATAGATCTCTATCTGCATACATCTCCTTCTATTCTTTTATAACACTTACAATTCTCATCTATTTATAGGCTTTGCCATTACAATGTTTGTCCACTTACTAACGACTTCCTAACTGACACTATGGACAAATGACCCAATGTCTAATTGACTTGGTCCAAATGACCCAAAAACCTGCATACCGTGGTACAACTGACTCAATATTACATATATGTGGTCTAAGTGACCCCAATCAACTGTTTACATGTGGTGCGATAGGCCCACAATACTGCAGGGATTTTCAGATCCCAGCCGTCGCGGTTCGCATTGCACACCTTTGTCAGTGCATGCTCCAATACCTTGTTAAATGCCTCCACCATCCCATTCGCCTGTGGATGATAGGGTGTACTCTTCTTATGCTATATCTGCAACTCCTCCATCAATGTGCTGATGGTGCGATTAAGAAAGTGACTTCCTTGGTCACTCAACAGTGTCTTGGGGTAGCTGAAGCCAGTGATAATGTGATGAAACAAAAATTGAGCAGTCGTCGCTGTGGAACAATCAATGATAGGTGCCGCCTCGGCCCACCGGGTCAAGTACTCTGTCGCCGTGATGATATACCATGCACCTGTGCATTTCCCTGGTGGATTGATCGGTCCTACAAAATCCACGGCCCATTTGTTGAACGACTGCAATGTAATTTGAGGTATCAGTGGCATCTCATCGCGTCTGGACGGTTTTCCAGTTGGTTGACAAACATCGCAAGACCTCGCATAGTCTGTCACGTCGTTATGTAATGTGGGCCACCAAATCCCTGCACGTAGTACCTTCTTGACAGCCGCCCGACCGCCATAGTGTCGTCCTACTACTCCTCCATGTGCTTCCGCCAGTATCAATGCTTGCTCATGCCGTAAGACACATCTGCACAATATCTCATCAGCGCCCAGTTTATACAACTCTCCTACAATGAGCTGGAAGTCTGCAGCCTTGACTGCCATTTGCTTCTTCTGATTGGTGGTGAACTCATCTGGTGTAGTACCCATTGTCAGAAACTGGATGATGTCATCAAAATAGTCATCAGCAACATCAACCTTAAATAATTGGGCGTCCGGTATCCCGTCTTTGATATTAGTCGGTTCCTCCCTTGTATCAATCCACGATAGATGATCAGGACCGGCATTCAATCGGCCTAGCTTCACAATGACTTCAAAATCAAACTCCTGAAAAAGAAGTAGCCAGCGGCATATCTTCCCCCCCAACACAAGCTTATTGACTAGGTATTTCAATGCGGAATGGTCAGTGAACATTTTAAAGTGCCCACCCAACAAATAGTGATGAAATTCTGCAATGCGTAAACCATTGCCAGACCTTCCCACTATGTGGTAGTGTAATTTCGTTCTGCAGAGGACAGCTTCCGACTGGAAAACACAATGGGATGATCAAGGTTGCCTTCTCTAGGTTGATCCAACACAACACCCAATGCAATTGATGAGGCATCAACATGGACATGGAATTCCTTACTCCAGTCCGGAAAGACCAAGATCGGTGTCGATGCCATCTTTGCCTTGAGCATTTCGAAGCTATCCTGACATTCCAGGCTCCACTAAAATGTCACATCCTTCTTCAACAATTTTTCCATAGGGGCAGTAATCGCAGCATAAGCCCTGATAAACTTGTGGTAATATCCCGTATGACCTAAAGTCGCTCGCAACTGCTTAATGGTGGTTGGCGGTTGCAAACCCAAAATGAGCGCATTTTTGGCTGGATCAACTAGCAATCACTGTTTACACACGATATGACCCAGCAATATCCCAAATGGTGCACAAAAAATAAATTTCTTCAAATTCAGCAATATCTGGTGCTGTCGGAATCGCTCAAGCATTAACCGCAGATTGGCCAGATGATCACGAATCAACCCATAAATTGTCCAATCATCCATATATACCTGTAAAGATTTCTGAATAAAATCCTTGAACGCAGCAACAATGACCCGGGAGAATACCGCAGGTGCATTCTTCAACCCAAATGGCATTACTGTGTACTGAAAGCAGCCCCATTCAATAGCAAAAGTTGTCTTATGGAGATCTTCTTTGGAAATTCGAATCTGATGGTAGCCAGAGAACCCATCGGTGAATGAGTACATCTCCTGGCCGCCCACCCCTTCAAGTACTTTGTCCGTAAATGGGGTCGGAAAAGGGTTGTGCAAGCAAGCATTATTTAACTTCAGCAAGTCAACACAAATGCATACCTCACTAGTTTTCTTGTCCTGCACCACCATAGGGCTGATCCATTCAGACTCTTCAACAGGTTCAATAATGCCAGCGCCCAACATGCGATCAAGTTCCTCCTTGACCTTTTCGTTATGTCATGGATTGAGTCGATAAGGTCGCTGTCGGATCGGCTTAGCATCTGGTTTTAAGGGGAATCTTCGTCTCTCCTAAATCACCCAGGATTCCCTTTATTTCGGAAAACTTCATGGGAAATAAGTCTTGAAACTCATGAAGTAACTCAGTTACCTTACTCATCATCTCATCATCCCAATAATCCCCAACATTAGAAAACTTGGGAGTAGCCTCTGTGCCGATATTCATCTTGCGAAGCTACAATGGTTGACCGAACGGAGTACTTGGCGCGATAGGCGGTACCACATCGCGACTTCCTTCAGATTCAAGAATGTTAATTTCCCGGGGATCATCATCATCCTCTGGCCCTCCGTTGATGCTGAAGCATTCCATGAGAGACTGCATCTGACAGTATGTGTGCGAATCAACCGGGTAGGCCGTTGGAACAACCTGAAGTACCACGTCGCGGATGATCTCTAAAGCGTTATTGACATCAGGGTTGGCATCTGCAAAAGTGAACGTATGAGTGAAACAGAACGTCAACTCCCCACATGTTGTAATTTATTTGCACAGTTCGGCTATAGTATACCACGACGTGGCATCTCATCAAATGTATGGATAAAAGCATGGACCCACTCATCTCTGGGTCGCACTACCCATAACTGTTGGCATTCCATCACATGATCACCAGGATTATTTTGGCCATCATACTTGCTAGTGTGATAAACCTTAGTATCACCAAACTGAACCATCATCAACCTCTGATACTGTGACCAACCAGCAATGGATTTCTTATGTGTCGCCCACCAGCGTGCTGGAGCAACCTTTAGTGCTTCCTCCAATGCCAACAACCACTGTGGTTCTGAGACCCGTTCTTCAAATTCCATCAAAAAGTTGGTTAAGCCAGGAAACCCCTCATAGACAGGCAATGTCATTGTTTCTGTCGCAACATGACATAAAGACTACGTAATTAAGCCACATTTTCAGAGTGGTATTTCATGCAATCGGTTCTGCCAATGTTCGAAGGCATCATTGGAGTCAAAAGACGTAGAGCTCTCGCTGTGCCATCCAAGCTCACTGTTGGCGGTAGGGTGAATGTAGTCTTCAGAAATATTGAATGCATGGTCCCATCTAGCGGGATCATCATCTTTTACAGGCTCAACATATCGACGTCCTTCGGCCAGATCCAACGGAGCTATGACCCGGAAATCGCCATTGTCAAAGGTCATCATGCGCTGCTTGAAGTTGATTACAGCTCCACTATCATTAGCCCATCCAATCCCCAATAGCGCAGGATAGGAGCTTCCTCCCTCAACAACTTTGATGACATCAAAGTCAGCATAAGTCTTCATACTGTTCGGGTACATAGGGTACTACCAAAGGACCGAACACCAAGAGCAACCACTTCACACAAACAGATCACATATCAACACACCGATGTTTTGACATGGTTTAAACCCTCTTGAGGGAAACACTCCATGGCCCCGGCCAAATAGCTTCTACGGGACAATTTATTATGCAAAGAAAGAAAGTTACAAATGAGCTTCTCATAATCGATCAACTAAACAATGACCCTCCATGCTCTTTAAATAGAGATCATGGCCAATCGGGTGTTAAGCCACGGATTAAGGTTAGGTTTGATCTAAGAGAAGTTGAGCCGTCAGATCACTCTATGTCGGGAACATATCGTGACCGTCGGATTAAGTATTTACAAATGCATACTAATGCATACTAAAGAAACACACTATCCCTAACGGATATATTACAAAAGTTGATCTTAACTAACTCCTAAGTGTCTAAATATCTTAACATCCTCCCTTAAGAACAACTTGGGATAGGATTGAAGGATTTACAAAAGTGACACTATTAGGAGAAGGAAGGAGGAATTAGAGCCTATCCCCCCTTAATGACAAGTTCCTGAACTCCTAACATAGATCGAAGTTTAGAAAAATTTGCTTCTGTAAGAGACTTGGTGAAGATGTCTGCAACTTGATCATCTGTAAGGCAAAAGAGCACTTCAAGAACACGATCATGAACAAGATTTCTAATGAAGGGCATATGTAGCTCAATTTGTTTGCTGTGTTGATGTAGAACTGGATCTTTGGCAAGCTTGATGGCACTTTGATTGTCGCACCAAAGTGGAGTAGGCTGCTGCTGCTCGAATCCAAACTCTGAAAGGATCTGTCGAAGCCATAAAGCTTCCTGACTGGCATTAACTGCTGCTCGATATTCTGCCTCTGCTGAAGAAAGAGAAAGAGCTTGTTGTTTCTTACAAGCCCAAGTAATAGGTCCAGATCCCAGACTGAAAACATAACCTACAGTAGACTTTCGATCATCAGGATCGACGGCCCAATCTGAATCAGTGAAACCAACCAACAAAGGTTTCCCCCCTATACTGTAATGAATCCCAAATTGAACTGTACCTCGAATATATCGAAGTATTCTTTTAGCTGCTTTCCAGTGACTTTCATGAGGTGTCTGCATATAACGGGCAACACGACCAATGGCAAAGGAAAGGTCAGGACGGGAATGAGTTAAGTATAAGAGACTACCAACAAGCTGACGATACAAGGTGGCATCAACTTCAGGTGAAGTACAAGTGGCAGAAAGTTTGACTCTAGACTGGAAGGGAGAAGGGGCTGGTGTACAATCTTCCATGTGAAAGCGACGAAGAAGGTCACAAGCATACTTAGACTGAGAAAGAAAGATTCCTTCTTTGGTTTGCAGGACTTGGAGACCAAGAAAATAATGCAAATGTCCTAAGTCTGACATTTCAAAATTTTGTTTAAGACTGGATTCACATGGGTTATAAGCTTAGGGTCACTACCAGTAAGAATAAGGTCATCAACATATAGAACAAGTATGATGAGATGGTTTCCTACTTTCTTGTTATAGACATTGGGGTCAGAATGGCATCTAGAAAAATCAGTGTCAAGGAGAAAGTTATCCATTTTGGCATACCAAGCTCTAGGAGCTTGCTTAAGGCCATATAAGGATTTCTTAAGGCGGCAGACAAGGCTAGAGTTATTCTGAACATAGCCAGGAGGTCGTTCCATGTAAATTTCCTCCTGTAAATCACCATGCAAGAAGGCAGACTTGACATCCATTTGATGGACTTCCCAGTTGTGTAAGGCTGTAAGGGAAAGAACAAGGCGGATGGAGTTCATTTTTGCGACGGGAGCAAAGGTTTCATTGTAGTCAATCCCTTCAACTTGGGAAAAACCTTTGGCAACTAACCTTGCCTTAAGTCTTTCAACACTTCCATCTGATGCATACTTAGTTCTGTAGACCCATTTACATCTGACAAGTTTTCTTCCTTTTGGAAGAGGTACAAGATCCCAAGTATCGTTCGCCATTAAGGAACTATATTCTTCATCCATGGCTGCATCCCAATCTGGATTCCCTGAAGCTTCTGGAAAAGTTTATGGATCTTGATTCTCAGAAACTTGAGCCAAAAGAGAAGAGGCTCACTGAAACTGAGAACGTGTTCGACGTTGATCTCTAGGATCACCGACAAGATCACCAGCTGCTTCACAGGTTGAACGGACCCATCGAGGAAGCACTTGTGCTAGTGCAACTGGAGGAACATGAGCAGGCGGAGGTGGATTTTCATCTTCACTATCATCATCAGAAATTGGAGTTGGAAACCTGTCAAAGAAGTTGGAAGAAGAAGAAGAAGGCACAAATGCCGAATCAGGCTCGCAGGCCAAAGATGGCACAATCGTCGAGTTAGGCTCACAGGCCAAGAGATTTTCATCAATCTTAACATCTCTTCTAATGATTATATCATGAGAATGTGGTTGAACAAGTCTATAACCTTTTACATCTTCAGAATATCCAACAAATATGCACTTTTCACTTTTAGGCTGCAATGCTTTCCGTTTTTCATCTGGAATGTGAGCCCATGTTTCACTACCAAACACACGGAAGTGACTTACATCAGGTTTAGTTTTACTCCATGTTTCTTCCCGTGTTATACCTTGTAATGCTTTAGTGGGGGTGCGATTAACTATGTAATTTGCACAATTAATGGCTTCAGCCCAAATATGAAGACTTAGTCCCTTAGATTGGATCATACAATTAGCCATTTATTTTAAAGTGCGTTTCTTCCGCTCAGCTACACCATTTTGTTGTGGTGTATATGGAATAGTGTGCTGTTGTTGGATGCCTTGTTCAGTGCAGTGAAATTATTGTTAACATATTCTCCTCCATTGTCAGATCTTAACTTAATAATTTGATGACCAGATTGTTTTTCAACAAGGGCCTTGTAGGCCAAGAACATGTTAAATACTTCGCTCTTAAGTTTTAGGAACTAAAACCAAGTGCGTCTGGTGTAATCATCAATGAAAGTTAAGAAATATTTGAAACCAGAAAAGGAAGCAGATGGAAGAGGACCACACAAGTCACTATGCACAAGATCCAAGGGAACTGAGGCGTGCCAAGAGGCACGTTTGTCAAAACTGTCTCGATGATGTTTTCCGAGTACACAGCCGGAGCAAACACCATCCCTGCAAGATACCATCGGAAGACCTATCACCATATTTTCTTTACATAGTTGTTGCAATGAGCGATAATTTAAGTGACCAAATTGCTCATGCCAAAGTTTGCTCAAGTTATCACTATGAGAAACAAAAACTGAAGGGAAAGGTGATGACCCAAAGTTGTTAAACTTGTACAACCTGGTAATATCATCAACAATTCCGGTAGCTAGGACCTGTTGAGGATCTTTAAAATCCTTGATTACAACTTGGTGAGGTGTAAAGGTCACAGTTTTACCTTCACCAGAATGAGTGATCTGATAGACTGATAACAAATTGCAGAAAATTCTTGGAACACATAGTACATCACTAAAATGACCATTATCTACTGGAACTGTTCCAACTCCTACAACACTTAGAGATCTATCATCACCAACAAATATTTGTTTGGTGTTACATTCATGCATAGTATAAAATATGGCTTGATCCTTAGCCATATGATAAGATGCTCCAGAATCAATGAGCCATTCATTTGAAGTAGAAGAAGAAGATGCATTATAAGAATAACCAGAAGCACAAAGTGCATGTCCATGAGAGGCAGATTCTGAAGGTGAATTTAGGCTGATGTGGTGCTTCTTCATTGCTGCTTCCAAGGCTGCCATCTTCTTGAAACACTTAGATTCTTCATGATTATCTTTCCTGCAATAGTTGTAATGACGCTCAGTCTTCTTGCCTTTTGGCTTGGATCCTTTGTCATTTTTTAAAGAAGGAGCTGACTGAGAGGGTTTTGGACCCTTGTTTGACTTATTATTGCGAAAAAGTTTGTTTCTTGGGAGGCTTGGACTTTTCTTTCTGTTGGGACAATAAGGCTTTCCTAGATGTATCTTCATTGTTGATTATTCCAAGATGAATGAGTTTATCTTGTTCTCTAATCAAGGAATCACAAAAGGATTCAAGACTGGGCTCTTGATAGCTAGCTGCATTCAAGGATGCTTTCATGGAGTAAAATGTAGATACAAAAATAGAATATGCAGGTCCAAGTTTGGAAAGAATATGATAAATGCATTGTTTGTCTTCCCTCTCAATCTTACATTCTGCACATAAGAGTTTAAGAGTTTTGTACTTAGATAAATAATCTTGAATGCATGAAAAGTCACTTGGATTTAAAGAAATCAACTCATTTTCGAGTTGGTGACCTCGAATTTCATTGTGTTTACCAAACACAGATTCCAACTTGTCCCAAGCAGCATTAGGTTCATCAATTCCAGATATGTGGAATCGCAAATCAGTAGAGATTGACATCCTAATCAATCCACGAGCTTCATCACATCTATTTTCCCATTTTATTTTCTATCATCATCAGTGGGTTATTTTTATTTCCCTGAGGTAATTCTGAAAAGTCCCCTACTTCGTAGAACATCCTCCATACGAGATTTCCATGAGAAATAGTTGGAACTGTTAAGTAGAATATCACAAGGGGCGGCCATATTTGTAAATTAATGGCTGTAAAAGTAGAAACCAATAGTCTGGATGTGAAGAGCTCAAAAAAATAGGTGGTTTAAAAAAAAACGGCACTGAAAACTGACTCTGTATGATGAAGTTATGCTTGAACAAAGAAACTGTTGAAGATGTCCCCAATAGTGACGTGGCAGCTAGAGAATGTCCAGCAAAAAAAGAACCCCCCTCTTCCCAAGATGAACCTTTTGACAATCACTTTACAAGAAAGTTGCTTTAAGTGAACCACTTTTGTAAAATAAGTGATTTCACTTTTACAATGATGTTACTTTTAAATAGTGCAACAATAAAAAACTTAAGTGACTCAATTGTATTTTTATTTTTTATTATTTAAGTGAGATGCACTTTTACAATAAATTAACTTGAAAATAGAAATTGCATGCACTTTTTATTTTAAAAGTAACTTCCTAAGACTTGAACTCAAGACCTATTAAGGAATAAAGCAACTTTGAACCAAGTGAGCTAGATTAAAAGGTATGTAAAATATGGGAATGAAGAAGGGGGCTTTTTTTTTTTTTTTTTACTCTTCTTCCTCGGTTTGCGTGCTTGCCCTTTTTCCTGCAAAACACACGACAAATCGAAACAAAACAAATTTTCCACACTTGTGGAGTTAGATCTTGTTAGCTTTCCCGGAAAGTCTACGTTTTCTCTCTGTTTCTGATTTGCCGAGATCGCGCAAGGTGCACGGCAAAGAGCATACGCAGCCGAGAAAAACCCTTTCCCTTTCTATTTCTGATTTGCCGAGATCGCTCAAGGTGCACGGAAAAGAGCATATGCAGACGGAAAAGCAACAATCCGAACCCAAAAAAAATCTAACAGTAAAAAAAGATGAAATATCAGATTTTTTTTATATTTTAAAACGGAATAAAAAATGCGTCACTGTAACATTATACCTTCAGATCTGATGAAATATGCGTTTCTGGAGCAACCGGGAACCGTTTTTTATCAAACAAAAACTATTTTCCAATGGAAACGATGCTCCAGAAGCAATGAAACACCTCCCACATCCCAAAAATGCACAAAAATACCAGAACTAGAAACCCTTTCGAGTTTCGGCAACAGCAGTTCAAGATCTAGATCATAACCGGAAGTGTCACTTCATAAAAGCTCTGATACCATGTTCGGGTACATAGGGTACTACCAAAGGACCGAAAACCAAGAGCAACCACTTCACACAAACAGATCATAGATCAACACACTAATGTTTTGACGTGGTTTAAACCCTCTTGAGGGAAACACTCCACGGCCCCGACCAAATAGCTTCTACGGGACAATTTATTATGCAAAGAAAGAAAGTTACAAATGAGCTTCTCATAATCTATCAACTAAACAATGACCCTCCATGCTCTTTAAATAAATATCATGGACCAATCGGGTGCTAAGCCACAGATCAAGGTTAGGTTTGATCTAAGAGAAGTTGAGCCATCGGATCACTCTATGTCGGGAACATATCGTGACCGTCAGATTAAGTATTTACAAATGCATACTAATGCATACTAAAGAAACATACTATCCCTAACGGATATATTACACAAGTTGATCTTAACTAACTCCTAAGTGTTTAAATATCCTAACACATACCCTCAATATCAACCATTAGCCACAGAACCCATCCAATGGGTGTTACCTTCGCATGGTTAGCCAACCGGAGCTGCACAAGAGACCAGCTCAATGGGGGACTCCCCATTTTCTGCCATGCCTACTTGGTTAAGATGTTAACATTTGAACCAAGGTCAAGAATAATAGAGTCAACATCATATTCACCAATTTGAATATTCATTCGCACTTCCTTTCTAGTCTTTCGTCGCTGTAAAGAGTTTACTGTAGACTCCTGTCGTTCTTTCAGAAATCGTTGCAACCATCCCTCGATCTCAACTAGGGCGATCGGATCCCGGGCCAATAATAGATAGCTCTCAAGAAACCTTTGCAATGTTCTCGATGGTGTCGGTGCACCGCCCTCTGATGTGGTGTCAAAGACAGGTGGCATATCGCAAACAACGGCCTTACCACGATCTTTCTCCAAGGTGCGATGTGCCTCCAAGAATGTCTCCCGCTCTGTGTCAATGTTGAAAGGTACTGTATTCTGACTAACCAACCGAATCAGTGGTCGTGAACTATCTTCCCCAGTCCTCTTGCCTCCACAAGTGACACCAGCCACTGAAGCATCTTGTGGTCACGGTTCTACAAAAACGGTCACAATATTTGCACCCTGCATCTAGTTCTACTGCAGATTCCCCGGTTGATTGATATTTTGATTGGTGTTCGGTGGTGGTTGTGGGGGCTAGTTCTGTACTAGTTGTTGTACCTGATTCTATACTGGTTGCTGTTGCTGGGCTTGAGGCTGGAGCTGCGAAGCGTTCCCAGCCTACCATCGTGCGATCAACGGTGGAAAATTCTCAACCGTATGATCATTACCAAAACAGAACGTACACTGATTATGTAGTACTGGGCAGTGGCGCTGATAATTCCCCCATACCGCACAGTGGTAACATTGAACAGGTCCACGAACACCTCAGCCTCCTCCTCCATGACCAAATTCACCACCGCGTCTGCCCCGATATCCTCCTCGGTAGCCCCCCTGTTGTTGGTACGGAGGTTGGTTAAACTGTTGCTGCATTGGTGTTGGTGGTATCCCTTGCCCTTGTGATGCATACTGCGGTTGTTGTACCAACTGTGGCTGTGGGGGAGTCATATGCACCATAGTATATTGCGGCATGAACTGCTACGGTTGCAGTCGCTGTGGTGCAAACTGCATCTGCTGTTGAGGCAACAGCTGAGCTACCTGCAGTTGCAGTTGTGGTTGTTGCACGGCACACTAATCGTCCTTGACATAAAATGCATCACACATTCTTTCTTATAGCAACCATATGCATGACAATCTTTGTCATCGTGACCCACCAACTTGTAAAATGTGCAATAAAGATTTCGTGGGGTTGTGACCATTTTCTGCATATATGGGCAATTATCGTGACTATGCCCAAACACCTGGAAAACGTGACACCACGGCATACTACCGCCATTCAATGGGTTTGGATCACCTGACACCAAATAGTTATGAAAATCTGGGCAATTGTCCTTCGTATGCCCTTCTCCTCGGCATCGCATACACCATACTTCATCACGCTGTTCCTTGTTCTTCTTCAAATCTTGCAACTGTATAGTCAGGTTAGCAAACTGTGTCTGTATCTGCGACATCCCGACTGCATTATCTCCAATTGGTGACGCCTCCAATCGCATTGCAATCTCTAGAGCTTCACTAGGTGTCGATATGTTTTGTTGCATCAGTGGTAGCCGTATGTGGGGTAGCAGTGCCGCAATGAACCATTATTTATGTTGGACGGCGCTCATATCGAAACTAACCTTTGCCATCAGCGTCTGGTCGAAATCCCATACCGTCTCATTGGGATACTGCTTAATTTCCTTTAATTCAGTAATATATTGAGCCTCCGACTTAGGCCATCTAGATTCAGCAATCAATTCATCCCGAATCTCATCGAGTGATTTTTCTGGGGCTCCTATAGGGACTAGAATAAACTTCATGAACCAATCTAATGCATGACCTTGCAGAGTCGTGGCTAGATGTCCTTTCTTAGCATTAGCATCAGTGATCTGTTTCATGGTCCAGACCGCTTCACACAGAAACCAATACTATTTTGGGTTGTTTGTCGCACTTCCGCGGAACAATGGTAACTTAGCATCATCGCCCGCCATTCTGGGCTGCCTTCCTCCTGTCAATGTACTACTACTAATTAACTTCTATGGAATTGACGAACTTGGCGATGTCGAAGTGGTATTTATTGTTGTTTGTGAGTCAATGAGCGGAGGTGTGGGTATGTTGGTGTTGGGGTTTGTTCCTGCCTCTATCCTGGGTGTAGCATGCTTGTCCCTGTCAGGACTGTGAGGTTGCTTCATCTCGTGTGGTCTTCCTTTGCGGTTTTGTGGTCCGATCACAACAGGACCTTCTCCTGTCCTCTTCCTCTTCTCCTGTCAAAACCTCGCTCCTCCTCTTGTAAGACCACTCTCTTCCTTGGCTTCGCTCACAGTCTCCTCATGGTTTGCACCCATCTACCCCTTACCATTCCATATACCATTCCCTAGCAGTTGTGGTACCCACGACCTCTTCCCACCAGGATGTCTACTGATCAAGATGCATCTTTAATATACCCTTTTCACAGATTAGCATTTTAATCGACAGTTGGAGTGACAACAAAAACCTTCCCCTTGGTCCGCAGAAGAAGTATATTTCAACTTCACTATAGGATTTCTATGTGTCGACTGCAAATTCAGTGATATATCCCTCCAAGATGTTATCGAGCCAAACTTCAACAACCCGCGATGCCTTATTATCGACTTCCTGTAGCTCCTGAATCAACTCCGGGGTCTAAGCCATCGGCTCACCACCCTGGAAATTCCTCTTCTGGAAGGTCAGCTTTGACAACCACTCGTATAGAATGACTAAGAATTCACAAAAAAACCATTAGTGCGGACCGTCGTGAATATACCTTTCCAGCTAGTGATCTATTGTCAATCGCATGTTCCGTCTTTCTTCTTCAGCAAACTCCTGCAATTTTTTATCAAACCAGCCCTGTATCTCTGGCTTCGTCGGGTGCCACAACATGGCCTCCTTTCACTCTGCACATGGTCCCGGCAACGGAACAATTTGTTGACCAACTTGACCTCGGTCGACAGGGGTTTGCCTCACTGTCGACACATACTGCAGTCTCCCTAGGCACCGACCCAGGCAGGTTCGATCCCGCCCAACATCACCCATAGAGTGGATGAGGTCTCACCCGAGGCATCGAGGAAGAGCAGATGGAACCATGTTTCTGCCAAGGGAGGAGGCGAGTTGTGGCTACACGGACTGGTTCTATTGCAGTACTTAAACAAAAATTTTAAACATTCGATATGGAGTTATAACATATTACTTAATCGCAACATTTCTCATCATAGCACAGTAAACAGACATTGCATCAAGAAAATATAACAACATTCATATATCACAATATTACACAAAGATTGTACCAAGAGATCATCATTATATTACTGTCACGGCCATATACCAGAAGCAAAACATAGATCTCTATCTGCATACATCTCCTTCTTAGTTCTCCTCTTGCTTCTCCTTCTATTCTTCTATAACACTTACAACTCTCATCTGTTTATAGGATTCTACCATTACAATGTTTGTCCACTTACTAATGACTTCCTAACTGACACTATGGACAAATGACCCAATGTCTAACTGACTTGGTCCCAATGACCCAAAAAACCGCATACCGCGGTACAACTGACTCAATATTACATATATGTGGTCCAAGTGACCCCAAAACCCACCAACCGTGGTATACTTTAACACAAAATATTCCTTCCGCGACCTTATCCGATGTATCAAAACGTCGACAGTATTGCGGCATTTCCTCATCGAACCGCCTGCCAACAAACTCTAAACTGGATGATGATGCTTCTGAACTTTAGATTTCAATTGATTAGATACAGGACCTACAAACAAAATAAATGACAATGGTTGAATGACTAAAATGACTTTAGTGAAAGTATCACTAAAATGACTTTTTTCCATCCTTTGCAAATCTTTATGGGCTTTAATTAGATTTCCTTCCCCATAATTCATTTCCCAAATAGAGCTTTTATTTATTCTATGATATGTATAATTATATGAAAATATGGTATTATTGTCACCATGAGCAATCCATAAGTCATAGCTCTTTAATCTCCAATACATTTACTCTTCTTTCAGTAGCATTGAATTCTTGTTTTCTAAATCCCTTAATCCCAATTTATCATGTTCATTTAAACTATATTCACTATTTTGTGATAATATATTCTGCATATGCTCTTCAATAAAACTGTAATCTTCCCAATCCTTCAATCTTTTTTCCTTTTCCCACTTAATAACATCATTTTTTAAATTCTTCAGTTTCAAAACCAAACTATCCATAGGACTACAATCTTCAAGAATATCATAATTTGACCAAATCTTGTGAACCATACCATAGAAATCCTCATTCAAAAGCCATGAACTATTAAATTTGAAGGGGAAATGACAAGAAGTTTTGACTCCATCCAATTGGAGCATGATTGGATAATGATCTGAAATAGTTGAGCTTTCCACCCAAGTCCTGCACCTATGAAATGATTGAATTAATGAATATTTCATGAGGAATCTATCCAACCGATCACATATCCCAATAGCCCCACATATTCTATTAGACTAGGTGGGTTCTATTTTGACAAGTAAGATGTCTACCAAGTTAACCCTCTGGAGTAAATTTGAGAAGTACTCCACTTAATGATTAGGATGAGCATATGATCCCCATATTTCTATAGGGGATAAGGTAAAGTTTATATCCCCAACAACAATGATATTTCATGTATTTAATAATCATGAATCCTCCAAAGTTTTCCAGAATGTCTCCCTATCCTTTTAGGGCCCATAACAATTCAAGATAGCAAATTTTTTATCAAAATTTTTAAACTGTCCCTCCAACAATATCCCACCTACAGTCCTATAAGATGTGAAGTTTGTAACCCAAGGTTTCCAATAGGATAAAAGGCCTCCTAAAAGTCCACTAGAATATATAGCAAAAACTTCCCAGCCCGGAAGTAATTTGGTAAAGGCCTTAATAGCTTGGGTACCAAAACACATAGTTTCTTGTATGAGTATGATGTATGGGTTAGTATCTTTTAATGATTTAGATAGGTCCCTAACCTTTTCAACCCTACCTAAATCGCGTATGTTCAATGAAATAATAGACATTAAAAACCCTTGTTTGAGGGAAGCTCTATAAGGGCATGAGAGGAAGAATCCACCAAATATTCTTGGGAATAATTGTCAATATCATATTATATGATCAATAGGGGTTTATATATTGAATCAGAGGAGGAATCCTTAATTTCTTTATTTTTCTTTTTCCTATTTCAAATCGTTACATTCTGAAATCTAATGGAATGATTCGTAGAGACTCCAATGTATGAAGTAGGGTTTTTTTAGTAAAATTTTAATGGGGATTTGTAGACAATATGATTACCATCACCAAGACTATCTCATATGTGATATTTATCTATCAAAGAGGGTGTAAATTGCAAATCACATGAAGTGGATATATCCTCAACATCCCTAGAAGTTTTACAAATACATGATGTAGGGTTTGGTGCAGAATTTAGGACATTTTTAGGGTTATTTATCTCATCATTCCCATCTCTAGGTGTACCTGAAAAGAACTGAACCCTATTCTCATCCAACCCCACATCCCCAACATCCCTAGAAGGTGTGCAGGAACAAGATTTAGGGTTTAGAGCATATTTTAAGGCACTCGAAGGGTTATTTGTCCCAACATTCCCTTCTCCAAGTGTACCCAAAAGAAACTAAACCATATTCTCATTTAACCCCACATCCACAAGAGAAGTTACATCTGAATGCAAATTCAATGAGCAAGACAAATACCCTTTCCCAATACTAGACAGTCTTTTATCTAGGTGTTTTCCTTTACATAGGTGAAAATTTAATTCATCCTTTGTAAGATCCTCATAATATGTAGGTGAGTCATATTTTTCCTTACCAATTAAGATTTCATTCCCTTCGAATGGTGAGTTCGGAATAACGAAAACATTTTCCATATGTTGAGCCATTTCAAAACCAGAAGCATCAGACAATTCTTCCGAGTGTGGCCTAGATCAAAGATAAGGGCGTTGAGATTTTACATGTCCAGTATTGCGGAAGTAGAAGCACCTAAAAGGAATATGAAATTATTCCAAACTTTATTAACGACTCTGTCCCCCCAAATAATTTCCACCTATTTTGGAGAAAACTCACTATGGCTTGGGGTAGACCACAACAGACAGCTGACTACTAGAAATTAACCCAATTCTCAGTACTATGCTATATAAATGATAATGCTAAGATCATGAAGAATACAACGAACCTCGATCCAAACGTTTGATGTAGATCCCCATTGTAGCTTTCAATCTGCAAGGTAGTCTTGACAACCAATACATAACAAGTATATATAATATATAAACGACATTAACATCATCAATAGCAATGGTCCACGATATTATAAGTAAATGCAACCCAATGTAGTATAAGCAACATTCACAACATTAATGGACGAGAATATGAGTATTTCTATTAATAAACAACAAGAAGTATAATATGATACAACCCCTTGTCGGCAACCAATCTGAACCAAGATCTGGGTCAATCCACTTGCGACTCCACCACTTCAATCCTCCATGGAATGGAAAACTCAAACTATGATAGGAGTTTGGAAGGTGAACACAAAGGGTTCACAACTACAAGGATCAATGAGTGTAGACTCAAGATAGGGAAAAAATCCACTAGAGTTCTCTTGATCTTCTTTCTCTTCCCGTCCATAAGTCATATGTGCTCAATATATAGTCCTCCCAAAGGTAAGTGAAAGGACACATCAAGACGTTTCGGGGAAAATGGAGGGCCAAAGGTCACCCTATGACCACTTTTTGGGAGTAGAAAGTAATAAACTAGTGGTTTTTACCATTTTACATGCTACCTACGGGCTATAGTGATGCAACTCACGGGTACACCCACTGCAATGATGCAGCTAGCATACAAGGGAAAAAATAGGGAAAAATAGTGTTTGAAGGATATAAAGTGGATCTGAGTCAGTGAAATGGATCCTGCAAGCCAAAGAGTGTTGATGCTCACAAGGTGGAAAATTACGTTGTGACAGGTGCCCCCTAATGTGTGAGGTCAGATACTGATGCTACGATGGCAAAAATACATTATAAAAAGATTTCAGAAGTGGAGTGATGGAGACACAAGTGGAAGGAGCAGCTCACTCGTCATAGTACAATAGTATCCCTGAATACATGTCGGTATAGTAGAACAATATGATACAATGGCCATGAATAGGCAGTACATAATGAATACATGTCATAAGTGATCATAGCCATGATCCCTCTACAGTAAGATATGGTTTCCTACTGAAAAGGAAACAACTGGTGCAAACTAGAGGTACAAACTACTGATATCTGAGAGGTGATATCTCAGATGTAAAGTCATAATCATAAGTAGCATACTGAATGCCACTATGGCCTGGGGTATTTTACACAAGTCTTCGACGATGCAAGTCCCATCAAGTGAATAAAGGAGTTGAGGTCAAACTTGATGTGACATCGTCTGATTACCGGTCAATGATGTATACCATTAACAAACGCGAGATAAGCCACCAATAATGAAAATGGGCATCAAGGCACATAGCACAATCATTGGAGTGTGAACAGATGAGTTGAAGTCAAACACTATGATGAATCCATCGATCAAGGGACATTGATGTATTCCCAAAAATGTCGATAGCGAGAGAACCTGCCACTAATGACTGCAAGCCTCAAGGTACTCAATCGAACTCTAAGCCTTAAGTCCCGGAATAAATGAGTTGAATTCGACGGAATGAGAATCGCTGGAAGGAGGGCATTAAGGCATCCCCCATCAACCAGCATGAGGTACCAGCTATGCTGAAAGATTTGGAAGATCTCAGGTGAAACGGACTGACTCAATACGGATGGCCGACATGCAATAGTCAAGAAATCTGAGGAGTGGCCGACTCTGGTTTCTGGACTTCCTTTGAACAAGAGCATGCGTAGATGGATAGACTCAGCCAGCATAGACTCGATATATATTGTGTGATGCAGGAGGCACCACAAAGGGCTCCATAATGAATGGAAGCTTAACCAATCGGTGGAGTAAACTGAAAAACAAGTACAGCTCCTAAGGTCCAACTATAGTCCCAACTCATAATGTATGGAGTGGAATGAATGCTCTGTTCAAAGGTGACACAACAACTGCCAACTAGAAGTAGTAACCATAATCCCATCCATCTTTTTGGAATATTTGATTTTTTTGGTCTTTTTCATATTTGGGGAAAGCTTGAAAAAGAATAAAATTGCTTATAGTACAACAAGTGAGGGAACGAGTGTCAAATAGTGAGCAGACTAGTCCCAAGCAGTGGAACATACCTATGATCAATGTAAGGAAGTGCATGCAGGATGTGGACACTCAGAGGGTGTGTTTCCTGGGTCAAAAGGTCATCAAATTGTGAAGGATAAATGGAAGCTTTGCAAGGCTCGACAGGGAAAAGTGCTTAGGCACCAAGCTAATCAACTGAGTGAGTGGGAGGTAGCACAAGGCTCAAGCGGCCAGCAGGATGATGCAATGCAATCACAACATGATATAACTGAGGGGATTCCTTATGGGAGATGGACAACATAAGACAAAGTAGAGTATGAGTCTTTATCGCATCGTCATGGTGTAACTACAAAGGACTCCCAATCCTAAGGATAAACAACGGCATGGGCACCACAATGCAAAAGGGGTTCTGACTAGGGTACCCATGTTCAGAAAGGCCCAACCGCCACATACGAACACTTCTATAACAGTGCAAAGGTTTCATGTCAGTTAAGAGGTGGGGTCGCACCTAGGGTTTATGAAAGTGGTCAAAAGGTCAAATGCACAATGCATGTGAAAATGACATCTAACCTATATGTCAGGTGTGAAACGTACCTGCCGTAGGTGTGAAACGCTCAGAAACAACTTCTACCGAAGAGATCTGGTCAAAATGCTACTCCAAGATGTTATATTAGTCCAAAACAGCGTATAATGGCGAAAACTATAGACAAGTGGGTCTTGAAAATTATAAATAGTAACAAAAATTTACAATTTACAATTCATTTTTACTATTCACCCATTTAGAGTTTTGTGGTTAGTTTTCACCTCAAAATTCAGCTACTGATTTCGGGAGCTACAGGCCTCCGATCATCGAACCGTTAGGAGCAGGTTGGTAATCTCATCCCCACCTTCCATTTCAATGTTTTTATTTCAGTTTTCATTGCTTAAAAATTTTGTTTTTCCATGCCCTACATGGTCACGGCGCTACTCGCAGGCTATAACTATGCGGTTTGTGGGTAGGGCTGGGTACGCGCAGTCAACGCACAAGTTGACCATGGGTACCCACCTCTGTGAGCATAATTTCCCAGGAGTACGGCCGTGAAGCTAGTTTTTTAAGCAAAACTGACTAAATCCTTGGGTTTTTCTCTTTCCAGGATGGTTCTAGAGTGGAGAGAGAGAGAGAACATGACCTAGTGGATGAGGCCGTTCGTAACGATGTGCGTGCACAACAAGCATTATAATCCTGTGGTCTATTTAAATTTTGGAGCATAGGGAGTTTGAGGGCCCAAAACCTATTGCTCCGGCATTTGATAGACTATTGGGATGTTGATGCATATAACTTCAACCTAGATGGGAAAATACTTTCACTGGAGGTGGAAGATATCTACTTCATTATAGGTTTGTCCCACCGAGGTGAGGTGGCAAGCCTTCGGTCTCGAATTGTGGGTGGTGGGATCACCATCCTCAACTACATAGAGAGGTATTGTGTTCCAAATAATCAGGAAGTGGGGAGTCAGGTGCCCATCCGAGCCATAGTCAACCTGAGCATGAAGGTTGTCGTGGCAACTTTAGTGCAGATTACTAGTTCAAAAGCTCTTCACTAGGCATCCATGCCAGTTATGTTCTATGCATCATAGTGTATGCAACCTATGATATTTGACTGGTGTACTACGCTATTGGGGTCTATGAAGAACCAGCTGACAGAGTGCAAGCAGGGGGATGTGAAAAACTTCGGATATGGCAGTATTTTGTGCAGCTTCTTCTTCGAGCGGGTCCCGCCGCTCAGTCCGAGGGTTGAGGTCCCTCCTCATAGTCTCCATGACCTAGCCATGACCCGGTGGGCTAAGGTCTTGACGCGACAGGGTGGTGGCTGTCAGGAATCATCATATACAAAGGATCAACAGGTCATAGAGATAGATGACTACCCCTATGTAGGGATAGACTTCTAGCAGGATCGAGACTTGCGGCATCCACTAGATGCAGCGTTCAGAGACATCAGTGAGTACTCTTTTTATGTTTTTTGTGTATTAAATTTTTATGGATTTTTTATTATAGATGTAAATGAAAAAATGTTTTTGGGGGTAGTATCATGTATTAATGTTTGACTGTTTGCTCGCAGACAAGGGCCTAGTGAGACCCGATGTCTTCTCGAAACATCGTCGCCGGGGCAAGGGTGATGAGGCAGGAGGTGCTCCAGCAGAGCATACTCTACAGACATTGTGGGGCAACCTATCTCAGATGGCTTCCAGGGTACCACAGATAGAGGTGGCGCGACTACCTGAGGATATGCAGCGCCACGTAGTGGGGATGTCGGGTAACTAGGTACGACTATTGCATCGAATAGCAAATGCAGTACAGTACTTCTATGAGACACATCCTATCGGGGCGGCATCTAGGCCTCCTCGTAGGGAGTAGATATCTCAAGATCTCATTTTTGTATCGATATGTATATTTTTGAGGGCTACGGGCTCCAGTTTTGTATCATGACACTACCATTTTTGGACATATTATTTATAAAAAAAATTGGTTCTTCGGTTCTGCTATATGTGTGTATGTACAAATGTGTGAATGTCTTCTTTTATTTGTGTGCTTCATTGTGAATGTGACAAATTCCAATCTAATACATAGTTAGGGTATGCATCAGATATATGATTAACACTTCTTGGAACATGAATGTACGTAATTGAAACAAAATGTTGTTCCAAGAGTCTTACCCTTAGGAATTTCTATAGTAACATAGGATCTTGCACACGGTACTGCCCATTAAATTGAGACACAACTAGTTGTGAATCGAGGCAGACTTCTAAAGACTGGACGCCATATGAAATAACATCCCGAAGTAGCTCAATCACGGCACTATACTTAGCCACATTGTTAGATGTAGGACCGAGACAAGCACTTCCTGAAGACACAACTAGATGGTCAGGCGAAAAAATAACCCGGGTAGCAGAAGCCAGCTGCTGTGTATGATGGCTAGCATCATCCGCGAAACCTAAGAACGTAGGAGATTCCACTGACATATGTCAATCAAATGGAAGCGAATCAACAGACCTGAAAACAAAAAAGCAAGCTAAACTATGTACAGAAATAACTATACAATATTATACAAAGGGTACTAGCTCGAACTAAAGGTTCAAGTGTAATACCGCTTGAGGTAGAGCCCATTTCTAGGCTCCTTCAAAACATTCCCCTCATAGTCCTCTAATTCATAGGCTCCTTTTTCTAGGACACACCTCACGATGTAAGGACCGTGCCACATGGGGTTAAACTTTCCTGCCCCTAGGGCTTCTTCAGCTTGGTCATATAAGAGGACCAAGTCACCTTCAGCATATTGCCAGGGATGGGAAGACCTATCGTATTGAACCTTAACATGACATTTATTGGCTCCTATAGCCATGGCAGCATCTCGACGCTACTCATCAAGCTGCTCAAGGTGGATTAAACGTTGATCAATACCTGTCGTATCAGGGAGGAGCTCTATGGCCAATTTAAGTGAAGGGATTTCACATTCAATCGATAAAATCGACTCCACACCATGTATTAACTGAAATGGTGAGAACCCAGTGGCAGCCTTGACTGCGGTTCGATATGCCCACAAAGAGGGATATAACATGATGTGCCAGTTGTTCTTGCTTTGTTGGATGCTACGTTGGAGAATGGTCTTTAAAGAGTTATTAACTGCTTCAACTTGACCATTCACTTAGTGATAGTAAGAAGATGAGTGTTCTTGATGAAACCCAAGCTTGAGTGACAAATCCTCCATCATTTTTTTCTAAAAGTGACTGTCGTGGTTAGTGACAATCTCTTTCGGAATACCGAATCGAGTAATAATCTGATTGAACATGAAATGGGCTACTGTAGCACCATCAGCTTTTACAGTAGGCATGGCCTCAACCCATTTGGAAAAGTAGTCCATGACCACTATAATATGGTGATGCCCCCGAGCTGAAGCTGGTTTGCAATCCATGAAATCCACCTCCCACTCGGTGAAGGGACCGACGGTGACGATCGGATGAAGGGGCGCTGGATGTGAGCGTATATTCCAAGAAAACGCCTAGCAAGGGTGGCATCTCTTCACGGTGTTAATACAATCTTTAAAGATTGAAGGCCAAAAGTAACCAACTCGCATAATACGTTGGGCTGTAGCAAGCCTGGATAAGTGACCTCCACATGCCCCTGCATGGCAATCATTAAGCACCTGCTCCGCTTCTTCGTGAGTTAAGAAACGACGGAGAATAGAATCCTTTCCTCGACGATATAAAGTGTCACCGACGATAGTATAATCTTTAGCATGATGTTTCACACGCCATCACTCGTCTTGTGAATAATGTGGAGGAAACTTCAAAGTTTCTAGATATACAATGACATCCCCATACCAAGGGTCCTCAGACGAGATAATAAATAAGTGCTCATCCACAAAAGAATCTTCATGAATGATATCCTCATCAAGTCTCGGAAGGTCAGACATAAGCTCAGGAAACACGAACAATTTCATTGATTTTGCCAAAGCAAAATCAAGATCGAACTCCTAAAGGATCACAATCCATTTATTGTACTTCCTCCCTATATGACGTCATGATAGCATGAACTAAAACGGATTGATATGCACTACAAATGTGGTTGTTCTAAGCAAAATGTAATGTCGTAACTACTGGACTGAATTAACAGTCGCAAGTGCCAACGTCTCCACATGAGTATATCTCAGTTCAGCGTCTACTAGATTTCGACTGAGGTAATAGATGACATGCTCGACGAGCGTGTCATCAACCCGAACCAAGACCGTGCCAATCATCTCTTGAGACGCAACCACATAAAGGATAAAATCTCGTGCAAAGTCCGGTGGATTATGCACAAGGGCGGATACCAAAACTTTCTTAAGGGCGTCGAAAGACTGCTGGGCGTGCTCATATGACCAGGCGAAAGCTTCCCGCAGTTCTGTAAACAATTCAGTGTAAATAGAAACCTCCTCAGGAGTGCAATCGTCATCGATGTAAACATTCTCGACCTTTCCAAGAGTATGAGAGATGTTGATCGACGTAGTTGGGGAAATATTAGCCATATTCCCCTCTGCAAAAATATCATGCGAACCTGAAAGAGCCACAGGGTGATCAACCATCTCTGCTAGAGTCATCCTAAACTCTTCTTGTTCGGCGAGCTGGAGGTTGGGAAGGAAATAAGAGCGATGGTGCATATCCTCCCAAGGCCTCTCACTACCACACATGGCCTTGATAATAGCTTTGTCTGAAGGAAAAGTATCATCAAGGCAGTCATGTGAACAAGATGAGTTTGTTTCCCAAACTAGCAGCGTAACGGGATCTTCCTCGACTATCTGAGAAGAAGAGAGATCCGTCTCTGCAGTGGCTTGTTGAATATGTTGGTAAGCAAGCTCAGCTACAGACAGTGGCATAGTCATCCCGACGTGTGTAATGTCTCCAGACGTGGAACTTGTGGATGGTAGAGTCCATGGATCATTAAAATAGGAAGTCCGGAATGACATAGTATGCAAAGGAGGAGACGCATCGTCGGAAATGGTTCCAATAAAATTCACAGGTGCAGGAAAATCATAAGTTCCCATCAATGAAGGGTACATACAAACACCCATGTTCCCAGTTGTCAGCTGAGAATCAGTAACCTGCGGGACTACGGATCCTGTGGATGATGTGGAAGGGGGATTAACAAAATCCAGTTGATCTATGGTCGCAATCTTGTCTTCATGAGGAAAGCAGATAAATTTGAATACAGTAGACGCGACAACCTTCATAGCGTACATCCAATTCCGACCCAGTAAAAGGTTGTAGTCGATGGGCGCATCAACCACCTCGACTTCAATAGGAACATATTTACCTCCCAAGCAGACAACAAGGGAAGGGATAATTCCATGCGACTTAAATGACCGACGTCGAATGCAGTGAGCATGGTTCTAGACACGAGTAGAGGAGGAGAGCCGAGAGCTTTCCAACAAGTTAATGACATTACTGACGCGGAAGCACCTTCGTCAACCATTGTATGTTTGACAAAATTCTGAAGGCACACCACCTGGATTTGAAAAGACACGTGGTAAGGTAAGTGAGGTTGAACATCAGTAGTTTCAAACTTGATAACACTAGGACTTCCCCCATCCTGAACTCCTAACGCACTCAAAAGGGCATGCTTTTGAGGAGGACAAGCCTGCAGAACTTCAAGAGTTGACATGTGTTGGCGGGCAAAACTACCCTATAGCAAGGAAACTAATGCTATCAACTGGGATGGGGTGACAGGGAAGTGTATTAACTATATTGCAGAGATATTTATGAAAATAAATGAGCTATAGACCTTGAGAACATACCTTTTAACCGACGTTTGATCTTAGCTTTTATTTGATCTTGCACTCAGTCCTCAAATCCACCTTCTGTTCAGTAAACCTACAAAACAAACACCTTTCTCAGCGTATTTTGGATAATATATAATGATTGAAAGAAACAAAAGAAATGTTAAACATTCGATATTGACCAAAACAGATCCAAATTAAGATATTATTTTAGAGAACATTTAAGTTGGAACAAGAAAGACACTTAAACCTTTATTGTCAAATGCAAATTGATGTAAAAGTATACTTGACTTTGTGACATGCTCCTACAACTTGATTCTGGGTTCTTGCTCTTCTCTGGATTGGATATCTTCAGCATCAACTCCTCGAATGCAAGCTTCTCTTTTATATCTCTATGTCTCTAAGTTTCTCCCTCTAACCCCTCTCTTTATTCTTCTCTGTATTTATAGGATCAGAGAAGTAGTTCAGGTCGAGAGATGGTTATGGAGGAAGTTGGGGAAGTTGGGAAAACTACCAGCAACTAATCCTCCTCGTGAAATGAATTATTTTTTAATCATCTTTTGAGATGTACGCTACTATTGTTCAGTGAAGTAGCGTTTAGGGCGCTACTTTAGTGCTTGTCAACTAGTGCTCATCGAGTTTTAAATGTTGAGCGCTACTATGCTGAGGAGGAGTAGCGCTTATAAGGCTTTGAGCGCTACTATTATACACTGGAGTAGAGTACAGGCGCTAGTCTATTTAAGTAGAGTAGCGCTCATATCTCAGAATGATATTTTTAGGGTTTTTTTTTTCAGTGTTGTTTGGAGGTGTAGTAAATCAAAGTCTCATCTAAGGTCAACATCCTCCTCCATCCAAGTTGTCCTTCTGTGTGATCGACAGCTCAAGGTGATCATGGACGGAGAGGTGCAAGTTTGACCTATAACAACATGGCACACAGAGTTTGGCCCAAATCTTCCATGATGGAGTAGTTATGGGAAGCTCGAGCATTAGGATTATGTGTAGAGCGCTTAAGAACACCTTTCGGTATCTGCGGCATATTAGACGGCTTCTCGATATGAAAATAATTTTCAGGAGGAGGGGGAGGCTCACTCCCCATATTAGGTTGTCATGCACCATAATCGTGTTGACAAGTGGCAACACTAACCTTCCATTGAACCATATTCACACATCCATAACCACTAGTATTGGAAGAAGACGTTACCATCTCAGTAGGTCCATAACCAGTGGTGGGAGCATGCAAAGCCATGTTTTGATGATGAGGAAGGGGATCCTTTAATACAGCTGGGCTTTATGCCAAATGCTTCGATGCTTCTTCGATTTGAGGACATAAGTGAGTAAGATGATCTTCCCCACAAAGCTTGCAAGGAAACTTCACCTTACACCTAGGTTTACGGTCCTCACCAACATTTCTGCCTTCCCAAGGAGGGTTGGAATTCTCCTTACAAGGGGTATTGCGATTTATATTATTGTTATTCCCATTGTTTCCACCCCTATGGTCGTTTCTCCCCTTTTTCTTACCACTAGGTTGCAGGTTACCTGACGGTTTCGTTGATTGCACATTATGTACATCAGACGACGAGGTGGAAGTGGACAAGGTGTGAACCTGTCCTGGAGTAGACTGGTTTAGTGACAAATTTTGCATTTGATTAGCCACCAGATCTATAGGGCGAGTACTTGCGGATGTCACGATGCCATTGGCATGTGGTCCAAGAACTTACTTGGGCTCATGTAGTGTTCTTGGTGTGTCAGGAATGATGTCATACAAAATGCCAGACTGGGAATATAGTAAATCCAACTACTGGACTTTTAAGATGGCTTGTCCCTCAGTCATAATACCAGAAATCAAAACATCCTTAGCAATATATGGGAGTAAAGACTTGAGGAACCATTCCAACATAAACTATGGAGGAATGTTGGCTTTCACTAATCTCTTCCGCTGATGCCACTCTTGAACATGGTCAGAAATATAGGTGGCCTTATTTTGACAGAAGGTAGACAAAATTTCAGTACCAGTATCATAGCGAATCGAAAAATGGAAATGATCCAAGAAAACCAAAGTGATCTCATTAAAACCCCTATAAGTGTTTCCAGGAAACTCAACATACCACTTCGCGGTTGCCCCTGTGAGGGTGCGTTGAAATAGTCGTAATCTAACGGAATCGTGATTCAATGAGTTGGAGGAGCACTAAAGGTGAAACGTTGTGACATGATCACCCGGGTACTCACCACCTTTCCCCTCAAACTTAGGAATGTCCGAAGGGATATTGGTAGGGACCGGAGGCCAATTAGGGTCGTGACACACCGGATCATTTGTGAGCTTCAAAAGATCCAGAAGATTCAAACGTGCAAGGATCGGGAGCTGCGGCTGGAAAGCTTGATTATAAGCTCCTATAAAAGGTTGGTTAAACATAACCGAATTATAAGGTGGACCAAAAGCTTGACCATGAGCATTAAACTGCTGATAATGAGGACCTGACGGACCATAAGCTTGACCATGGCCATAAGGTTGATACCCTCCTCTGACCTGACCCATATGAGAGTAAGCAGGTATATAAGTGTTTTGGGCACCATATTGGGGTGGGTTGTACTGGTGGCCAACACCGAGTGTGTTGTAGTAAGGGTTGCCACCATAAGTATGAGGCATATACGTACTATTCGTAGCGGGAACCGATTTGTAATAACCATAATGGTGAGGTATGTTCCCACCCCCAGTATTAGGATTAGCGTGAGTAGTCGTGTGGTGACCATAAGCATGAGATGTATTCCCAACCCCAACATTGTTGTTACTAGTAGGAGGAATGGTAGTGTTATGACCATGAGGATAAGATATATTCCCACCTCCTACATTAGTATTACTAGCAGTGGCAGTGGACACAAAAGTATGCAGTATATGCCCACCCCCGTGGTTAGGAGGAGCATTAACATTCGTGAAAGTGGTCCTAGGTTGATGGGTAGCGACATGTGTGTTAGGTGGTGGATGGCGATTTGTGTTGTGAACAGTGTTCCTATTGGGTTGAGTAGCCCTAGGAGGCAGTTGTCTTCCAACATTAGCATTGTTAAGAGGAATATGACCGACTCCCATACTATGTGTGTGAGTGGACAATGTGGTGCCCCCGGCGAGGGTATTTACCCCAGTGGGTACAATTTTGCTAACACCATGAATGGCGCCAGCATGACTACCAAAAGAAGTTGAAGGATCAACTATGGTGTAATTCGATATACCATATGAGAATGCGGTAGGGTTGACCGTAGGGCCGGTGTCATCATGAAACTCTGGTATCCCGTATAGATAATTATGTGGATATGAAGGATCAAACGGGTCATCCTCGGGTGGATCCAGACCAAACAAACTAGGTCGGGTCTCGGGTGGATCCGGACCAAACAAACTAGGTTGGGTCTCGGGTGGATCACCCCCCCACACCTCACGAGGAGTAGGGGTGTCTAAAGTGTGCTCAAATCTACCTGATGGACTTGTCAGTATTTCTCCCCTGTCAGAGTGTGCAGCGGTCATGACGTCTAGCATGTATGTCTCATAAGAATTCGAAGACTTGGAGGGAGCCCGCCGGCGTCCCCTAGCAACGTGGCGTGAAAGTTCGGCAGGCTACAAACCAGCCAACCGATGGGATCGGAGGAGAGTAGGACTCTACACCATGATATCTCTGGAGAGAATATAAAATAAAAACGTCCCCTAAAGGCTAACTATCGATCAAAAATAGTAAATCAAAAGCACACACCTGGAGAAACTACAGCCAAGAGCAGACAAACAGAGTGGCTAAATGAGCTCCCGACACAAAATCTGGTATGTCTCTCCTAGGAGAGGCTTGAGACTCCCAAACTATAGCCGGAGGTAACAAAATCAGTTATAGAGACAGCCATGCTTCACTGCATGCAAAGGGCCATAACCCTCGGCAACAAACAACTATGTTTTCCAATCCCTATCTGACTCAGGACACAAACAACATAACCACTGCAAGTACCCTATGCCATACCTAGGTAAGGAAACTATGGTCACCGCAATATAACCAATGCTTAGGGGGACAGTCGCAAGTGGGATCCGTCGTATGGGAAGGGTAGCTGAGCCTGAAACTGAATGAGGGTCAAATCCCCCAAGAGTCCCCATATATGAACAAATCCTAGAAATATATTCCACGTTCAGCCGGTATCAGATGGATATCTCCTCAACCAACCTTCTGTGACCTCGTACTTAACTCTGGCTTGAGTAGAGATTCTTGAGAACACCGATGTATACCGTGGATTCCTCCACTCCCTAGTCAGACACCTAATGTTTTGTCTAGTAGTCTTGGATTGTTAACTCACAATGATCTATTCCAAGACTCTAAACCTATGCTAGTTGGTGTACCCTATAAGTAAAATTGGTCTAATCAATTTTAAGATTAAGCGTTAATTTTAATGGCTGTGGTTACTCAAGGGATATGGTCGTGAAACTAGTGATGTGTATGACTCAATAGTTTGCAAAATCGTCAAATCCTAGACTCATCTCTGCAATAAAAATAATGTCACTCGCATGCAAAATCAATCCAACGGTTTCGAAATAAAAATGCAATCCTTTTATATTTTCGATGCAAAAGTAGAACCTAAATGAAGGCAGCAAGCACTCAATGCAAGATGTAGTACATAAAAGCAATTTTTTTTTTTGTATTTTCTCTTATAAACAAAAAGAAAATGCAAAACTATATTTATTTTTTTTGTATTTTTCAATATAAGGAAATGAAAAATGCAAGCAAAATCCTACTGTCTAGTCATTGATATGCCAAGGAGATCACTAAGACAACCCAGCAGATGCCAAACAGTAAGACTTAGCCAATGGAATGAGCTCAAAAGGAAAAAACCAACAAAGCTAAATCCAAAGATGGGTAAAAAACCAACAAGGCTCAACCAAGAAAAAAGAAGAGTTATGGTCACAACCAATGCATGGAACAGTTAAGAAACATGCCAACAAAGACTTAGGATCATCCAAATCCAACCCAGCAACAACCAAAATCCATAAATCAACCAAAGCCAGAGTTGTACGCTACTGTCGAAGGAATACTTGTGGGTACCCGCGAGCAGTCGTGTAAACAGAGGCGGGTGTACGTGGGTAGAGCTAAGCTCACCCACAGGTAAGGAAAGGAAAATGGGAAAACAAAGAGTCCAATGGCTCAGAAAAAACTAGTTTTCTATAGTGTATCTCAACGACCAATCAGTGACACAGAGCTTCAACAAACAAAAACTCTAATTAAGGACTAATGCTCAAAAATCCCCAAAAATGGATGTTTTCCCCAGCAGAGTCACCATTTCTATTTTGGAGAAAAATCACTATGGCTTCGGGTAGACCACAATAGATAGCTGACTACCAGAAATTAACCCAATTCTCAGTACTATGCTATATAAATGTCAATGCTAAGATCATGAAGAATACAACCAACCTCAATCCAAACGTTTGATGTAGATCCCCGTTGGAGCTTTCAATCCATGCACTTGAATGTGCAAATTAGTCTTGACAACCAATACATAACAAGTATATATAATATATAAATGACATCATCATCAATAACAATGGTCCACGATATTATAAGTAAATGAAACCCATTGTAGTATAAACAACATTCACAACATTAATGGACGAGAATATGAGTATTTCTATTAATAAACAACAAGAAGTACAATATGATACGACCTCTTGCCGACAACCAATCTGAACCAAGATCTGGATCAATCCACTTGTGCCTCCACCACTTCAATCCTCCATGGAATGGCAAACTCAAACTATGATAGGAGTTTGGAAGGTGAACATAAAGGGTTCACAACTACAAGGATCAATGAGTGTAGACTCAAGATAGGGAAAAAATACACTAGAGTTCTCTTGCTCTTATTTCTCCTCCTATCCATAATCCATATGTGCTCAATATATAGTCCTCCCAAAGGTAGGTGAAAGGACACATCGAGACGTTTCAGGGCAAATGGAGGGCCAAAGGTCACCCTATAACCGCTTTTTGGGAGTAAAAAGTAATAAACTAGTGATTTTTACCATTTTACATGCTACCCGTGGGCTATAGTGATGCAACTCGCAGGTACACCCACTGCAATGATGCAGCTAGCATACAAGGGAAAAAATAGGGAAAAATAGTGTCTGAAGGATATAAAGTGGATCTGATTCAGTGAAATGGATCCTGCAGGCCAAAGAGTGCTAATGCTCACAAGGTGTAAAATTACGCTGTAACACCACCTCCGCCAGAAGTCCACATGTAATATCGAACTCAACCATGACTCAGGAAATTTTCTTGTCCATTCCACATAGAAGCTTCTTATCAATTTAGATGAATTTTCCAATAGAATAGGCCAATCCTTCAAACACATTCTGCGTCCATAATTCCATAGGGAAATTGGGCATCAACATCCACAGGTGCCTACAAGTCAATTTCTTTCTTTCTAGATCAAAATTCGAATGCCATTGCTTTAAGATAAGTGACCCTTCTTTAATAATCCAAATGTTGTTCAATATAGTGGAGATATGATCAACCCCTGGGAAAATAAAACAAATCCATCCATTGACAAGCATACTTGTATGGGGAACATAGCCAAAAATATGTAACCAGTGTTTTTTAACTCATTTGATCATCTCTAATATAGTAACCCTAGCATATTCGATGTAGCCAACCAAAGTGTGCCTGAATAATACCTCTACCATGTACATATTAATATCAGTACCCAAAACATAACATTCCAAACACTCATGAACTTTATGGGTCTTCAATCTTCTGCGAGCCCTATCTTGCTCTTCGGTAATTTTACATGTATATTTATTCTTAACTGTAATGTGAGTCTCCCTAGCAACCTCACTAGTCTCAAATATCACATGAGTTTTATTTTTATGGACGAGATCAACCCCCTGCACCATCCTTGGTTTGTCGAAGTATCCATGACTCAATGAAATGGAAAGGAGGTTTGGGTCCTCTGGAGTAATAGGTTCACCGCCACTAACCGGATCCATCAAGTGAATCTGGTAGTAGGAAAGGACACCTGTCACACCAAAATAGTTGTGTTAGGGAAACATAAGAGAATCTCACACATCAAATATACCAAAAATATATATAATCTAGGGAATGAAAATATTAGAATATAGATTTATCCACAAATGGTCCGGGAAGAAAACTAAAAAAAACTAAAAAAAACTAAGTCAGAAGAATGATAAAAATAATGCAGTAAAATATAATAGTGTTCCCACTTTTTTCTCTTGGTTGGTACTAGGCAGATCGGTTCGATCAACTGAACTCCAAGTCTACTATAGTAAGTCCATCACCAACTAACTAGGGTTTCCCAGCGAATCCTCCCCAATCCCAACATAGCTCCCCTGACCAACATTTCACTTCTCAAATTTCAATTCTTCAAGTTCATGATTCCTTACTAATTAATCAAAAGTATTTGCAGTAATAAAAATATAAATTGAATTCTAAATACACTATTAGCTAATGCTTTTTTAAATTGAATTGAAAATGTACACTCTTAGCTAATGTTTTTTTAAAATTGGATTGAAAATACACTCTTAGCTAATGCAAGATCTTTCCAAACTAGGTAAACAAATTTGATAAGGTTTGTGTTAGTTATCAAACTAGACTAAGCATTAAGGCTTAACCAACTACTATATTTCTATGTTTTTAGGGATCCACTGTCCTTGTTTATTGTGCTCAATATTGAGTAGTTGGAACCACCTCATTTATTGCAATTGATTACTCACATGTGTTGTTATTAACCTACTTGCATTGTTACTATCTTCTTTATATATATTCATCTCTATCTTCTTATCGTTTACCATGAAATGTAAGCACCACACTAATTATCCCATATCCACTATGTTCTTTTTCTTTCTTTACTTCTACTCTTTAAATAAGAAATCATATGTATGGTTTTGGGTCTAATCCAAGCTTGAGTTCATTCAGTTGTTCATCTAGTTCCATTGGGATACACGTTTGTTGGTAAAGGGTACCCTTGATTATACTACACCTAATTCTACACCTGCAATGATAACATGTGGAAAATATTCATGAGATTTTTATTAGTGGGATTCCCAATGGCATCCAACTTGAGGTTTTGAGGCTAATTTTTGTATCATCCATCATTATTTATATGCTACTTTGAAAAAGGTAAGGGTTTTGTGCTCTACAGCTTTTACAATCATTATTACCCCTAAGGTAGTAGAATAATGATGTGCTATGGATCCTTTCTTTCAATGTAACGATAAGTTGTCCCAAGGGCATAACTGAACAATTTAGCGTCTTCATAAATAATACCAATTAAACTAGAGGTACTCACAAACTCCATGATTGCACTCATTGGTGTTATCACTCCATAGACATTATGTGTGGAAGGATACAAGAAGTGGAGAGGTATGGTTCTCAATTATTCTAGAATCACCCATAAGTTCAATGACTCTAATTTAGATTTGAAATTAATCAATTGATTTGAACACAATTTCTAAGTCATGATTTCAATTCTCATACAATTTCTTGTGGAGCCTTATGTCACATTGGCAAACTCAAAAACTTTGATTATCTAATTTTCAACCTCATGTATTCTATTTGGTTATGTGGCATTAGTGTTGATATTGGTGTCCAATGGAATTGCACTCTTAGGACAAGTTCTACAAATTTCATTACATATTCCTATAGTTCCAACAATATGGCTACACTCGTACACGCAATGGGATGAGTAGCCCTCCCAATAAAGTGATCTCTTCTAATAGGATGGAAATTACTTAGAAAAGGGTTTAGGGGGCCAATGCCCATATCTATAAAATTTTAATTGATGGTCCTTTTGACGTTCCTTAATTACAATTGAAAACAATTGTGGATAAGCATTATCAAGTATTTCAAATGCCTCCTTTGGGAATTCCTCCATCTTTTGAACATGACCACAATGTCACCTTGCTTCCAATGAGCATTCCTCTCAATCTAAGTCCATACTACCATCCTTACTAGTATAAATGTGAGATTGACACTTGGTTCAAGAATTCTTGGATGCAAGAGTCATTCAACCAAGTAACAAGGCCTTATTTGCACCTATCATCTTCGTACAAAAGCAATAAGAACCAAGGTGGTTGTGTATTGATTACAGTGAATTGAATAGAACTACAGTGGAAGACGAGTTTCCCATTCCCATAATTGATGTGATACTAGATGAAATCCATGGGGATGTCTATTTATCTAAAATTGATCTTTTTTTTTCTTATATCAAATTTGAATCCAAGAAGAACTATTTGCAAAACAACCTTCCAAATCAATGAAGGTCACTATGAGTTCATCATTATGCCATTTGGATTGAATAATAATACCTTTACTATTTAGAGCCTCATGAATAATTTTGTTTTGAAATATCACTTGTGGAGGTACATTCTAGAATTTTTATGACATTTTGAATTGCAATAAGACCTATACCATCATACATCTCATTCAGATAAAGTTCTTCAAATATTCCAAGAGAATCGATTATACACTAAGAAATCTAAGTGTACATTTGGTTAGAAATTGTTGGAACATAATTCCCATATAGACCTTGGTTAATAATCCTTGCATAAGGTTCCAAGTGTTTAATGTAAGTTGTTCCATGGTTTGGCTTCATAGTGCATAGCATAGGGGTTTTGTCCACATATTAAACTAGTGGTTTGTTATTATAGACAAGTTTATCCATAAGTGTGCTCATTTACTTATTATGGAGAGTCAAAGGCGCCCTACTTAATGCACTTAATGATGCAAATTCACCACTTCCCTGTTTTATGGGATAAGGTTGGACCAAGGGCGCTTATGCATTGGAAATGGTCAAATTGCTCATTAATGGCCACTACCAAAGCCCTAAACCACCTAATTCACCCTCATAATTATTCCATCCACATTTATTGACTTTACTAACTTCCTCATGGTCCTCATATGTTCATTGGACCTCATTATGGTCCAATACAGGAGTTACACTTGGCACAATGTAATAGATTGGGGGAATTACTCTGGACTAAGCCTAGCATTAATGTGAGCTGCTCAACTCACCACTAAGCCTCTCGATTTTTTCTCTTGAGAGCATCTATATATTGTGTACATGTTGTTGAATAATAATGGAATGGAAGATCAATCCACATGAGTGTTTTTCTCTTGTGTTTTGCTTCATATTTTCTTCATATTTCTTCTATTTTCTTGTCAATGTTTGGTAAATTCTAAGTGAAGCTTGTTTTAGTAATCTAGATCAACCTATGACACATATAGAATTTTACATTGTATCAGAGAACCATAGGGGATCTTATTCATGCCTCCAAAATAGATTTCCAAGTGTGTGTTTTGTAGGTGCCTACAACAACTTCATTATGGATTCAAAAGTTGTTCCTCTCCTCTCTCCATCCAACTATTTTGAATGAAAAGAAAAGATGTGTGCATATATCAAGAGAAAATGTCTCTTTGATGTGTCCATTGGTGTTGTGAGCAAGCCATAATATTATGAAGAGAAGTGTGATTGGATCAATGATTGTGATAGAGCGTATGGAACTATGTGTCTAGATATACCTCCTAGAATGCAATATCTCATTGATTCAGTTGAGTACCCATTTGAGCTTTGGAGAAATCTAGAAAAATCTCTTGGCATGCATAAATAAGATATTAGCTATATGGAGAGCAAGCAAATGGACACCTCCTCATGTGTTGTCCCTCCAAAGGTCTCGTCCTCATGCATTTCTCAAGAAGTTGTTCAAATTGAAGAAGAAGAAGAAGATACAGATTCAACAAATGATCCAGCTCAACTTTCTTCCTCTGTGGCTTCCTCTATTTTCCATGAACTTGTTTTTCATGAAGATAAAATACAAGCTCCTACCATCAATATTGTTGAAGAGATGTCTCTCCATTCCACTTCTTTCTCCTCTATGTTTTCTATTACGAATGTTGAAGATGGGTTGCTGATTGGTGATCATAGTGAGCCTTCTCTAGAATAGGTTATTTCTTCATATGAGAGTATTGGTTCGAAAGATGGCCAAGGAGAACTTTGGAATTCAAGTGAATATCTCTCATTTCTTCACACTCTTTTTATTCCTATGTATTCCTACACCATGACTAGCATAATTTCATCAAGTTCACTTGAAGATGGAGAAGCCTTAGCCACCACATTGGCACATTTTGGATTCTTGTTCCTTTTTCTTGGAGCTGATTACAACTCTCATTGTTTGAAGTTGATGCCTTAGGAGCCTTATGATTCGCTTGGGTTCACTTATTCTCAAGCATCTCAAGTCTCTTTTGGACCTGGCACCCTGGTTGGTTCGAAGATCAAGTCTGAAGAGCAGCCTTCACTCTACTATAAGTGTTAATCATTTGTTCTACATGGTTTCAGTTTCCATCATGTAGTTGTACATGTACATGATCTAGTTGAGCACATTCCTCTTCTTCCCAAGAAGAAGGTTCCTCTAGACATATGTACAATTTCACACCTACTTGTGTTTTGGAGTAGTTTATTTTTGGTGTATTTCATGTCCATTTTAGAGGGAGGATTTTCCCCAAGTAGTTTTTCCTCTTTCCTCACTTACATGGATTAATAAATTGTAAAGGGTGACCATAAGCCTTTGTTTCTTGGGCCTTCAAAATAATTTTCATTGCTCGCAACCATTTTGGCTTGAGGAGGGGGGGTTGAAACATAATTCCCATGTAGACCTTGGTTAATAATTCTTGCATAAGGTTCCAAGTGTTTAATGTAAGTTGTTCCATGGTTTGGCTTCATAGTGTATAGTCAAGGGGGTTTGTCCACATATTAGACTAGTGGTTTGTCATTATAGCCAAGTTAGTCCACAAGTGTGCTCATTTCCTTATTCTGGGGAGTTAAAGGTTCCCTACTTAATTCATTTAATGAGGCAGGCGCACCACTTCCTTGTTTTATGGGATAAGGTTGGACCAAGGGTGCTTATGCACTGGAAATGGTCAAATTGCTCATTAATGGCCACTACCAAAGCCCTAAACCACCTAATTCACACTCATAATGATTCCATCCACATTTATTGACTTTCCTAACTTCCTGATGGTCCTCATAGTTTCATTGGACCTCATTATGGCCCAATACATGAGTTACACATGGCATAGTGTCATAAATTGGGGGAATTACTGCACTAAGCCTAGCATTAATGTGAGCTACTCAAATCACCACTAAGCCTTTCGATTTTGTCTCTTGAGAGCATCTATATACTGTACACATGTTGTTGAATAATAATAAAATAGAAGACCAATCCACATGACTGTTTTTCTCTTGTGTTCTGCTTCATATTTATTCTATTTTCCTATTAATGTTTGGTAAATTCTAAGTGAAGCTTGCTCCAGTAATCTAGATCCACCTGTGACACATATAGAATTTAACAGAAATACCATAAATACTTAGGGCATGTTATTTCTCAATAAGGGGCCAAATTTGATGTACACAAAATATTGAAGCCATTACATGACCCATCCCTCTTAATATTACAGGGTTAAAGGCTTTTTAGTCTTCACTACATACTACATAACATTTGTTCACAAGTATACCAAAATTGGAGTGCCCTTCATAACCCTTCTAATGAGGCCACTCGTGCTTTTTTGGCTTTGAAGAAACCTTTGACATGTACACCTATTTTGGCCAATCCAAATTTGATTAAGGTATTCATCATTGAATGTTATGCATCACAAACAAGACTTGGTGTGATCTTAGTATAGGAGGATATACCCATTTCCTTTGAAATTGAAGAATTAAAAGAAAGATATTGTGCAAAATCTACATATGAGTGGGAAATGTTTTCCATCTTGGATGTAGTAAAGAAATGACATCAATTTCTACTAAAAGAGTCCATTTTTTTTTTAAATGACACATGTCAACTCTAGGATGAACACTAAAAGAGTTACACATCTCAGCACTAGGCTCTAGAATGAGCCTCTTCGATACAATAACACCTAAAAAAATCATAATAACATATTGTTATGTCGAAATTTCTTACATGTTAAAACTCCCCAACCAATCAACCCAACCCATGTGTGTGTGTGTGTGTGTATATATATATATATAATCATGTGGATCCCATTGTAAAGATATCATTTGCCTCAAACAAATTTTAGCCTAGCCTAACCTGCTTTGGCTGCCCCAGATGAAAGTGACCTAAAACTGGTTTTTTATTTCATGACCCAATATAAAAGTTTAGGGCACACACATGCAGTGATGTCAATATCCAACAAGTTGGAGCTATTGGAGGCATGTGTTATTGTTTTTTGTGCTATTGAGATGATTGGTGGTGGGATTTAGTTGAGTTTAGTGATTTGCCGATATAAGTTTGGGTATGTGGGCAACCTCCAGATTCAGTAAGCTTCATTTGGGTGATATCACTCGATGTGTGTACTCTTGTACAAAGAACCAAGAAAATTATTGTTTAGACATTCTAGGAGGGGTTCGTTCTATTATAATAGAGCAGAAATAGTTTAGCATTATTTAGGAATTCTCGAAGAGGATTCCTGTTGTTTTAGTAGCCGGGAAAGATTTTGTATCTGTAGTTAAAGATTCAACAAGATTCTCGAGTTGGGAGCACTCATTGGGATGAGAAAAATAGGTTAGATCCTTAGTTGAGTTCTTCCAAGAAGCAAAATGAGACACTAATTGGTTCTCCAGTTAGATTTGCAAAACCCACCTATCGGATTGGAATGGAGCATTCATAGAGATATACTTGTGTCACAAACCATTCCCACGGCACAAAACACATATATACTCATTGCAGTATGGAGAATGAAATTGTGCAATATCCTTCTCATGTTCAAAAATTGGAACTTCAAGAACAACAAATATGCGATGTTGAATCGCCATGTCAGAGCCATTCAGACGTTCCAATGTTTCCTCGAAAATCTCCTTGAGTGCAATACCTGAGAAGAGGTTTGCACCTCGGGAGATTTGATCCCTCTCGGCGCTTGATAGAGCCTAGGATTTCGATCTAGGCTGGTTTAAGTCTTGGGCGGTGACACAAAACTGGAGTTTGATCGGCATTGTAAGGAATAGGTTAAGTTGAAAACACATATACATTTACGAGGATTATCATAATGTAAGTAATAAGTATTTAGGATTGAGTAAATTGTTAAACTGAAAAATAGAGAAAATTCACCCAACTTTTTTTTTCGATTCTCTTTTTGTTGATCCGTGTTTTGTTTTTTTTGTTCTTCTCCTTCTTCTGCCGTCATTTCGTCATTTTGTACATTTTTATTTATTTGTTGTTCTGCGAACTGATTTTCTTTGTTCTTCCAATTGCTTCAACTCTCTCTCTCGATATGTTTTTTGTCGATCAACGTTTCATTTTCTTTGTTCTTCTCCTTCTTTTGCTATCAATTTGCCTAACTTTTGTTTTCAATTTTCTTTTTGTTGAACTGCATTTTGTTTTGTTCGTTCTTCTACTATCAATTCATCTAACTTTCTTTTTCGATATTGTTTTTATCGATCTGCATTTCATTTTCTTCATTCTTCTCGTTCTTCTGCTGTCATTTCGTCCAACTTCCTTTTTTGAAATTCTTTTTGTTCTTATGCTTTTCGTTTCAAGTCTTCTTCTCATTATTTTGTTGTCATTTCGTAAGATTTTCTTCCTTGATATGTTTTACGACATTCGACGTTCTTTATTTTTGGTTCTTCGGTAGTTTGTCTCATAGCATCTTCCGCATGCAGATCTGTCATTTCTAGTTTAGAATCTATATCAAAAAAGTCAAACATTGACATATACACTGAAATTTATGCATCAATGAAATCCACACTAAGATTTATGCATCCAAGAAATCTACACTGAAATCAATGCATCCATGGTATACACTGAAATCTATGCGTCCATACACTATAATCTATGCGTCCATACACTGAAATCAATGCATCCACAGAATAACATCTACTCTGAAAAAATGCAATAAAAACCCCATACACTAAAATCTATGCATCCATACACTGAAATCAATTCGTCCACAAAATAACATCTGCACTGAAAAGTATGCAATAAAAACCCCATACACTGAAATCTATGCGTCCATGCACTTAAATCTATGCATCTATTACGAATGTTGAAGATGGGTTGCTAATTGGTGATCATAGTGAGCCTTCTCTCGAATAGGTTCTTTCTTCATATGAGAGTATTGGTTCGAAAGATGGCCAAGGAGAACTTTGGAATTCAAGTGAATATCTCTCATTTCTTCACATTCTTTTTATTCCTATGTATTCCTACACCATGACTAGCATAATTTCATCAAGTTCACTTGAAGATGGAGAAGCCTTAACCACCAAATTGGCACATTTGGGATTCTTGTTCCTTTTTCTTGGAGCTTATTACAATGCTCATTGTTTGAAGTTGATGCTTTAGGAGCCTTATGATTCGCTTGGGTTCACTTCTTCTCAAGCATCTCAAGTCTCTTTTGGACCTAGCACCCTGGTTGGTTCGAAGATCAAGTCTGAAGAGAAACCTTCACTCTACTATAAGTGTTAATCATTTGTTCTACATGGCTTCAGTTTCCATCATGTAGCTATACATGTACATGATCTAGTTGAGCACATTCCTCTTCTTCCCAAGAAGAAGGTTCCTCCAGACATATGTACAAGTTCACACTTACTTGTGTTTTGGAGTAGTTTATTTTTGGTGTATTTCATGTCCATTTTAGAGGGAGGATTTTCCCCAAGTAGTTTTTCCTCTTTCCTCACTTACATGGATTAATAAATTGTAAAGGGTGACCATAAGCCTTTGTTTTTTGGGCCCTCATAATAATTTTCATTGCTCAAAACCATTTTGGCTTGAGGGGGAGTGTTGAAACATAATTCCCATGTAGACTTTGGTTAATAATTCTTGCTAAGGTTCCAAGTGTTTAATGTAAGTTGTTCCATGGTTTGGCTTCATAGTGCCTAGTCTAGGGGGTTTGTCCACATATTAGACTAGTGTTTTGTCATTATAGCCAAGTTAGTCCATAAGTGTGCTCATTTCCTTATTCTGGGGAGTTAAAGGTTCCCTAATTAATTCATTTAATGAGGCAGGCTCACCACTTCCTTGTTTTATGGGATAAGGTTGGACCAAGGGCGCTTATGCACTGGAAATGGTCAAATTGCTCATTAATGGCCACTACCAAAGCCCTAAACCACCTAATTCACACTCATAATGATTCCATCCACATTTATTGACTTGCCTAACTTCCTCATGGTCTTCATAGGTTCATTGGACCTCATTATAGCCCAATACACGAGTTACACTTGGCACAGTGTCATAAATTGGGGGAATTACTCCACTAAGCCTAGCATTAATGTGAGCTACTCAAATCACCACTAAGCCTCTCAATTTTGTCTCTTGAGAGCATCTATATATTGTACACATGTTGTTGAATAATAATAAAATAGAATACCAATCCACATGACTGTTTTTCTCTTGTGTTCTGCTTCATATTTATTCTATTTTCCTATTAATGTTTGGTAAATTCTAAGTGAAGCTTGCTCCAGTAATCTAGATCCACCTGTGACACATATAGAATTTGACAAAAATACCATAAATACTTAGGGCATGTTATTTCTCAATAAGGGGCCAAATTTGATGTACACAAAATATTGAAGCCATTACATGACCCATCCCTCTTAATATTACAGGGTTAAAGGCTTTTTAGTCTTCACTACATACTACATAACGTTTGTTCACAAGTATACCAAAATTGGAGTGCCCTTCATAACCCTTCTAATGAGGCCACTCGTGCTTTTTTTGCTTTGAAGAAACCTTTGACATGTACACCTATTTTGGCCAATCCAAATTTGATTAAGGTATTCATCATTGAATGTTATGCGTCACAAACAAGACTTGGTGTGATCTTAGTATAGGAGGATAGACCCATTTCCTTTGAAATTAAAGAATTAAAAGAAAGATATTGTGCAAAATCTACATATGAGTGGGAAATTTTTTCCATCTTGGATGTAGTAAAGAAATGACATCAATTTCTACTAAGCAAGCATTTCTAGGTTTAGACTTATCATTCTATCCTTAGTTCTTTTGGGACAAAAGAGCGTATTTTTAAGAGTAGAAAAAGTGGATATACAAAATGCAAGGTTATGATTTGTAAGACATGTCAAGAAAAGAAAGGAGATCATTGCCTCTAATTCCCTCTCATGAAAACATGTAGATACACCCCATGTACTGCACTTTTTTCATCCTAGATGGATAAGGCGAAGAAGGAGTGGTATGCTAACCCATCCACAAAACATTTGATACACCAAGTTCTGCTTTACACATCAGAGCATTACATTTAGGAACTTGACATTTTGAGGTATATTTGTGCCCAAATCCTAGTTTCAAAAACCTTTATTTAGTTGCATGCCTTTTAGCTTTTGAGAAACATATTATAAACTCAAAAGCTTCTTCTTTTAGAATGACCTGAAGAGTAATATTAGTAAGTTTGTCTCGAAGTATGGGATTTCCCAATGTAATAAAAGAAAAATTGTCAAACCTCATCATCCACTTCAACCTTTATACCAAATCAACATGGGAGGAAATTGGAATGGATTTTATATCAAACGAAAAGGAAAAGATTCCATCTTTTCCATTGTTGATAAACTTATGAAACATGCCCATTTCTCATTTGTTTAGTCAACTTCAAAAGTTATCCAAACTACAAAGGTTTTTCTTAAGGGTACCATAGAGTTCATAGCTACCTAAAGGTGAAGGTGTATGTCTTTCAAAACGATCATAATTTCAATCGTAATTTCTAGAAATAGGTTTTAACGCTCTAGGACACAAGCTATGATGTCAACTTAACATCCATAAATGGATGGTAAAATGAGGTTTGGAATAATTGAGTGAAGTTAATTTAGAAAGATGCAATCATATAGTAGTGCAATTATATATTTGGATGGTTGTTAGTAACATAGATCCATATTAAACCCAAATGTATCAAGCACCGAAAGGGACCCAATTTATTGAAGTGTATTTTTTTTAATTACTTTTTATTTGCTTTGAATCACTTTCTATTTTTAATAATAAATCAATCTTAAAATTAAAATTGGATATATCAAAGAGGATCCAATTTCATGAATTTTTTTAATTACTTTCTATTTTTGGTAATAAATCAATCTTAAAATTAAAATTGGATATATCAAAGAGGATCCAATTTCTTGTGTAAATTTTTACACATAAAGAAAAAATTTACACCTCAAGAAATTGGATTCCTCTAGGTGCTTGATAGATATAGATCTATGTTGGTTTTTATTTTATGAGCCAAAATGAGTTACATAATGTTACGTGACATCTCCCCCATATTGTGTTGTAAAACACCTCACTACTTTACATACACAAGCATAGATCCATCTTAAAAGGGGCTACCAAAAGCCTAGAGGAATCAAATCTCCATAGGTGCAAACCCCTCCTTTTTAGAGTGTAAATGTTATGAAGCTTTTAATTTATCTAATTTGTGTTGTTTTATATATATTTCGTTGTAAATATTTTAAATCTAATTTGAGTCACATGTTATTTTTTATAATATTTTATTATTTTTTTAAAATGACACATGTCAACTCTAGGATGAGCACTAAAAGAGTTACACATCTCGGCACTAGGCTCTAGAATGAGCCTCTTCAATACAATAACACCTAAAAAATCATAATAACATATTGTTATATCGAAATTTCTTACATATTAAAACTCCCCAACCAATCAACCCAACCCCTGTGTGTGTGTGTGTATATATATATATATAATCATGTGGATCCCATTGTAGAGATATCATTTGCCTCAAACAAATGTTAGCCTAGCCTAACCAACTCTGGTTGCCCTGGATGAAAGTGACCTAAAACTGGTTTTTTATTTTACGACCCAATATAAAATTTTAGGGCACACGCATGCAATGACGTTAATCTCCAACAAGTTGAAGTTGTTGGAGGCATGTGTTATTGTTTTTTGTGCTATTGAGATGATTGGTGGTGGGATTCAGTTGAGTTTAGTGATTTGTCGATATAAGTTTGGGTATCTGGGCAACCTCCAGATTTAACAAGCTTCATTTGGGTGATATCACTACTTGTGTTTACTCTTGTACAAAGAAGTAGGCAACTTATTGTTCAGACATTCTAGGAGGGGTTCGTGCTGTTATAATAGAGTAGAAGTCGTTTAGCATTATTTAGGAATTCTTAGACAGGATTCCTGCTGTTTTAGCAGCCAGGAAAGAGTTTGTACAACTCTAGTTGAAGATTCAACAAGATTCTCGAGTTGGGAGCACTCATTGGGATGAGAAAAACAGGTTAGATCCTTAGTTGAGTTCTTCCAAGAAGCAAAATGAGACACTAATTGGTTCTCCAGTTAAATTTGCAAAACCCACCTATCGGATTGGAATGGAGCATTCATAGAGCTATACTTGTGTCACAAACCATGCCCATGGCACAAAACACATATATACTAATTGCAATATGGAGAATGAAATTGTGCAATATCCTTCTCATGTTCAAAAATTGGAACTTCAAGAACAACAAATATGGGATGTTGAATCACCACGTCGGAGCCATTCAAACGTTCCAGTGTTTCCTCGAAAATCTCCTTGAGTGCAATACCTGAGAAGAGGTTTGCACCTCGGGAGATTTGATCCCTCTTAGCGCTTGATAGATCCTAGGATTTGGATCTAGACTGGTTCCAGTCGTGGGCAGTGACACAAAACTGAGTTTGATTAGCATTGTAAGGAATAGGCTAAGTTGAAAACACATATACATTTTCAAGGATTATCATAATGTAAGTAATAAGTATTTAGGATTGAGTAAATTGTTAAACTGGAAAATAGAGAAAATTCACCCAACTTTTTGTTGATCCGGGTTTTGTTTTGTTTGTTCTTCTCCTTCTTCTGTCGTCATTTCGTACATTTTTATTTATTTGTTGTTCTGCGAATTGATTTTCTGTGTTCTTCCAATTGCTTCAACTTTCTCTCTAAATACGTTCTTTGTCGATCAATGTTTTGTTTTCTTTGTTCTTCTCCTTCTTCTGCTGTCAAGTCGCCTAACTTTTTTTTTCGATTTTCTTTTTGTTGAACTACATTTTGTTTTGTTCATTCTTCTGCTATCAATTCATCTAACTTTCTTTTTCGATATTGTTTTTGTCGATCTGCGTTTCATTTTCTTCGTTCTTTTCGTTCTTCTGCTGTCATTTCGTCCAACTTCCTTTTTTGAAATTCTTATTGTTCTTCTGCTTTTTGTTTCAAGTCTTCTTCTCGTTCTTTTGTTGTCATTTCATAAGATTTTATTCCTTGATATGTTTTACGACGTTCGATGTTCTGTATTTTTGGTTCTTCGCCAGTTTGTCTCATAGCATCTTCCGCATGCAGATTTGTCATTTCTAGTTTAGAGTCTATATCAAAAAAGTCAAACATTGACATATACACTGAAATTTATGCATCGATGAAATCCACACTAAGATTTATGCATCCAAGAAATCTACAAAGAAATCAATGCATCCATGGTATACACTAAAATCTATGCATCCATACACTGTAATCTATGCGTCCACACACTGAAATCAATGCATCCACAGAATAACATCTACACTGAAAAATATGCAATGAAAACCCCATACAGTGAAATCTATGCAAAACCCCATACATTGAAATCTATGCAAGTATAAAACTCACTTTACATGATAATGAAATTCAATATATTTACGAAATTCTATATTTTAAAAGAAAAAGGTACAAGATCTCGGAGGATTGAACCTTGGACCTTAAGGCCCATTACCACAACACCCTTACCACTATACCACATGTAGTTCTTATTATACACAGTAAAGAACTTTTTACTTATATGTAAATATTAATATATATTTTAATTTTAATTTTAATTTAAATTAAATGTTAATTTAAATTTAAATTAAATGTTAATTTAATTTTAAATATAACTTTATGTAGTTAAAAATAGAACAATTTAAACATTGTTTTTTAAATATAATTTCATGTAGTTTAAAATAAAATAATTTAAACGTTTTTTTTTATTTTTTTAACATAGTAAAATAAGAGTTAAATATTTTATTTTTATTTTTTTAACATAGTTATTTTTACTTAAGAGTTAAATGTCAACATTTTAACTCTTAAGTATGATCCCTAATCTTAGGGGTGCAATGGATGTCTATCCCTGATTTGATTTAGCCTAAAGAATTTTAATTTAATAAGTAAAAATTAAAAAATTTAACCTAATATTTCTTATTATACATAGTAAAGAACTTATTTACTTATATGTAAATATTAATATATATTTTAATTTAAATTAAGTGTTAATTTAATTTTAAATATAATTTCATGTAGTTCAAAATAGAACAATATAAAACTTGTTTATTTTTTATTTTTTAACATAGTAAAATAAGAGTTAAATAGTTTTTTTTAATTTTTTATTTTTAACATAGCTATTTTTACTTAAGAGTTAAGTGTTAACATTTTAACTCTAAGTATGATCCCTAATCCTACTCGTGCAATATATGTGTCCCTCATTTGATTTTCTCTTATTAATTTTAATTTAATAAGTTAAAATTAAAAAATTTAAATTGTCGTTTAATTTTAATATGTTAAAAATAGTTTAATTTTAAAATAAAAGATAATTTAAAATATATTATAAAGCTAATTTGTTAATATTTGAAAATAGATTTTAATTTTACTATGTTAAAAAAAAATTAAACATTGTTTTTTTATTTTTAAACATTAAAATTTTTTAAAAATAATTTAAAAAATGATCTGCCCACTCTTTGTCTTTGTTGGTTCCCTCTCTTTGCTTCCGTATATTATATACTATTTGTTTTTTAATTTTAATTATTGGCCGACATAATATTTTTTTTATTATTATTTTGTGTTAAAGACAAATGGTATTTATAGCTAATCCACAAACACGATTCACAAAATCTCCCTCACACTAAACTATAAAGCGCTCATTTGATTCAAACAAATTTTAGCCTAGCCTAACCGGCTCTAACCGGCTCTGGCTGCCCCGGATGAAAGTGACCTAAAACCGGTTTTATATTTTACGACCCAATATAAAATTTTAGGGCACGCGCATGCAGTGACGTCAATCTCCAACACGTTGGAGCTGTTGGAGGAATGCGTTATTGTTTTTTGTGCTATTGGATGATTGGTGGTGGGATTCAGTTGAGTTTAGTGATTTGCCGATATAAGTTTGGGTATGTGGGCAACCTCCAGATTCAGCAAGCTTCATTTGGGTGATATCACTGGTTGTGTGTACTCTTGTACAAAGAAGCAGGCAACTTATTGTTCAGACATTCTAGGAGGGGTTCGTGCTGTTATAATAGAGCAGAAGTCGTTTAGCATTATTTAGGAATTCTCGGAGAGGATTCCTGCTGTTTTAGCAGCGGAGAAAGAGTTTGTAGCTCTAGTTGAAGATTCAACAAGATTGATCTGGAGTTGGGAGCACTCATTGGGATGAAAAAAACCGGTTAGATCCTCAGTTGAGTTCTTCGAAGGAGCAAATAATACACTAATTGGTTCTCCAGTTAAATTTGCAAAACCCACCTGTCGGATTGGAATGGAGCATTCAGAGAGCTATACTTGTGTCACAAACCATGCCCATGGCACAAAACACATATATATTCATTGCAGTATGGAGAACGAAATTGTGCAATCTCCTGTTCATGTTCCAAAATTGGAACGTCAAGAACAACAAATATGGGATGTTGAATCGCCACGTCGGAGCCATTCAAACGTTCCAGTGTTTCCTGTTGCCGATTTTCTCACTGCTTGCTATCTATGTAAAAGGCAGTTGAACCATGAGAAGGACATCTACATGTACAGGTCTGTTAAAATTATTATACCACGACTTTTCTGTCAGAAATTGCTTTAAAGCTTGGAGAATCACACTAAAATTTTGTTATAGTTTAGGCCAATGGTTCTCTTCAGTTTGCACTGATGTATCTAAAAATCCTATTCAGTTCATCTAGAATCTTGAAAATGAGAGAGCTCGTCCACTTATTGTGTTTTCAATAACTCCTTGAGCTTTTATGTGCGTCCATGATTTGTAAAACTAGGGTTTGAAATTTTTCTCATTCTTTGCTTGCTGTTTATTGCAGAGGTGACAAAGCATTCTGCAGCATGGAATGCCGTTACCAACAGATTATTATGGATGATGCAATGGTTTTACCAACAGATTTTGATGGATGAACAAATGGAAACTGTTCATTATCCTTCCTGCGAACAAGGAATGCTGTTTCAATGTATGTATTGTTTTCATCTAAGGAGCTTTCGGAAAATACACACCCATTTGTGTTTTTTTGTGAATATTGCAACATGTTTGTAAGTTCAAACCCCTTGTAAATTTTCACGGACTATGTACGCAGTACAGTGACGAAGCCCAAAAGCTTCCCATTAATGTACATAACTACTGCAGTTGCACCTTATAGCAGAGAAATCTGATGTTGTCCGCCAAACTGCACATCAGCAGCAGAAATCTTTTGAAAGCTGTTTCCCTCACTGGAAAGTGGGGAGAGGTGTGGCCTTGGGGGCAAGCAATGAGCCAGGTACTGTTACCTGAATCCCAGCTCCAGCTCCTCCGTTTAGGCAAACTCCTAACGAAGCCAATAGGGGTAGTCCCTAAAAAAGAGTTGTCTAAGGCTCTTTGTGTGTTTAAATGTTTATTAGATGTTGTGATGCGGATAGGTGTTATTTAGGAGTTTTTTGAATGAGAAACAATATAACATTTAAATGTAAAACAAGATAGCGCAATCCACGTTACAAACACAAGATGAGAGATACACTTGATGGTCAAAAGAGCCAAGGCAAACTTATTATTCAACACATTTGTTCTTCTGCTTAGTTATGATGGCTAAAATTCTTGGTTATGATGGCTGAAAGGAAAATGCTCTTATATGGCTTTATATGGCTTTCCTGATACTTTTTGATGTGTTTTTAACATACTGTGCTTCGAAATGTTATCACTAAAGGCTGTTACTTGAGCTTATTACATATATTCTCTGCTTTTTGTTGAATTAGTGCAATGGAGAATATGTTTTTTAGTTTTATGCTGTTAGTCCACAGAGAAGATATGTTCAATGTTAGTCCACAGAGAAGATATGTTCAAAGAGAAAATAGGATCAAACCTCCCCAGCCCAGACTTCAATCCATTTTGGACGGGGCAGCAGCAAAGTTAATTACCAATAATTAGGTAGTTTTTTATTACAAAGTTTTAGTGAGGTTACAGTGCATTTTGCAAATGGAACTGGTTAAGGAATATAGTTTTACATCAAACTAAACATTTTTTTTAATAATTAATTTTTTTTAAGGTTTTAGACCTGCAAGTTGGTATGAGTGGCATTAATTATTATTAAATATTTTTTTATCAATTAAAAAATAAAAAAGTTGATAAATTATAAGTAGCTTTTAAGGGTCAGATAAATTTCTATCATGGATGTGTTTTCAATAAAAGTTTATACCCGAAACCTATTTTGAAATTGAAATTTGTTTGATAAATCCACATAAGTGATTGGGTAAATGGTCAACAATTCGCCGATATCACTGCGATATTCATGTTGGATGACATTTTCAGATTCTTGATCCAAACATTAAACCCATCATATACCATATTTAGGACACTACTATTATGAACTTTATAATGCAGAGTGAAAGGTAAAATCTACTTCCCAAATCTACTTCTCACATACTAGACTAGATGCCTGGAAGGTAACAATAACCACCAGTGTTGGAATTTGGTTTTCATTATACCTGTAGTATTTTTTTTTTATGTTTTAAGTTTTTGTATAACTAGTTGGAAAACGTAAATAAATAAATAAGGAAGCATAAATAAACAAAAAATGGTTTTATAATTTCCCACAATTATGCATATAGGTAAGAGTTATCATAAAATGGTTTTAAAATTATTTTGTTTGTAAAATTGTTATCATAAAATGGAGGTAGGAGTTAAATTACATTTGAATTGAATCAATATACCCACTTGAAAGCTATATATCTATATGCTAGTCATTATTGTTATAAAAGATGCTTGAGTCTTTGAAAATATATGGCACATGTAATCATAATCCATATTTTTTTAAATAGACTCAAGCCTTTGTAAATCGAATCATTATAAATAATGAATGTAAGACTCTACAAAATATAGCTCTATATGCCTTTTTTTGTATGTATTGTTTATTTTACAAATTGGATAGGCAATTTTCATTCCAAATGTTGCACACAGATTTCATGTCTCTCAACCCCTTATTTAGTACTTGCCTTCATTTAAATTCCGCATCCCTCATTGAAATTGAACCATGAGAGAAATATAAGAGATGTTCATTTCAATTTCAATGGGAGTTGGAGAATTAACCAATACTCTTCGAGTCCAAATCTATATACACATGCAAAAAAATAGTGCAAGAATTACCTCTATAATGCGAATAACTCTCAACCTTTGTCTTCAAGGCGCTCCAACTCCCAACTTCCAACTCCCAAAGTTGTTCCATCATGTTAATATAATCAATGAGCATTGAACACTGAAATTTGTAGACTTGTAGACTATAGACGCCCATTTCACTAATAAAAAAATATGAGTTTTCTTGTTTTTAGGAAAATTCAATGCAACTTGCAAAAGGAAAGGCATGGAAATAATTATAATTTAATAGATGTTTCTATTTTTTTAATAAATGTATTCTTTGGAAGTTGGAATTTAGAAAAGTATAGATTAACAAATCAATGCAACTTGCACATGGAAATAATTTTAATTTAATAGATGTTTCTATTTATTTAATGAATGTATGCTTTCGAAATTGGAATTTAGAAAGTATAATTTATATAACATAAATATATTAATACTACTATTAAATTAATAATATTATAACATTTTAGGAATTTTGTTGTCTTTCAAAAATAGTAGTAATATACTGATGGTTTAGAAATTGTATTGCTCTTCAAAATAGGTTTTAGAAATTTTATCACTCTTCACAAAAGACGGTTAGCTAAAATTTTAAACCGTATTTGACGGTCAAAATGCCCCATGATGACCATTTTGCCCGTCAAATTCCATCACTCATAACCACCACCAAACCTAATGCCTCTTGCTTAGGTTGAAGGTAAATGGAACATGGAATTACAAATTGCTTCAATGGAACATGGAATCACAATATCAGGAGTTAAAGCCCTTTGATAAATAATACCAAAAAAAATGGAAAGAATAATTAAGTTGTCTAAAAATTAGACTATTTGGATAAGAGGTGAAGTTGGTATATTTATTTTGCAAAATCCAAATTTATTCATATTTTTCTATTTAAAATCATAAAATTTGATTAAGCTTGAAATTAGTATTTTTTATTTTGCAAAATCTAAATTTAATTTTTTTTGTAATGTTTTTTTATTCGAAATCATAAAACTTTTAAATTACGCTAATAACAACCATATAACATAAGAAAATCAAGAAACACATGCATAAAAGCTCTACAAAATACAAACTGAAGCCATGTGACGTGTCCAACTAGTGAGCACCGACGAGATAAGGAAAGGATCGAGTAAGCCATAAGGACAAACTATATTTAATATTGGACATGCATATTGATCCAAAGCAACTAAGGATTTAATATATGATAGATAGCAATTGATATTGATATTATCTCTTCTCTTCTTTTTTATTTTATTTTATTTGAAGGATGACAAAACTTAAATATTATTCATTAGTCAATTTTGTAACGAGGATATTTATCAAATATAGATTTTGAATTTTGAATATGTTAAGTTGATGTCTTTTTTAATATGACTTTAAATCAAAGTATTATTATTATTTTTTTAATCAATTAAAATTAATTTTAATTCTTATTCCAAAACATTATTATTATTATTATGATTATTATTATCATTATCACTAAAACTAATTTATTTGTTCTTATTATTATTATTTACTTTAATTAATATTTTTAATTTTTAATATTAATTCAAATTTAACTATATCTTATAAAAGAGGTGCTACATTTTTTATCCAAATAATATGGTTATGTATACATTTATTAGATGATATTTAAAAAAATGTGGGAATAAATATTATTATTAATTGAATTGAGAATCCTCTAGAACCCATTATGAAGAGATGTAAAGAAGAAAAAAAAAATGAACCATAAAATAAAAATTAATACTAAAGAAAAAGTAATTTAAAGAATATGATGAAGATTCATAAAATAAATTTTTTAATCAAAATAAAAATTTATTGAAAAATTCATATTAACTCATAAAATAAAAAATAATGATGTGGAACTATTTTTTATTTTTTAATAATGATGCGAATTTATTTTTGTCCACTTTTTTAAATACATAAATATTATTATTATTATTATTATTCTTAAGTTTGATTTTCAATGAAAACATAGTTTAATTATAAGTATCAAAGTACTTGGATTTGAATTAAGTATAAACTAGAGTTCAAAATTCTTTGTAAATGTAGATATTCATATAAATTATAATGACGATCATAATTGTTATTAACATACAAGACCAACTTTGATCTATGAAACCTTAAAAAGGTAAGGATTCACTTGGTTTTCTTTAGAATTTTAATTCTATGTTTGAAAAAAGCATTCTTAAATCACCATAGCTGTGATGAGTTAAAAGGTTAGGAAGGCCACTATTATAACAAATATTTTGAAATTGTGTTTTAATGTGGGTGCATGCAGGACCAACATTATATGAGAAAGCGATTTTCGTTTTCAACCCTCTTAGTATCACAAAGATGATAAATTCTAGTTGATTTTATGTCGTATGCTAGTTAAAAAGAGACATACTTTTGATCTTATAGATTAGGGTTGATCACCTCCTTATAATATCGTAATTTTTTCAAGTATCCTCTAATTCTTTATTGCTTTACAACTTCTCCGTAAATTTAGATGTAATAATACTTTTAATATTATAATTATTCTACAAACTCCCCAATGATTTAGTCAAGACATGGTGCCTTTATGACAACCTTGTTTCATCCATAGGTAATTTTGACTAGATTATGAAGCAATCTTAAGAAGCCCATTGTCTCCCATAGTGTTTATCTTGTTCTTGGACATTAGGTACTTAGTCATAGCCATACTTTCAATGGGGGAAGGACTCACTTTTATAAGCAGGAAAGGATATGGTGTATTTCCTTTAATTTTGAGAATAATGCTATATAAAGAGATTTCAAATTTGTTATACCCTTCTTCATGATTCTCCATAAATTTTGCAACTTAAAACTTCATATCCATATAAGATAACAAGAGTGAAGTTTCTTCTAATCCCGAAGCCAAAGGTCTATTGATTTACAATTGTTTTCATGTTCATAATAGGATTTCCATCCCCCATTAATCCTTATAGTTCCAGTTAAGATTTTGAGGAAGGTAAGTTCTTCAATGCATTGAGTCATGTGGATGGAAACTTGAGCTTGAGCTATGCAATGATTGTTGCTCACCGCCCTAGAAAAACCCTATCGTCTTCCTTCTCCCCGTTCTGACATGATTCCTACTCACGCTCAGGCCTTGGCCTTCCCATGTCCCGTACTGAGGGGGGGTAGCAGTTCCTCCCCCAAAAAACCCTGATGTAGCCATGCAAAAGGTACCAAATGAGCCTTTCAATGAGACTATTGACAATAGAATACTACAACAGGATTCGAAGGAGGCAGAAATGCTCACTCCACTATTGGACGACTCTACTTTGGAAGGGAAAAAGAAAACTAGTACATGCATAACCAAATCGAGGAACTGACCACGCTTAGAGCTTCTCCTAGAGAGGATAAACGGTAGAATCTAATACATGAGAGACCACACACTCATTTGAAAGTTCATTGGTCTTTTTCCAACTAAAAAATCTCTAATGGGTTGGATAGCTACGAAATGGAAGCCAAAATCCCACTTCGATATGCAACTTGGATCCAAGGGATTCTTCACAGTTATTTTTTCAAGGATCGAGGACAAAGACAAAGTCGTGACGGAGGGCCATACCTTTTCAACTCAGCTAGATTGTTCATTCATAACTGGATCGAAAGATTGAATCCAGAAACTGAAGATTTCACATGGGCTATGGTATGGGTTCTCCTATACTCTCTACCTCAATACTATTGGGATGAGGAAACTCTACGAGAAATAGCAAATTCCTTAGGAGAATTTGTCAATATAGCGGATCAAACTAGATCTAACAGGTAAATATCTTATGCAATAATTTGTGTCTATATGCACATAGATCGAGCCCTTCCAGACTCAATTTGCTTAGTGCATGAATATTTAGAATGGATCCATCCAATAGATTATGAGCATGTACCCTTCAGATGTCGTAAATGTCATGAACACAGACATCTCTATATACATTGTCCCCTAAACAAGCCTACTCCATATACAAAGACGGTGCAAGTCATAGATGAGGCGGGTTTCGAGAAAGTACCACCCAGGCATCGCCAAAACCAAAAGAATCCTATAATAAGTAAAATAGATACAACTACCACCAGAAATAGCTTTGATGTGCTCTCAGAGCAACTGGAGGACCCAGAAATATTGCATTCAGAGGAACAAAAAGGTTAAAAAAAACCTCAAGGAATCCCAAGAAGTAGGGAAGGAAAACAAATATGGAATGCCTAAACAACCTTGGAACCAAACTTGTTTAATCAGGGAAATATGCGCAGCTTACTAATTTTTTTCCTTCCCATACTCCTAGTTCTCAAGGAATGTTATCTCCTAGAACATCAGAGACATCAACGGTCTTACCAAACACAGAATGCTTCACAGGAAAATCCCTCAATAATCCTCATTCAAGAAACTAAATGTAGCAGCAGCAACCTAGAGACCCTCATGGCGTGTCTCTGGAAAGGTAGTAAATTAGTATCAGTAGATGAAAATGGAGCTTTGGGAGGTCTTGCACTAATTTGGATCCCCCAAGAGGTAAATCTCACTAACTTTTCAGTCACAAGAAACTCAATTTCGACCTCCTTTCATGTTATAGGAATTAGTTTCTAGGGACGACTCTCCAATGTCTATGGCCCTCAATCCCCGGAGAAAAAAATAAATCTTCTAGATTACCTAGAATTGTACAGGAACAACACCTCCGGCCAACCATTGATCCTAGATGGAGACTTCAATATGATCACCAATCTTCGGGAGAAAAAGGGGGAGCGCAGAACCCTCTCTCAAGAAGATGAAAGATTCAAAAAATCCATTTATAGTAATAGGTTGGTTTATGTGGAAACAACCAATGGAATATTTACTTGGAACAACCGAAGAGGGGGATTCAACTAGATAGCATACAAACTTGACCGCTTTCTAATCTCTGAAGATATAACAGACACTGGCATGAACCTAATCGCCATGGTTCTTCCCTTAGTGGGTTCTGATCATTGGTCAATCAGTCTGAAATGGTAAGGACAAAAAACTTTCTTACAAACTCCATTCATATTTGAGAAGTTCTGGATCTCACACCCTGATTTTCGAGAAACAATTAAAAATTGGTGGATGGGATTCCAAGTTTCAGGTTCATCCAGGATTCTCAGGCTTCAATAGAAGCTCAAACTTCTCAAGCAAAATATGAAAATATTGAATAAGGACACATTTGGCAATATCTTCACAGCCAAAACTACCCTTGATCAGGAAATGAAATCTCTCTAGCAACAGATGATTAACGAGGGTCGCATTGAGGAGAGAAACAAATAGGAGGAAAATATTCAGGCCCAAATAGATGAGTGATGCAGGAAGGAGGATATTCTTTGTAAAAAAAAGTCACGAATCCATTGGTTAAAGGATGGAGAGTGCAATACATATTTCTTCCATCGGTTTACCATACAACACAGAATGCACAACAAAATCAGCACTCTCAAGAAAGTGGATGGAACCAGGGTGTAAATGCATGAGGAAATTGAGCAAGAACTGGTCACCTTTTACAAGGATCTTCTAACTTAAGACACCTAGAACAGACGTGCTTCTATTGACCATGTCGTCACTCATATCCCGGCTATAATAATGGATGAGTAGAATGAAACCATCTTGAAACACATTACCCCTTTGGAGGTTTAAATTGCAGTTTAGAAAATGGTAGAAGGAAAGGCCCGAGGTCTCGATGGATTTACCATTGAATTCTTCCACCATTGTTGGGATCTTCTCAAAGAAGAAATCTGGGATATTGTGGAGGAATCGCACAAGAAACAATGGGTTCTTCTAGCGATCAATGCCACCTTCCTCACTCTCATTCCAAAGGAGGAAAATGCAGCTTCCCTAAGTAAGTATAGATCCATCTCCCTCTGCAACGTCATTTACAAAATCATTTCCATATGTATTGCTATCTGCCTCAAACCTATTCTACCTTCCCTTATCTCCCTGGAGCAAACTGGTTATGTAGAGGGGAGACAAATCCTTGATGGGATTATCCTGGCTCTTGACTTCATTCACTCCCTTAAAACCTCCAAAAAAATAGGCATGCTCCTCAAGCTTGACCTCTCAAAATATTTTGATAAGCTTAGCTGGAACTATATTGAAAGAGTCCTCCTTACCTTTGACTTTTCTCCTTCCTGGACAAGGTGAATCCTTTCCTTGATATCAACCCCCTTCTTTTATGTTTTGGTAAACGATACTCCCTCGGCCACATTTTCTCCTTCCAGAGGAATTCGTCAAGGAGACCCCCTCTCCCCCTTTCTATTTATCTTGATGGAAGAGGGACTAGGATGCATGCTCAAGTATCACTTCTCTAGAGGCCTCTCAAAGGTACTACTCTACATGATAGTCCTCCAATCATGCACCAACAGTTTGTTGATGATAACCTTCTCCTAAGTCACCCCTTTGTGCAACAACCTTGAACCATGAAACACATCTTAAAAATTTTCTCCAATGCCTCAGGAACTTGATTCAACCTCAAAAAATATCACATCTTCTTCTTCAATACTGCAAGCATCACTTAAAGGAATATAGCTAGAATCCCTGGTTTCTCCATTACCTCCCTCGACTCTAAATATTTGGGATCCCCCCTTACAGATTCAACCATCAACACTCTTCCTGGAGAGAATTGCTTGATAAAATGGAATTTAAGCTCTCCTCTTGGACCTTCATGTCTCTCAATCTTGCTAGGTGTCTTATCCTCATTAAGTCTGTTCTTCAAGCTATGCCAATTTACCTTTATTATGTTCTTGCTGCTCCAAAATGGGTCCTAAAATTCATCAGAAGCCTACAACACACATTTCTTTTGGGGGGTGACAAAAATCACTTCTAATGGCCCCTAGTCAAATGGGACAAGGTTTTCATTCCTAAATCAGATGGTGGTTTGGTCCTGAGAGATCTGACCATAACAAACGATATCCTAAGTGTTAAAATATGGTGGAACTAGGTGACAAAAAATTCCACTCCTTGGGCCCAATTCTGGAATTGGATATATGCCCCCAAATAAGACCCATAGGAAAATATTCGCTTTAATATCCCCATACATGGATCTCTTATATGGAATGCAACAAACTCCCAAAGGTACTTGGTCTAGTAGCACAGTTTTTGGGAAATCAGAAATGGGTCCTCTACCCATTTTTGGCAAGATTATTGGCAGCAAATGCCTAGTTTACACTGCCTACTCCAAATTCCATCCATACAAGAATCCATTCTAGCCTCTGAAAATATCTCAGTCAAAGAATACTAGACGGATACTGTGCTGCAAGACTTTCATATCTAGAAGCACCCGAGCCATTGGGGGATATGCATGTTAAGATTTAATATGCTAAGACAGAAAATAGCAGCATTACATTCCATTTCACAATAATAGCATATACAGGATCACTGAAGAAACAACAAGCACAGCATAAACACAAGAGACACATATTTATCCTGGGAAACCCTCATGGGGTAGAAAACCCAGCAAAGCTTCCTCAATATAGATGACCAGCAATATACAAAGATGCAAACCAAAAACATGATCTCCTCCTCCACCATAGCAGACCTCTCCTCCACAAGTGCACTACTCTCAAGTGAGTGAGTGTGTGTAAAATGAGGAATACACCTCCTCTATTTAGACACTACTCCGACTTGTCTTTTACACAAAACATGTAGGCTCGTATTTAACCAATGGGTTAAATACCCCAATACAACTGACTGGGCCGACCCCTCTAGGGTGGTCTAATAACCCTTTGACCCACATAACACACATAGGTCCAACCCCCACTAGGGAATTCTAATAACCCAAGTTACCACATTCCGACGGAGGAATAAACATCTCCGGATATACAATAAGATCTTCACGGAGGAATGAAACATATCCAGAATAATAAAGTACAAATATAATATTCTTTGAAGTTACAATATCTCAACACTCCCCCTTAACGAGAAGGATATTATAATAGCATCTGCACAAGCAAGGAGTCATCAACATCATACATGATACATCTATAAATCATTGGAGGCTTTCTCAACATCATCAGTAACTCAACCAGTTACTGGAACATCTTCAATACTGGAACATCAACATCTTTAGTACTTAGTCTTTATCTTCTGCAGCACTCAAACAGCTACAGCAACATCAATATTTGAATCCTCACGATCGTCAGCATCATCATCACACGATCATCAACATCGTCATCACACGATCAACATTGTCGTCTAGATCAACACGATCAGCATCGTCACATCATCTCGATCTACAACATCTGGTTCATCACAATCTACAGCATCTGGATCATCTTGATCTATAGCATCTGGATCATCACGATCTACAGCATCTGGATCATCTCGATCTATAGCATTTGGATCATCTCGATCTACAACATCTGGATCATCACGATATACAGCATCTGGATCATCTCGATCTATAGCATCTGGATCATCTCGATCTACAATATCTGGATCATCTGGATCATCACGATCTACAGCATTTGGATCATCACGATCTATAGCATCTGGATCATCTCGATCTACAGCATCTGGATCATCTCGATCTACAACATCTGGATCATCTCGATCTACAGCATCTGGATCATCATGATCTACAGCATCTGGATCATCTCGATCTACATCATCTGAATCATCTGTATTAGTATCCACACCAATACATCTATCATCAAAACATGTATGCTTACTAATACATATATCATCAAAAACGTGTATTCTCACTAATACATCTATCATCAAAAGCATGTATTCTTACTTAATACATCTATCATCAAAAGCATGTATTCTCACTAATACATCTATCATCAAAAGCATGTATTCTCACTTAATACATCTATCATCAAAAGCATGTATTCTCACTAATACATCTATCATCAATAGCATGTATTCTCACTAATACTTCTATCATCAAAAGCATGTATTCTCACTAATACATCTATCATCAAAAGCATGTATTCTCACTAATACATCTATCATCAATAGCATGTATTCTCACTAATACATCTATCATCAAAAGCATGTATTCTCACTAATACATCTATCATCAAAAGCATGTATTCTCACTAATACACCTATCATCAATACATAGCAGCATACCCTACAACACACACGATCATATTATAGGATGATCAATCCCACTCTCTTTAGGACATAGGTCCATGGATGATACAATCCAGATCCAGGATGATCAATCCTTATCACTTTAAGACAAGTCTCATGTCTAGGGACGATGCAATCCCATCACGTACATTTTGAACCCAGTTCATGGACAATGCAGTCCTCACACGTACATTTTGAACCAAGGTCTAGGGACGATGCAGTCCTATCTTCAATTCTCGGAGACATCAGTCTACGGATCAATTCTGGGACCAAAGTCCAGGGAAGATACAATCCCCTGCCTGTTCATTCAGGACTACATTCTCGGAGACCCAGTCTACAGCTCAATTCTGGGACCAAAGTCCGGGGAAGATACAATCCCCTACCTGTTCATTCAGGAATACATTATCGGAGACATCATGTCTACAACTCAATTCTGGGACCGAAGTCCGGGGAGGATACAATCCCCTACCTGTTCATTCAGGACTTCATTATCGGAGACCCAGTCTACGGCTCAATTCTGGGACCGAAGTTCGGGGAAGATACAATCCCCTACCTGTTCATTCAGGACTTCATTATCGTAGACCCAGTCTATGGCTCAATTCTGGGACCAAAGTCCGGGGACGATACAATCCCCCACATGTTCATTCAGGACTTCATTATTGGAGACATCATGTCTACGGCTCAATTCTGGGACCGAAGTCCAGGGACGATACAATCCCCCACCTGTTCATTCAGGACTTTATTCTCGGAGACATCATGTCTACGACTCTCTTTAGGACTGAAGTCCAGGGATGATCCAATCCTCACATGTACACCAAGGACTTCATTCTCGAAGACATACGTCTACAACTCTCTTTAGAACATGTGTTCAAGGATGATACAATCCCTCTTCTTTCTCGGAGACATCTATCTACGGCTCACTTTAGGACTGAAATCCAAGGATGATTCAATCCTCACATGTCCATGAAGGACTTCATTATCGAAGACATCTGTCTACGGCTCCTTTTAGAACATGTGTTCAAGGATGATGCAATCCCTCTTGTCACCTTAGACCCTGTCTAAGGACCATCCACCAACCTCTCTGTCGGCATCACTAATATAGGTATCCACATCATCGACCTCACTGTCGATGTAGGCAATCTCATCATAAGTGATCACATCACTCCCCCTTTTGAGGAGGGTCCTTCTGAACTATATTAAGTTTGTCTCGGAAAAATTTACTTGAGGTAGAGGTTTCGTTAGTACATCGAATCGGTAGAGGTTTGGTTAGTACATTGGTAACTTGTTACAAATTCGAACTTTAATTCCTTTCTGCACCATATCTTGTATATAGAAATGTCAAATCTCTATGTGCTTTGACTTATCATGGAACACTGGATTCTCTGTTTGTCACATAGGATCATAGTTGGGTCTATCTCTAAGTCAAACAATCTTGAAGCCATACTTCTTCACAACTAGTAGAGCAAGCAGCCATATATTCCGCTTGTGCTGAGAGCCACACTAGACTGCTTCCTGCTAAACCACAAGATCGTGGCTGATCCCAGACAATAACATCCTCTCGATGTGCTCTTCCTGTCTGATGCAATTTCTGCCCAATCAACATCAGTGTAGCCATCTGAAGTCATGATCTCCAAGATAACATAGATCAAAGTCTATTGTATCCTTTAGGTACCGCATCACATGATTTGCAACTTATCAGGTGAACACATCTAGTTTCCACTAGATACTGACTCAAGGTGTTCACAACGAAGCATATATCTGACCTAGTATTCGTTAGACACATCAATGACTCAATAATTTGTCTGTACAGAGTTATATCCACTAACTCTAATGAGTCATCTGCAAACAACTTCAAGTTGGAATCCATGAGAGTGGCCATTCCAACACATCAAGTCCTTTTAATATTTCTCAGCATACTTTCCCTGGTTGATAAATATTCCTTCTGAGCCTTGCCATACTTCTAAACCTAGGAAGTAATGCATCAATCTGAGATCTTTCATTTTCATTTCTGCAGCCATCTTCTTCTTTCTTTTCTTGACCTATTTCTCATTCCTTGTCAGAAAGAGATCATCATCATACAATAATGGTATGATAGGTTCATCATCCACAACCTTAAGGTAAAGGTTAGGATCAACTTTACTTCTATTAAATCCCAAGCTTTGTCAAGAAGTTGTCAATTCTCCATCATTCACACTCTGCATTGAGTGATCTTATGCATATCTATTTGTGCCATCTCTTGTCAGATGGGTCTACTAATATGAGCCTCAATATCATTTGAACTCTGTGGTGAGTTCCTTCTTGTATCCATGTCATCTGTGTATAGAAGCCATATTCAACCTTGTAGCAAAGGTTGAGATCCATATCACCCAAGATGATCATTAAGCTCATCAATTGACTACCAATCCTGGGTACCCATACAGAACCTAAATCACACTCCTTCTTTAATTACACCATTAAGAGAATGGTCTTATCTATCCACTTGGAGCAAACATCTTGTCATGATTTTCTTCCTCTTTCTAAGGGAATCTTCTAGCCATGAGCCTTCTATATTTTGTTTGATTTGTAAATCTTCTTGTTGAACATCCATCACTTGTTTAGTGTTCATCATTCTTCATGATATTTCCTACAAATCAAAGTTAAGTACATGATTAGTAATACTTCATAATCATGAAATCATGTTGACATGATAACCTATTATGCATACAAATATCATTTACATAGTTATGCAACTATCTTGACCAATACTTTGGCACAACACTTTTCCATATCCTGTATGCATACAGTGGCTATCTAGATGCCTTCCATCTCTACCAGAACATACTATTGAGAGTGTGCACAGCTCTCAGCATGTCAGCAAAGAGGTTTCATTCTAGACAAGCAACAATGGAATGTTTGTCCAACTTACCAATCATATGCATATTAGTAGTATACTGTTCAATGCTCTATGAATGTTTTACACTCAGCATCATATATTATAGGAATACAAATATGCATACAACCTATTATAGGCAATATCATAAATAACAACTCAAATACTTATCTTTTATTTTTGTGTGGTTTCCTTCCGCTTGATCTTCTGTATGTCTTTTGAACTTCTATTCATTCTGTACCATTGTGCATGCTCAAGTGTCATCCTCATGATCTCATACACAAACATACATTCATTAGCATATTCTCAATGTTATCAAAACATTATAGTTCTAAATAATCTTGAATATGTATAGTCATGATCATTAGTATTCAGGGTTTCAAGGAAGTCTTCTTTTACTCATGCATATCATCAATCAAGATAAAAGACATAATATGCATAATCCCTTGATTACTAAATTTATGAATAAGCATATCTAATCATACCAAGTATACTTATATAAGGGATCCTAACACAAGGTAAGATTCATAGGAAACATACCTGGATTAGTATATCTGATTAACATACCTAATCAATATCTTCTTCAATGATTTAGAGATCCTGTGCTGGAACCTACATATCTCATAGGTTAAGCATAATAGAACAAAGTCCTACATACCTCGTAAGTAGAACTTCTATTTGATCAAAGATTATGTTGTCATGGTCATGGAACTTGATTTTCCTTTCGTGATGTACCTGTATCTTGTTAGCAGACAACATCAACCTCATACAACACCATAATGCATTAGTACAATCATGTAGCCCTAATTAATGAATGTCTTCGATCATTCACATGCATTCATAATATTACTAGGGTGATAAGACAATTCTAACATTAATCAAGATTGTACTAATAATATGAAGACAAACACATTATGAACTTAATCAGGAATCAGATTTCAAGACATAACTGAACCTCCTTAAGTCATACCTATCGAGAGTTCTTGTAGTTTTCTTATGTAAGGCCTTAGCCTCAACTCCCCCTGAAACTTGATCTGGAGCTTGATTAGGGTTTGTTAGAGAAACCCTAAAAATTCAATCTTTGACTTTCACACTTCTGAATGGATGGAAGGATGTGTCTTCCTGAGCTAGCATACTTCAATTTTGAAATCTCCAAAATTTGACCCTTCAAAATTTGCCTTCGAAACTTCTGGATCGTCTGGACAGGATCCTGAACTAGGGTTTGATGAATCCCACCCTTCTGCCCAATCAAAAGGTTCGATCCAAGGCTATAAACTCTTATTTTTCTGAGGAGCTTCTAGCCATGGTTACAGACTTCAAAAATTCCAACTTTTGCTGAAGCCCTAATTTTCCATCTTTCCGATCAAAATCCCAAACTAGGGTTTGATCAAGCCCGGTCTTCTACTCAACCAAAAAATTCAATCTTGGTCTCTAAATATTGATTTTCCTGAGTAGCATTCAGCCGTGGATTCCGATTCCAAAAATTCTAACTTTCTCCAAAACCCTAAATTCCGGAAGCCATGAATGAAGGTGCTCCAAAAATAATCCTGTTTTGATAGAAATATGTACCTGATTGTTTCAACTGTAACTCTGAAATTTTCGCTCCACAGGGTTTGAAATTTTTTTCTGTGGTATCCTGACCTGTCATCTTTCCATCCCAATAGGTCTGACCTCAATTGGATTTTCTGAGAGAGAGTTATGCCAAGTGTCGCAACGTGACCTGTTTATGGGATAAAACAGGAGAGCGAACTTGTACGGCATGCCACGTGTCACTGGTTCAACTTCGACCTCTGGAAAATTTTCCTGAGATATTAAAGTCTGTGTACTACCTGTAATGTTTTACGAAATTTCATTTGGAGCTTCCTAGCCCAAGTTATGCCAAGTGTCGCAACGTGACCTGTTTATGGGATAAAACAGGATAGCGAACTTGTACGGCATGCCACGTGTCACTAGTTCACCTTCGACCTATGAAAACGTTTCCTGAGATAGTACAATCTGTGTACTACCTGTTACATTTTACGAAATTTCATTTGAAGCTTCCTAGCCAAATTTATGCCCTTTTTTCCTAGGTCACCTGATTTTGACTGAGATCTGGAAGAGGTAGAAACCCTAACTTGTACTTATCATAACTTACAAAGTACAACGAATCTGAGGGTTCCCTTTGGACACAAGATACCTGGAGATGTTATCTACGACCTGTAAAGGTTGCAGATCCTGAACCTTCGCCAAAATGGATTTATGGCGAAAGTTCCACGATGACTTGTTTTTTCTATATAAAACCCTAACCTTCAAATTGTCGTAAGTAAAGCAAGTGTCGTAAGTGCCATACATTCCCTTCCTTCAAGTTAGCTCTGATACCATGTTAATATTTAATATGCTAAGACAGAAAATAGAAGCATTACATTCCATTTCACAATAATAGAATATACAGGATCACTGAAGAAACAATAAGCACTGCATAAACACAAGAGACACAGATTTATCCTGGGAAGCCCTCATGGGGTAGAAAACCCAGCAAAGCTTCCTCAATATAGATGAACAGAAATATACAAAGATGCAAACCAAAAAGATGATCTCCTCCTCCACCATAGCAGACCTCTCCTCCACAAGTGCGCTACTCTCAAGTGAGTGAGTGTGTGTAAAATGAGGAATACACCTCCTCTATTTATACACTACTCCGACTTGTCTTTTACACAAAACATGTAGGCTCGTATTTAACCAATGGGTTAAATACCCCACTACAACTGACTGGGACGACCCCTCTAGGGTGGTCTAATAACCCTTTGACCCACATAACACACATAGGGCTGACCCCCACTAGGGAAGTCTAATAACCCAAGTTACCACATTCTGACGGAGGAATAAACATCTCCGGATATACAATAAGATCTTCATGGAGGAATGAAACATCTCCGGAATAATAAACTACAAATATAATATTCTTTGAAGTTACAATATCTCAACAATGCATGAATATTGTAGATATGGATAGGATTTCACAGGATATGCAAAACCTCAAGATCCGTACTTAGCCAGAACTGGACATCACTAGATGGGGTTACAACCCCATTGGATCCTTTACCGTCAAAGAGGATTACCACCTGCACACTCAGCACCATATAGACCAGTGTGATCTGAATTGGACAAAAATATGGGGCATGAAAACCTGGCCTAAAGTGACTACCTTCCTAAGGCTCATTGTCCACAAGCGGTTCCTCTCTTGCAACAATCTAATCAAGTGCGGGCTCTGTGGCCCCTCCAGGTGTGTTTTATGCAACAATCAATAAGATACCATGGATCATTGTTGGACTCTTGTCCTTTCTCCAGTAATTTATGGGACATACTAGCTACCCTCTATACATGGGTTGACCATGTGCAAGGAAATCCTATCCAAATTGTTAGTCCTAGAAATTGTACTAAGACTACAAAAAGTACAAGCTAGAACATCTACATAAACTGAAGGTAAAAGGTTTAAAATTATATGATTTCTGGAGTTATCATTCATGGAAAGAGTAATAAACATGAATCACATACAATCACTAAGTCATAAGAAATCTGAAAACTGAAATGGAAGAATTAAGAAACATAAGCATAAACCATAAATATAAACACAATAAGAATTCTAGTTATGTCCACAGGCTTAAAAGCATCTACAAGGTAAGATCATTTATCCAAAAATGAAGTAGTAAACAAGGTGACCTAACAGATCGTAAACATTAACCAGAAAATAACAATAACATATGGCTTATGTATTATATTTCAAATCAAACACGAGTCTTCAAAAGCTTACAGGCAAGTGCATCATATATGTTTCATACAAGTTGATTCCACAGTTCTAACTTTCTTTGTAGAACAAAAAACCTACCCTTCTACCATCTATTTTCCTTCTTTTATAATTACACAATATCAAAATTAAAGTGGTTTGAGATCCACTTTCTAAGGTTTTGAATCTATTCAGGAATTATACACAATAAAGGAGTATTTCAAAGTATAACAACTAATTACTAGAAATAGATCCTCTCACTTATCAACAAAAATGTGTTATGAATTATGTGGGACAGTTGTATGCATATGTGGCAATCATAATTGCTTCACTGCTTCTGCCAAAAGGGTTACTCCATCTAGTGCATGTGATCTTTTGGAAATACGAGCCTGCTCTGCTTCCATGACCTGAACCTTGCTTGACAACTCCTTATTTTTCTTGTTTAGGTATTCAATGTGTTTAGTTAGCTCCTCAATTTGTCCCTCTGCACTTCTTTTTCTTTTCAAAGCCTCTATAGAAACTATAATAATCTCCTGATAATGACCATTGACATCTTCAAGATATTCCTCGAGTCTCTTATTGGCCAGTGCAAGCCTTTCATTTGTTTCATTTAGAAATCCAATCTGTCTCTTATGCTGTTGCGATGATCCTTTAAGATTTTCAACTTCAGAATTTATTTCAATTTCTCCTTGAAGTATTGGCTCTTGACTTGAACCTACTGGAAGGTAAATATTTTGAATAAACAAATCTTCATGTGCTTTATAAGTATCACTTGATTCCTCAATTGCTGCATGGAGAATTTTTTAGCTCATTTCTAATTCAACACTCGGAACACTTTCTTCTTCTTTCACTTCATCAGATTTTCCCACTGGCTCTGTGGAATCTAGATGTTTCTTTCCTCTTTTTTTGACAAGTTGTTGAGGCTTCAAATCTAATTTTCCATTTTTTAAATCTTCCTCACTCGAGGAATCCTAGACAATAGTAACCCGTTCTGTACCCAATTTGGGTTTTAAGATTATTTTAATATTCAATCTTAATTTGTTAGCTTCTCTAGTTTTAGGTCTCCATCTAGGCCTTTCAGGTTCCATTATAGCTTTAACATCTACTTTGAAATCTGGAAGATGAACAATACCTATTTTAATGTCTTTTTTTCACTCATAGAAGGAGTATCAAGCACAGGAGTATGTTCTTCAGGAGTATATTTTTGCTTTTTTGCAACTAAATCAATGTTTTTTTCATTACTAGAAACATAGACACCTTCTCCAGGACTATCTTCTTCAAGGATCCACTCTTGCTTCTCCTCCATTAATATTTGTTTATGTTCTGCATCACTTGGATTTACAATCTTCCCCAATACATCACCATCTTGAACTATGCTTCTTTTAAACTTGTTTACAAAGCCAACTTTTTTTCTAGATAGAAAATTTCCTTTAGGTTCGTTGTTCTGTGATTCAAACCCTGACCAAAACAAAAAATGTTTCCAACTACGATTTCTTTTCTCCAGCTCTGTTAAAACAATCAATTTGACCAAACTATGGTGGAAAAGAGACTGGTTCGTATGGTCCACATGACCTTTAACCCTATTCAACATTTTCTGGAGACTTAAGTAAAAAATAAAAAGGCAGTTTCATTTTTTATTGATCACTCAAATGCAATAAAAAACTGACGTGGTATTTATAAATAGATGCAAACCTACCCTCGCATGTGATATATATTTGCACGATACCAATGACCTCCCACCATTCTGGTTTTATATTACTTAGATGGATACCCTTATTCTAGTCAAGAGACTCCAACCCTGGCAATAGAAATAGATTTGGATCAAACTCAAATGGAATCTTCTTGAACCAGCACTCCCCTTCAATGGCCATACCCGTGGCCTCAACAATTAACTCTTCTATCAACTCAAACTTTAAGGTATTGAATCTAACACAAGATCCTGAGCATTTCTGAGCAAAAGCATGAGTAACATTCAAATTATCACCTAAAATCTTCTCAAAAAATGGGAACCAACTAGATTTCCTGAACAATTCTGCACATTCAGGGAAATCTTTAGTCCAGTCAGTGTTTGTTGGCTCCAATCTACAGATTTTGCCACTTCTACCCATGCTTTCTATGTTTGATTATCAACCTCACTGATAACCGTATAACAAACTGATTATGATAGAATTCGTTGATAGCACTATGAGTTTGAGAAGCACATGGCTTCCCCTTATTTTTTAATCCTTGGTGTTGAAATGATAAACATAACACCTTCTATGATATGTCGGACATGTTCCTTGGGGTCCTCACTCATGAGAAGAAATGCGACAGACTGGATGTGAGAAAACCGCGATCTTGGATGATTGGGGATTCCGGCAGCGCTTGTGCTTATGAACCCTAGTGATTGCACTGCCAGAATATTTCAACTATGAAATATTTGCATAACCTTCAACATAAAGGTTAGAACAATATTCACTCATGTATTTTGAAGTTCAATAAGAAGGGAAATTTTTAATAAGCCAATGTCTAAAACATAAAAAAGTGAAAAAAAATAAAAATAAAATAAACCAACATTCATGTAATAAAACTCAAATCAACAGAAATAGAAAACCAAGAAAAAGATTAAAATGAACTAGGTACAATTTCAATTCCAACATCTGGCTCTAGCTAGGGGATGAAAGCCTCCTTGTGAGGTTTCAAGATCATGTATACCAGTGCATTCTAACAACCTGTCCTGATTGAAAATTCCCTATTATTTGTCACACTGATATATACTTCCATTGGGTTGGAGTCTTATTGAATTTACTTCACACCGATATAGACAATGAATGAGAATTCCATACCTCTTAGTAACTGTAAAAATGTTTAAGGAATCTCCCATTCATATGGCTTGAAAATTCCTCACCTTTCAAGTTCTGCAGTACAAAGGTATCATTTTCCAAAATTTTGGATATTTTGAAAGGTCCGAGCCATAAACTGTAAAAATTTCCATGCTGACCTTTTTGATCTCTCTGTGCATCCCATTCTAGCACCATATCTCCTAGGAGAAAAATGTCTTCTTTAAGCCTCCTCTCAAACCTTTCTTTGACCTTATTTCTATAAACCTGTGCTCTTTCTGCCAATGATTCTCGTTCCTGCTACAATTCAATCAATGAAAAGATTCTTCTTTGAATATCATTTGGCTTTTCCCGACTGTCCTAAAAAAAATTCATCACAGAAATGCCTAATTGGATAGGGAAAACGGTATCAGTACCATAAACCAGCTGAAAATGAGACAAACCTATTGCTTTTTTGGTGTTTATTCGGTCTTCCCAAATAGCATACTTCAACATTGAATCCCAAGACCTTTTGTTATTGGTTAACATCTTTTTGATACTCTGGATAATATTTTTGTTTTTGATTCTTCCAGCCCATTCCCCTGAGGGTAATATGGTGTTGAATGTTTCATAATGATACCATTTTTCTCACAGAAATCAACCATAGCTTTTGATTTGAAAGCCTGAGCATTATCAGTCAATATTTTTTTAGGGAAACCAAACCTACTCAAAATATTTTCTTGTATAAAGTTGATGATAACCTTATCAGTCGCATTCCGCATGGGAATTGCTTCCACCCACTTGGTGAAGAAATCAGTGGCTGTCATTATCCATTTTTGTTGTCCACTGGAAGAAGGATTGATCTCACCTATGAAATCCAATCCCCGCTGCTGGAAAGGGGCATCTACTATAATAGGTTTTAAAGGTAAAGATAAAAGCTTTTGTTTACCTACAAATTTCTAACACTGTACACAAGCTCTAACATGCCTATATACATATGAAAATAAGGAAGGCCAGTAGTATCCAGATCTCATAACCTTAAAAGCAGTAGCTTTCCAGTATTTATGACCTCCACAAGCACCTTCATGTGATTCTGAAATAACTTGTTATGTTTATGACTTCTCCAAGCACCTTAGCAACAATCCTCCTGGATATTTCCAATGCAACTGTTCATTTACTAAGCAATATTTAGTGGCTTTCAATTTTAATGATCTAGCTACTTTTTTATCAAGGTGAGAAGGACACTGCAAATGTAATAGAAAATAAAATATGTCACCATACCACACTAATTCTGCATACTTATCCAAGGAGGAATATTTGAATGGAACTATAATCTTTGCATCTAACAGTTTTTTAACTTCTTTTTCTATAACTGGAAGCAAAGATGGATTAATCCTTCTCAATTTCTGTCTGAAAGGTTTTGTGTTTGGATTTAAAGGAACTTTATGTTGGATTATGCTGGTGTCATAGGTCTTCAAATCCTCATAAGGCCAAACAAAGATATCAACAAATTCTTTCAACAATTTAACATACTTGTTCCTTTCTTCGTCTGAGAGAGCTTTGGAGACTTTCACCATCTTAGGTTCATCTACATTTCCAATATTACAGCCTAAGATATTCTCTTCTGAAGATTGCATGGTAGGATTCAACAAAGTATCATCTTTAGAAAAAATTCTCTCAAGGGGAACCAACCCTTTAGGAATAAAGCTTCCTTTCAATTCAATAATTTTATGCTCGGCAATTGAATTCTCTGAGTATCCAGTAGTATCATCAAATCCATCATCCTGATCCTAATCAATCAATCAATTAGAAAACTCCCCAGTCAATTCCAAGAACTTTTTTATTTCCAAATCATCTTCAAATACTCTCCATTGTTTGATGTTATCTGGAACCGAAGGTCTATATCTGACTTCAATAGGATATTTAACTGAGTCTATTTTGGAATTCTGAAATAGGTGGCTACCAAGGCCAGCGAATCTGTTGTTTGATTGTGATCCTTAGGGATAAAAGAAATATTAAATGCTAGAAAGAAATTCTTTACCATATCCCATACCTCATTCCTATATACCTTCAATAATTCTTTCTTTACTTGGTAAACTTCCTTCACCTGCTGGATCACTAATTTGGAGTTGCCAAAAATAGTCATTTGTTGGATTCCCAGGTCTTTTGCAGCTCTTAACCCAAGTATTAATGCTTCATAGTCAGCTATGTTATTAGTAGTTTGAAATTCCAATTTGTACATCAAACAAATAACCTCCCCTCCTGGAGAAATCAAAACAATACATGCTCCTACTCCTTCCTTAGATGATGAGCCATCAAAGTACATTTTCCATAAATCATCCTGATTTTCAATAGTATGTCTGATTGGTGCTTCTTTAACCACAAGCAGAATGTCAGTTGTGTCTTCATTACTAAAGTGTAACATACAGGATCCCATATCTTCATTAACAGCATAAACTAGATGATTTGTTGGATTCTTGTTATCACTCACTAAATAAGCAAGCTGCACTTCCCTGTACAACCTTCTATGCTCTCCCCCAAATACTCGGATAGTAGCATATGCCAAATCCATCTGCAACATGCCTCCTACTCTTTTTTCCCATGACCTTCAGAGTAACATTCCAAACTTTGGTGAAATGTCCGCAATAACCACATCCATAATGACACTCTTCATAGGTAACTATGCAAGACTTACCACAAGATCTTTAATCACTCCTAAGCACTTGACTGCTCTGGAATCAAATGCAAACAAATCATGATAAGGATTTGTGACACTCAGACCAATGGAGTCCATGACTACTTTAGGCATAAGGTTATGAGAAGCTCCATAATCTAATAGGCAATTGTGTAGCATTTTATCATGGACGGTCAAGGTAATGTAAAAAGGAGGAGGAAAATTTGAGATATATTCAGGTTTATCAGGTGAAGAAGATCCCAGGGTAATGATAGGATGTTCATCCTAGATATTTATAGTATCTGAAGGAAGATGATTAATTTGTGAACCCAGTACTCGACATGCAGGATCCCTGTATAAAGGTGTCTTCATCAACTCAGTTAATGGAACATGAATCTTATCCTTACTAAGTTCATTCTCAAAATTGAAAGCTTGATCATTTCTATTAATTTCTGCAATCTCCATAGGCTTAACTTGATTACCATGATTTTGCTTCTTCTCCAATGCTGGATCAAGTAACTGTTTACTAGGAATAACCACCTTAGTTTTGGGAATTTGAGAAAGTTGCTTAGGACCAAATCTTAGGTTATAGGATTTTTTTGGATCTGACTGATAAATATCAACTAGACAAACAAGATCGATATCATTTTCTTTTTGATGAACAACTAGACCAAAACATTCAGAATTATGATAATGAAATTTAGTGAGAAAGCCTTCAGATGACTGCTCTCCAAGGTGATTTAAATTCTGATCCAAATCTTCAAATTTTAAATCCTCAACCTCTTCTACTTCATCTAACAAGTTGTTTTGAAATGGGGGTGGAACTCTTTGATCTCTATTATCCCTTCTTTCCCTTTGAATGTCATTATTTCTTTTTTCTATGGGCAGAAATCTGGGAGCAAATGGGCATCTGAACTGATTTGGATTTCGATCTCCTTGTTCGGATATCCACATCATCTATTTCGGGATACATCATCTATTTCAGGATCTTGCATGATCTATTTCAGGATATTATCTATTTCAGGATTCCTATTTCAGGATATGATCTATTTCAGGATTCTGCATGCACAGGCATGCATCCCAGTCACCAGTTTGATGCCTCCAGCACCTTATCCACCTTCTTCTAGCACCCGGGAGCCACCTACCACAGAGTTTTAGCCCTCCTAAGCTGAAAGGCGCCCACTTCTCACCTACTGCCAGAGAAGGGTGCACTTGTTCACCTACCACTGCAGTTCCACTTCAGTTACATTCAGTTAGCTCCGATTCTCCCTGATTTGAGGCTAGTTTCACTCCCGACTGACTGTATCACTTCCGTTTGACCTCCAGTTTGATTAGGTGACTTGTTCTGACTTCAGTTAGCCTCCCATGCGCCCCCACTGAGCCTCCAGATCCTATATCAGTGCTACACACTTCAGTTACATTTATTACACTCAGTTAGACTCAGTTTGACACCTGGATGACTGGTTATTGTGATTGATGAGCACCACCGATGATTGATGAGGACTCCTAGATAGAGTCAAGCTACTCTATTCAGTGATTCGAATGGCCTACTTAGTCAATTCGAATTGCTCATTGACGGATATTGTATTCTATTGTAATTCATTCACCCTTTCTGGGATAGAGAGCACTGCTGCATGTTTTGCACAGTTTTGCACCATATTTTCTATGTTCATCTGTTGTGATTGATTTACTTGTTCATTAGATCTGCTGTGACTAATTTTACATGGTATCAGAGCCATTGCAGGGACAAGATCTCTTTTCTACAGGTGTTTATACAAGAATATTTGACTGAATTGCTAAAAATTGCAATAAGTTTGGCATGAGATATCTCAAGGGCATTCGCTCCTGTGCATGCAAAGCTTGAAAATTATTCCAATACCACTCCAGAAGCTTGAGTTACCACATAATTCCTGTATTTGATACATTGGACCCATTCAACATTGCTTGAAATCCAATCCCAGGTGTGATGCAACTCTCAAAGGGTGGATTGTTCGACCTTATTGTGGTTGTTTTGATGTGATTTGCAGGTTTATTGTCTCCTCCAATTGCATTCGCTACCTTTTGCATGCAAGCCTTTCTACAGCAATTGCATTCGCTATAGTCTGCATGCAAGCTTCCTCTTCATCAGTTGACTCAATCCTTGCAATGGAATACTCTTCTTCAAAGCCTATCCTCACCCCATTCAATTATTTTGATTGGAAAGATGATATGGAGATCATATTACGTTCAAAAGGTTACTACCGAGTCACTCTTGGTCTTGAATTGGAGCCAAACAATGTAGCAGAAAGAACTAAACACTACAACAAGCTTGATGAAGCTTATGGTCTTCTTTGTCTCTCCATCTCCAAGGATCTTCACTTCCATCTCAGCGGATTGAAGACTCCAAAAGCCATATGGGAGCAACTTGAGACACTATTCGGCAAGCAGGATGAGCTTAGGGCTTTTCAATTAGAGAATGAATTGATTGGCCTTAATCCTGAGAATTTCGAGACCATCAATGAATTCTTCACAAAATTCAAGAACTTGAACTTGCAATTGAAGAACAGTGGTGTTATCAAAGAGGATAAACAGTTGATCCTCTCCATTCTAAGCAATCTTGGGAAAGATTATTCGGTATTTGTCTCTACTTTCAATTCCGGTCGGCTAACTACCCCGAATTGGAAGATGCCTACCTTGAATGCCTTCATTGAGTCCGTTACGAAAGAGCATGACAAGTTGATTCAAATGGGGTCCATAAGCTCCAAAGATTCAGCCCTATTTGTTCAAGGACCCAAGATCTCGAATGGTAAAGGAAAGCTAAAGAAGGAGAAGCCCAAATTCGAGCCTCACAAGCAAAAAGACAAAGGCAAGCAAATGGATGCACCATCCAGTTCGAAATCCAAGCAAAAGGGAAAAGAAGGTAACCAAAAATCTAAATGTACTTATTGTAACCGTGGCTTTCATCCCAAAAGTTCATGTATGAAGAAGACTATAGATCAAATGGCCCTCCTTTTGGAAAAGAACAACATAACCCTTCCTGATGGTGCAAGGAAGAAAGATCGGAATGATGATCATGAAAGAGGACAAGCACTCATGGCAACGGTTTCGAACCCCTCAACTCTCTTGATAGATTCAGGTGCATCAAATCATATGGCTGCAAACATTGATTCTTTCTCCTCATTCGATCCAAACAGCTCCATCCCCATCCATTTGGGAGATGACTCAAAAATTTCTTCAAAGGGCAAAGGTACGATTCATGTAGAACATGGATGCTTTCAGAATGTTCTCTATGTGCCTTCCTTAGCTTCGAATCTCCTTTCTGTGTATCAAATGACACATACTGGTGATCCAAAGAAAGTCACATTCATCCCTAATACAGTTGAAATTTCTGATATCAAAAGTGGAAGACTAGTTGCGGTTGGAAAGGCAAACCACACTGCAAAATGTTATGAGTTTTCGCACTTTATTCCGCTTGCAAAGCCCACTGCTCTTCGCACACATGGTAATGAGGTTAGTAGGCTTTGGCATGAAAGATTTGGACATCTAAATTATAAGTATTTGCTGCTGCTATCAAATAAATCCATGGTAGATGGGCTTCCACAACTCCGTTCCTCGAAGGGAATATGCACCGGTTGCATTATTGGGAAGCACCCCGAGCACAGATTCGACTGCGGCAAGGCTAGCAGAGCCTCTACTATTTTGGGATTGATCCATTCTGATATCAGTGGTCCGCTGCCCCATATGTCATTAAATGGTTCAAGGTATGTTTTGACATTTATTGACGATTTTTCCCGCTTTACATGGGTATTCTTTCTCAAAAACAAGTCAGAAGTGCTTGGAAAATTCAAGGATTTTAAGGCTTCTGTCGAGACCACCACTGAGAGCAAGATCAAAGCTCTTAGATCTGATAATGGTGGGGAATATATCAAGTCCGAGTTGCTGCAACTTTGTGCCCAAAGCGGAATCAAGATCCAACATACAGTTCCCTACACACCCCAGCAGAACGGTGTAGCGGAAAGGAAAAACCGGTCACTGAAAGAGATGGCTACATGCATGATTGAATCGAAAGGTTTGGCTGCAAATCTTTGGGCTGAAGCAATCAATGTTGCTGCATATATACAGAACCGTGTTCCACATTCATCCGTGAAAGGTATGACTCCTTTCGAAGCATTCTTTGGTCACAAACCGGATGTGTCAAATTTGAGAGTTTTTGGCTCTACTGCATGGGCTAGAATTCCTTCTGAGAAGAGACGAGCTTTGGATCCACAAAGTATCGAGTGCATATTGATAGGATATGGGGAATATTCAAAAGCATATAAACTCATGGATATCAGATCTAAAAAGATATTCATAGAGCGCAGTGTGCAGTTTGAAGAACCGCTTCAAGAATTGCAACTAGTTGAGGAGAAAACTGCCGATTCACCGCCTTCACCAGAAGAAGATTCGAGCAGCGATAATGAAGGTATGAGTTCTGATATTTCTGATATTGTAGCAGCATATGATTATCATGACATATCAGGTTCGGAATCCGATCATTCAGATCCCCCTCAGTTACCAAAGTGGGCCCAAAACACTCTACAATCTGCTGGTTCTAGTCTTGGAAATCCTGCTGATCCGAGACGAACAAGAGGAGACTTTCAAAGGGCAGGTATGGCTCTTTCTATTGCTGATCCATTTCTTCTTGAGATTTGTTATTTGATGGCTGGTTCAGATCCCCAATCATACTATTCATCCCATCGAGATCCGAGATGGAAAGATGCCATGGATGAAGAGTACAGTTCTCTTCAAAAGAACAATACATGGGAGCTAGTTTCTCTTCCACCTGGAAGAAAATTAGTGAAGTGTAAATGGGTCTACCGTACTAAAGTTGCTGCTGATGGCACTATCAGCAAATATAAAGCAAGGTTGGTGGCAAAAGGTTTTTCCCAAGTCCAAGGAGTGGACTACACAGAGACCTTTGCACCGGTTGCAAAGATGGATTCCATCTGCCTTGTTTTAGCTATTGCCGCATCCAAGCACTGGGAGGTGCATCACATGGATGTGAAGAGTGCATTTTTACATGGAGACCTTGCTGAAGAGGTCTATATGCAGCAGCCAGAGGGTTATACATCAGATCCATCATTGGTTTGTAGATTGAAGAAGTCTTTGTACGGGTTAAAACAGGCCCCAAGAGCTTGGTACGCAAAGATGGACTCCTTCCTTCTTTCTCAGAATTTCCAAAGATGCAAATCTGATCCGAATGTCTATATTCAGCGAGTTAAAGGTAATTTTTTGGTTATTGTACTTTATGTTGATGATCTGCTTATTACTGGTAGCACACTTACTTCAATAAACAAGCTAAAATCTGCCTTAAATCTAGCTTTTGACATGAGCGATTTGGGCTTGCTGAGTCACTTTTTGGGCTTGGAGATAGCTCAAAATTTCGATGGGATCACTATATCTCAGCAAAAATATGCTTCCGACCTGTTATTGAAGTTTAATATGGCTGAATGTAAGGCAGCCCCGTTCCCATTCCTCTCAGGAATCAGTCTTGAGGAGGGAGATTCCACACCGCTTGCAGATTGCAGTATGTATCAACAGTTGATTGGTTCACTACTTTATTTGACACATTCACGGCCTGATATCTCATATGCTGTGAGTGCCGTGTCAAGATATATGCAGCAGCCACATGAGCTTCATTGGCGAGCAGCCAAGCGGATCTTGCAGTATGTGCAAGGTACGAGACAGTTTGGCATACATTATGCTGCAGATTCTGAGCTAGATTTCATTGGTTTTACTGATTCAGATTGGGAAGGTGATAGCATTGATCGGAAGTCCACTTCCAGTTATGTTTTCATGATTGGTCATGGTGCTATTTGCTGGTCCAGCAAAAAGCAAGCAGCCATTGCACTTTCTTCAGCAGAGGCAGAGTATCGAGGGGCAGTCAATGCCTGCATTCAGGCAGTTTGGTTGTAGGGTATTCTTTCCGAGTTTGGTTTTGGTGGCACTACTTCGACTGTCCTATTTTGTGACAATCAAAGTGCTATCAAGATCTCCACAGATCCAGTTCAGCGGCAGAGGACCAAACACATTGAGATTCATATGCATTACATTCGACAGTTGGTGCACGACCGCACCATCATTCTGCAATATTGCCCTACTGATGAGCAAATTGCAGACATCTTCACCAAGAGCTTCACTGAGAAGAAGTTCTCTTATCTCCGTTCACTGTTGGGGGTGAGTTCCATCATGGTGGAGACAGATTGATTCATTATTATGCTTTAGCTTGAGGGGGGGCTTTCTTCCCATTGGGTTTTCCTTCTTTCCTCACTTAGTTTATTCTCAGCATTTTTTGGATTATTGTATTGGGGTGACCTTTGGTCTTAGTTACCAGGGCCCCACATTATTTTAGTTGGCACATCATAGTCTAGCTTGAGGGGGGGTGTTCGGATATCCACATCATCTATTTCGGGATACATCATCTATTTCAGGATCTTGCATGATCTATTTCAGGATATTATCTATTTCAGGATTCCTATTTCAGGATATGATCTATTTCAGGATTCTGCATGCACAGGCATGCATCCCAGTCACCAGTTTGATGCCTCCAGCACCTTATCCACCTTCTTCTAGCACCCGGGAGCCACCTACCACAGAGTTTTAGCCCTCCTAAGCTGAAAGGCGCCCACTTCTCACCTACTGCAAGAGAAGGGCGCACTTGTTCACCTACCACTGCAGTTCCACTTCAGTTACATTCAGTTAGCTCCGATTCTCCCTGATTTGAGGCTAGTTTCACTCCCGACTGACTGTATCACTTCCGTTTGACCTCCAGTTTGATTAGGTGACTTGTTCTGACTTCAGTTAGCCTCCCATGCGCCCCCACTGAGCCTCCAGATCCTATATCAGTGCTACACACTTCAGTTACATTTATTACACTCAGTTAGACTCAGTTTGACACCTGGATGACTGGTTATTGTGATTGATGAGCACCACCGATGATTGATGAGGACTCCTAGATAGAGTCAAGCTAATCTATTCAGTGATTCGAATGGCCTACTTAGTCAATTCGAATTGCTCATTGACAGATATTGTATTCTATTGTAATTCATTCACCCTTTCTGGGATAGAGAGCACTGCTGCATGTTTTGCACAGTTTTGCACCATATTTTCTATGTTCATCTGTTGTGATTGATTTACTTGTTCATTAGATCTGCTGTGACTAATTTTACACTCCTTCCTGTATGGGTCTACTTGGATTCTTATCCATATCGATCCTATTCACTTTTGTAGATAGACTTTTAATTAACTTAGTCATTTCATCCATTTTGCTTTCTGATGTCTTTGATATGGAAGTTGATGACAACATTTCATTCTTACCCTTCCTATCATGCACTTGATAATCTAAATTCTCTTTAAGCTTGTTTGAAGCCAACATGTTCAATTCAACTTCCAATGCAGCTTCCTGCATATTTAGTAGAGTTACAGACCTTCTTTATCTCAACATCAAAGATAACTCATAATCAAAAGAATGTGCATAAGTTAACTTAGCCGATGTCTTAGAGGGTTTTATCTCTGCTGGAATCTTTCCATACATTTTATTAAAATGATTTGAAATATCTACTACAGCTTCATCTTTCTTTCTTTTTAAAGCTCCGAACTCTGTAATGTAATAGCGATAGTCCTTTGTGTCCCCCCATCGTCTCAAAAACACTTCCTCTAGCACTTCTATCCCATTTATTGAATTGACTGGTAATTCTCTAAACTAGTTCCTTACCTCCCCATCCAAGCTCCGAACAAACATCCTCATCCAAACATCCTTAGCCTCAATGTTCTAATTATCTGCATAACTGAAAAAGGAATTCCAATGTTCTTCTGCATTAGTTTCACCATGACCATTGAACCTAGGAAGATACTTATGATAATCTACGGCAGGAAGGGCATTAAGGGGCTGAGGGAGAACTAGTGGAGCGTATCTTGTAGCCACTATATGATCCATCATGTCAAGAGGATGACCTGCCATATTGGAACTAGTTTGGCTTGGTGGATAAGGAGATCTATTAACTTTACTTGAGCTTGGATGGAAAGTAGGATTATAGGTTTTTAGGATTATTAACTTTACTTGAGACTGAGATTTCGACAAAAAGCTTCCAGAGTCAAGAAACTCAGTTTTGACCTTTTGTGAAGATAAGGGATTAGTGTAAACTTGAAAGGTATTAACTTGAGTAGTACGAATAAGCCAAGATAAATCTTGTTCTTTTTATTCTGGTTTAGGTTTTGAACATGCAGAAGGAGATATTGGCCGTGACTGATCAGGGATAACTGTAGAAGGAGGAAATTGAAATCTTCCTGATGAAGTAGAGGTCAACTTCTGCCTAACCTCTCTCAAAATCTGTTCTAGATCTGGGAATCCCGGATGTAACGGAGATATAGGATTTCCCTTTGTTCTTGTTTTCTTAGAAGCCACTATGAAAAAATTACTGGAGAAAATGTAGTCTATAAAAATTTCTGATCTTGTTCACCTCCCAAAATCAAATCAATAAAAATATCACAGGGAAGATTTGCTTCACTTCCATCCCTGGCAACGGCGCCAAAATATGTTAGTCCTAGAAATTGTACTAAGACTACAAATAAGTACAAGCTAGAACATCCAAAGAAACTGGAGGTAAAAGGTTTAAAATTATATGATTTCTGGAGGTATCATTCATGGAAAGAGTAATAAAACATGAATAACATACAATAACTAAGTCATGCGAAATCTGGAAACTGAAATGGAAGAATTAAGAAACATAAGCATAAACCATAAATAGAAACACAATAAGAATTCCAGTTATGTCCATAGGCTTAAAAGCATCTACGAGATAAAAACCTTTATCCAGAAATGAAGTAGTAAACAAGGTGATCTAACAGATCATAAACATCAACCAAAAAATAACAATAACATATGGATTATGTATTATATTTCAAATCAAACATGAGTCTTCAAAAACTTACTGGCGAGTGCATCATATATGTTTCATACAAATTGATTCCATAGTTCTAACTTTCTTTACAAAACAAAAAACCTACCCTTCTACCATCTATTTTCCTTCGTTTATAATTACACAATATCAAAAGTAAATTGGTTTGAGATCCACTTTCTTAGGTTTTGAATCTATTCAGGAATTATACCCAAAAAAGGAGTCTTTCAAAGTATAACAACTAATTACTAAAAATAGAGCCTCTCACTTATCAACAAAAATGTGTTATGAATTATGTGGGACAGTTGTATGCATATGTGGCAATCAGAATTGCTTTGCTTCTTCTGCCAAAAGGGTTACTCCATCTAGTTCCTGTGATATTTTGGAAAGACGAACCTGCTCTGCTTCCATGACCCGAACCTTGCTTGGAAACTCCTTATTTTTCTTGTTTAGGTCTTCAATGTGTTTAGTTCTCTCCTCAATTTGTCCCTCTGCACTTCGTTTTCTTTTCAAAGTCTCTTTAGAAACTGTAATAAGCTCCTGATAATGACCACTGACATCTTCAAGATCTTCCCTGAGTGTCTTATTGGCCAGTGCAAGCATTTGATTTGTTTCATTCAGAAATCCAATCTGTCTCTTATGCTGCTGCAATGATCCTTTAAGATTTTCAACTTCAGAATTTATTTCAATTTCTCCTTGAAGTATTGTCTCTTCACTTGAACATGCTGGAAGGTAAATATTTTCAATAAACAAATCTTCCAGTTCTTTCTAAGTATCACCTGATTCCTCAGCTGCTACATGGATAATTTTTGAGCTCATTTCTAATTCAACAATTGGAACACTTTCTTCTTCTGTCACTTCATCAGATTTTCCCACTGGATTTGTGGAATCTAGATGCTCCTTTCCTATGTTCTCAACAAGTTGTTGAGGCCTCAATTCTAATTTTCCATCTTTTAAATATTCCTCACTCGAGGAATCCTGAACAATAGTAACCTGTTATGTACCCAATTTGGGTTTTAAGATTCTTTTAATTTTCATTCTTAATATGTTAGCTGCTCTATTTTTAGGCCTCCATCTAGGCCTTTTAGGTTCCATTATAGATTTAACATCTGCTTTGAAATCTGGAAGATGAACAATACCTATTTTAATGTCTTCTTTTTCATTCATAGAAGGAGTATCAAGCACAGGAGTATGTTCTTTAGGAGTATATTCCGCTTTTCTGCAACTAAATCAATGCTTTTTTGCATTATTAGAAACAGAGACACCTTATATAGGACTATATTCTTCAGGGATACACTCTTCCTGCTCCTCCATTAATATTTGTTTCTTTTCTGCATCACTTGGCTTTACAATCTTCCCCAATGCATCATCATCTTCAACTATGCTTCTTTTAAACTTGTTTACAAAGCCAACTTGTTTTCTAGATAGAAACTTTCCTTTAGGTTCATTGTTCTCTGATTCAAACCCTGACCAAAACAAAAAATGTTGCCAACTACAATTTATTTTCTCCAAATCTGTTAAAACAATCAATTTGACCAAACTATGGTAGAAAAGAGACTGGTTCGTATGATCCACATGACCTTTAACCCTATTCGACATTTTTTGGAGACTTCTTAACAGATAAAAAGGCAGGTTCATTTTTTATTGATCACTCAATTGCAATAAAAATATGACATGGTATTTATAAATAGATGCAAACCTACCCTCACATGTGATATAGATTTGCATGATACCAACGACCTCCTGCCATTCTGGTTTTATATTACTTAGATGGATACCCTTGTTCCAGTCAAGAGACTCGAACCCTGGAAATAGAAACAGACTTGGATCAAACTCAAATCGAATCTTCTTGAACCAGTGCTCCCCTTCAATGGCCATACCTGTGGCCTCAGCAATTAACTCTTCTGTCAACTCAAACTTTAAGGTATCGAAGCTAACATAGGAGCCTGAGCATTTCTGAACAAAAGCATGAGTAACATTCAAATTATAACCTGAAATCTTCTCAAAAAATGGGAACCAACCGGATTTCTTGAACAATTCTACACATTCAAGGGAATCTTTAGTCCATTCAGTGTTTGCTGGCTCCAATCTACAGATTTTTCCACTTCTACCCATGCTTTTTGTGTTTGACTATCAACCTCACTGATAACCTGATAACAAACTGATTATGATAGAATTTGTTGACAACACTATGAGTTTGAGAAGCACGTGGCTTCCCCTTATTTTTGAATCCTTGGTGTTGAAATGATAAAATTAACACTTGCTATGATATGTTGGACAGGTTCCTTGGGGTCCTCATTCATGAGAAGAAATGTGCCATAATGGATGTGAGCAAACCACGATCTTGAATGATTGGGGATTTCGACAGCGCTCATGCTTATGAATCCTAGTGATTGCACCTGCCAGAATATTTCAACTATGAAATATTTGCATAACCTTCAACATAAAGGTTAGAACAATATTCACTCATGTATTTTGAAGCTCAATAAGAAGGGAAATTTTTAATAAGCCAATGTCTAAAACATAAAAAGTGAATAATAAAAAAATAATAAACCAACATTCATGTAATAAAACTCAAATCAATAGAAATAAAAACAATAGGAAATAGAAAACCAAGAAAAAGATTAAAATGAGCTAGGTACAATTTCAGTTCCAACACAAACCATAAAAAAATGGAATGCTAAGCCCTACCAAAACAACATCCTCAACCGACTATGTGTTAGATTTTGAGCATTAATTCAACATACTCTAGGAACTTTACTGAGAGAATAATGTGTACAACATATTAATCATATCAAGCATGTATCAAGCATATCAAGCAATCACATAAGACAATGGACACACAGAGTTTCACTGGGGAAAACCATAAAGGTGAAAAACCCCACAACTTCCTCAGAGTTAGAAAGAGCAATGATACAACCAAAGTACAAGAGATAGTCTTCTCCTAGTACCTACTCCTCCTCCTAAACTAGTGCGCCACTTTCCGAGTGATGTAAGAGTGAGTAATGAGATGATCAAATGGATATCTCCCGATCTCTATTTATACTTGTCTTGTCCTACCCAATAAACTAACAGGGCCGACTTGTCTAACTCAGTCTAATAACCCATGGTTACATTAATCTGGGCCGACCCCACACTCAGTGGTCTAATAACCCATCACAGCAAGTTATGACACTTGCAACACTTGTCAATACAAATGATGACACTTCCGTATAGAGGAATAATACCATATCTATAGGAGTACAATATACATAAGTGAAATACATTCCAAAGTTACATATACATCAACACTCCCTCTTAACTAGGAAGGTATTTCTCGACACAGATATGCTAGCACAAGTCTTCTTCTCTGGATCATCGTCACTGGATCATCGTCATCGAATCATCATCATCGAATCATCCTCATCATCACTGCTGCTGCTATCTTAATCAATCTCCAATCTAGTCGTCATCGGAATTTCTACAAAGCCAGTCCTTTTTCATATTGGATGTAGGCCCACCACCTGCAGGTCTTCATCATCTATAGAGATAGCCCTTTTGCATGCTGGATGTACATCATCAACATCTCTGTGAGCAAGCCATCAAGTAGGTACACCTCAGGACTGATTGCACTGCCTCTACAAAACCTACAAGATCTCCCAAGACTGATTACACTGCCTCTACAAAACTTGCAAGAGCATCTCAGGACTGATCATATGCCTCTCCAAAACCTGTGTACCATACTATCACATCATCGTCTTCAGATCATCGTCATTGCCCACAGAGCACAACCCAGATGCACACACACAGCACTTACACTCACTGGCATGGAAGGACTTTCCTCTAACCATCCAGGAAAGGCTCAGCACTTACACTCACCAGCATGGAAGGACTTTCCTCTGACCATCTGGGAAAGGCTCACAGCACTTACATCAACTACCATGGAAGGAATTTCCTCTAACCATGTCGGAACGGCTACAACAATTACATCACGACCATGGAAGGACTTTCCTCTGACCATGTTGGAAAAGCTCGACAATTACATCACGACCATGGAAGGACTTTCCTCTGACCATGTCGGAAAATCCATGCCCAGCACTTACATCTCGCCATGGAAGGAATTTCCTTTGACCATACGAGAATGGCCCAACCCTTACATCTCACCATAGAAGGACTTTCCTCTAACTATGTGAGAATTGCTACGCCCAGCCCTTACATTTCACCATGCAAGGACTTTCCTCTAACCATGTGAAAATGGCCCAGCCCTTACATCTCACCATGGAAGGACTTTCCTCTAACCATGTGAGAATGGCCCCGTGTGCATCAGTGTCTCCGAACTCATCACTTCCCCTTGGAAGGTATCTCGATCTGAAGTACACCAAGTCTCCCTATGAAGTATTCAAACTTCACGCTGGCCACGGCTTGGTCAACACATCGGCTATCTGCTCATCCATCACAACATACAGGAGCTTCACTGCTCCTCTCTGCACCATATCCTTGATATAGTGATACTTGATCTCAATGTGCTTCGACTTGTCATGGAACACTGGGTTCTCTAACAACTTCACACAACTCTCGTTGTCGCAATATATACAAGTAGCACTTAGCTGGAGATCAAACAAATCAGACAGTAGCTTCCTAATCCATACTGCCTCACAACTGGTCGAACAAACTACAACATACTCTGCTTCGTCTGTACTCAGTGCCACACAGGACTGCTTCTTGCTAAACCAAGAGATCATATCAGATCCCATACTGAAGAAGCACCCCAAAGTGCTCTTCCGATCAATGGCACTACCTGCCCGATCCGAATCAACATAACCCTCCAGGTTAAACTTTTGATTCACCTCATACTTGAGCCCATAGTCAACTGTACCCTTCAGGTACCTCAGAATATTCTTTGCAGCTATCAGGTGAACATGTCTCGGATCTGTCAAGTACTGGCTCAAGGTGTTCACCGCAAAGCAGATATCTGGTTTCATATTCATCAGGTACATCAAGGACCCAATCATTTGACGATACATCGTAGCATCAACCGGATCAGAAGAAGCATCACACAGAAGCTTCAGGTTCGATGCCATAGGTGTGGCCATGGCCTTGCAATCCATCATCCCGAACCTCTTTAGGATCTCTACTGCATACTTCCCTTGTCCAAGGAAGATTCCATCTGCACTCTGCCACACCTCCATACCAAGAAAGTAGTGCATCATACCCAAGTCCTTCATCTTGAACTCAGCAGCAAGCTTCCTCTTCATGTCGAAAATCAATCTATCCTCACCTGTTACAAACAGGTCATCCAAATACAATAGTAGTATCACTGGATTCCCTTCCTAAACCTTGTAGTAAAGGTTGGAATCCGCTTTACTCTTGGTAAAGCCCAACTTGGATAGGAATCCATCTATCCTGCCATACCAGGTCCTGGGTGCCTATTTCAAACCATACAGGGCTTTCTTCAGTTTGCACACATGTGACTCTCGGTCATGTGTCTCAAACCCGAGTGGCTGCTCCACATACACTTCATCTTCAACTACACCATTCAAGAAAGTTGTATTGGCATCCATCTGGTGTACCTTCCATTTCATCACTATAGCCAGAGCAAGTACTGATCTAATGGAAGTGTATCTGGCCACAGGAGCAAAAGTCTCTTCATAATCAATCCCTTCTTTCTGGGATAAGCCACAAGCTACAAACCTTTCTTTATATTTCTCTATGCTACCATCTGCAACATGCTTGATCTTATAGATCCACTTGGAAGTCACCGCAGACTTCCCATCTGGTCTTGGGACCACACCAAACATCATTCTTCATGATCGACTGGTATTCCTCGACCATGGCATCCTTCCATTCTTTCTTCTCTGCTGCTTCTTCATAACTGGTAGGTTCTTTGTTCATTATGTCACAGATTAAGGAAACATAGCTGGTATGTGATCATGTTCTTTTCCTTTCTTTGTGTTCCTCTTCTGGAATACCAAACCTTTCTGCATCTTGGATGAGCTCTCTAGCCCATGTTGGTTTCCTCTTGTGAGATTCCTTCTCACGGGGTGGATCTACAGGTTGTTGTGGATCTTCTATTTCACGATCTTCTTCAGGAACTAAATCATTCATGGTGGTGTCTTGAGTTCTAGATATTATGGGTTCTTCATTATCTTCAACTGGTGTTTTCCTTGATTTGATGTATGCTGAGCTTTCATCAAATGTTGCATCCCTACTGATATCAATCTTCTTGAATCCTGGGAAGTAGATTCTGTAATCCTTCTAGCTTTCACTGTAACCCACGAATATGCCCTTCTTTCCTGAAGGATCTAGCTTTGTCCTCTTTTCTTTTGGGATGTGAGTGTATACTGGAAAACCAAATATTCTGAGATGGCTAACTTCTGGTTTCTTACCAGTGAACACTTCTTCTAGTGTTTTGTTGTCAAGTATTTTATGAGGTGTTCTATTCTGCACATATAAAGCTATCCTTGCTGCTTCAGCCCATAAGTGCATAGGTAGATCTTGGACATGGAGCATTGCCCTAGCTGCTTCCATGATTGTTCTATTATTTCTTTAGGCAACCCCATTCTGTTGTGGATTATAAGGAGTAGTCAACTCCCTTTTAATCCTTGAATCACTGCATAGCTTCTTGAAGTCACCTGAAGTGAATTCTCCACCATTGTCGGATCTAAATATCTTGATCTTCATGTCAGTTTGGTTTTCTATCAAGGCTTTGAATTCCTTGAACTTGTCAAACACTTCATATTTTTTCTTCAAGAAGTAAACACAAGTCTTCCTGGAGAAATCATCAATGAAGGAAACATAGTATACATACCCACTCAGAGAACTGGATGACATTGGAACGCATACATCAGAGTGGATGATTTCCCAGATCCTTTTTTCCTTGCTTTCACTACTTGGAAATGTCTTCTTTGTGTTCTCTCCCTTTGCACAACCTTTACAAATGCCTTCATGTTTTGTCTGGATTTTAGGAGGACCTTCTACAGCTTTGCTTGCAATTGGTAATGCCCTATAATGCATATTTGCAAGCCTTCTATGCGAAAGTTCACTTGGCTCTACTGAATCATGGACCATGGCTTGTTCTGGTTGGCCCTTCAATTTGTATAATCCTCCCTCTTGCTCTCCAATCACCTACTACATCATCTATAGTCTTACCCTTTGGCCACATTAGGACTTGGCCATCTACAAATGCAACCCTCATGCCTTTTGCATCCAATGCATAAATGGAGAGTAGATTCTTCTTGAGACCTGGAACATATAGTACATCTTTCATCTTCATAGACTTTCCAGAGTCTAGTTTATCGGAGGCTTCACCACTCCCTCTTATTGGATACTGGTAGTCATCCCCAAGTTTCACCTTGTGGGGTGATTCATGTTTAGATAGGTTCATAAGGATTCCTTGAATCCTGTCATGTGTTTAGAAGCCCCACTATCTATAAGCCAATCATTACTTCCATAAGTAATGGTTCTAGTGAGAGCATAAATCAAAACATATTCTTCATCACTTGAAGAATATTCACTATATTCTCTAGCCCTCTTCCTGGGAGGTTCATCATCCTCTACAGCATGAGCATGATTTCTTCTTTTGAATTTCTTCTTCTTGTGAGAACCATATTTCTTATTTCTGGGACAATCTCTGGAATAGTGTCCCTTCTCATCACATGTATAGCAACGAACATAGGACATGTTCCTTCTAGGTTTGGGACTACCTCTCTGATTCTGATGGTGATGTCTTTCTTTCTTGCCATGATGGTGAACCTTCTTGTCACCATGAATTTTGGAGTGTGCTGTGAGAGCTTGGTATTCATTCCCCGTATTCTCTTCTTGAGCTATAATTCGAGCTTCTTCTTGTGAGCATTCTTCCCACAATCTACTGAAGGTGATAAGTTTCCTTCTAGCACAAATTCCTTGAATGAAGGAATCCCATGACCTAGGAAGGCCATTAAGAGTGGTCATTACCACTTCTCCATTCTCTATATATTCTCCCACAGCTTCAAGTTGTTATTTTATCTGGGAGACCCTTGAGAAATAAGACTGCATAGTCTCTGCATTCTGGATCTTGATATTCTTCAATTGGTTCCTCAAGGTCATCTTCTGATTTATGTTCTTCCCTTCGAATAGCTTGGTCGGGGAATCAAACATCTCCTTTGGGGTCTTTAGGGATGACACATGGGGTATGAGATGATCTTGTATAGAATCAGCAATGATCCTCTTAGCCTTGACCAAATTCCTTTTGTGTAAGGCCTTAGCCCCTTTCTTCCTCTAGGATAGGCACCTCTTCACTTATGTAAGTGTCCAACTCATTTTCTTCCAGGATTAACCAAATCCTATACTTCCATGCTCGGAAGTTATCATCCCCTTCAAGATTATCCTCAAGCTTGGTGGGGTGAGACATCTTTAAAAATACTTCAAATGAAAATAGAGAAGATTTAGGTCTTACCACTTGATTTGCTGAAAATTGGATCTCGTCCCGGATTAGGGTTTGTAAGAGAAACCCTAAAAATTCAAACTTTGAATTTCAAACTTCTGAAAGGATAGAAAGATGTGCCTTGATGATCTGATCATCCTGGTATATTCAGAATTTAAGATCTGCAAAGTTTCACCCTTCAGAAATGCCTTTTAGTCTTCTCGGATTCACTAGGGAGGACCCTAAATTAGGGTTTGAGTTTCCTGGAGCTTCACCCAACCAAAAATATCGATCCAAAGCTCTAAAATTCGATTTTTCCAAGGCGCTTCAAGCTATGTCTTCCGATTTTAGAAATTCCTATTTTTGTGGAAACCCTACTTTTTAGGGCCAAAACTGAAAGTGCTCAAAATTGAATTCTGATTGGACAAAAAGATTCTCCTTGATGAGTAGAGTCAATCTACCTTACTGCTTTTCCAAAATATGTGGAGAGAAACCCAATAAACAAGAAACCCTAGTTTCTGCCACTGCACAATGTCTTCTTCTCAGGGAAGCTCTGATACCATGTTAGATTTTGAGCATTAGTTCAACATACTCTAGGATCTTTACTGAGATAATAACATGTACAACATATTAATCATATCAAGCATGTATCAAGCATATCAATAAATCACATAAGACAATGGACACACAGAGTTTCACTGGGGAAAACCATAAAGGTGAAAAACCCCACAACTTCCTTAGAGATAGAAAGAGCAATGATACAACCAAAGTACAAGAGATAGTCTTCTCCTAGTAGCTACTCCTCCTCCTCAACTAGTGCACCACTTTCCGAGTGATGTAAGAGTGAGTAATGAGATGATCAAATAGAGATCTCCCGATCTCTATTTATACTTGTCCTATCCTTCCTAATAAACTAACAGGGCTGACTTGTCTAACTTAGTCTAATAACCCATGGTTACATTAATCCGGTCCTACCCCACACTCGGTGGTCTAATAACCCATCACAGCAAGTTACGACACTTGCGACACTTGTCAATACAAATGACGACACTTCCATATAGAGGAATAATACCATCTCTATAGGAGTACAATATACATAGGTGAAATACATTCCGAAGTTACATATACATCAACACTATGGACTTTAGCCCCAAGTTTTGTGGTATGGGATATTTGGAAGGAGTGCAAATCAAGAATTTTTTAAGATAAAGCTAGAAATGATGACATAGTGTGGGCTAAGTGCAAAGATAATATCTTGGAAACTCTCTTTCTCCACAATTGGTTAGAATGGGATTTCAAAGTGAGTCCATAGGAGGCCATGATATTGGATAGTTGGAATATTACCCCTTTAGCAACACCACTGGAACCAATGTTCCTTCGAGTCCAAATAAATGGAGTAGGCCTCCCATTGGTTTATCAAACTCAACTTTGATGGTGCTTTTAAAGGAAATCCAAGACATGTTGGCTTTGGTGGAGTCTTCAAAGACAACTGAGGGAAAATAATCCACCTTTTATTTGGTAATATGGGCCATGACAACAACAATGCAATAGAATTAGCAGCACTCCTCAACGGTCTTTGAATAGCCTCTTCTTGGTCCCTTCTTCCTTTGGTAATAGAGGGGTATTCTCAGTTAATTATATATCTCGCTAGAAACGTTCAGTGTGGATCACAAATCAACAAAATCTCCCCAATATGGAGACTCAGTTATAGTCTTTCTCGAATGGTGGATCTCATATTTGCACTGGGAGCGATTGCCTTCTAGCGTGTTCAAAGGAAAGCTAATGCGGTGGCTGATTGACTAGCCAATGAAGGTGTCTCAAGCAATGTCTTTCTCCAAGCCTTGGATCTGGTCTTGCTACCTGATTCACCTCTCAAAACATATTGCTTCACTCTGGCGTAATAGGATTTCCTAGCCCCGGATGCGGGTTATTTGCAAGCTCATACAGAGTGTGAGGAGACAACCATGGATGCCACCTCTCACCACGTGGTGTCCCCTCAAAATCCACACCATGCACATTAAACGGGCCTTGCTCTCAGAGCAAGATGCCTGAATGTCGACGGTCACCCAAGCCCCTAACAAAGCTGGCTTATGTACAAAGGTTATCATTCCTCCTCCGCATGAATTAATTGCCTACACAGACATTGGATTAAATCTTCCTAGTAGGAATTATTTCCATTCCCGAACACTGGGCATCTAGAATACTGGTGAGGTTCATTCTCTGAATTGGGAGATCGCTTGTTGTTTTCTCGGGTCTGGCTCTCTATTGTCAACACTTGGATTTTTTATGTTTTCAGCGCTCTTGAGCTTCATTTTGCACCTCCTTGGTTTCTTTTTGCGAATTACAAAGACTCTTGGTTTCTTGTTCAATTAAGGAACATGTCTTAGAGGCTTCATGCAATTCCTCATCGACGCAGTGGTGGTCGCGGTAATTTGGGTAATCATGGTCGAGGAGAAGCCAATGTCAATGGCTATGACAATTCTTTCCCTGGGAACCTGCAAACTATGATTGACGATTGGGAGGAGAAATTGGTGCTGCAGCAAATGGTCACTCATCAAACACGGGTCAAGCATAGGCATTTTTGGATGGTAAAAAATATGCTTGCACACATTCTTATGCACTATCAGTAACCTCTACAGGGGAATAACGACCCTCCTCATACCTCCCCGGCTCCTTCTATGCACTCTTCCTCCTCTCATGCCTCTTCACAAGACTCCAAACCAATGGAGAACAAGGATACCCAGCTTGACAAGGATTCTAAGCAGCCTACGAATTACACCAATGTGGCGTCCACCAATGGTCACAAGCGTAAGCATGTGGAGCACCCAGGTGCTATGATTTCTACCTCCTTCGGAAAGATAGAGTCACTACATGCTAAGGTTTCCAATGGTAGTTCTTCAATATCTGGTGCTAAAGTCGCCTTTGACAAACCTTCAAGCTCCAGGGATTATCGTTGTCGTATTCTAGAGGAAAAGGTCGATGCAACAGGAACCACTTGCAACTCCAAGTAATTTTTTAGTTTCTTTTCTTTTGCATTATGTCACTAAGAGCATTGAATGCTACTTTGTTTTGGGTTTGTCATCTTTTTGTCTAAGGGTTAATGCTCAAGCTAGAAGTCGTTCCAAGATTTTTTTTGTAATAGGTCCAGTCTAGTTTTATTAGCGGATTTTTGTAATTTCATGTATGAACAGTATACATGTGAGCGACCAGTCTATCAGCCCATGTTTGGACAGGTCTCTGAGGCCTTAGTTTGAGTTTTTTACTGTATGAGAAGACACAGAGGGCTCTCAGAATTCCTGATTATCTTGTGCATGTAATATTTTTTGTACTTTAATATAAATCATTTATGCAGCTTATAAAAAAAAGGTTTGTGATGAAGGTCTATTTCGAGATATTTGTATGAAGTCACTTTATCCAAGTTGTTGTTTGCATACATGAAAAATATCATAACTGATCTTTTGGGATTTGATTATCATAATCTTTGTTTTTTGAAGTTAATAGTCATACCCATACTAAAGAAAAAATCCTTGAGAACTTTTACTTGGTTGTTGAGATCATAGGGACTATTGGTCACTATTTTGATACCTATTTTGCCTTATAAATCCTTCAGCTAGCCCCATTATCCTTCATATTTTTCCATAAAATCCTCATTTTCATCCATATAACCTTGGCATTCGTTTATCAAAGGTATAAATTGTTGTTGCTCTTAAATAAATTGAATTATGCAGTTTTTAAAGCATTTAAATTGAGATTTTAAATAAATTACAGGATTAATTGACTCCCTGTAATTGCTCCTAGGTTGGATACTTGCAGGCCAGCTGGGCACGAATTGAAAGATAGAGGAGGATCCTCGATGTCCCAGGATGGATGAATTTCTAACAACTTTTTGAAACAGGTTTTACAAGTGGCAAGTCAACACTAGTCAAATCAATTTTCCAGCGTTGCCACTTAGCACAAAAACAGGAACAATTACGATTTGGATCATTCTGGTCTATTTTCGTGGATCTGAAGAACAAACTCATGGATGGTAGAGATATTAGGGGGATGATATTTAATATTACTATTTGTTGTAGTGTTTAAGTTTTTGAAAGACAATTTCTATAAATACTGGGATCCGCAATGTAATAGATGTGCAATGACAACAAACTTATGATTCTGAAATAAAGATTTACGTTTTCAAATTATTTTTTCATATCATTCTATGCTATGAACATGATTCTATAACTATGTAGTCTCTACTGTGTGTGGGAGTGAAGCATTGGAGGGCCCCCTTCGTTGAACCTGCACACCCATTTCTCTATTACTGTGCGTTGGTATGTTTTGATTGATTATTGTAGAGTTAATTTCGATTATCAGTTTATGTGTTGCAAATTGGATTAGATTATATATATATGCAGAGGATTTTATTACAGGGTAGGGTTATGAGTTTTTATTTTGAATGATTAAACACTGTAGGATCAATCCCAATTACTTTTTATTTGATATTGAACTGTTGAAATAAGCTAAGCATTATGAACTGTTTTTCTTGTAAAAGAAATCGATGGTTGTCTACCTTCAACTATAAGATATTAAGCACTATATCTTACCTTCATGATTTAGATGTTTTTAGTTTCAAAGTATTCCCTACGTGAATTGTTGATTAGATTAAGAAATCAAATAAAGTTACTTCTGTAAGGAAGGTTTTGTGTTTCTTATTTACAACATTCTAGTATCCATTAGATTTACTTCATAGTAAACTGAATTTCCAATTAAGTCTAGGTATGAATCTCTATATTTGGGATATGCCTCTAAGTCTTACAAACTACAGATTGACATAAATGTAAGATCTAATTTACACCAGTAGATTGGACCCCAACATTTTGGCGCCATTGTCGGGGAGGCATTTTAGAGTTAGACTTAAGAAATTTAGTTCTCTTATAAAAAAAAATTTCAAAAACATAGAGCAGATTTTAGTTTTATGTCAAGACAAAGAGACAAAAAAGGAAGATTTGTCAAAAAACCCCCAAAAATAGAAGTAACAGGGACTTCTTTATCTGATAGAAAAATATTCATTACAACTGTTGATACTTTTGAAATGACTGAAGAGGAAACATCTAAGAAAGGAGAAATAACCTTCGAGCAACGTAGGCAATATGAACGTAGGATGGCGGTTGAAAATAAACAAAGAGAAATGGATGAGGAAGAAACATTAAAAGGGCCAACTGTAGAGCAACGAAGGGAGTACGAAAGAAGGTTAGAAATTGAAAATAAACTAAGAGAAGAGAGAAGAAATGAAAGGGAAGAAGAGAGAAGGCATGAAAGGGAGTAAAGAGCAGAAGAAGACCAGGAAGCCACCTTTAAATTCCCAATCTTGGACACTAGCATCATCTTAGGAGAAGAGGTAATGATGAAAAATATTCCACCATTTGTTCTACCAAATTTCTATGGTATGACTTCTGAAGATCCATATTCTTTCTTATTCGAATTTGATATCTTATGCCATACCTATGGATATACCAATGACACAAACAAACTTCATCTCTTCCCTGCTACTCTTAAAGCAACTGCATTGAAATGGTTCATGGGATTAGGAGAGCATTCTATAACTAGTTGGGATGATATGAGGAAAATATTTCTTAGGAAATATCAAGCATACTATAGATCAAAAGATTTAAAAGATGATATTTTTAGGATGTCTCAGCAAGAGGATGAAAGCTTGGAAGAGTATCTTGAAAGATTCTCATATAAATTACAGAAATCCAAATACAATTCCTTGACATCTGAGATCACTCGGACAATATTTTTGAAATGAATAAGAGATGAATATCTTGATATTTTGAATGTAATGGGAAAAGGTGACATCTCCTACTTACCATTTGATGAAATTACAGACTTATGTCAAAAGTATTCAAGAGGAAAGGCCAGAAATGGAAAGAGGGATGGAACTTCCAAGATAACCAAGTCTGCAACCAATGGCATATCCAGAGCTGAACTTGGAAACTTGTTAGAAGATTTCAAAAAAAAAAAATTGAGTACCGTGGGAACACAGGTCAAGATATCAAAAACCAAGAAGAGACAAGAACAACAAGACCAACAAGATCAAGCCCTATCTATTCTCTGCACTAAATGTAGAAAGAAACATTCATTAAAAGAATGTCCTCTAAATACTGTTCAAATTTGTGGCTTATGTACTGAAAATCATAAAACTAATGATTGTCCCAGATTGAAAGAATTACAGCCAGTTCGAATGGAAGAGAATCAAAGCATAGAGTCTATCTATCTTATGGGACAATGAAGACCTTGGCAACCGCGATTTTCAGGTCTGTCTCAAGACACTATGCAACAATTCCATTCAAATTATCAAACTCCTGTTCAAAATTCATGGCGTGCACCTATGCCCTGGCAAACTTGGTCTCCTCAGCAACATCCAACCCAAACTGCTCCAAATTGGCGAGGATATACTCATGGTAATCAGACATATCAATAGGCCTATCCACATCCCTATCAACAACCCTTAGCATATCCCCAATACCAGCAGAATCAAGCTTCATTTTTCCAACAACCAAATCTTGCTCCCCAACTAGGCCAACAACCTCAACAGCTTCAGTTATCATCCAACAAACCTCCACCTTGACCAACACAGTTTCCAGCCCAGACTATACCAAATCCTAATAATAAAATGGATAAACCCATGTATAATGTTGATGAAGGAATGTCACTCACCTACGCAATCCTCCCACTTCAAAATATCAACTTAAGGTTTGGAAATTTTTTGCAAAAAGAATCTCCTGTTATTTTAGAAGAACAAACGGAAAATGAGAAAACTCCAAAAAAATCTAATATAGAAACATTACAGTCAGATAATCACAGTCATAAAGGGAAAGCGTTAGTACCTCATACACCTCCTTTTCCAGAGAGGTTAGTTAAAGAAAAACTCTCAATTTCTCTCCCTGATTTTGATGTTTTGCATGAATTAACCAATGTCTATGTCAAAATTCCCTTATTGCAAGCTATAAAGGACATTCCAATATACACAAAAGCAATTAGAGAATTATGTCTCAATAAGAGGAAGAAGGATCCACCAACAATTCATGTGATGGGAAAGTTAGCACGTTTAATGTCTAACGCTGTTTTTATTGAAAAATATGTTTATCCATGCATCCCAATCATCACAATAACTATCAACAATTTTTAAATTCCAAAAACATTGATTGACTTAGGTGCATCTATCAGTGTTTTTGAGTTTTTGGTTCAGACAAATTCACAATGATTTTAATTTTTGCAGGATCCACATTTATTCCAGATGATGAAATGTGATTTCCAAAGACTATCCCTTCAGTAGTAAACTTTCTCTTTGAAGAAATATTTGTTAGATTTGGGGTTCCTAGAGAGATTGTTACTGATCAAGGAGCACAGTTTACTTCCAAACTGGTGTAGGAGATAGCATCCAAGTACAATATTAAGCACAAAAAATCTACACCTATCATCCACAAGCCAATGTCCAGGTGGAGTCTACCAACAACAATTTGGAAGGAATCATCACCAAAACAGTCCAGATGCACAGAAAACATTGGTTAGCTAAGCTTACTGATGCTTTATGGGCATAGAGAATTACATGGAAAAACAGTACTAGTTTTTCTCCCTATCAACTAGTTTATGGTAAGCAAGTACTGTTACCAATTGAATTTCAAATTCATACTTTTAAATTAGCCATTGATTTAGGGAAGGATTTTTTGAAGCACAACAAGAAAGGATGATGTAGTTAAACCAATTAGATGAGATGAGACAAGCTGCAGTAGAACACAATATTTTGGTACAACAACAGAGAGCCCAATGGCATCATAAGTTCATAAAAAAGAAAAAATTTCACATTGGTGGTTGCGCCTTACTGTTTGATTCAAAGTTCAAAGACTTCGAAGCCAAGTTCACAACTCATTGGCTTGGTCCATATGAGATTGTAGAGGTCTATGACAATGGCTCAGTCAAATTACAAACAATAGATGATGAAGCAAGTACATTTGGGGTCAATGGCCATAGGTTAAAGCTTTACACCAAGCCTGTCAACAAAGAAGATTTCCTACAACAAATTTCTTAGCAGAGGGAGATAGAGGTGCTGGACAAACACACTGGTGTTTCTTCTTCACCTTGTTCTTAAAAAAAATTATGATAAAAATAAAAAATAAAAAAACAAAAAAAAGAGAGCAGTTTAGCTGTGAAAACCAGGCAATTGGCACAACATAAACTTGACTTTTGCTTGGAAATTCAAGTTTACTTGGCCATTGAAAATTCACAAAAACAATTTCAAATTCCTAGTTTTAGTTCTTTCCTGGATTATTTTTGCCATAAGCAGTTTTTCCATATCAGTTTTTATCAGCAAATCAAGATTTTGTTTGACTTGAGGACAAGTCAATAAATAGGCCTGAGAGGGATGAGCATATCAAGCTTTCCATGAGCATATCAAGTTTTCTTTTTCAAAATCTTGAAACCATCCAAGCCTCCTACAGATGCCAGCATTAGAAGATCAACTTTCAAAGGGACCTGAGAAGAAGCACATTTCACTTGTAGGGGGACCTGAGACAAAGACACAGCAGGCTCCAACCAGAGGGAATATCAAAATAGCTACAGCAGAGAACACATCAAAGAAGAAGGGCCATCAAATGCTACAATAAAGCAGTAAACCAGATTTCAAAAAGCATGAAAGCACAGAGGGATATCAAACAAGTCTATAAGAATTTTAAATTTTATGATTTAAAATTTTGCATGGTTCTTTGTTTTTGAGTGATGACAACATGCCTATCACCCTCACAATCCTAACCATATACCCATTCATCCATTCACTTACCCATTCATCTACCCTAGGTGTCAAAATTAGTGGTCCAACAATGACAGAGGTATTTTCATATTTTTTTAATCCGTGCCTAAAAAGTGCATCCTACAGGCAAGTTTGAAAATCAGTCTCAAAGAAGTAAGAAGGGTTATTTAACCGAGAAATTCAAATTTAATACTCTATTTTATTTTTCATTTTATGCATCAAATGAAAAGGTGGTAAAATAGTATGGAGGTGGACTAAAAAGGTACGTGAAGGAACTTAGAGCCAGTTTGAAAAATGATTGCACAGAAAAGGGGGAAATCATTGAACCTCACCCCCATGAAATCTTCCCATACATAGGGAGGCTCAATCTTCCAATTTCAAATTCAACGTGTTTTCATTTTCTCCCAACCGTCTTTGATAAATCCTAGGTTTCACTTCCACAGTGGTTGAAGGGGTGAGAGAGTGAGAGGTAGACCGATGACAGGAGGTAGAAATAGAGGCATTGCATAGAAAATAAAAATAAAAACACTGCGTGTAACTGGTTAACTCTGGAAATTTTCTCTAGTATCTTTAGTAAGATTCATCCACGTGGTATGATGAAGTGAAACCCCAGCTGCATGCAGCCATAGAAGTGTTTATCTCAGACATGTGCAGGAAGGAGTGACCAGAGGTAAGGTAAATTTGAAATTCGACTTCCAGGTTTTGCTAGATAGAGAAACCATTAAGAACATAATTTTTTTCAAAAGTTTAGAATTTCAAGCTGGGGTCAAGTTCCGTTTGAAAGTTTTGTTTGCATAAAAAGGATTCTTCCTGTAGAAGTTACAAGATGGTGTTTAGACTAGAACCAGAAAAATTTGATTCCTCTGTCATTCATGAAAAGTGTATGGAAATTTTTGAGAGGAAATGATGGGTTCCCTTCTTTGAAAAATTTGATGGACAGAATGATAACATTAGCCTAGAATTTGCATGTTAATTTGATGGAGAAAGGGATACAGTAGGTAATCTCTCCTTCAGACTGTCTGAAGACATTTTGGCACAAATTATTGGGTTACCTCAACAGGGAGAGAGGTTCTTCAAGACAAAACAATTTGAGGAAAAGGCATGGACACTATTCTTATGCAGATCAAGGGCAGGCTCAGTACAATGGAAGAAAGGAATACCAAGGAGCTGGTTGATTCATCCTTGGGATTAAATAACCTACATCATACAGAGATTCATCACTTGTGAAGGAAGGTTCAACATTACATATCTCTATCATATCAAGATAATGCCGCATTTGAGGGGTGACTGTCAGATTAACATACCTCATTTTCTATTACATAGCCTTTTCAAGATGGCTAAAGCTGTTCAGAAACGTGCTAAAGACAATTTAACCAACCTTTTTCATTGTGGGCTCATTAAGATAATTATAAAACATGAATTACAGAAACAATCCTTCACATGGTAGCAATTTGTCATTTATCATATGTTTGAAGAACCAGAAGAGATATCTGAAGAAGGAGCACTCATAATAGAAAGCACTAAAGTTAAGGAAGATAACCCTAAGACAACAAGTTCAAAACCTCCCAAGGGAGGAATGGAAGAAGATGAATTGCTGATGATAGCAGGCACTGAAATTGAAGAATATAACCCTAAGAAAACAATTTCAAAGTTGTCTAAGGGAGGAATGGAAGAAGATGAATTGCTGATGATAGCAGGCACAGAAATTGAAAAAGATAACCCTAAGGCAACCAGCCCAAAACCGCCTAAGGGAGGAAGGAAAAATAATGAAGTGTTGATGATAACAGATAATGAAGATGACTCTAAGGAAACAAGCCCAAAACAACCTACGAGAAGAATAAGAACAAGGAGCATGGTGAAAGAAGAGAAGAAACTCCAAGAAAAAGATAAGATCTTCAACACTTATGAGAAGAAATCAACAAAACGTCAACAAGCTAAGAAGAAGCAAATACTGGAAAAAAATGATGAAGCACAACAAAAATATTATGAATATATTCAATCTTTTGAAGGTCAAGAGGAAATTCCAGCAGGTGAGATTGGACAACATGATGAAGAGGTGCATATTATCTCTGAACAACAAACTGTAGAAGAAATTATGGAGAAAGATGTTCAAACAATTGAAAAGACTCCAACTGACATAGAAGAGCAAGATAATGAGGATGAAATCATCATTTCTCCAGTATTTGAGCAACAAGTCACAGAGAAAGATGAGGATGCAACCATCATTTCTCCTGTCTTTGAACATCAAGTTACAAAAAAAGAAGGAAAAGAGCATTCATGACAGGAGAATGAAGAAGAAGAAGCTGCAACAAACACTATCTCTGAGCAGCCTTCAATAGAGATGGAAAAGAAGAAATCTTCCAAGAATAGCACAAATATTGAGAAGCTAAAATTGAAGGTAAAGGAGTTAGAGCTAGAAAATAAGAAATTAAAGGACAAAAATAGGAAGCTTCAAGTTCAAAAGATCAAAATCTCTAAACATTCATACAAATGGTATCAGCAAAAGAAGACTTTCAAGGCAAAATATTAGAGATTGAGGGTCCTTTATGTAGCTTGAGCTAGTACAGATGCATCATCACAGACATGATATATGTTAGATGATAAGTAGCATCAGTACAACAACATTTTTGTGCATGGGGAATATGCAGTTTCAGTTTTGGAGACAATTTTGTGCATGAGGTCATGCAATGGCTTCCTCTTGGGGGAGATGTTTGTCACTATTTTGATACCTATTTTTCGTTATAAATCCTTCAGCTAGCCCCATTATCCTTCATATTTTGCCATAAAATCCTAATTTTCATCCATAGAACCTTGGCATTCATTTATCAAAGGTATAAATTGTTGTTGCTCTAAAATAAATTGAATTATGCAGTTTTTAAAGCATTTAAATTGAGATTTTAAATAAATTACAGGATTAATTGACTTCCCATAATTGCTCCTAGGTTGGATACTTGCAGGCCAGCTGGGCATGAATTGAAAGATAGAGGAGAATCCTCGATGTCTCGGGATGGATGAATTTCTAACAACTTTTTGAAACAGGTTTTACAAGTGGCAAGTCAACACTCGTCAAATCAATTTTCCAGCGTTGCCACTTAGCACAAAAATAGGGACAATTACGATTTGGATCATTCTGGTCTATTTTTGTGGATCTGAAGAACAAACTCATGGATGGTAGAGATATTATGGGGATGACATTTAATATTACTAGTTGTTGTAGTGATTAAGTTTTTGAAAGACAATTTCTATAAATACTAGGATTCACAGTGTAATAGATGCGTAATGACAACAAACTTATGATTCTGAAATAAAGATTTACATTTTCAAATTATTGGTGCATATCATTCTATGCTATGAACACAATTCAATAACTCTGTAGTCTCTACTGTGTGTGGGAGTGAAGCATTGGAGAGCCCCCTTTGCTGAACCTGCACACCCATTTCTCTATTACTGTGCATTGGTATCTTTTGATTGATTACTGTAGAGTTAATTTCGATTATCAGTTTATGTGTTGCAGATTGGATTATATTATATATAGATGCACATGATTTTATTACACGGTAGGGTTATGAGTTATTTTGAATGATTAAACACTGTAGGATCAATCCCAATTACTTTTTATTTGATATTGAACTATTGAAATAAGCTAAGCATTGTGAACTCTTTTTCTTGTAAAAGAAATTGATGGTTGTCTACCTTCAACAGTAAGATATTAAGCACTATAGCTTACCTTCATGATTTAAATGTTTTTAGTTTCAGAGTATTCCGTACATGAATTGCTGATTAGATTAAGAAATCGAATGAAGTTACTTCTGTAAGGAAGGTTTTGTGTTTCATATTTACAACATTCTAGTATCCATTAGATTTACTTCATAGTAAACTGAATTTTCAATTAAGTCTAGGTCTGAATCTCTATATTTGGGATATGCCTCTAAGTCTTACAAACTCCGGATTGACATAAATATAAGATCTAATTTACACCAGTAGATTGGACCCCAACATTTTGGGGCCGTTGTCTGGGAGAAATTTTAGAGTTAGACTTAAGAAATTTAGTTCTCTTATAAAAAAAAATTTCAAAATCACAGAGCAGATTTTAGTTTTATGTCAAGACAAAGAGACGAAAAAGGAAGATTTTTCAAAAACCCCCCAAAAATAGAAGTAACAAGGGCTTCTTTATCTGATAGAAAAGGATTCATTACAACTGTTGATACTTTAGAAATGACTGAAGAGGAAACATCTAAGAAAGGAGGACTAACCTTTGAGCAACGTAGGGAATATGAACGTAGGATGGAGGTTGAAAATAAACGAAGAGAAATGGATGAGGGAGAAACATTAAAAGGGCCAACCGCAGGACAACGAAGGGAGTATGAGAGAAGGTTAGAAATTGAAAATAAACTAAGAGAAGAGAGAAGAAATGAAAGGGAAGAAGAGAGAAGGCATGAAAGGGAGGAAAGAGCAGAAGAAGACCGGGAAGCCACCTTTAAATTCCCAATCTTGGACACTCGCATCATCTTAGGAGAAGAGGTAAGGATGAAAAATATTCCACCATTTGTTCTACCAAATTTCTATGGTATGACTTCTGAAGATCCAGATTCTTTCTTATTCGAATTTGATATCTTATGCTGTACCTATGGATATACCGATGACACACACAAACTTTGTCTCTTCCTTGCTACTCTTAAAGCAGCTGCATTGAAATGGTTCATGGGATTAGGAGAGCATTCTATAACTAGTTGGGATGATATGAGGAAAAATTTTGTTAGGAAATATCAAGCATACTATAGATCAAAAGATTTAAAAGATGATATTTTTAGGATGTCTCAGCAAGAGGATGAAAGCTTGGAAGAGTATCTTGAAAGATTCTCATATAACTTGCAGAAATCCAAATACAATTCCTTGACATCTGAGATCACTCCGATAATATTTTTGAAAGGAATAAGAGATGAATATCTTGATATTTTGAATGTAATGGGAAAAGGTGACATCTCCTACTTACCATTTGATGAAATTACAGACTTATGTCAGAAGTATTCAAGAGGAAAGGCCAGAAATGGAAAGAGGGATGTAACTTCCAAGATAACCAAGTCTGCAAGCAGTGGCATCTCCAGAGATGAACTTGGAAACTTGTTAGAACATTTCAAAACTGATCTTTTGAGTACCTTGGGAACACAGGTCGAGATATCACAAAACAAGAAGAGACAAGAACAATAAGACCAACAAGATCAAGCCCTATCTATTTTCAACCCTAAATGTAGAAAGAAACATTCATTAAAAGAATGTCCTCTAAATATTGTTCAAATTTGTGGCTTATGTACTGAAAATCATATTACTGATGATTGTCCCAGATTGAAAGAATTACAGGCAGTTCGAAGGGAAGAGGATCAAAGCATGGAGTCTCTCTATCTTATGGGACAACGAAGACCTTGGTAACCATGTTTTTCAGGTATGTCTCTAGACCCTATGCAATAGTTCCATTCAAATTATCAAACTCCTGTTCAAAATTCATGGAGTGCACCTATTCCCTGGAAAACTTGGTCTCCTCAGCAACATCCATCCCAAACTACTCCAAATTGGCGAGGATATAATAATGGTAATTAGACATATCAACAGGCCTATCCACAGCCCTATCAACAACCCTTTGCATATCCCCAATACCAGCAAAATCAAGCTTCATTTTTCCAACAACCAAATATTTATCCCCAACTAGGACAACAACCTCATCAGCTTTAGTTACTATCCAACCAACCTCCACCTCGACCAACACAGTTGCCATCCCAGCCTATACCAAATCCTAATAATAAAATGGATAAACCCATGTATAATGTTGATGAATGTTGATGTATATGTAACTTCAGAATGTATTTCATATATGTATGTTGTATGTACTCCTATAGAGATGGTATTATTCCTCTATACGGAAGTGTCGTCATTTATATTGTAACTGTCGTAACTTATACTTGATGGTTTATTAGACCACCTTGTTGGGGTCGGCCCTGTATAAGTCATGTGGGTCAAAGGGTTATTAGACCACCCTATTGGGGGTCGGCCCAGCCAGCATTATGTTATGTGGTTTAATTCGAGCCTGCATGATTTATGTAAAAGGCAAGTCAAGTCAAGTATAAATAGAGTGCGGGAGGCACTCTATTTACTCACTCACTTCTCACTCATGCACACAAGGAGGAGTGGCGCACTTATGGAGGAGGAGGATATGCTGCTAGGTTATGTCTATCTCTCATGTTTGGGTTGTATCATTGCTCTATCTATCTCTGAGGAAGTTATTGGGGTTTTTCACCTTTATGGTTTTCCCCAAGTAAATCTGTGTGTCTCTTGTGTGCTTGCATTATTGTCTCCATGATTGATATGCTGTAGATATGTTGTACATGTTGTTCTCTCAGTTAGCATCCTAGATCAGATTGAAGTAAATTCTGAAAATTTAACATGGTATCAGAGCTAGCCTGAAAGAAGGCATGATATGGCATGTATGACACTTGTTGCACTTATGATGCTAGGGCTTGATATAGAAAAAACCAGTCGTCGTAGAACTTTAGCTATAAATCCATTTTGGAAAAGTTTGCAGATCTGAAAGCTTTACAGGTCGAAGTTTAAATCCCCATGTACCTTGTGTCCAAAGGACAACCTCTAATTCGTTGTACTTTGTGATTTATGATCTGTACAATATAGGGTTTCTGTCTCTTCCAGATCTGAGTCAAAATCAGGTGACCTTGGGAAAAAGGTCATAACTTGGGATAGGAATCTCCAAATGAAATTTTGTAAAACGTGACAGGTAGCACACAGATGGTACTATCTCAAGAAAAGTTTTCAGAAGCCGAAGTTGAACCAGTGACATGTGGCACGCCGTACAAGTGCGCTCTCTTGTATTATCACATAAACAGGTCACGTTGCGACACTTGGCACAACTCTCTCTCAAAGAGTCCAATTGAGGTCAGACCTGTCAGGATGGAAAGAAAATAGGGCGAGCTATCGCAGTAAAATTTTTCAAAGGCCGAAGTTGAAACAGGGACACGTGGCATGCTGTACAAGTTCGCTCTCCTGTATTATCCCATAAACAGGTCACGTTGCGACACTTGGCATAACTCTCCCTCAGAGAATCCAATTGAGGTCATACCTATCAGGATGGAAATATAATAGGTCGGGCTATCTTAAGAAACGTTTTCAGATCCTGTGGATGGAAAAGTTCAGATTTACACCAGAAACAATCAGGTACATATTTCTGTCAAAACAGAATTATTTTTTAGTACCTTCATTCATGGCTTCCGGAATTTAGGGCTTCGGAGAAAGCTGGAATTTTTTTAATCGGAGACCACGGCTGAATGATACTCATCAAAATAAAAATTTAGAGACCAATATTAGAATTTTTGGTTTGGCAAAAGGCTGGGCTTGATCAGACCCTAGTTCAGGACTTTGATCAGAAAGGTGGAAAATTAGGGCTTCTGTAAAAAAGGGAATTTTTGAAATCTGTAACCACGGCTGGAAGCTCCTCAGAAAAATAGAAGCTTAGGGATTTGGATCAAAACTTTTGATTGGGAAGAAGAGTGGGCTTCATCAAACCCGAGTTCAGGGTCACGTCCAGTGAATCCGGAAGTTTCAAAGGAAAAATTGAGGAGTGAAACTTTGCAGTTTTCAAATTCTGAATATACCAGCTTGATCAGCTCATCAAGGCGCATATTTCTATCCTTTCGGAAGTTTGAAATTCAAAGTTTGAATTTTTGGGGTTTCTCTGACAAACCCATATCCAGCTCCAGGTCCAGTTCTTGCAAATCAAGTGGATTGGGTTAATCCTAGAAGAAGATGGATTGGTCACCTACATAAGTGAAGAAGTTCTCGTTTCAGAGGGAGATGAGGCTAAGGCCTTACATAAGAAGATTACAAGCGATCTCGATAGGTATGACTCATCGAGGTATGTTTTGAGATTTGTTCATGATTAAGTTTATGGTATGTTTGTCTTCATGTTATTACGGTTAGTACAATCTTGATTTTAGACTTGTCATATCACCTTAATAAAATTATGAATGCACGATAGGAAATATTCATTGATTAGGGTGTTGACACTTATGATTGTACTAATGCATTATGGTGTTGTATGAGGTTTATGTTGTCTACTAACATGAAAGGTACACCAAGAAAGACAAATCATGTTCTGGTTCAAGAACATATGATCATGATGACATGAGGACAAAGTTTCATCCATTGTCATGGATCTCATAGAAGATCCATTTATGAGGTATGTATAACTTGGTTTTATAATGGTTAACCTATGAGATATACAGGTTACTAGCACAAGTCATTGAAGAAGAACAAGAAGACATCATGTGAGTATGTTAGACATAATTATCTAGCATGCTAATCCAGGTATGTTTTTTTCTATATCAAGATAGAATCCTACCTTGTGTTAGGATCTTATACTGTTGTGTTGTTCATGAAGTCATCGGTTTGAATAGTCATGGTTGTATGCATATTGTAATTGATGATATGACTAACCAGAATAATCATGAAGGTATAGTTTGAGTAATCACAGATTTTATGCATATTATATCTCTTATCTTGATTGATGATTTAACTAACCAAAAGAGTCCTATGATCAAATAAGAATATGCATGAGTAAAAGAAGACTTCCCTGAAACCTTGAACACTAATGTTTATTATCTGTGTTTGAAATGATCCTGACTATACATGCTTGAGATTATTGTGATTATACTAATGAATGTTTGATTATGTATGAGACCTAGAGGATAACACAATGGTGATACTAACAAGCATGCATAGGGATCGAGAATGAATATAAGTTCAAGGACAAGTAATCCAGGAAGCAAAGATCAAGAGGGAGTACACTCCAGTGGTTTCTGCAAGGATGCAGATATTCAAAGGGAGTTGACCATCTCTCTACGTTCCACATCAAAGGTGTAGAAGAAGCTACTTCAGATTAGGACTCCAGTAGGTCCTGCAAGGAAGTGAAGACTCAGAGGGAGTCCACCCAACAAACAAACAAAGATAAGTATTTGAATTGTCATTTATTAAATAATACTGTTCAATAATGTATATACTGATGTTCCTAGAATTAGGTTTTGTATTGTGCATATTAGAATAGTTGCATTAATGAAAAGTATACTACTAATACACATGGGTAAGTGGCCTATGGCACTGTACAACATTCCATTGCTACTTATCTAGAATGAAACCTCTTTGCTGACATGTTGGGAGTTGTGCACACTCTTAACAATGTTCTGGTAGAGATTGGAAGGCATCTAGAAAGTTACGGGATATGGATAAATGTTGTATTGAAGCATTGGCTAAGATAATTACATGACTGTATGACATATTTCTTTATGTGTAAGAATTTGTTCTGAAAACTATGAGATGTTTTCTAATCATGCAATTTAACTTGTTGTGTAGGAAAGATCATATGCCATCTCCTACAAAAGAAGAACTACAACATTTGTTCAGCAACAAAATTATCTATTGAAGATATTGAAGTTCCCAGGATACAGGAAGAACGCCATGATCCGTCGATCATGAAGAACGATGTTTGGGATGCAGTCCCAAGAGCTGAAGGGAAGTCTGTTGTGACTTCCAAATGGAACTATCAGATCAAGCATGTTGTAGATGGCAGCATTGAGAAATATAAAAGTGATGAAATAGAAGATGCACCAGATGGATTTCAAGACAGCATGGTGTAGTCATATATGTGTGCAGAACTTGGTATGGTAGGATAGACAGCTTTCTATCCAGTTTGGGCTTTACCAAGAATAAAGCGGATTCCAACCTTTTCTACAAGGTTGAGGAAGGCAATCCAATGATACTACTTTTGTATGCAGATAACCTGTTTGTTACAGGTGAAGATAGATTGATTGCCGACACGCAGCGGAAGCTTGCTGCCAAGTTTGAGATCCTGAAGAGGTTCGGGATGATGCACTATTTTTTTTTGGCATGGAGGTGTGGCAGAGTGATGGAATATTCCTTGTACAAGGGAAGTATGCAGTAGAGATCCTGAAGAGGTTAGGGATGATGGATTGCAAGGCCATGGCCACACCTATGACATCGAATCGGAAGCTTCTATGTGATGCTTCATCTGAGCCGGTTGATGTCTCTACGTATCGTCAGATGATTGGGTCCTTGATGTACCTGACGAACACGAGACCAAACATTTGCTTCGCTGTGAACACATTGATTCAATTCCTGACAGATCCGAGGCATGTTTACCTGGTTGTTGTAAAGCATGTTCTGAGGTACCTGAAGGGTACAGTGGATTATGGGCTCAAGTATGAAGTGAATCAAAAGTTTAACCTGCAGGGTTATGTTGATTTAGATTGGGCTGGCAATGCTGCAGATAGGAAGAGCACATCTGGGTGTTGCTTTAGTATGGGATCAGGTGTGATCTCATGGTTTAGCAGGAAGCAATCCTGCGTGGCATTGAGTACAGCTGAGGCAGTGTATGTTGCAGCCTGTTCAGCTAGTTGTGAGGCAGTATGGCTATGGAAGCTACTGTCTGAGTTATCTGATCTCCCGTTGGATGCTACTGGTATCTTCTGTGATAACCAGAGTTGTGTGAAGCTGTCCGAGAATCCAATGTTTCATGACAGGTCGAATCACATAGAGATCAAATATCACTATATTAGGGATATGGTGCAGAGAGGAGCCGTGAAGCTCCTGTATGTTGCGACGGACGAGTAGATTGCAGATGTGCTGACGAAGCCACTAGCCAGGGTGAAGTTCGAGTACTTCAGAGAGAGGCTTGGCGTTCTTCAGATCGAGGACACTTTGAGGAAGAAGTGATGGACACATTTCCTGAAGCCATTCCAAGCATGTTGGAAGGAACATCCTTTACATGGCTGTGGATGTAAGCGCTGGATGTTGATGAGCATCAGGATGATGTTCTAGTTTCTGCTTTGTATGATCAGTTGGATCATTTATATGTATATATATGTACGCATCATGGTGGATGTTGGATATGATCAGTTGGATCATTTATATGTATATATGCATCATGTTGGATGTTGGATATGATCAGTTGGATCATTCATATGTATGTATGCATCATGTTGGATGCTTGGACCATGTATCTGTATATGTATCAAGTGAATACATCATATGATCAGGTAGATCATGTATAATGATATATATCAGGTAGATACTTGGTGTGCATCAGATGGATGCATTGTATGATCAAGATGATCGTGGATGATGAGCTTCTCCAGATGACATGCAGCAGGATGTTGCAGTGATGATGATCATGTGTACATCAGGATGATGTATGGTGAGTATCAGATGATACTCTGTGGCCGCAGATTAGGTTGTGCAGGTAAGCATGTAATTTGTGCCCTGGGATATTTGTAAATGGTCTTTTGAGGTTTTGCCTATGGCATGTAATTCGGTGCCCTGGGACATCTAGAAAATGCTCTTTCGAGGTTTTGCTTGGGAGGACATATAATTTGTGCCTTGGGAGATCTGCAGATAGTCTTTCGAGGTTTTTCCTATGGCATGTAATTCGGTGCCCTGGGATATCTGGTAGATGCTCTTGCGAGGTTTTGTCCTATGGCATGTAATTTGCTCCTGGGAGATCTGGACAGGATGAAAAAGGCCTCAGATGCTTCAGCCAGGTTTTGCCATGACCACATGTAATTTGCTCCTGGGAGATCTGGACAGGATGAAAAACGCATCAGATGATTCAGCCAGGTTTTGTGGTGGACCACATGTAATGTGCTCCTGGGAGATCCGACAAGTAGAGCTGTGTGCTCGTAACAGCCTGGGATGCTTCAGCCAGGTTTTGGGGTGAGATCACATGTAATGTGCTCCTAGGAGATCCAACAGGTAGAGCTGTGTTCTCGTAATAGCCTGGGATGCTGCAGCCAGGTTTTGTGACGCACGTAATAAGTCCTGAGGATTCCATAGTATGGCTAGTGATGACGAAGACCTGCAGGTGGTGGGCCTACATCCAGTATGAAAAAGGACTGGCTCTGTAGAACTTCCTATGACGAGTAGATTCAGAGATTGATTGAGATAGAAGCAATAGTGACGATGATGATGACTCGATGATGATTATCTAGTGACGATGATCTAGAGAAGATGACTTGTGCTAGAAGACCTGTGCTGAGAAATACCGTCCTAGTTAAGAGGGAGTGTTGATGTATATGTAACTTCGAAATGTATTTCATATATGTATGTTGTATGTACTCCTATAGAGATGGCATTATTCCTCTATACGGAAGTGTTGTCATTTATATTGTAAATGTCGTAACTTATACTTGATGGGTTATTAGACCACCTTGTTGGGGTCGGCCCTGTATAAGTCATGTGGGTCAAAGGGTTATTAGACCACCCTATTGGGGGTCGGCCCAGTTAGCATTATGTTATGTGGTTAAGTTCGAGCCTACATGATTTATGTAAAATGCAAGTCAAGTCAAGTATAAATAGAGTGAGGGAGGCACTCTATTTACTCACTCACTTCTCACTCATGCACTCAAGGAGGAGTGGCGCACTTATGGAGGAGGATGATCTGCTGCTAGGTTATGTCTATCTCTCATGTTTGGGTTGTATCATTGCTCTATCTATCTCTGAGGAAGTTATTGTGGTTTTTCACCTTTATGGTTTTCCCCAAGTAAATCTTTGTGTCTCTTGTGTGCTTGCATTATTGTCTCCATGATTGATATGCTGTAGATATGTTGTACATGTTGTTCTCTTAGTTAAGATCCTAGATCAGATTGAAGTAAATTCTGAAAATTTAACAATGAAGGAATGGCACTCCCCTACTCAATCCTCCCACTTCAAAATATCAACTTAAGGTCTGGAAAAGTTTTGCAAAAAGAATCTCCTATTATTTTAGAAGAACAAACAGAAAATGAGAAAAACTCCAAAAAAATCTAATATAGAAAAATTACAGTCAAATAATCACAGTCAGAAAGGGAAAGCGTTAGTACCTCATACACCTCCTTTTCTAGAGAGGTTAGTTAAAGAAAACTCTCAATTTCTCTCCCTGATTTTGATGTTTTGAATGAATTAACCAATGTCTGTGTCAAAATTCCCTTATTGCAAGCTATAAAGGACATTCCAATCTACACAAAAGAAATTAGAGAATTATGTCTCAATAAGAGGAAGAAGGATCCACCAACAATTCATGTGATGGGAAAGTTAGCAGGTTTAATGTCTAACATTGTTTTTATTGAAAAATATGTTGATCCAGGAATCCCAATGGTCACAATAATTGTCAACAATTTTTCAATTCAAAAAACATTGATTGAATTAGGTGCAGCTATCAATGTCATGACATTGGAAACAATGGAATATCTGGACTTGAAAAATCTCAGACCAACCACTACACTTTTAGATCTAGTTGATAGGTCTAAAATCACACCTGGAGGGATACTAGAAGATATCATAGTTTCTTTGGATTCCTGGGAGTATCCTGTAGATTTCATAGTTCTTCAACCAAAGTCTAATCTAGGAGGGCATCCATTGATCCTTGGAAAACCCTGGTTGGCAACAACTGATGCTTTTATTGGTTGTAGAACAGGAAGTATGCTCATTTCGCATGGAACAGAGAGAAAACAGATCACACTTTATCCTTCTGCCCAAAGACCTTCTATGTCAGATAATTTATCATGGATTAATGAAACAAAAGAAAAAGAAGAAGAAGTAATTCATCATGTCTTAAGTATCAATCAACTTTTTTATTTTCAAGAGGAAAACAATAAAGATTTGCTAGATTACTTTATTTCTGAACCTGATATTTCCGAGGAATTAAGAAACATGCAGTATGCTATTACATATCAAGTTTTGGGACAGAATTTTCAGGAAAATTGTAGAGTTCATTCTTTGGCATTAGCACTTAATGATATTTTTAATGTTCATTCAATAACTGATGTCCAAAGCAAAACAATTGAAATCAGTCCAGGGAAACATTTGAATATTGGTGCACATCTTACTATATCACAAGAAGAACAGTTGATTGGATTATTGAATAAGTATCACAAGGCATTTTCTTGGGAATTCACTGACATGCCAGGAATTCATCACGAAACATGTACTCACCATATCTACAGAGATGATAAAATCAGACCTCTCAGACAACCTCAACGCAGAATGAACCCCATACTGAAAGAGATAGTTAAGGAAGAATTGCAAAAGTTATTAAAGGTAGGATTTATCTACCCTATCTCTGACATCCAAAGGGTTTCTCCATTAGTTTTTGTTCCTAAGAAAAATGGAAAATGGTGGATATGTGTAGATTACAGGGAGTTAAATAAAGCAACACTGAAAGATTATTTTCCATTTCCATTTATTGATCAAGTGTTAAATGCCTTAGCTGGAAAACACTATTTCTCATTCTTAGATGGTTTCAGCGGATATAATCAAATTAGAATTGCATCAGAGGACCAGGACAAAACAACTTTTACATGTCCCTGAGGTACATATGCCTATAAGGTTTTACCTTTTGGTTTATGTAACGCTCCAGCTACTTTTCAGAGAGCAGTCTTGGCCATTTTTGGTGATTTAATTCATGAATGTGTTGAAGTCTATATGGATGATTTTTCTGTGTATGGCAATACCTTTGAGGATTTCCTTGGCAAATTTGGAGAAAATCTTAAAAAGGTGCGTTGAATCAAATCTTTCCCTTAGCAATGAAAAGTGTTTTATGATGTTAACTAAAGGGATAGTCTTAGGACATCACATTTCATCATCTGGAATAAATGTGGATCCTGCAAAAATACAAATCATTGTGAATTTGTCTGAACCAAAAACTCAAAAAGATGTGCAAAGCTTTCTAGGATATGCAGGCTATTACTGGAGGTTTATTGAAAATTTCAGTAAAATAGCTATGCCATTATTCAAATTACTTTCGAAGGATGTACATTTCAATTGGGATACTAACTGTCAAGTTTCATTTTGGAAACTTAAAGAGAAGCTCTCAACTGCACCCATTTTAAGGGGACCAAATTGGACATTACCATTTCACATTTCTACCAATGCATCAAATACTGCAATAGGGGCCTCTTTGGGACAAAAAGAGAATACCATGACTTATGCTATTTACTTTATCAGCAAAAATCTAACCCCTGCAGAATTAAATTACACAATTACTGAAAAGGAGATGTTGGCAGTAGTTCATGCTGTGAACAAATTTCTTCATTACATTACTGGTTATGAAATCTTTGTCCATACAGATCACTCAGCTTTAATATATTTGATGAACAAGTCAATTACTAATGGCAGGATAACCAGATGGTTATTATTGATGCAGGAATTCAACATTGCTATTCTAGATAGACGTGGAAGAGAAAATCAAGTGGCATATTTTCTGTCTCGATTACACAATTCTGGTGAGGTTGTTCCTGTTTCAGATAGTTTCCCTGATGAACACTTATTTTCTATTTCCGTTATAATTCCCTGGTATGCTGATATAGCCAACTATTTATCATCAGGACAGCTACCTCCATCTATGTCATCCAAAGAAAAGAAAAGAATTATTAAGCAAAGTGCTAGACACATATGCCGCAATGGAGATCGTTTCTACACAAGATATGATCTTATCATTAGGATATGTGTTTGACAAGATGAGGTTTTAGAAATTTTAAAATCTTGTCATGATGAACCATGTGGTGGCCATTTTGCAGATAAAAGAACAACATACAAGATACTCAACTTGGGGTATTACTGGCCCTCTGTTTTCAAAGATTCTAAGAAGTATGTTAGGAGTTGTGATAGTTTTCAAAGGATGGGATGACCAGTACGATCTGATGAGATGCCACTCTAGCCACAAGTCCTCATAGAACTATTTGAAAAATGGGCTCTTGATTTCATTGGTCCAATCAATCCACCATCACAAGGAAAGAAGTACATTTTAGTATGTATTGACTATGTTACAAAGTGGGTGGAAGCCAAACCATTACCAAGAGCCACAGAGCAAACATGAGTAAACTTTCTCTTTGAAGAAATATTTGTTAGATTTGGGTTTCCTAGAGAGATTGTTACTGATCAATGAGCACAATTTACTTCTAAACTGGTGCAGGAGATAGTAGCCAAGTACAAGATTAAGCACATAAAATCTACACCTTATCATCCACAAGCCATTGGCCAAGTTGAGTCTACCAACAAAACTTTGGAAGGAATCATCACCAAAACAGTCCAGATGCACATAAAATATTGGTTAGCTAAGCTTACTGAAGTCTTATGGGCATACATAATTACTTGGAAAAACATTACTAGTTTTTCTCCCTATCAGCTAGTCTATGGTAAGCAAGTACTGTTACCAATTGAATTTCAAATTCATACTTTTAAATTAGCCACTGATTTAGGGATGGATCTTTCTGAAGCACAACAAGAAATGATGCTGCAGTTAAATCAATTAGATGAGATGAGACAAGCTGCAGTAGAACACAATATTTTGGTACAATAACAGAGAGACCAATGGCATGATAAGTTCATCAAAAAGAAAAAATTTCACATCGGTGACTGGGCCTTACTGTTTGATTCAAAGTACAAAGACTTCAAAGCCAATTTCACAACTCATTGGCATGGTCCATATGAGATTGCAAAGGTCTATGACAATGGCTCAGTCAAATTACAAACAATAGATGATGAAGCAAGTACATTTGTGGTCAATGGCCATAGGATAAAGCTTTACACCAAGCCTGTCAACAAAGAATATTTCCTACAACAAATTTCTCAGCAGAGGGAGATGGAGGTGCTGGACAAACACACTGGTGTTTCTCGTTCACCTTGTTCTAAAAAACAATTTTGATTAAACAAATTAAAAAACAAAAAAAGAGAGCAGTTTAGTTGTGAAAACCAGGCAACTGGCACAACATAAACTCAACTTTTGCTTGGAAAACCAAGTTTACTTGGCCATTGAAAATTCACAGAAACAATTTCAAATTCCTAATTCCAGTTCTTTCCTGGATTATTTTTGCCATATGCAGTTTTTCCATATTACTTTTTATCAACAAATCAAGATTTTGTTTGACTTGAGGACAAGTCAATAAATAGGCCTGAGAGGGATGAGCATATCAAGTTTTCTTTTTCAAAATATTGAAACCCTCCAAGCCTCCTACAGATGCTAGCATTAGAAGATCAACTTGCAGAGGGACCTGAGAAGAAGCACATTTCATTTGCGGGGGGACCTGAGACAAAGACACATCAAGCTATAGCCAAAAGGAATATCAAAATAGTTGCAGCAGAGAACACATCAAAGAAGAAGGGCCATCAGAAGCTACAACAAAGCAGTAAACCAGATTTCAAAAAGCATGAAAGCACAGAGGGATATCAAACAAGTCTGTAAGAATTTTAATTTTTATGTTTTAAAAGTTTGCATGGTTCTTTGTTTTTGAGTAATGACAACATGCCTATCACCCTCACAATCCTAGCCATCCACCCATTCACCCATTCACTTACCCATTCATCTACCTTAGGTTTCATGATTAATGGTCCAACAATGACAGAGGTATTTTCATATTTTTTTAATCCATGCCTAAAAAGTGCATCCTACAGGCAAGTTTGAAAATCAGTCTCAAAGAAGTAAGAAGGGTTATTTAACAGAGAAATTCAAATTTAATACTCTATTTTATTTTGCATTTTATGCATCAAATGAAAAGGTGATAAAAGAGTATGGAGGTGGGATAAAAAGGTACGTGAAGGAACTTAGGTCCAGTTTGAAAAATGATTGCACAGAAAAGGGGGAAATCATTGAACCTCACCCCCACGAAATCTGCCCATTCATAAGGAGGCTCACTCTTCCAATTTAAAATTCAAAGTGTTTTCATTTTCTCCCAACTGTCTTTGATAAATCCTAGGTTTCACTTCCACGATGTTTGAAGGGGTGAGAGAGTGATAGGTAGTTTGTTGGCAGGAGGTAGAAACAGAGGCATTGCATAGAAAAAAAAAAACGCAGCCTGTAACTGGATAACTCAGGAATTTTTCTCTAGTATCTTCAGTAAGAGTCTCTGACGTGGTATGATGAAGTGAAACCCCAGCTGCATGCAACCATAGAAGTGTTTATCTCATACATGTGCAGGAAGGAATCACCAGAGGTAAGGTAAATTTGAAATTCGACTTCCAGGTTTTGCTAGATAGAGAAACCATTAAGAACATAATTTTTTTTAGAAGTTTAGAATTTCAAGCTAGGGTCGAGTTCTGTTTCAAAGTTTTGTTTGCATAAAAAAGATTCTTCCTGTAGAAGTTACAAGATGGTGTCTACACTAGAACCAAAAAATTTTGATTCCTCTGTCATTCATGAAAAATGTATGGAAATTTTTGAGAGGAAACGATGGGTTCCCTTCTTTGAAAACTTTGATGGACAAAATCATCATGTTAACCTAGAATTTGCCTGTTCATTTGATGGATAAAGGGCTACAATAGATAATCTCTCCTTCAAACTGTTTGAAGACATGTTGGCACAAATTATTGGGTTACCTCAATAGGGAGAGAGGTTCTTCAAGACAAAACAATTTGAGGAAAATGCATGGACACCCTTCTTATGCAGATCAAGGGTAGGCTCAGTACAATGGAAGAAAGGAATACCAAGGAGATGGTTGATTCATCCTTTGGATGAAATAGCCTACATCATCCAGAGATTCATCAATTCTGAAGGAAGGTTTATCATTATATATCTCTATCATATCAAGATAATGCAGCATTTGAGGGGTGACTATGAGACTAACATACCTCATTTTCTATTACAAAGCCTTTCCAAGATGGCTAAAGTTGTTCGGAAACGTGCTAAAGACAAGTTAACCAACCTTTTTCATTGTGGGCTCATTAAGATAATTATCAAACATGAGTTACAGAAACAATCCTTGACATGGTAGCAATTTGTCATTTATCATATGTTTGAAGAACGAGAAGAGTGTTGGCAGGCGGTTTGGTAGAGTGCTATCGGAGCATCTCCGATGCTGCGACAAGGCAAAAGATGGCGCGAATGGTGAGAAGATGACACGAATGGCGATGAGCGGAAGATTAGTTATGTATTTTGGGTCAATTATACCGCGGAATGTGGGTTTTGGGTCATTTGGACCACATATTATGTAATGTTGAGTCAGTTATACCACATAATGCGGGTTTTTGGTCGGTTTTGTACTGAGTTAGTTAGATATTGGATCACTTGTCCAAATGTCGGTTAGGAAGTTGTTAGTAAGTGGACAAGAATTGTAATTGCGGAATCCTATATATAGATAGGAGTCATAGGTATTAAGGGAGTGGGATGAAGGTGAGGAGAAGCACATGTTTGGGTTGTTTCTGCGCATCTGTGAGATATTGCCGAGATCTGATCTTTGAGGAGATATTGTATCTAAGGTTTTGCAGTGATAATATGATATGATGAAACTATTCTGGTGCAATTCCTGAGTTCTTTCTATTTGTTTATGGTAATGCAATGTTGCACTTCATGAATAATGATATGTTTCTTTGATGCAATGTTGCTTTACTGTTACCACTGCTGTGATAATGAATGTTGCAATCAAATAATGCGTTATGAATACATGTCAAATGTTTGAGATCCCTGTTTAGTGTTGCAATAGAGTTAGTTCATGCAGTCGCAACCCTCCTCCTTTCTCGGCGGAAACATGGTTTCGTCTTCTCTTCTTGGATGCCTCGGGTGAGACCTCATCTGCTTTGCAGGTGTTGCTGGGCGGGATAAAACCTACCCAGGCTGGTGCCCAGGGAGACTGTGGCATGTGTCGATAGTGAAGTGGAACCCCTGTCGACTGGAGTCACGTTGGTCAACAAATGGTTCCACTGTCGGGACTGTGTGAAGAGTGAAAGGAGGACATGTTGTGGCACCCCACGAAGCCGGAGATACAGAGTTGGTTTGATCAGAAGTTGCAGGAGTTTGCTGAAGAAGAAAGCCGGAACACGTGATTGATAGTAGATCACTGGGTGGGAAAGTATATTCACGACGGTCCGCATTAATGGTTTTTCTGTGAATTCCCAGTCATCCTATACGAATGGTTGTCAAAGCGAACCTTCCAAAAGAGGAATTTCCAGGGTGGTGAGCCGATGGCTTGGACACCGGAATTGATTCAGGAGCTGCAGGAAGTCGATAATAAGGCATCGCGGGCTGTCAAATTTTGGCTCGATAGCATCTTGGAGGGATATATCACTGAATTTGCGGTTGACACGCAAAAATACTATAGTGAAGCTGAAAGATATTTCTTCCACGAACCAAGGGGAAGGTTTCTGCTGTCGCTCCAACTGTCGATTAAGATGCTAATATGCGAAAAGGGTATATTAAAGATGCATCTTGATCAGTAGACAACCTGGTGGGCAGAGGCGGTGGGTACCGCTATTGTTGGGGAACTATACATGGAATGGTAAGGGGTAGATGGGTGCATACCATGAGGAGACTATGAGCGAAGCCGAGGAAGAAAGTGGTCTTACAAGAGGAGGAGCAAGGTTTCGACAGGAGAAGAGGCAGAGGACAGGAGAAGGTCCTGCTGCGATCGAACCACAAAACCACGAAGGAAGACCACATAGGATGAAGCGACCTCACAGTCCTGACAGGGACGGCCAGGATACACCCAGGATAGAAGCAGCACAAAACCTCGACACCAACGTACCCACACCTCCACTCACTATCTCACAAACAGTAAGGAATACCACTTCGACACCCCCGAGTTCATTAATTCGACAAAAGTTTCTTTCTAGTAGTTCAGCAACTGGAGGAAGGAAGCCCAGGATGGCGGGCGATGATACTAAGTTACCGATGTTCCATGGTAATGGAACTGACATCCCTGAACAGTACTGGTTTTTATGTGAGGCCGTATGGACGGTAAAACAGATCACTGATGATATGAGAAGAAAGGGAAACTTGCAACAACTCTTTGGGGTCACGCCTTGGATTGGTTTATGAAGTTTACACAGGTTCCTATCAGTACCCCGGCAAAGTCATTGGATGAAATCCGCATGGGACTAATCACGGAATTCTGGAAGCCTAAATTTGAAGCACAGTACATTACAGAGCTTAAGGAAATTAAGCAGTATCCCAATGAGTCTGTGTGGGACTTTGATCAACGTTTCAAGATGCTAATGGAACGATTTAGTTTTGATATGAGCGTTGTCCAACATAAAGAGTGGTTTATTGTGGCATTGCTCCCGCACATTCGGCTGCCACTAATGTAGCAAAACATCTCGACACCCAACAAAGCTCTAGAGATTGCAATGCGATTGGAGGCATCACCGATTGGGGATAATGCAGTCGAGATGTCGTAGATACAGACATAGCTCGCTAACTTGACTATACAGTTGCAAGATTTGAAGAAGAACAAGGAACAACGCGATGAAGTATGGTGTATACGATGCCGAGGAGAAGGGCATACGAAGGACAATTTCTTGGATTTCCGTAATTATTTGGTGTCAGGTGCGCCAAACCCATTCAATGGAGGCAGCATACCATGGTGTTGCGTTTTCCAGGTGTATGGGCACAGTCACAACAATTGCCCTTATATGCAGAAAATGGTCACAACCCCGAGAAATCTTTATTGTACATTTTGCAAGTCAGTGGGTCACGATGACAAATATTGCTGTGCATATGGGTTGCTACAAGAAAGAATGTGTGATGCATTCTACGTTAAGGATGATTAGCTTGTCGTCCAACAACCACAACTGCAACCGCAGTTAGCCCGACCACTACCTCAACTGCTGATGCAGTTTGTACCGTAGTAGTTCATGCCGTAATATGCTCCAGTGCAAGTGGCTCCACAACAGCCACGGTATGTCTAGCAACCGCAGTATGCACCGCAAGGGAAAGGCATGCAATAGAATCCTATGCATCGGCAGTACTTACAGCAGGGTGGATTCCAAGGCAGATACCGGGGCGGATGCGGTGGAGGATTTGGTTGCGGAGGAGGATGAGGTGGTCATGGACTTGTTCATTGCTATCACTGTGTGGTGTGGGGGCATTATCAGCGAGACTGTCCACTACTACGGAATCAGTGTATGTTCTGTTTTGTTAATGATTATACATTTGAGAATTATCCACAATTGATTGCACTATGGCAGTCTAGGAACGTTTCGCAGATACAGAATCAGACCCAGTCGTAGCAACTAGTCTAGAACCAAGTCCAGCAACCAGTCCAGAACCAAGTCCAGCAACCAGTACAAAACTATCCCCCACAACTGAATCAGAACGCAAATCCAAATGTGAACCCACAGGGGAATCTGCAGTAGACTCAGATGTAGGGTGGAAATATTGTAACAATTTATGCAGAACTGCAACCACAAGATGCTTCAGTGGTTGTTGTAACTTGTGGAGGAAAAACGACTAGGGAAGATAGCTCGCGACCGATGATTTGGTTGGCAGGCCAGAAGATGGTACCATTTGACATCAATGTTGAACGGGAGGCATTCCTTTAGGCGCGTCGTACCTTGGAGAGAGACCGCGGTAAGGCTGTTGTTTGTGATATGCCACCTGTCTTTGACATTGGATCGGAGGGAAGTCTATTGACACCATCGGGAACATTGTAAAGGTTTCTTGAGAGCTGTCTGTTATTGGCTTGAGATCTGGTCGCCTTGGTTGAGATTGAGGGATGGTTGCAGTGATTTCCGAAAGGATGGCAGGAGTCGACAGTAAACTCTTTACAGTGATGGAATACTGGAAAGGAGATGAGAAAGAACATCTATATTGGTGACTATTTGGTGACTATGATGTCGATTCAGTTATTCTTGATCTTGGTTCGGATGTTAACATCTTAACCAAGCAGGTGTGGCAGAAAGTGGGGAGTCACCCATTGAGCTAGTCTCCTGTGTAGCTCTAGTTGGCTAACCATGCGATAGTAACACCCATTGGGCGAGTTCCGCGGCTAACAGTCGATATTGAGGGCATGAAGACTTATGCTGACTTCGATGTCATTGAAGTGGTTGAGGGAGGAAGCTCCTATCCTATGCTATTGGGGATTGGATTAGATAACAATAGTGGAGCTATAATCAACTTCAAGAGGCGCTTGATAACCTTTGAGAATCGCGATTTCAGAGTCATATCCCCGTTGGATCCGGCTGAAGGATGCCGATACATTGAGCCTGTAAAAGATGACGATCCCACTGGATGGGACCATGCATTCAATATTTCTGAAGACTATATTCACCCTACTGCCAATAGTGAGCTGGGATGGCACAGCGAGAGCTTTGCGTCTTCCGACTCTGATGATGCATTAGAACATTGGAAAAACCGCTTGCACGAAGTGTCGTTCTGAAAATGTGGCTTAGTTACGCAATCTTTATGTCGTGTTGCAATAGAAACAGTCACACTGCCAGCCTATGAGGGGTTTCCTGGCTTAACCAACTTTTTGACGGAATTTGAAGAACGAGTCTCAGAACCACAGCAATTGTTGGCATTGGAGGAAGCACTGACGGCTGCTCCAGCACGCTGGTGGGAAACACACAAGAAATCCATTGATGATTGGTCACAATGTTGAAGGTTGATGATGGTTCAGTTCAGTGATACTGAGGTTTATCACATTGGAAAGTATGATGGCCGAAAGAATCCCAGTGATCATGTGATGGAATGCCAACGATTATGGGTAGCGTGACATAGAGATGAGTGGGTCCATGCTTTTATCCATACCTTAGATGAGATGCCGTGCTCATGGTATACTACAGCCGAGTTGCACAGAGAAATTACAACATGGGGAGAGTTGACGGTCTTTTTCACACATACGTTCACTTTTGCGGATGCCAACCCTAACGTCAATAACGCCTTACAGCTCATCCGTGATGTGGTACTTCAAGTTGTTCCGGCGGACTACCATGTCGATCTGCACACATACTGTCAAATGCAGTCTCTCATGGAATGCTTCAAAATCACCGATGGGCCAGAGGATGAGGATAATCCCCAGAATTTCAACATTCCCAAGTCTGAAGGAAGTCACAATGTGGTACCACCTGCTGCGCCAAGTAATTCGTTCAGTCAACCATTGAAGCTTCGTAAGCTCAATATCGGCACAGAGGCCACTCCCAAGTTTGCAAATGTTGGGGACTATTGGGATGACGAGATGATGAGTAAGGTCACTAATTTACTCCATGAGTTTCAAGACTTGTTTCCTACGAAGTTTTCCGATATGAAGGGGATCCTGGGTGATTTAGGGGAGATGAGGATTTCTTTAAAACCAAATGCTAAGCCAGTCTGATTGCAACCTAGGGAAAAGGTCAAGGCAGAACTTGATCACATGTTGGATGCTGGTATTATTGAACCAATGGAAGATTCTGAATGGATCAGTCCTATGGTGGTGTAGGACGAGAAAACTGGTGAGGTACGCATTTGCGTTGACTTATGGAAGTTAAATGATGCCTGTTTGCATGACCCTTTTCCGACCTCGTTTACTGACGAAGTACTTGAAGGGGTGGGTGGCCAAGAGATGTACTCATTCACCGATGGGTTCTCGGGCTACCATCAGATTCTCATTGCCAAAGAAGATCGCCACAAGACAACTTTCGTTACTGAATGGGGTTGCTTTCAGTACACTGTAATGCCGTTTGGTTTGAAGAATGCACCGGCGATATTCTCCTGGGTCGTTGTTGCTGCATTTAAAGACTTTATCCAGAAGTTTTTGCAAGTATACATGGATGATTGGATAGTGTATGGGTTGATCCGTGATCATTTGGCCAATCTGCGGTTAATGCTTGAGCGCTACCAATAGCACTAGATATCGGTGAACTTGAATAAATGTATTTTTTGTGCACCATTTGGGATATTGTTTGGTCATATTGTGTGTAAGCAAGGGTTGTTGGTCGATCCAGCTAAGATTGTGCTCATTTTGAGTTTGCAACCACTGACCACTGTTAAGCAGTTACGAGCGACTCTAGGGCATATGGGGTATTATCCCAAGTTCATCAAGGGATATGCAGCGATTACCACCCCTATGGAAAAATTGCTGAAGAAAGATGTGTTATTTCAATGGACTCCGGAATGTCAAGACAGTTTCGACACATTGAAGATGAAGATGGCTTCGGCACCAATACTGGTATTTCCATATTGGAGTAAGGAGTTACATGTACATGTGTATGCCTCATCAATCGCATTGGGAGTAGTATTGGCTCAGCCCAGCGAAGGAGATCTTGATCACCCCATTGCTTTCGCTAGTTGAAAGTTGTCATCTGCTAAAAGCAACTACACCACCACTGAGCGGGAGGGTCTGGCAATGGTCTACGCACTGCAGAAGTTCAGGCACTATTTGTTGGGTAGGCACTTTAAAATGTTCACTAACCGTTCCATGTTGAAATACCTCGTCAATAAGGCTGTGTTGGGGGGGAAGATATGCTGCTGGCTACTTCTTTTTCAGGAGTTCGATTTTGAAGTCATTGTGAAGCCAGGCCGGTTGAATGCCGATCCTGATCATCTATCGCGGATTGATACAGGGGAGCAACCAACCAATATTGAAGACGGGTTGCCAGATGCACAACTATTTAAGGTTGGCATCGCTGATGACTATTTTGATGACATCCTCCAGTTTCTGACAATGGGTACTGCACCAGACGAGTTCACCACCAGTCAGAAGAAGGAATTGGTAGTCAAGGTCGCAGACTTCCAGCTAATCATAGGAGAGTTGTATAAAATGGGAGTTGATGAGATATTGCGCAGATGTGTCTTGCTGCATGAGAAAGCGCCGATACTGGATGAAGCACATGGAGGAGTAGCAGGAGGACACTATGGCGGTCGGGCGACGGCTAGGAAGGTGTTGCGTGCGGGGCTGTGGTGGCCTACACTGCATAATGATGCGACAGACTATGCGCGGTACTATGATGTTTGTTAGCGAACTGGTAAACCATCCAGACGCGATGAGATGTCGGTGATGCCTCAAATAACATTGCAACCATTCGACAAATGGGTCGTGGATTTTGTAGGACTGATCAATCCACCAGGGAAAAGGACAGGTGCGTGGTATATCGTCACAACGACAAAGTATTTGACCCAATGGGACGAGGTGACACCTGTAGTTGATTGCTCCGCGGCTACGACGGTGTGATTTTTGTTTGATAACATTATCACTTGCTTCAGCTGCCCCAAGATATTGTTGAGTGATCAAGGTAGCCACTTTCTTAATCGCACCATCAGTGCATTGACGGAGGAGTTGCAGCTACAGCATAAGAAGAGTTCACCGTATCATCCACAGGTGAATGGCACGGTGGAGGCTTTTAACAAGGTATTGGAGCATGCACTGAAAAAGGTGTGCAATGCGAACCGCGACGACTGGGATCTCAAAATCCCAGCAGTGTTGTGGTCCTATCGCTTCACATGTAAACGGCTAATAGGACAGACACCATTCAAGTTGGTGTATGGGAAAGAAGTGGTTATGCCAATGGAGTATATTGTTTCGAGCCTACGAATTGCGGCTGTCATGGGCATGGATGATGTCGCAGCATTAAATGACCATCTGGTGCAATTGGTGCATCTGGAAGAAGATCGCTTCATCGTTGGGTTCCATCATGGGGTAGAGAAGGATTGACAGAAGGCATAGCATGATCGCCACATAAAAAATAAATAGTTTCAACAGGGTGACTTGGTGCTGTTGTATGACAGCAATTTTATGAAACATCCAGGGAAGTTGCAGATGCATTGGAATGGTCCCTGTCGCATCGGTAGTATTACTTCCGGAGGATCAGTTCAGTTGCAGCATCTAGATGGGGCGATGCTCCCCAAGCTGGTAAATGGTCATAGGTTGAAGCCCTATCGTGCAGGCTTAGAACACCGCAATGCCTGAGTCGCATCGGGAAAAACAAAACATGATGATTGGTGGATGTCGTACCACCATGGATGAAATGCGGAAGCAGGGAGGCTTCTGGCGCAAGTTGGGAATGGTCGGAGACACATGGAAGCACAGCAACTAGGTCAAATCAGTAATAAATGCCAAAAGTTCAAATAATTAATTAACAACGCAGTTCTCATGATGGGCATTAATGGCAAATCTGGCCGATCGATGGACCGGATCGACGACGGATTTGTATCATTAATACAATATTTTGGTTGATTTAATGCCTGATTTTGTGATGATTTTAGCGGATTTGGTTAGATACTATAAAAATGGATTGGAGTTGGTCAGAAGGCACCAAGAATTCAGTTGCTTTTGTAAGATTGTCGCATGCTGCATAGTATTGTTGTTGGTTCATGAGTGTTGTTGTGTGTTGGGAGAGGCTGTTGGCATTGTAGAGTGTTGTTATTGAGTATAGCGAGGTATGCCAGGTGAGCTGGAGACTATTGAGATCAGTAGTGAAGTTGATTCCCCCTTCACCCCGGTGATTGTTCAAGAAGAAACTGTGCTAGCCGTCAACCTTGAGGCCGAGGTAGCAACGATGCCGGTGGGAGAATCCATAATTTCTAAGAAGTGTTGGGGAGGTCAGCACTTGGAGTCCCTATAGAGTAAGAGGGTGCTTGGTTCCTCCGCTGTGATGGCAGGCGAAGCTCCAGAACAGGTGGGGAAGTCCAGTTGCCCCACTCGTGAGTCTTCCCCATCGACGGGACTCTCCGCCGGTGACATCCTTGGGTATATCCCTCCAGTACGGCTGGATCCCACCCCATGCAAGTTGAACCCAAAACAGAAGTATGGTGTCAAGATGCCAGCACTCCCGGTTGGAATGGAGTGCTCTGTGGATATTGAACCAGCGTTGACGTGCCTGTGCTATGATGATCATGATATGGTGGCCTACCCCAACATTGTATCTTCCCCTTATGTGCAGGAGACGCTCCTTTCCCCAACACAGACTGTACAAGACTGGGAACGAGGATTGAAGTAGGTCGGCTTGTTAGGGCTTATTAATATGCCACATTTCGGGTGACTAGCGGAAGTGAATGCATGCGTAAAGCGGCTCCTGGTGTGATTTCATGGTGGGTCGCTATGGCTGGATAGAGAAGTCCTGGTCACCATCAACTTAATTTCATACATAACCGGTTTTCCTAAGAATGGAGTTGATCCAGTGCAGTTCATCCAGGGGAAGGCCAATGAAAACAAGCGGGCGCTGCAGTTGGCACATAAATATGTCCTAGAAATGGATGGGCATGGGTATCGCACCAGTAGCTGTAATGATCAGGCGGTGCTCACGGGCATTAAGATCCTGTCCTGCAAGGTGGTTAGGGGTGGTCGACCTAACCAATGCAACTCGGGCATTGTTGCATGCACTAAGCAATGTGCGGAAGGGGTCCAAATGAATTGGTCCCTGTACCTCTTGAATCAATTAATGGAGGACGTTGCGGCGGTCCAATCAGGAAAGGGTTCCTTTACATACAGTTGGTTGTTGCTGTTGATCTCTTTCGTCACATGGAAAGAGCACAGCATGTACTAGGGCATGGACTGTCCGGCTGTAGCAGAATGACAGGGGGCACAATATCAAAATCTATGGTATGTATGGGAGCCAGAGAGACTCCGGGATTTCCAATTGCATTTTTGGCTGTATTGGGAGATGCTTTGTGTCGCGGAAACACAAGTCCCACGAATATCTGAAGAAACTGTCGCACAGTTCAAACCTGTTATGGCATTTGCAATTCAGCCGCATACCATCCATATCCAAGCCCACTGTGATCCTCATCGGCAATGGTTGCAGACCTTGTATAAGGTGACGTTCGAAGATTTAGAGGGTGCTATGAATGAGTGGCCGGAGGCATGGCGACAACCCATGAGTCAAGTAGAGATAAGAGCCGGTGGCCCACCGTTGGGCCCAGATGATCGAGTATCGGCACAGGATGCGCAGAGTCACCATGAATCAGGGCACCAATCAACCAGAACAATATCAGATGATAACACCCGGGAGCTCAAAGAGAACCGTTCGAAAAGGTATCAAGATCAGGAAACGATCAGAGGATTGCCTTTCCCCGCTGAGGTATAGTTGGGCCGCCTGCTCACAGCACTCAATACTGCATCCTCTGTGGTAGTAGACAAGATGGAAAGGAAAGTCGATGAAGAATTCCATGTGATCATCGCTTGATTAGAATCTTCATATGACCTGGTTTCTGGCAAGGCACCAAAGGAAGCAGCAACATCACCCTTTGACACAATCAGCACTGAGCCGCGGGTCAGGAATGTGGAGATTCCCTCAACTGCGATTATGACCGAAGATGCGGCACTCACTATGTTGTTGCAACAGCTGCACACATCAACCATTAATGTGAATGCCTGTTAAGTTTATACTAATTTGACTAGCAAGATCACTGAATGAAACATAATCACAAGATAGACAAAGATTTACCTTGGGAAACCCTCATGGGGTAGAAAACCCAGCAAAGCTTTCCTCAATGAGATGATCAACCAAATACAAGATGTAGTCCAAGACTAGAGCTCCTTCTCTAGCTCCTATGCAGACCTCTCTCTCACTTGTGTGCTACTTTCCGAGTGATGGATGAGTGAGTTAAGTGAGGAGCATCCTCCTCTATTTATACTTGTTTTCCAACTAATTTTTTACCCTATGGGGCCGACCTCTCCTAAGAGGGTCTAATAACCCTTAATAAATTAACTCAGGGCTGACCCCCACATGCGAGATCTAATAACCCTAGTTACCACAATCCATCGGAGGAATAAACATATCCGGATATACAATAGGGTCACGTCGGAGGGATGTAACATCTCTGGAATAATAAAGTACAAATATAATATTCTTAGAACTTACAATATTTCAACACTCCCCCTTAACGAGAAGGATATTATAACAACATCTGCAGGAGCAAGGAGTCATTAACATCATACATGATACATCTATAAATCATTGGAAGCTTTCTCAACATCATTGGAAGCTTTCTCAACATCATCAGTAACTCAACTAGTTACTGGAACATCTTCAAGATCTTCAATACTGGAACATCAACATCTTCAGTACTGAGTCTTCATCTTCTGCAGTACTTGAACAACTACAGCAATATCATCATCTGGATCCTCACGATCAACAGCATCGTCGTCACACGATCATTGTCATCACATGGTCATCAACATCGTCATCTAGATCATCACGATCAACATCATCATCTCGATCATCTCGATCAAAAGCATCATCTGGATCATCTCGATCAACAACAACATCTGGATCATCATGATCAACAGCAACATCTGGATCATCACGATCAATCATCATCATCTCGATCATCACGATCAATAGCATCGTCATCTAGATCATCACGATCAATAGCATCATCATCTCACGATCATCAGCATCGTCATCACATGATCCAATTCCACGATGATCAATCCTGCTCACTTTAAGACATCTCTCATGTCTATGGATGATACAATCCAAATCTTACTTACAGGATGATCAATACTTATCAATTTAAGACAAGTCCCATGTCTATGGACGATGAAATCCAGATCCAATTCCCAGGATGATCAATCCTGATCCTTTTAAGACAAATACATATCTAAGGATGATGCAGTTTTTGATCCATTTAAGACAAATCCATGTCTAGGGATGATGCAGTCCTTGATCCATTTAAGACAAATCCATGTCTAGGGACAATGCAGTCCTTAATCCATTTAAGACAAATCCATGTCTAGGGATGATGCAGTCCCGACCACAGTGCCAGTCCTTTTTTATATTGGATGTGATGTAGATCAGATCTAGGATTTATCACATACATTTTGAACTAAACGCTCAGGGACGATGCAGTCCTATCATCAATTTTTTGGAGACAGATGTCTATGGATCACTTCAGGGGACCGAAGTCCAAGGATGATGCAATCCCTCTCGTCCACTAGGGACTTCTTTCTCGAAGACAGATGTCTACGGATCAATTCAGGGGACCGAAGTTCAAGGATGATGCAATCCCTCTTGTCCACTAGGGACTTCTTTCTCGAAGACAGATGTCTATGGATCAATTCAGGGGACCGAAGTCTAGGGATGATGCAATCCATCTCATCCACTAGGGACTTCTTTCTCGAAGACATATGTCTATGGATCAATTCAAGGGACCAAAGTCCAGGGATGATGCAATCCCTCTCGTCCACTAAGGACTTCTTTCTCGGAGACATATGTCTACGGATCCTTTTAGAACATGTGTTCAAGGATGATGCAATCCCCTCGTCAACTTAGACCCAGTCTAAGGACCATTCATCAACCTTACTGTTGATATCACCAATCCAGGTATCCACATCATCGACCTCACTGTCAATATCACTAATCTAGGTATCCACATCATCGACATTACTATCGATGTCACCAATCCAAGTATCCACATCATCGAACTTACTGTCGATGTCACCAATCTAGGTATCCACATCATCGAACTTACTGTCGATGCAGGCAAACTCATCATCAATGACCACATCACTCCCCCTTCCAAGGAGGGTCCTTCTAAACTACACCAAGCTTGTCTCAGAAATACTCAAAATTTACTCGAGAGAGAGGTTTGGTCAATATGTCAGCAACTTGTTCGTCAATGCTTACATACTGAAGCTTGATATCTCCTTTCTGCACCATATCCCATATGTAGAAATATCGGATCTCTATGTGTTTTGACTTATCATGAAATACTGGATTCTCTGTCATCTTGATACAACTCTGGTTTTCACACAGGATCACAGTGGGGTCCATCTCTAAGTCAAACAATCTTGATAACAGTTTCCAAAGCCATACCGCTTCACAACTAGCAGAGCAAGCAACAATATATTCCACTTCAGCTGTGTTGAGAGCCACACTAGACTGCTTCCTGCTAAACCACAAGATCATAGTAGATCCCAGACCATAACATCCTCCTGATGTACTCTTTCTGTTTGATATACTTCTTGCCCAATCAGCATCTGTATAACCATGCAGTCTGAAGTCATGATCTCCAATATACCATAGACCAAAATCTATTGTACCTTTTAGATACCTCATCACATGCTTTGCAGCTATCAAGTGAACTCATCTAGGTTCCAGTAGGTATTGACTCAAGGTATTCATGGCAAAGCATATATCTAGTCTGGTATTTGTCAAATACATCAATGACCCAATAATCTGTCTGTACAAAGTCATATCCACCAACTCTGATGAGTCATCAACTAATATTTTTAGGTTGGAATCCATGGGAGTGGCCATGGATTTGCATTCCAACATATCAAATCTCTTCAAGATTCCCATAGCATACTTACCTTGGTTGAGAAAGATTCCATTTTGTCCTTTCCATACTTCTAGACCTAGGAAGTAGTGCATGAAACCGAGATCTTTCATCTCAAACTCTAACGAGAGCTTCTTCTTGCACTCGATAATATGTTTCTCATTTCCAGTCAGAAATAGATCATCCACATATAGCAACAATATGACAGGTTCATCATCCATAACTTTGAGATAAAGGTTAGGATCAGCTTTACTCTTGGTAAATCCCAAGCTAGTCAAGAAACTGTCAATTCTGCCATACCAAGCTCTGGGAGCTTGCTTTAGTCCATATAAGGCCTTCTTTAGTTTGCACACATGGGTTCTTCCACATTCCACCTCAAATCCTTGTGGTTGTTCTATGTACACTTCCTCCTCAATCACACCATTCAGGAAGGCTATCTTCACATCCATCTAGTGTAATTCCCACTTCATCATGGATGCAAGTGCCATGATGGTTCTAATGGAAGTGTACCTTGCAACTGGCGCAAATGTTTCTTCATATTCAATTCCCTCTTTCTGAGAGAATCCTCTGGCCACAAACCTTGCCTTATACTTTTCAATGCTACCATCCGTAGCATGCTTTATCTTGTATATAGCTTTGGAGGATACCACACTCTTGTCCTTTGGCTTGGGAACTATATCCCAAACATCATTCTTCATTATTGACTGGTACTCCTCAGTCATTGCTTCTACCCACTCTTTCTTATGGGATGCTTCTTCATAACTAGTGGGTTCTTGATCTACAAGATCACACATTAGGGCCACATAGTTGGAAAATGTCTTTGGTTTATTGCTCACCCTAGTGGATCCTTCAGGTGCTCCATATTTTCCAGCTCCTAGTATAATGTCTCTTGCCCAAGCTGGCTTTCTCTTTCATGAAATTTCTATGACAGGGGGTTCTTGTGGTTCCATCATGTCATGGTCTTCAGGAGTTGTCTCTTCAGGGGTGGGTGCAGCTTCTATGATTCTGAAAGGTGCCTCTTCCTCATATACTTCTTCATGTTGGCACTTCCTGGATCTCTTGAGAGCTGCTTCTTCATCAAATGTCACATCCCTACTTATTTCCATATGATGGAATCCTGGGATGTATATTCTAAATGCTTTGGATGCTTCACAATATACAACAAATATTCCTTTCTTCCCAGAAGGATCTAGCTTGGTCCTCTTTTCTTTTGGAATGTGAATGTATACTGGGCATCCAAATATCTTGAGGTGACTTACCTCAAGCTTCTTCCTTGTGAACACTTCTTCTAGGGTCTTGAGATCAAGAGCACTATGAGATAGTCTATTCTGCACATAGACTGTTGTTCTGGCTGCTTCAGCCCATAGATACATAGGTAGGTCTTGATCATGTATCATTGGTTTTACTGCTTCAATAATAGTTCTATTCTTTCTTTCCGCAACACCATTCTGTTGGGGATTGTAGGGAGTGGCTAGTTCCCTCTTGATTCCAGCTTCCTTACAAAAGACTTCAAAATCTTTTGAAGTATATTCTCCACCATTATCTATCAGGAGTATCTTAATCATCTTTTCTGAATGGTTTTCTATCAAGGCTTTGAATTCCTTGAACTTTCCAAAAACTTCATCTTTTCCCTTCAGAAAATATATCCAAGTCTTTCTTGAGTAGTATTCATATCCACTTAAGGATGTGGATGGTATTGGTCCACATACATCTGAATGAATCAATTCCAATGTACTCTTAGTCTTTGTATCACTCTTTGGAAATGGGTTCTTGACATTCTTTCCTTTTGCACACCCTTTGCAAGTGCCATCATGATCAATCTTTAAGTCTAGTAATCCTATGACTACTTTGCTTACATGAGGTAGTGCTTTGTAGCTAATGTGAGCAATCCTTCTATGCCATAGCTCACTTGGGATAGTGGTTTCATGAACAAGGGCATCTTCTAGATGGCCCTTGAGTTTGTATAGACCTCCTTCCTCTTCACCAATAACAATTGCATCCTCAATTGATTTTCCTTTGGGCCACATTAGTACTTTCCCATCTATGAATGCAATCCTATAGCCTTTCTTATCCAAAGCAGAGATAGAGATTAAGTTCTTCAAACCTGGTACATATAAGATTTCCTTCATCTTCAATGGGGTTCCAGAATCAAGCTTGTAGCTTGCTTCACCAATTCCCTTGATATGATATTGATAGTCATCTCCTAGAGATACCTTCTGTGGCGAGGTCTTCTCTTCAAGTCTTGAGAGAGTCTTCTTTTGTCCTTTCATGTGCTTTGAAGCACCACTATCAATGAGCCATGTATCTTCTCCAAGTGTCACAGACCCAAAGAGTGCCGAGAATATAACATATTCTTCCGCTTCTTCTTTTTCTATTTTAGTTCTCTTCTTTTGAGGCCTTTCCTCTTCCTATTCTTCACTATCATCTTCTGCCAAATGTGCTTGGTGTCTTTTATGAAAATTCTTCTTCTTCTTTGAGGGACAATTTCTAGCAATGTGTCCTAGTTCTTTCTGAGCTTACTCCTCCTTTCCTTTTAAATCTATGAGGAGGTTGAGACTCCTTGTTGTCATTCTTCTTGGAGTTGAAGTGACTCCTTCTTCTTCTTTTGGTGTGAGTGGCCAAAGCTTGGTCATCTTCCTTGAGAAGGGCTTCTCTATTGGCTACTCTAGCTTCTTCTTGAATACAATCCTCCCATACTACATCAAACTTTATACTTTCTTTTTTGGCACACATAGTTTGTATAAATGACTCCCAAGGTCTAGTGAGACCATTTAGAGCTGTCATTACAAGTTCATCTTCATCAAGGGTATCTCCAATGGCATCTAGTTGTTCCTTGATTTTAGAAACCCTTGAGAAGTAGTCTTGAATAGATTCTCCTTTTTTCATCTTGGTACTCTTCAACTGAGATCTTAGGTTCATCTTCCTGTTGATGTTCCTCCCTTCATACATTCTTCCTAGGGCATCATACATTTCCTTTGGGGTCTTCTTAGATGCCACTTGGGGAATCAAGTGGTCTTTGATACAATCAACAATGATTCTCTTTGCCCTAATTAGGTCCTTCCTATACTTCTCTTTGGCTTCATCTTCCTCAGGTTCTGCAACTTCATCCTTGATATATTAGGAAATATCATTCTCTTCAAGAATGAGACCAATTCTATATTTCCATGCCTGGAAATTCTCTATACCTTCTAGCTTGTCCTCAAGCTTAGTGCTTGGGGCCATCTTGCCTAGGGGATTACAAAAAATTGAAAATTCCAAAAATGAAAAACTGACCTTACCAGGAGACTGGCTTGATTGAGGCGAGGTGACTGATGTACTTACTTTCTGGAAACTTCAATTTTTCAGCCCCCAAACTTGACCAGCGAACTTCGGACCTGCTGTAGAAATCTGGTTCTAGTTTTCTGCACTTTTTTTCAAACTAGGGTTTGATTTTCCTGGAGTTCTACCCAACCAAAAAGTTTGATCTAGGGCTCAAAAGTTCGATTTTGAGGAGGGGTATCCAGCCATGTAATCAGAATCCAAAAATTTCAACTTTTAAAGAAACCCTAATTTTCACCGGAGGAAGAGAGAGATATTTTCACCTTGTGAAAGATGTCCTATTCAGGCTAGCTTTGATACCATGTTAAGTTTATACTAATTTGACTAGAAAGATCACTAAAAGAAAAATAATCACAAGATAGACAAAGATTTACCTTGGAAAACTTTCATGGGGTAGAAAACCCAGCAAAGCTTTCCTCAATAAGATGATCAACTAAATACAAGATATAGTCCAAGACTAGAGCTTCTTCTCTACCTCCTATGCAGACGTCTCTCTCACTTGTGGGCTAATTTCTGATTGATGGATGAGTGAGTTAAGTGAGGAGCATCCTCCTCTATTTAGACTTGTTTTTTGACTGACTTTTTACCCTATGGGGCCGACCTCTCCTAAGAGGGTCTAATAACCCCTAATAAATTAACTCACGGTCGACCCCCACATGGGAGATCTAATAACCCTAGCTACCACAATCCATCGAAGGAATAAACATCTCTGGATATACAATAGGGTCACCTCAGAGGGATGTAACATCTCCGGAATAATAAAGTACAAATATAATATTCTTAGAAGTTACAATATTTCAACAATGCCTTTCCCGTGGAAGGATTGACTACTCTGCATGCTACTACCAGCAAGGAAACGATAGACTGACTACGACAAATCAGTGGTATGTGTGCCCGCATGTAGGCAAGCAAGGCTGATGTGCAGTGCACCATTAAAGAATTGCCTTCCAAGACTGCTTCCGTACGAAAGGCAGTGGATGACCTTTAGGTACACATTAAGGAAGATTGGGCGAAGAAGGCCCGCGAAATTGAAGGCCTGAAAAGGAACATGATTTCCTTATTGTGGAAAAGGCTCGCATGCGGGACGACAGGGTCTAGATTGACCGAGCGATCACAAAATCTTATCAACATGTCCCAGATCCCACTGAAGATGTAGATGTGCTCCACCGAGTGCAGTGACTGGGGGCTGCTATTATTCAGTTGCGATAGGAGAATCACGAGCTGAAACCGGGTACACCTCAGGCCGAAGTGGATGAACAAAGAAGGGCAATTGAGGAAGTTTCCACTCAGATGGAGGAGCTAGAAACACAAGAAACCAGGCTCACGGCTAAAACAGTACAATTCTGGGGCCACATTGTTCAGCACGAGCAGGTTGAGCAGCTGACGAAGTATCGGCAGGAAGCAGAGGGACAATTGGCCACATTAAAAGCCGCAATGCGCACAATGCCACCACTAGAGCAAGTTGCTAAGTCTCAAGAGCTGAAAGACCTACAACACCATTTCGCCAAGGTGGACGAGCGAAAGAAGATATGCGCAGCCCAGTTAGAAGAGTTCCAGGACACGGGTGGTAAATTTATGATGCAGGATAGTGAAGCTCTGTAGGCAGTGCATAAATGTCGACAGCAAATCATGGAAAATCTTACAGATCACCCATCCGCAGACATCGTGGTCAACAGTCAGGCAGCGGCTATGGAAGCCAAGGAGCTGGTGCGGATAGTTGAATAGCCGTATGAGGACTTCAAAGTAAAAATGATGGCGTGTACTATGTCCAGCAGTTGACGTGGCTTGAGGGCAAGCCACAATATTGTGTTGGGGGCATGTTGGCAGGCGGTTTGGTAGAGTGTTATCGCAGCATCTCCGATGTTGCGACAAGGCAAAATATGGCGCGAATGGCGATGAGCAGAAGATTAGTTATGTATTTTGGGTCAATTGTACCACAGAATGTGGGTTTTGGGTCATTTGGACCACATATTATGTAATGTTGAGTCAGTTATACGCAGAATGAGGGTTTTTGGTCAGTTTTGTACTGAGTTAGTTAGATATTGGGTCACTTGTCCAAATGTCGGTTAGGAATTTGTTAGTAAGTGGATAAGAATTGTAATGGCGGAAGCCTATATATAGATAGGAGTCGTAGGTATTGAGGGAGTGCGATGAAGGTGAGGAGAAGCACATGTTTGGGTTGTTTCTGCACATCTGTGAGATATTGTCGAGATCTGATCTTTGAGGAGATATTGTATCTAAGGTTTTGCAGTGATAATATGATATGATGAAACTGTTCTGGTGCAATTCCTGAGTTCTTTCTATTTTTTTATGGTAATGCAATGTCGCGCTTCATGAATAATGCTATGTTTCCTTGATGCAATGTTGCTTTACTGTTACTACTGCTGTGATAATGAATGCTGCAATCGAATAATGCGTTATGAATACATGTCAAATGTTTGAGATCCCTGTTTAGTGTTGCAATAGAGTTAGTTCATGTAGCCGCAACCCTCCTCCTTCCTCGGTAGAAACATGGTTTCGTCTGCTCTTCCTGGATGCCTCGGGTGAGACCTCATCTGCTCTGCAAGTGTTGCTGGATGGGATAAAACCTGCCCGGGCCGGTGCCCAGGGAGACTGCGGCATGTGTCGACAATGAAGTGGAACCCTTATTGACTGGAGTCGCGTTGGTCAACAAAGACATATCTGAAGAAGGAGCACTCATAATAGCAAGCACTAAAGTTAAGGAAGATAACCCTAAGACAACAAGTTCAAAACCTCCCAAGGGAGGAATGGAAGAAGATGAATTGCTGATGATAGTAGGCACTTAAATTGAAGAATATAACCCTAAGGAAACAAGTTCAAAGCTGTCTAAGGGAGGAATGGAAGAAGATGAATTGTTGATGATAGCAGGAACACAAGTTGAAAAAGATAACCCTAAGGCAACCAGCCCAAAACCACCTAAGGGAGGAAGGAAAAATAATGAAGTGCTGATGATAACAGATAATGAAGATGACTCTAAGGAAACAAGCCCAAAACATCCTAAGAGAAGAATAAGAGCAAGGAGCATGGTGAAAGAAGAGAAGAAATTCCAAGAAAAATATAAGATCTTTAGCACTTATGAGAAGAAATCAAGAAAACGTCAGCAAGCTAAGAAGAAGCAAACACTAGAAAAAGATGACGAAGCACAACAAAAATATTATGAATATATTCAATCTTTGGAAGGTCAAGAGTAAAGTCCAGCAAGTGAGATTGGACAACATGATGAAGAGGTGGATATTATCTCTGAAAAACAAACTATAGAAGAAATTATGGAGAAAGATGTTCAAACAATTGAAATGACTCCAACAGACAGAGAAGAGAAACATAATGAGGATGCAACCATCATTTATCCAGTCTTTGAGCAGCAAGTCACAGAGAAAAATGAGGATGCAACCATCATTTCTCCTGTCTTTGAACATCAAGTTACAAAAGAAGAAGGAAAAGAGCATTCAGGACAGGAGAATGAAGAAGAAGAAGCTGGAACAGACACTATCTCTAAGCAACCTTCAATAGAGATGGAAAAGAAGAAATATTCCAAGAATAGAAAAAAGATTGAGAAGCTAAAATTGAAGGTGAAGGAGTTAGAGCTAGCAAATAAGAAATTAAAGGAGAAAAATAGGAAGCTTCAAGTTCAAAAGATGAAAATCTCTAAACATTCATACAAATGGTATCAACAAAAGAAGACTTCAAGGAAAAATATCAGAGATTGAGGGTCCTTTACGCAGCTCGAGCTAGTACAGATGCATCATCACAGACAGGAGATATGTCAGATGATGAGTAGCAGCAGTAGAACAACAGTTTTGTGCATGGGGAATATGCAGTTTCAGTTTTGGAGATAGTTTTGTGCATGAGGTCATGCAATGGCTTCCTCTTGGGGGAGATGTTGGTCACTATTTTGATACCTATTTTGCCTTATAAATCCTTCAGCTAGCCCCATTATCCTTCATATTTTGCCATAAAATCCTCATTTTCATCCATAGAACCTTGGAATTCATTTATCAAAGGTATAAATTGTTGTTGCTCTAAAATAAATTGAATTATGCAGTTTTTAAAGCATTTAAATTGAGATTTTAAATAAATTACATGCTTAATTGACTTCCTGTAATTGCTCCTAGGTTGGATACTTGCAGGCCAGCTGGGCATGAATTGAAAGATAGAGGAGGATCCTCGATGTCCCAGGATGGATGAATTTCTAACAACTTTTTGAAACAGGTTTTACAAGTGGCAAGTCAACACCAGTCAAATAAATTTTCCAGCGTTGTCATTTAGCACAAAAACAGGGACAATTATGATTTGGATCTTTATGGTCTATTTTCGTGGATCTGAAGAACAAACTCATGGATGGTAGAGATATTAGGGGGATGACATTTAATATTACTAGTTGTTGTAGTGTTTAAGTTTTTGAAAGACAATTTCTATAAATACTGGGATTCGCAATGTAATATATGCGCAATGACAACAAACTTATGATTATGAAATAAAGATTTACATTTTCAAATTATTGGTGCATATCATTATATGTTGTGAACACGATTCGATAACTCTGTAGTCTCTACTGTGTGTGGGAGTGAAGCATTGGAGGGCCCTTTTGCTGAACCTGCACACCCATTTCTCTATTACTGTGCATTGGTATGTTTTGATTGATTACTGTAGAGTTAATTTCGATTATTAGTTTATGTGTTGCAGATTGGATTAGATTATATATAGATGCACGGGAGTTTATTACAGGGTAGGGTTATGAGTTTTTAGTTTGAATGATTAAACACTGTAGGATCAATCCCAATTACTTTTTGTTTGATATTGAACTGTTGAAATAAGCTAAGCATTGTGAACTATTTTTCTTGTAAAAGAAATCGATGGTTGTCTACCTTCAACTGTAAGATATTAAGCACTGTATCTTACCTTCATGATTTAGATGTTTTTAGTTTCAGAGTATTCCCTACATGAATTGTTGATTAGATTAAGAAATCAAATGAAGTTACTTCTGTAAATAAGGTTGTGTGTTTCTTATTTACAACATTCTAGTATCCATTAGATTTACTTCATAGTAAACTGAATTTTCAATTAAGTCTAGGTCTGAATCTCTATATTTGGGATATGCCTCTAAGTCTTACAAACTCCGGATTGACATAAATATAAGATCTAATTTACACCAGCAGATTGGACCCCAACAGAGACTCCTCATTGTAAAAACAATATTATCAATGTAGAGAAGAATGATGATGACTATACTAACCAAAGTTGTGATGACACAACCTGTGTCTCCGAAACAATTGAAGAACTCTCAACTTAAAAAGTATTTTTAACTCTTCTAATCTATTCCATATATATATATATAAACATTTTATTCAAAATTTTAAAAAATAATAATAATAATTATTCATCAATCAATCTTTGGCATTCCCAGTAAAATTAAATTATTTTTTTATTATGATAAAATATCGGATAGAAACTTTTATTTTTATTTTTATCCATTTATAAAAATAAATAATAAAAATTTACTTAATGTTTAGATTGTTAATTTTTATTTTAATATACCTTGTAAAATAAAAATGAACTAAAATATTAAATACGCCTCATAAAAATGATATTTGATATATACACCTCCTAACACCTTAAAATAAAAAGTGATATTTGATATATGCGACGTGGTGAATGTTTGAACACTAACGAATAGGTATATCAAGGTCGGGACTTATGGGATCTAGTTGTCGGCTCTTAGCTCTTGATTGTGACAAATCAGGCATTTAAATTTTAAATTGAACTAAATTCAACCCATTAGGAAAAGCAATTTTTATCAATATTAAAAAAAAATTAATGAATTGGATTTTTTTTATAAAGTTCTAAGATTTTATCTTTAAATAGGAACCTAGGTTTTTAAAGGTGTTGAATTTATTTTTGTAATTAATTTTGAATAACATTAAATTGGAACCTAGGTTTTTAAGGGTGTTAAATTTATTTTGTAATTAATTTTAAATATTAAAAAGTTATAATCTAGTTAAAATTAGATTATTTAATTAATAATAATTAAAAAATTAAAATCATTTCATCTTTAAACAATGTTATAACTTAATTTTTAAAAAATCTTAATTTTGGTGGAAAGTTTTAGGGGTCAAATTTAGTTCTGGACTAATTCTTGTCTTTTTTTCCAAAATATATATATATATATATATTTTCATTTTTTTTCTAAATTGATTAGTCCAAATTTTGAAAATTATTTCTAAAAAAAAAAAATCTAAATTGATTAGCCCAAATTATGGAACTTTTATGATTGAAAATTTTATTGATTCGACAAGATTTCTACACTTTAAAAAAATTATAAACCTTTAAAATTTTCCTTTATCCTTTATGATAACAAAAATAAAACTCACTTTTATAAATTAATCCATAAATACAAAGTCCAAATTAAGGAAGCAAGAATCTCGTGTAATGGTCCAAGGGAAGGGATGGGATGGTTTGCATGGACCCACTAGCAATGTGCTCTCAAGACTTGACCTTGCTCTTACACCACTTAGAGTGCTTTCCATGCTTTAAGGTAGGTCATATGTCCATTATAATAATAGAGTAGATTCCCTATATCTCTTACAAATATCATTGGCAAATACATGGAGGTCAATGCTTAAATCTCTTACAAATATCATTGGCAAATACGTGGAGGTCAATGCTTAAAATAAAGGTATTTTATATCTCCCTTTTAAAATTGGGTTGTGTTTCATGTTTCTCAACATGTATGCTTGTTCATTGTCAGCTAGAATGTCTCCCCGAATAATATTTCAAACATTTATTTTTTAAAATTAAATATGGTGGAAATTTCTTTTGTAGAAGAGAACATTTAGGTCCGCATGGAAAGTGCATAAGATTATAGAACTAGAGGATTTCTCCCTTCTATACTACTATACATAATAGTCAACTCATACATTTAAAATTCTATATTTCCTTTATTATATTCTAATCATATATTTTTTTTAAATAAAGATAAAAGCAATTTTTTTAATTATAACGCAATCTACTTAATTATAATATTATTATGGGTGAATTTAGGAGCTATCATTTCATTGTGGATCTCTTTACACTTAAAACCATTGTAAAGGAGTGTCACAATAATAAAACTAATATTTTGTATTGCTTCATTGACTTTAGAGAAGTATTTGACACAGTGCTCAAAAATAACCTTTGGAATATATTAGAAGAGCTAAAAGTTTCTTTCAAGATGAGATTTATTATGATAAGGTTGTATGAGAATGATATTTCCAAGTTTAGGAACACTAAGGGTTGGTCACAAGAAATTAATTGTAATATAGGAATCAAGTAAAATTGCCCTCTATCTGTTACACTTTTTCGTATGTATGTCAACAAGTTAAAGGGTTGTTGGGAAGAAGTATGTTCTATAAGCATAAATCTAGCTAGTATACTCATCATCCTTCTTCCTTAAGCTAGTGAGATTGTTCTTATGGAGAGGAGTCTCTATGATCTTGACAAACAACTAAAAAATCTCAAGGAATTTTTCTCTACTACGGTTATGATTGTTAACACTGACATAACAAAGGTTTGAACCAAATCCAAAAATATCGCTTATGCTAATTTCATGTATCAAAAACACAACTTGGAGAAAGCACGAGGGTTCACTAGGTAGGTAATATTATAGCACATGAGTTCATATTGGGGGATTCAATACTCTAAAAAAATGAAACAAGATATTGCCTAGTATATAAGAGTCAAAGGGCATTTCTAAAATATTAAAAACATATAGATATTAGGAGTATTTTATAATTACATATCAAGGGGCTTGCATATGGTATGGGGGGGTTTGAATTGGCACTCTATGTCAAAATTGGTAGAATTAGATTTAGTAAAAATCTCCCATCTAGGCAAAAGAAGTCTCCAAATCAAGGCAAGAGGTCACAAATTTCTTAACTAAGATTAGGAAGACTATGAGTGACCAAAAGGAAACAAGTTGGAGGCTTTTCGGGAGAAAAACATGGAAGAGGTGGTGGCCAAAAGCATGCATATTTTCCAAATCTACCGAAGAGCCCATACCTTATCCTTATCCAAGTGAAAATCAGTAAAATTTGGCTTTAACTTGGTAAAGAGGGAATAAAGACGAAGTGGCACTCTAGTCCAAATAAATAACCACTTCTCATTTTAATTACTTGAATTAAAACCAACTTTAAAAAACCAAGAAAAATCTTATAATAATATATTATAAAACAACTCAATAAAATATGCAAAATACATTGATTCTTGACCTTGTTCACCAAATTTGAACATTCAAATACATCGAACCATATCAATATTTCACATTATTAATTATAAAAGTAAAGTAAACTTAAACCATTTAAATACATGGACTCTCAAAGTAAGGAGTAATGTGAAATGAAATGTCAAAAAATATCATTGTTGATTATAAATTAAGGTTAATTATTTAAATACATTGACTTTCATAGTAAGAAATAATGTGAAATTACATGTCACAAAATATATGCAATTGTAATAAGAACATGTAGTTTTGATATAATATTTCACATTGTTGGTTATAAAATTACGTTTGAACATTTAATGCATTCACTCTCATAGTAAGGAGTAATGTGAAATGAAATGCCTCCAAAAGATATTCCATTGTAATGCATTGATTCTCATAGTAGGGAGTTATGTGAAATGAAATATATTCCATTGGAGTAAGAGTATGTAGTTTGTATATATTTTAAAATTATTATTTATTTAATAGTTAATTAGTAAATTATATTTTATGTGAAAAATGTTTATTATAAAAAAATTATTATATCTTTATTATGTTAATTAGAGTTGGAGTTTATGGTCTTTATTAATTATTAAAAATTATTTAAATTTGATAAAAAACATAAATTGAATTGAAAATAAAATAAAAACGAATGATAATATTAAATATATCCCTTAATTAATCGTCGTTCTTTTTTATTATTATCAAATGATTATCTATATCATTCGGTTTGTGATATACCTCTTTCAATTTTAAATGCATCCAAAAGATTGTGTAGTCAATTTTTTTAAGGTCCCATCCTACTTAACCCCTCACACATTATCATTGATTTCCACTTTTTATGCTTATGCTTGCTCGCACATACATGACTACAGCAAGATCTAAAACATGTGGTGTTTATTCTACTAATAAATCAACACATCGTCAAAACCTCATATCTTCAAACTACATTACTGCTATCTTGTATTTTTTAGATTCAATATGCTTGTCAAACTAGGTAAACAACTTTGATGAGGTTTGGGTTGGTGCAAGGTAATTATACCCACTTATGACGCGTTAGTTGCAATGGCATGCTAGAAAAACAGAAATTTGATCATTAAAAAGAATTATTAGAGGCACCTACAAAAATTTTTAGAATTAGGTGTAAAAGATTAAACGTAGAAAATTGGATCACCTTTTGGAATATATAACTTTTATTTATGGAACAGTGGTATAACCACCCCAAAAAGTCATTATTTTAATATTGGTATGTTATTTTTTCCCTAAAACATAATGCATATGTTTGAGTTGGTCAAATTATGTAAATTCTCAAATTATGAGGAAAAAAAATGTAGAGGCGTAGGAAACGGGTGGATCTTGTGCAGGGCTATTTTTCCAAAATTTTAAAAGTTAATTTTATATTTTTTTTAAATTACGGAAGTCAGTGAAGCCCTAAAATGGCATGGTCGAGTGTTGGTCCACCATATCATGGTCTTAACATAATCAATCGACTTTTTTTTAGCTTGTAGGTATTCTTGTACTCTTGTGTAGGTTTTTTTTTGTTTTCAAAGTATATAATCCAATCAAAAGTTATATCCCAAATAAACGACCTGTGTTTTTTACAAATTTGAGATGAGTGCAGTTAAAAATGTATTAAAAATAGAAAACAATCACAGATCTATTCATAATAGTTATAATCCGCACACAGAATTCGACAAATGTGTGCATTTTCATTAGTAGTGCACAAGTGAAGCATATGCAGAACTAAGTGTGAAAAACATGAAGTTACAGAAATTAGTGTGTTCTACCATCTCTGAGACCAAGCCTCAAGGTTTGGAAATCTGAAGCTAGTACCAAACCTGTAAGGGTGCCAAAAAAAAATTGAATCTAAACACGCGTGCGTTGTAATGTCCCTTGTTAGGAATTTTATTAAAATGGCAATTTTCCACTTTTTTTCCCTAGTTCGACCTTTGATTAGTTTTGATCTCTAGGTCTCAAATTTGCCCCAAATGATCCCGAATATTCTAAGAAGGTATATGAATGATATTATAACATAAATATGTGTTTTAGGGATGCCTTTGGACCTTTAAAATACTTCTACAAATCCTCTTTCAATTTTGATCAATGTAGGTAACTTTACTAGTGATTTTCCTTTGACTAGTATTGGTCTCTAGGTCTCAAATTGACTCCAAATGCCTTCAAATCTTCAAGGAAGGTGTACGAATGATATTAGAACTTGAATATGATTTTTATGGATGACATATGTCCACCAAAATACCTCTGCAAACTCTCTTAAGATTCTGGACCAATTATGCAATTTTACTAGTAATTTGGGGTTCAAATCCCCCTGGGGTAAGTACTGAAAATGGCTTCCCAAATGCCTCCAAACCCACTCAAATTTATTAATAGAGGTATGTAATGTGTTAAGTATTTTATTAAAGTCTCATATGCACAATTAATGGATTATTACAACTGTTTTCACCCTCTCCCATTCAACTGCAAAAATCCCCAATTCGACCCTTGGGGAAATGGCACTATTTCACCTCCCAATACAACTAAACAGAGTATTTAATTCATATTAAAAAATAAATGGGGCATTAAAATCTTCCCCAAAGAGTACAATATCTCACCAAAAACGCCCTCCCTCAAGGATCAAGAATATGCCATCAAAACTGGAAATGGTTAAAGGAGTGAATTGCAATAGAAGAAACCATGAGCTGCCCTGTAGCTTACACCTGCAAATAAATACTCCATTAAAGCTCCAAATGAAAGGTCTGAATGGCCTTTCCAATTACCAACTTTGATGGGAATCTTTCACCTTCGAAATTGGCTAAGGCAAGAAACTAGTCATCCACTAGCTCTCCCTCTTCACAAATGCAATTGCAAATTCTACAAATGATCAAAAGCTACTTTCCTTCTTTTTTATTGACATTTATAAAGTTCTAATTTCCTCCATGGGTCGAATTCCTTCCAAGATACTCATACCAACTCATGTTGGGAAGATATTCCAAAGAAAACCACTTGTACAACAATTCCTAGTCTCCCACTTCCACCAAATCACATGTGGAAGCATCTTAGCTGCCCTAACACCCTTGAGCGCCCTCCTGGAGTCTAGTTTTAGCCCTGACATGTCATATATGTCATATGTCATCCTTCAGGTCTTATTTGTGTCATAGGTGTCATAGCATCTTCATCATTGTTGTCATAGAGCCAGGGAATCTAGCCCAAGTGTCTCACTAGCTCCAAATTGCCTCTTCCTCTTCCATGGGAGTTACTCTTCCTCTATATTTCGACCTTGGATGAGTCATGCAATGAATAATACCTTTTGGAATCCCCCAAGTATGTTACCATTCACCTTGAATTTGAATTGGTGAGAGAATGATGCCAAATGTAGCAGGGAAATCTAGACATATGTGGGTCCCACTTCCTCCATGTGTCTTCATGATGAAATGCCACTTTGATTTTCACTTGTATATATTTATTTAGCTCCTTTATTAAATATTTATGCCATTCTAATGTTCAAACATCATTTATTATCCCCATTATTCCAAATCCCAAAGCTTCCACCCCAAACCTACTAAACTAGTAATTTTCCTCCTTAGCAATTATTTGACCTTTAGCATCAATTTGACAAACTCTAATGAATAGGGCCAATGTGATTAGGCCATTGTGACCCAATACCAAATTTGGGACATGACATGCGTGGACAGGTAGATGCATGCAAACGTTCATTTTGATACCTTCATTTTTTTGTATCTCTCCCTAAACCCACCCTCCCTCTCTATAACTCCACCCCCTCTCTCTTCCTATCCACCCAATCCCCACCCCCTCTCTTCCACTTTACCCAATCCATCCTCCCTCCCTCAACCCTCTCTTATCTCCTTAACCAAAAGGTTAGGATATTTAGTCATCCATTTCCATGAATAACACCTAAAGCCATGACATAGGATTTCCTGAGGATAGCCTTGATTCCAAGTATGAATATGGGTGTGGCCATTGTAATGTCTTAGATTTTAGGTATGAGTGTTTGGGCATGAGTGTTTGGGCCCTATACATGGTTTAGGGATGGAACCTTGGATTTAATCCCTAAAATGAGAATGTAATCATCCAAGTTTAAGAACAATGCCTTAGTCCACTACACACAACCTCTCAAGCATATCCTATGTTATGAGTAACGATACTAATGATAATAGGAATGTAACCCCTATAACCATTGACATATAAACCTTATCACCAATATACCCTATAACCACTAATCATTATAATCCCTATCTAGTAACCCTTATAACCCACAAATACTATAATATGTATATATTATTACACAAAATAACTAACTCGCATTATCCTCTTGTGCATATAGATATTCATCCTTATAACCATAAATCATGACCCCTATATCTCAATCCCCAAACCCTTGACCATTAATCCCTAGCCATTGCAATCCCTAGTCCCTAGTACAACTAACCATTATAACTCTTGTCCCACTATAATCCTAAACTAGTATAACCCCTAAAACTCCTAAATCCTAACACATAATGATATATCCCCCATTACCTAACACTTAAATATCCCTTAACCCCTATAATCCTAACCACCTAATCCTAACCTCTAAAGTGTCTAGTCAAATAAAAATTAAACCCTAACCCTTATAACCTCTAATTCTAATCAACCCTAAACTCTATCATCAAACACCCAACCCTTAAAACCTATAATCCATATCCATTTTAGAGAGATAGTGAGAGAGAGAGATTGGAGGCTATGGGTTTAGTGAGATAGAGATTGGGAATTAGGGGTTTAGAGAGAGAGAGAGAGAGAGAGAGATTGGAGGTTGGGGACTTAGAGAGAGAGAAGAGAGAGAGGGGGGTGTTGATATATTTGTAACTTTGGAAGATATTCACTTGTATATTATGTTTGTACTTTATTGTATCCCCAATAGAGATGTAATATTCCTCCGATCGGAAGTGTTGTCATTTGTATTTACAAGTGTTGCAAGTTATATTGTAAGTGTCGTAACTTATATTTGATGGGTTATTAGACCACCTTAGAGGGGTTGGCCTAGTATGGGTTGAAGGGTTATTAGACCACCCTAGTGGGGTCAGCCCAGTGACAAGTGGTAATGGGTTACTAGACTCTCCTAAGGGAGGTCGGCCCAGTTAGAGTAAAAGGAAAGTCAAGTCATTGTATAAATAGAGAGTGTAACTCTCTCATTCTATTCACTCACTCACTAACTTCGCATTAGTGAGAGAGAGGAGGAGTGCAAACAAGTGGAGGAGGAGTAGCTTCTTCATACATCTATCTTTTAGGGATTCGTCTTTGTGATCTTTGTATTGGTGCTCATTCTATCTTTGAGGAAGTTGCGGGGTTTTCACCTTATTGGTTTTCCCCAGTGAAATGCTTTGTGTCTCTTGTCTCTTGTGTTTGAGATGTTATACATGTTGTTCTCTCAGTTAGGATCCTAAATAATATTGAATTAAATGATGAAAAACTAATATGGTATCAGAGCTAGCTTAAAGGAAGGCATTGTATGGCATTTATGACACTTGTTGCACTTGCAACAAATTAGAAGATAGGGCTTGGTATAGTAAAACCCAGTCATTGTGGAACTTTTGCTATAAATTAGTTTTGGAGAAGGCTTAGGATATGAAACTTTTATAATCCTAATATGAAATGTTCATGTACCTTGTTTCCGAATATCAGCCTTAGATTCGCTGTACTTTGTGAGATATGATTCGTACAAGTTAGAGTTTCTGCCTCTTCTAGAATGCTGCCCTAAAAAGGTGACCCGGGACTATGGACTACTTGATGGGATATCCTACTAGCAAACATCAGCATGTCGTGATATTAGTAGTAGTAACAGATTTTCCAAGATGGCCATTCTCATTCCATGCAAGAAGACCACGACAACACAGCAAACTACTCAGCTCTTCTTCACACATGTTTGGACACACTTTGGTTTACCAAAAACCATTACTTCCGACAGAGATTCTAGATTCGTCGGCATATTTTGGAAGACTCTCTGGAAATAGCTGGACACACGAATCTCATTTTCAACAGCTTTTCGTCCTCAGATTGACGGACAAATAGAAGTTGTGAATCGCTTGGTCATACAACTGCTTCGCATGTAAAACCACAAGCATCGATGAACATGGGATGAAATTCTTCCATACATACAACATAGTTACAATCGTGCATAGGAAAACTCTATGAGAAAGATTCCATTTGAGATATATTACAGATTTCAACCCTCGACTCCTATCGACTTGATCAACTCTTTGACATAATCGAACGACATTGGCTACAACCAACGAGAAGTTGATCATAAAGCAGTCAGGTTTCAAGATCAAATTTGCGACATCGAGCTGTGAGCACAGGAAATGTTGCAAAGAGAAAATGCGAAAGCTAAGGCCCGACACGACAAGAATCGTATTCCTCATTCATTCCAAATTGGGGATCAGTTCTGGTTACATATAAAGAAGGAGTGCTTCACTAGTCAATACAAGAAGCTGAAACCTTTGCAATATGGTCAGTACAGTATTCTTCGACAGATTGGCGAAAACGATTTCTATCTTGACATTTCTACATGTCTGGGTCTGCATCCAGTATTCAATGTGGATCTACTTCGACCATACCATGCACCACTGTTGGAACATAACGAATTACCGACAGTAGAACCCAAAGACATCCATCCATATGTTCAGGAGCCTCTTCCTTGCGACATCATCATTGGACGATGAGTATGCAATACAAGGACAAACACAATTCCCTTTTTTCAGGTTGCTAAAGTCGGACAACTCCCATCACAAGGAAAGTGGTATTCTACTACTGAACTGACCAACAAGCTTCCTCACCTAATTGAGCAAACAATGGGGACCATTGTTTCTTAAGGAAGGAGGTATGATCCATTCCAATAGTTGGCATTGTTTTCAAATGCTAACATCAACTACGACAAGTTATCGATGTCGACACAACTTTCACGAATTCGATAAGTGAGCAACAAATTTGGCAAGTTCAGTGACCTGAAACAATTTCGCGACATCAACATGCAGCGTCGACTGTCGACTTGAGACTATTGAACTACGACAGATTGTCTCTCTGTCTTGCAGTCGACTGTGACGGTTGAACTTCCGGAACCGTTCCAATTTCTCTTGTAATTGAACGTAACAGGAAGGCACCCAATCCTCTCAGCATTCTATATAAGCATGTATAATATTGTAGCATACATCGATCGATTATGCATTCAACCATCAAGTAATAGAGAAGATCAGTTCGCATTCCTTCATATTGTCTGTGTGTAATTGTGTTTTTCTGTGTAGTGTATTCCTGCTGTGCTTATTCTTATTAATGCTTCTGCCATAACAGATCCGACTTATTTAGTCGAACTATTGTCCCCCTCATTCACCTAGGTGCGTGCGGATCATTTAGAGCCTAATGCATAATTCAAAATTCAAAATATTTGAAAGTGATATTTCGGTGTGTAACTGTGCTTGAAAAGATGATGTTGTTTGTTATTATACTAATATTTGTATGGTTTTCTTTTTGCAAGTGTGTTTGTAAATATTTGTCTATGTGTGATTTTTCTTAGAAAATGTATATTTTTGTATTTGTGCATAGATATTTGCCTATGTTCATGTATTTTTTCTATGTTTATGTATAAAAGATTTTTATGTGTGTAGGTTTTTGTAGTGTAAATATATATGTATCTATACATCTTTAATATGTGTGAATAAATATAATTATGTGCATCTAACTTGTGTGTGTTTGTGTGTAAATGACTAGGGGTGGTAGGTACACAAGGGAGATGACTAGGCATGGTAGGTACACAAGGGGGCTCCTTCATTGATCTAGAGAGAACTCAATAAATCAAAATATCATGGGGTCTAGGGAATGATTCAAACAATAAAGTATAGACTTAAATGCTTTCCTTCAAGAGATCGAGATCACCTTTTTAGCAAACATAAGGAACATTTTGGTATTTGGGAAGGTCGCCATTATCATTCATCACTTACACAACAATTTCATATACAATGACAAATTTTTAGCAAAAATTGTCAAAATAATAAGGTATAGGAAAATTTCAAGTATCTCCGTAGTCATCATATCAAGGGCCCCATAAAATTTCTCCAATAACTACTCAAGGTGTTGAATTTTACCATCGAACTTTCATCCTTGCATTGATATGTATAAAAACTAGTTGGATCTTATTAGAATGACATTTTACAATCAAAATACATTTCACAATACAAACCAATTTAATTAATATTCATTATGTCAATTCTAAATCTAAAGTCACACTTAAACCTAACAAAGCATCCATGCTAAGAAAAACACCGTGGTAGATGGATAATGGTCCCTTTACAAGGAAACATTCCAAGTGAAGGGGATGGGGAGATATTTTTCATTCACAGGTCTATCTTGACTCTGTCGTGAAGACCCTACACCTGAGTCTCTATTAGGTTCAACCTGTCTCTCCACTATAGTCACTACTACAAATGAGGTGTGTCTAAGGCGTCCTCGTGAAACACTCCTCATCGCCCCCTCAATCTTATCAACTTTGTGGGGTAACTGAGGTGGCTGGGGAGGGGCATTAGGCTCACGCCTAGGAGATGGTCGCCCTCTTAGTGGGTTCCTCCTGGAAGCAGGTCGATTTTGGGAAAAGCCAAACCCAACACCCTAGACTCGGTTATGTCAAAATAGTTGACATGTAAACCGAGCACAAACTCATCCCACAGTTGTCGAAGAAAGTATTATGGAACCTCCCTATTATTGCAGGGAGGTTTATCTTAAACCATGAACCACCTATACATCCTGTTGTCCCTCCATGGTTGGAAATGACACCATTCCATGCATAAATGTGCCTTTCTAATGTCCGGTGGTTGTTTTGTTCTTGGATCGGTGAACATACTGTATAATTGGGCCTTGCTTTTATTTACTCCTTGGAAATACATGTGGAATAATACTCCCGCATCCTAGCTCTATATATGGTCATGTCAGTCAATTGGTGATGTGCATGTATGAGGGAATCAATTGAGCTCCCAATTGAGGTGGCAAGGGATGCTTGAGATGGTTCCCCTACATTTCTTAATTCTCGAGTGTGTACCCTCATTTCATTTAGGTAATGGTTCAAGTTGTCTTGGTTGAAATTTTGTTGGGGGTTTTGATTTTGTTAACGGTTTTCATTGGTTCCATATTTTTGTTTTCTTGTGTTCCACCAAAATCCATGTTAACATTTTTTTCATTCACTGTATAGGTTTAGACTTTACAAATGAAAAAAATTCTATTATTTTACTAATTTGGGAATTTTAAAAATTTAATAAACAATAAAAAAATCAATAAAATGACAAAAAAAATGATCTTACCTATCCAATGCAATGGATGATCACTCAGTAGATGGGTTTATGGAGTTATTGAGTGCAATAGGTGAGTGGAGTGGTATCTTACTTCACGTACGCATTGGGTGAATGAAGCTTGGCCAATTGGAAATGAAATAGACCGCGTTCTACCCCCTTTTTTATTTGGTTTAACAGGAGTGCGTGCACGTCCTTGGGCGCATACATGCTAATAACATGCATGTGCAACAGTGCGCACATGCCTTGGTTTGGTACCAAACCTAAAGGCGCATGCACGCTTCCTTAGGTGCATGTGTGTCTTCGTTTTTTCTCCGCTAGTGCGGCCCCATTGCAATGATTTTGGGGAGCAACTTTATGCACCCACCCGTTTGTGTTAGTGAGGAAATTAGACAAATTTAAGGCATGAACAACTACTCTATTTCCATGATTTTAGTGATCCATTATCCTTGTTTAAGGTGCTCAATGTTGGGAAATTAGAACAACGTCATTTATTGAACTTGATTACTGACATGTATTTTTATGTATCTACCTCCACTGTTACTATCGTCTTTTCTTTATCTATCTTATTCTCTATCTTCCTCTCTTTTACCCCAATTTGTAAGTGCTACACTAATTATCCCACATCCACTATGTTATTTTACTTTCTTTACTTCTACTCTTTAAATAAGAAATCATATTTATCATAGTTTTATACTAGTGCACATGTGAACTCATTATTGCAAGCTTCCCACTTAAAACACATAATTTTTAAACATTCCTTGATAGTGCAACAACATGTTATTTCATGATATTAAATGCTAAAATAATCAATAACTAGCTAATCACTACCCTAAAATATATAAAGCCCTAGCTATAATGATCCTTCACACCAATTTAGTCCCTTGAAGTATGATATGAAGTTTGATGACTTTGATGGGAATATTTGTTTAGCACAATTGGAACACTATTTTATTATATGCCAAATTCCATTGAATATGAGAGCATGTTTCACTACCATACATCTTAACAACCAACCATTTAAATGGTACCAATGATTTTTTCAGGGAATTCAAAACCCAATATGATAATATGTGGGGAAATAATACTTGAGTCAATGCACCAAAATACAAGAAATAGAAATTTCCCACAACTACACATCCTAGCAACAAAGGCTAGTTGCTCATGTGATATGCCTTAGTGCTAACAAGGTTCTTGACCTTTATATTGATGAGTGGCATCCAACTTAAAGTTTAAATGCATCGGCCTGAAGACATCTCCACAAAAATCAAGTTGGCTCGATAGGTTGAGTCTAATTTTCCTATAATCCATCATTATCCATACACTAATAGTGAAGAAGGTAAGGATTTCATGTTCTCTACTAGTTTTGTAATCAATATTACTCCTAAGGAAATAGAAAAGTGATGTGCTACATATATTTACTTTTGGTGTAACAATACGTGGTCTTGAGGGAATAAATTCACCAAGCAATGTAGCCTCTTTGTTTTTCAAGATAACCAAGAAGAACAACAGGACCAAGTGGCAAATGTAGAGGCTCTCATGGAACCTATTGAAAAATTAATACCAATTGAACTAGAGCTACACACAATATCCATGCTTGCACTCATTGAGTTTTCCATCTCATAAACATTATGAGTTGAATGCTACATCAAAAAGCAGAGAGTTGTGATTCTCAATGATCTTAGAATCACCCAAAACTTCAATGACTATTAGTTAGCTTCACAATTAATCAATTAATTTGGACTCCATGTCAATATATTCTTAAGTCATGATTCTAATGGCCATACAATTTATTTTGGAGGCTTGTGTCACGATGTCAAGGTCAAAAGGTTTGATTATGAACTTTCCACCCCTATGTATGTTATTTGGTTAGGTGGCATTGATGTTGATGTCCATTTGCATGAATTGTATCACATATTCCCATAGTTCCAACAAGATGGTCACACTAATACACTCAATGGGATGAATAGTCCCCCCAATCAAGTGATTGCTCTTGTAGAATGGAGAAATAGTTAGAAAAGGATTTTAGGGGGTATTTCCTCATGAGTCTATAAAATTTTAAGTGACGGTCCTTTTGATGTTCCTCAATTAGAGGTCCAAACAATTATGGGTAAGCATTCTCAAGAATTTCAAAATCCTTCATTCGGCCTTGTGAACATGAACACAACATCACCTTTCTTCCAAGGATCATTCCTCGCAATATAAGTCCATACTACTATCCTTACTAGTGCAAAAGTGAGATTGACATTTGGTTCAAACATTATTGGATGTAGGATTCATTCAATCTAGTCATATTTCGTTTTCTACACTTTCCATCTTAGAACAAAATAAATATGGTTGGAGGTGGTTGTGCCTTGATTACAACAAACTAAATATAACTAGAACCAAAGGCAAGTTTCCTACTCCCATAATCAATGTGCTACTATATGAATTTCGTGGGGTTGACTATTTATCCAAAATTTATCTTCATTTTTCTTATCATAAAATTAGAATCCAAGAAGAGGTGTTTCCAAAACGACCTTCTAAACAAATGAAGGTCATTATGATTTCATCATTGTGCCATTTGGATTGACTAATGGTCCTTGTACTTTTTAAAGCCTCATGAATATGTTAATATTCAACTCATGCTTGTGGAGGTACATTCTGGTATTTTTCTATGACATTCTTATTTGTTGTAAGACCTAGACCAATCACACCTCTCATCTAGACATAGTTCTTGAAATCTTCTAAGAGAATTAGTTATACACTAATAAATCCAAGTGTGAATTTGGTTAGCAATAGTTTGAATATTTTTGCCATGTTATTTCTCAATAAGGGTCAAATTAGATCCCCAAAAGATTGAATCCATTACAACATGATCCATTAATACCTCTGAACATCACAAGGTAAGATGCTCTTCATTCTTCACTACATATTACATAATTTTTGTTCACAACTATGCCAAAAATAAAGTCCCCTTCATATCCCTTATAAAAAAGAATTCATTTTAGTATATAATGAGGCCACTCGTTCTTTTATCACTTTGAAAGATGTTATGACATGTTAACATGTTTTGGCCACTCCAAATGTTATTAAGCTATTCATCATTCAGAATGTTATTGTTCATAAATTGGACTTGGTGTGGTATTAGTATAGGAGGTTATACCCATTTCCTTTTAAAGCAAAGACGTCAAAGGAAGAGATCTTGCAAAATACACTTATGAGTGGGAAATGTTCACCAACTTGCATGTAGTAAAGAAATGACATCAGTGTCTACTAGGAAGGCATTTAAAGGTTAAGGCTTATCATTATAGGCTTAGTTTTTTTGGGCCAATTATCCTATAATTTTCGAAGAGTAACAAAAGTGGACATCTAAAATGTAGGGTTATGATTTTTAGGTCATCTCAGAAAAGGAAAGAAGAACATTGTGGCTCATGTCCTCTCTAGACAACATATAGATACACCCCGTGTGCATGCCACATTTCAACTTTTGTCACCATGGATAGTTGATGTCATGGTTTTACCAACAAATTTTGATGGATGATGTCATGGTTTTACCAACATATTTTGATGGATGAACAAATGGAAACTATTCATTATCCTTACTGCGAGCAAGGAAAGGTGTTTCAATGTATGTATTGTTTTCATCTAAGGAACTTTTGGAAAATACACAGCCATTTGTGTTTTTTTGTGAATATTGCAACATGTTTTTAAGTTCAAATACCTTGTAAATTTTCATGGGCTATGTACACTGTACGGTGACGAAGCCCAAAAGCTTCCTAATGTACATGAATTTCTTAAAAAGATACTTACTACAGTTGCAACTTACAACAGAGAAATCTAGATCACCAAAAGAGCTGAGGCAAACTTATTATTCAATGCATTTGTTCTTCTGCTTAGTTATGATGGCTAAAATTGCTTGGTTATGATGGCTGAAAGGAAAATGCTCTTATATATGGCTTTCTAACGTTTGAGGATAGCCTTGATGTTTCAGAGCAGATTTGTCAGGGATATTGTTGATACTTTCTGATGTGTTTTTAACATATTGTGCTTAGAAATGTTATCACAAGGGTGGTATCTGACTTTAAGGGGTCGTATGTTATCACTAGAGTGGGGTGTTTTTATTTCTTTATATTTGAGAATCATATAGTTTTAGACTTAGCTCCAAGATTGATAAATGAGTGTATTTATAATTAAAGAAAAGAGTGGTCATATTTTGAAGGTTTGATTAGACATATTATATGTTCTAATGCATTTTAGAAACGCATCTCATCATTTCTATGCATATGCACGCTGCCAGATTGTCAAATTATGGTTTGTGCAAATTTAAAGGCCTGTTTTAGTCATCATCATTTGGAGCGAATTCTGAGGAGATGGAGAGGAATATCACAAAACTAAAACATGGGTTTTATCAGGAATGGGCCAATTTAAAAAAACCTCCTTCCATTTTTACACAACTATTACAATATGATATCTACAGGTGGAGATTTAAAGGCTATTTTTCAGAATTTTGCCTTCTGTAATTGTTCCTATTTGGGGAAAAGGTATAAGGTTCAAAATTGTGAGCTAGAAAACAACCTAAGAGTGCTATATATTCATAGGAGAAAGACACAAGGAGGAGGGGAGACTCATGAGGGTCGAATATATACAAGTTACACATATTACTGTTGATGTATATGTAACTTCGAAATGTATTTATATATGTATATTGTACTCCTATAGAGATGGTATTATTCCTTTATACGGAAGTGTTTGTATTCCTATAGAGATGTTATTATTCCTCTATATGGAAGCGTGGTCATTTATATTGTAAGTGTCGTAACTTATACTTGATGGGTTATTAGACCACCCTGTTGGGGTTGGCCCTATATAAGTCATGTGGGTCGAAGGGTTATTACACCACCCTATTGGGGGTTGGCCATGTGGGTCAAAGGGTTATTAGACCACCCTATTGGGTGTTAGCCCAATCAGCATTATGTTATGTGGTTAAGTTAAGGCCGACCTAGTAAAGGTTATTAGGCAAGTCAAGTCAAGTATTAATAGAGTGCGGGAGGCACTCTATTTCATCATTCTATTCTCTCTCACACTCTCGGGAGAGTGGCGCACTTGTGGAAGAGGAGAAGTTGCTGCTAGGAGATTTCTATCTCTTATGCTTGGGTTGTATCATTGCTCTATCTATCTCTGAGGAAGTTATTGGGGTTTTTCACCTTTATGGTTTTCCCCAAGTAAAGTCTGTGTCTCTTGTGTGCTTGCATTATTGTGTCCATGATTGATATGTTGTAGATATGCTGTACATGTTGTTCTCTCAGTTAAGATCCTAGATCAGATTGAAGTAAGTTCTGAAAACTTAACATGGTATCAGAGCTATCCTTAAAGAAGGCATGGTATGGCATGTATGACACTTGTTGTACTTACGATGCTAGGGCTTAATATAGAAAAAACCAGTCATCGTAGCCCTTTTGCTATATTTTGGAAAGGTTTTAGGGTCTGAAAATTGTACAAGTTGAAGCTAAGATCCCCATGTACTTTTTTTCCAAAGGAAAACCTCTAATTCATTGTACTTTGTGATTTATGATCTGTACAATATAGGGTTTCTGCCTCTTTCAGATCTCAGTCATAAATAGGTGACCTTGGAAAAAATGTCATAACTTGGGCTAGGAAGCTCCAAATGAAATTTCGTAAAATGTGACAGGTAGTGCACGGACCGTACGTTCTCAGGTAATGTTTTCAGAGGCCGACACAGAACCAAGGACACGTGGCACGCCGTACAAGTTCGCTCTCCTGTTTTATCCCATAAACAGGTCACGTTACGACACTTGGCATAACTCTCTCAGAGAATCCATTTGAGGTCAAACCTAAGGGGTTAGAAAGATGACAGTTCGGGCTATCATAAGAAAAAATTTCAGACCCTTTCGATTGAAAATTTTGGAGTTACACAAGAAACAAACAGGCACATATTTCTATCAAAACAAAATTATTTTTTAGCACCTTAATTCATGGATTCTGGAATTTAGGGTTTCGGAGAAAGTTGGAATTTTTTTAATTGGAGACTACAGCTGAATGCTACTCATCAAAATAGAAATTTAGAGACCAAAATCAAAATTTTTGGTTGGGCAGAAGGCTGGGCTTGATCAAACCCTAGTTCGGGACTTTGATCGGAAAAGTGGAAAATTAGGGCTTCTGCAAAAATGGGAATTTTTGAAATCTGTGACCACAGCTGGAAGCTCCTCAGAAAAATAGAAGCTTAGAGCTTTGGATTGAACTTTTTGATTGGGCAGAAGGATGGGCTTTATCAAACCCTAGTTCAGGGTCATGTCGAGTGAATCCAAAAGTTTCGAAGGAATTTTTGAGGGGTGAAACATTGCAGTTTTCAAATTCTGAGTATACTAGCTTGACCAGCTTAGAAAGGTGCATCTTTCTATCCTTTCAAAAGTTTGAAATTCAAAGTTTGAATTTTTAGGGTTTCTCTGACAAACCCTAATCCAGGTCCAGATCCAGTTCCTGCAAATCAAGTGGATTGGGTTAATCCTAGAAGAGAATGGATTGGTCACCTGCATAAGTGAAGAAGTTCTTGTTTCAGAGGGAGATGAGGCTAAGGCCTTTCATAAGAAGATTACAAGCAATCTCGACAGGTACGTTTTGAGATTTGTTCATGATTAAGTTTATGGTATGTTTTCCTTCATGTTATTACGGTTAGTACAATCTTGATTAAATTTAGACTTGTCATATCACCTTAATAAAATTATGAATGCATGATAGAAGATATTCATTGATTAGGGTGTTGAAACTTATGATTGTACTAGTGCATTATGGTGTTGTATGAGGTTTATGTTGTCTGCTAACATGAAAGGTACACCAAGAAAGACAAATCATGTTCTAGTTCAAGAACATATGATCATGATGACATGAGGACAAAGATTCATCCATTGTCATGAATCACTTAGAAGATCTATTTGCGAGGTATGTATAACTTGGTTCTATAATGGTTAACCTATGAGATTGTTAAATTTTGAGCATTAATTCACAATACTCTAGGATCTTTGCTGAGAGAATAACATATACAATATATCAATGCATGACAATCACAATATGACAAGCATCACAAGAATCAAAAGCATAAGAGACAAGAGACACAGAGTTTTCGTGGGGAAAACCCTAAGGTGAAAAACCCCACAACTTCCTCAGAGATAGAGAGAGAGCAATGGCTCAACCAAAGTACAACCAAATAACACTGAGATAGTCTCATAGTAGCAGATGATCCTCCTCCTCACTAGTGCGCCACTTTCTGAGTGAGAGTGAGTTGCTTTTCTGAATGAGTAAAATAGAGATCTCTGATCTCTATTTATACTAACCTTTTTTCCCAGTGACCTTATGGGGCCGACTTGTCTAGCTAGGTACATCCACATTATATTATATATAATTCAGGGCCGACCCCACAAGGTGGTCTAATAACCCATCGGCAATTACACACACTTGCAACACTTGTCAATCCACGTGACGACACTTCCTTATAGAGGAATAACACATCTCTTATAAGGGTACAATAAATATATATATATAATACACAGATGAAATACATTCCAAAGTTACATATACATCAACACTCCCTCTTAACTAGGAAGGTATTTCTCGACACAGTACTGCTAGACAAGTCTTCTTCTCGGGATCATCATCATCAATGCATCGTCATCATCATCGTCACTGCTGATGCTATCTCAACCAATCTCTGACTCTACTCATCATCGAAAGTTCTACAGAGCCAGTCCTTTTTCATACTGGATGTAGGCCCACCACCTACAGGTCTTCATCATCACTGGCCATACTGTGGAAACCTCAGGACTTATTATGTGCGTCACAAAACCTGGCTGCAGCATCCCAGGCTATTACGAGCACACAGCTCTACCTGTAGGATCTCCTAGGAGCACATTACATGTGACCCATCACAAAACCTGGCTGAAGCATCTCAGGCTATTACGAGCACACGGCTCTACCTGTCGGATCTCCCAGGAGCACATTACATGTGATCTCACCACAAAACCTGGCTGAAGCATCTGAGGCCTTTTTCATCCTGTCCAGATCTCCCAGGAGCAAATTACATGTGGTCATGGCAAAACCTGGTTGAAGCATCTGAGGCCTTTTTCATCCTGTCTAGATCTCCCAGGAGCAAATTACATGCCATAGGACAAAACCTTGAAAGAGCATCTTCCAGATATCCTAGGGCACCGAATTACGTGCCATAGGCAAAACCTCGAAAGACTATCTACAGATCTTCCAGGGCACAAATTATATGTCCTCCCAAGCAAATCCTCGAAAGAGCATTTGCCAGATGTCCCAGGGCACCAAATTACATGCCATTGGCAAAACCTCGAAAGACCATCTACAAATCTCCCAGGGCACAAATTACATGCTTACCTGCACAACCTGATCCACGGCCACAAAGTATCATCTGATAATCATCATACATCATCCTGATGTACACATGATCACCCTAATCATCATCACTGCAACATCCTGCTGCATGTCATCTGGAGAAGCTCGTCATCCACGATCATCCTGATCATACAATGCATCCATCTGATGCACACCACGTATCTACCTGATACATATCATCATACATAGTGTATCCACCTGATACATAGATACATGATCCACACAACATATCCATCAACAGACATGATCTACCTAATCATATCTGATACATATCAATATATATGATCTACCTGATCATACAATGTATCCACTTGATACATATACAGATACATGGTCCAAGCATCCAACATGATGCATATACAAAATACATACAAATGATCCAACTGATCATATCCAGCATCCAACATGATGCGTACATACATATACATGATCCAACTGATCATATCCAGCATCCAACATGATGCATACATAAATATAAATGATCCAACTGATCATATCTAGCATCCAACATGATGCATACATACATACATAAAAATGATCCAACTGATCATATCCAGCAGAAACCAGAACATCATCCTGATGCTCATCATCCAGTGCTTACATCCACATCCATGTGAAGGATTCTCCTTCCAACATGCTTGGAATGGCTTTAGCAAATGTGTCCATCACTTCTTCCTCAAAGTGTCCTCAATCTGAAGAACACCAAGCCTCTCCCTGAAGTATTCGAACTTCACCCTGGCTAGTGGCTTCGTCAGCACATCTGCAATCTGCTCATCCGTCGCAACATACAGGAGCTTCACAACTCCGCTCTGCACCATATCCCTGATATAGTGATATTTGATCTCTATGTGTTTCAACCTGTCATGAAACACTGGATTCTCGGACAGCTTCACACAACTCTGGTTATCACAGAAGATACTAGTAGCATCCAACGGGAGATCAAATAACTTAGACAGTAGCTTCCATAGCCATACTGCCTCACAACTAGCTAAACAAGATGCAACATATTCTACCTTAGCTGTACTCAGTGCCACGCAGGACTGCTTCCTGCTAAACCATGAGATCACACCTGATCCCATACTGAAGCAACACCCAGATGTGCTCTTCCTATCTGTAGCACTGCCAACCCAATCTAAATCAACATAACCCTATAGGTTAAACTTTTGATTCACTTCATACTTGAGCCCAAAATCCACTGTAGCCTTCAAGTACCTCAGAACATGCTTTACAACAACCAGGTGAACACTCCTCAGATCCGTCAGGAACTGGCTCAATGTGTTCACAGCAAAGTAAATATCTAGTCTCGTGTTCGTCAGGTACATCAAGGACCTAATCATCTGACGATACATAGAGACATCAACCGGCTCAGATAAAGCATCACATAGAAGATTCATATTTGATGTCATAGGTGTGGCCATGGCCTTGCAATCCATCATCCCGAATCTCTTCAGGATATCTACTGTGTACTTCCCTTGACCCACGAAGATCCAACCTGCATTTTTCCACACCTCCATACCTAGGAAATAGTGCATCATTCCCAAATCTTTCATATCGAATTCAGCAGCAAGCTTCCTCTTAGTATCTGCAATCAGTCTATCATCTCCTGTTACAAATAAGTCATCCACATACAGGAGTAGAATCACAGGATTCCCTTCCTCAACCTTGTAGTAAAGGTTGGAATCCGCTTTACTCTTGGTAAAGCCCAAACTAGATAGGAAACTATCCATCCTACCATACCAGGTTCTGGGAGCTTGCTTCAAGCCATACAAGGCTTTCTTCAATCTGCACACATATGACTCCCTATCATGTATTTCAAAACCGAGTGGCTGTTCCACATATACTTCCTCTTCAACTACACCATTCAAGAAAGTAGTCTTGACATCCATTTGGTGTATTTTCCATGTCATTGCTGCAGCCAGGGAAAGTACTATTCTGATGGAAGTATACCTGGCTACAGGTGCAAAAGTTTCTTCATAATCTATTCCATCTTTCTAAGAGAAGCCATGAGCTACGAATCTTGCCTTGTATTTCTCTACACTGCCATCTGTAGCATGCTTGATTTTGAAGATCCATTTAGAAGTCACAACAGACTTCTCTTTAGGTCTTGGGACAACATCCCAAACATCATTCTTCATTATTGATTGGTATTTCTCAACCATGGCATCCTTCCATTCTTTCTTTTTCGCTGCTTCTTCATAACTGGAAGGCTCTTTGTTCAAAATGTCACAGAGTAAAGCAACATAGCTGGTATGTGATCTAGTTCTCTTCTTTGCTCTGTGTTCTTCTTCTAGAATGCCAAATCTTTCTGCATCTTGAATGAGCTCTCTAGCCCATGCAGGTTTCCTCTTATGAGAGTTATCCTCACAAGGTGGATCTACAGGTTCTTGTGGATCTTCAAACTCATGAACAACTTCTGGAACTAGTTCAGTCATGGTAGTGTCTTGAAATCTGATTTCCTTAGGTTCTTCATAAACTTCGATAGGATCCTTCCTTGATTTGATAAATGCTGAGTTTTCATCAAATATTACATCCCTGCTGACATCAATCTTCTTGAACCCTGGAAAGTATATTATGTAAGCCTTCGATCTTTCACTGTAACCCACAAAGATACCCTTCTTTCCTGAAGGATCTAGTTTAGTCCTCTTTTCTTTTGGGACATGAGTGTATACTGGACAACCAAATATTCTGAGATGGCTGACTTCAGGTTTCTTACCAGAAAAGACCTCTTCTGGTGTCTTGTTGTCCAATATCTTGTGGGGTGTTCTGTTTTGCACATATACAGTTGTTCTAGCTGCTTCTGCCCATAGATGCATAGGTAGATCCTGGTCATGGAGCATTTCTTTTGCTGCTTCCATGATTGTTCTGTTCTTCCTTTCTGCAACTCCATTCTGTTGTGGATTGTAAGGAGTAGTCAACTCCCTCTTAATCCCTGAATCACTGCAAAGCTTCTTAAAATCACCTGAGGTGAATTCTCCACCATTGTCAGATCTGAATGTTTTGATCTTCTTGTCAGTTTGATTCTCCATCAAGTTTTTGAATTCCTTAAATTTATCAAACACCTCATCTTTGTTCTTCAAGAAGTATACCCAAGTCTTCCTGGAGAAGTCATCAATAAATGAGACATAGTAAACATACCCACTTAGGGAACTGGATGACATAGAACCACATACATCTGAGTGGATGATTTACAGGATGTCTTTTGCCTTGCTTTCACTGCTTGGGAAAGTCTTATTAATGTTCTTACCTTTTGCACATCCTTTGCACACACCTTCATGTTTGGTCTTGATTTCAGGAAGACCCTCTACAGCCTTGCTTGCAATTGGAAGTGTTCTATAGTGCATATGAGAAAGTCTTCTATGCCAAAGTTCACTTGGCTCCGTGGATTCATGCACCATGGCATGTTCAGGTTGTCCCCTAATTTATACAAACCTCCCTCTTTCTCTCCAATCACTACTGCATCATCTATGGTCTTTCCCTTTGGCCACATTAGGACTTGGCCATCCACAAATGCAACCCTCATACCTTTTGCATCTAATGCAGAGATTGAGAGTAAGTTCTTCTTGAGCCCAGGTACATAAAGAACTTCTTTCATCTTCAAATATTTTTCAAAATCTAGGTTGTAGGAGGCTTCACCACTTCCTTTGATTGGGTATTGATAATCATCCCCAAGTTTCACCTTATGGGGTGATTCATGTTCAGATAGATTCACAAAAGATTCCTTAAACCCAGTCATGTGTTCGGAGGCCCCACTATCAATCAACCAATCATTACAACCATGGGAGATGGTACCTATGAGAGCAGAGATTAGAACATACTCTTCTTCACTTGATGATTCATCATCAATTTCTTCCCTAGCCTTCTTCTTGGGTGGTTCATCATCCTCGGTAGTATGAGCATGAAACCTTCTTTTGCTGCCCTTCTTCTGCTTGTTGGAGTTGTTGTTGTCCTTCTTGTCCTTGGGACAATTTATGGCAATGTGTCCTTTCTCATTACAGGTGAAGCAGATTCTTCTTTCTTTGAAGTGATGTGAAGATTTCTTGGAGTGAGATGGCTCTCTCTTGGACTTACCTTTTTTGGTGTGAACTGTGAGAGCTTGATCTTCATTCCCCATCTTTTGTTCTCGTGCCACAAGCCTTGCTTCTTCTTGTGAGCATTCTTCTTGTAGTCTACTGAAGGAGATCAACTTCTTCCTTGCACAAATTCCTTGGATAAAGGAATTCCATGACCCAGGTAGGCCATTTAGAGTGTTCATTACCACTTCACCATTCTCCACCATTTCATCCACTGCTTCTAGTTGTTCCTTGATCTGGGAGACCTTTGAAAAATAAGATTGAATGGTTTCTCCATTCTGAAACTTTACTCCTTTCAATTGGTTCCACAGGGTCATCTTCCGATTTATGTTCTTCCCTTCAAATAACTTGGTCAAAGAGTCAAACATCTCCTTGGGTGTTTTTAGAGAGGACACATGGGGTATGAGATGATCTTTAATGGAATCAAAAATGATTCTCTTTTCCTTGACCAAGTTCTTCTTATGCAATACCTTTGCCTCTTCATCCTCTGGGATAGGGATGTCTTCTTTCACATATGAGTCCAACTCATTCTCTTCCACGATTAACCCAATCCTATACTTCCAGGATCGGAAGTCATCAGCCCCTTCAAGCTTATCCTCAATCTTGGTGTGGACAGACATCTTAAAGAGTACTTCAAATGGAAATAGAAAATATTTAGGTCTTACCACTTGAAATGTTGAAAACTGGATCTGGTCCCGGATTAGGGTTTGTCGAAAAAACCCTAAAAATTCAAAATGTGAATTTCAAATTTCTGAAGGATAAAAAGATGTGCCTTGATGAGCTGATCAGCCTGGTGTATTCAGAATTTGAGATCAGCAAAGTTTTGCCCTTCAGAATTTCCCTTTTGTCCTCTCGGGTTCATTGGGCAGAGCCCTGAATTAGGGTTTGAGTTTCCCGAATATCTACCCAGCCAAAAATCTCAATCCAAAGCTCTAAACTTCGTTTTTTGCAAGGAGCTTCCAGCTATGCCTTTAGATTCCAGAAATTCCTATTTTTGTGGAAACCCTAATTTTTAGGGCCAAATCTGAAAATGCTCGAAATTGAATTCTGATTGGACAGATAGATGCACCTTGATGAGTAGAGTCAATCTACTATACTTATTTTCAAAAATCTGTGGAGAGAAACCCAATAAACAAGGAACTCAAGCTTCTGTCATTGCAAAATGTCTTCTTCTCAGGTTAGCTCTGATACCATGTTAAATTTTGAGCATTAATTCACAATACTCTAGGATCTTTGCTAAGAGAATAACATATATAGTATATCAATGCATGACAATCACAATATGACAAGCATCACAAGAATCAAAAGCATAAGAGACAAGAGACACAGAGTTTCCGTGGGGAAAACCCTAAGGTGAAAAACCCCACAACTTCCTCAGAGATAAAGAGAGAGAAATGGCTCAACCAAAGTACAACCAAATAACACTGAGATAGTCTCCTAGTAGCAAATGATCCTCCTCCTCACTAGTGCGCCACTTTCTGAGTGAGAGTGAGTTGCTTTTCTGAATGAGTAAAATAGAGATCTCGGATCTCTATTTATACTAACCTTTTTTCCCAGTGACCTTATGGGGCCGACTTGTCTAGCTAGGTACATCCACATTATATTATATATAATTCAGGGCCGACCCCACAAGGTGGTCTAATAACCCATCGGCAAGTACACACACTTGCGACACTTGTCAATCCACATGACGACACTTCGTTATAGAGAAATGACACATCTCTTATAAGGGTACAATAAATATATATATAAAATACACAGATGAAATACATTCCAAAGTTACATATACATCAACAGAGATATGCAGGTTACTAGCACAAGTCATTTAAGAGAACAAGAAGACATCATGTGGGTATGTTAGAAATAACTAGCTAACATACCAATCCAAGTATGTTTTTCCTATATCAAGTTAGAATCCTACCTTGTGTTAGGATCCCTTATATAAGTATACTTGGTATGATTAGTTATGATTATTCATAAAGTTAGAAATGTGAATAATCATGGGTGTATGCATATTATGTTTCTTACCTTAATTGATGATATGACTAATTAGAAGAGTCATAAAAGTATAGGTTTGAGTAATCACGGGTTTAGGCATATTATGTTTCTTACCTTAATTTATGATATGACTAAACCATAAGAGTCCTTGAATACTAATGCTTATTAGTTCTGTTTGAAATGATCATGACTATACTTGCTTAAGATTATTGTGTTTTGATAGTATTGATAATATACTAATGAATGTGTGATTATGTATGAGAGCTCGAGGATAACACAATGATGATACTAATAAGCATGCATAGTGATGGATATAAGTTCAAGGACAGGTAATCCAGGAAGCAAAGATCAAGAGGGAGCACACTCCAGTTGTTCCTGCAAGGAAGCAAATATCAAGAGGGAGCACACTCCAGTTGTTCCTATAAGGAAGCAAAGATCAAGAGGGAGCACACTCCAGTTGTTCCTGGAAGGAAGCAAAGATCAAGAAGGAGCACACTTCAATAGTTTCTGCAAGGATGCAGATATTCAGAGGGAGTTGACCACTTCTCACAATCCACAACATAATGGAGTTGCAGAAAAGAAGCAAAGACTGAGAGGGAGTCAACCCAACAAACAAACAAAGATAAGTATTTGAATTATCATTCCTTGCATATTTTATTGTTTAAATAATACTGCTCAATAATGTATATACTCATGTTCCTAGAATTAGGTTGTGTATTATGCATATTAGAATAGTTTCATTGATGAACAGTATACTACTAATATACATGGGTAAGTGACCTATGGCACTGTACAACATTCCATTGCTACTTATCTAGAATGAAACCTCTTTGCTGACATGTTGGGAGTTGTGCACACTCTTAACAATGTTCTGGTAGAGATTGGAAGGCATCTAGAAAGTTACAGGATATGGATAAATGTTGTATTGAATCATTGGCTAAGATAATTGCATGATTGTATGACATATTTCTTTATTTGTAAGAATCTGTTTTGAAAACTATGAGATGTTTTCTAATCATGCAATTTAACTTGTTGTGTAGGAAAGATCATATACCATCACCTACAAAAGAAGGACTACAACATTTGTTCAGTAACAAAGTTATCTATTGAAAATATTGAAGATATTGAAGTTCCCGGGATTTGGGAACAATTCCATGATCGAGGAGTACCAGTCGATCATGAAGATGTTTGGGATGCAGTCCCAAGACCTGAAGGGGAGTCTGTAGTGACTTACAAGAGGATCTACAAGATCAAGCATAGCCAGATACACCAGATGGATTTCAAGACAGCTTTCTTGAACGGTGTAGTTGAAGAAGAAGTGTATGTGGTGCAGCCACTTGGTTCTGAGACACATGACATGGAGTCATATATGTGCAGAACTTGGTATGGTAGGATAGACAGCTTTCTATCTAGTTTGGGCTTTACCAAGAGTAAAGAGGATTCCAACCTTTACTGCAAGGTTGAGGAAGTCAATCCAATGATACTACTTTTGTATATGGATGACCTATTTATTACAGGTGAAGATAGATTGATTGCCGACACGCAGCGGAAGCTTGTTGCCGAGTTCGACATGAAGAACTTGTGGATGATGCACTATTTTCTAGGTATGGAGGTGTGGAAGAGTGCAGATGGAATCTTCCTTGGACAAGGGAAGTATGCAGTAGAGATCCTGAAGAGGTTCGGGATGATGGACTGCAAGGCCATGGCCACACCAATGGCATCAAACCTGAAGCTTCTATGTGATGCTTCATCTGAACCGGTTGATATCACTATATATCGTCCGATGATTGGGTCCTTGATGTACTTGATGAAAACGAGACCAGATATTTGCTTTGCGGTGAACACATTGATCCAGTTCTTGATGGATCCGAGGAGTGTTCACCTGGTTGCTGTAAAGCATATTCTGAGGTACTTGAAGGGTATAGTTGATTATGGTCTCAAGTATGATGCGAATCAAAAGTTTAACCTATAGGGTTATGTTGATTCAGATTGGGTAGGCAGTGCTACAGATAGGAAGAGCACTTCTGGGTTCTGCTTCAGTAGGGATCAGGTGTGATCTCTTGGTTTAGCAGGAAGCAGTCCTGTGTATCACTGAGTATAACCGAAGCAGAGTATGTTGCAGCTTGTTTGGCTAGTTGTGAGGCAGTATGGATTTGGAAGCTACTGTCTGAGTTATTTGATCTACCGCTAGAGGCTACCGGTATATTTTGTGACAACCAGAGTTGTGTGAAGCTGTCTGAAAACCCGATGTTCCATGACAGGTTGAAACACATAGAGATCAAATATCACTATATCAGGGATATGGTGCAAAGAGGAGTAGTGAAGTTCCTGTATGTTGCGACGGATGAGCAGATTGCAGATGTACTGACAAAGCCACTAGCCAGAGTGAAGTTCGAGTACTTCAGAGAGAGGCTTGGTTTTCTTTAGATCAATGACACTTCGAGGAAGAAGTGATTGAGACATTTGCTGAAGCCATTCCAAGCATGTTGGAAGGAGGATCCTTCACATGGCTATGGATGTAAGCACTGGATGATGAGCATCAGGATGATGTCCTAGTTTTTGCTCTATATGATCAGTTGGATCATTTATGTATGTATGCATCATGTTGATGCTGTATATGATTAGTTGGGTCATTTATGTATGTATGCATCATGTTGGATGCTCGATATGATCAGTTGGATCATTTATGTATGTATGCATCATGTTGGATGTTGGATATAATCAGTTGGATCATTTATGTATGTACGTATCATGTTGGATGCTGGATATGATCAACTGGATCATTTTGTATATGCATCATGTTGGATGCTTGGACCATGTATCTGGATATGTATCAGGTGGATACATTGTATGATCAGGTAGATCATGTATGTTGATATATATCAGGTATGATCAGGTGGGTCATGTATTTGTATATGTATCAGGTGGATACATTGTATGATCAGGTAGATCATGTATGATGATATGTATCAGGAAGATACTGTGTATGCATCAGGTGGATGCATTGTATGATCAGGATGATCATGGATGACAAGCTTCAGGATGTTTCTCCAGATGAAATGCATCAGGACGATGCAACGATGATGATCAAGATGATCATGTGTACATCACGATGATGTATGATGAGTATCAGGTTGATACTCTGTGGTCGTGGAACAGGTTGTGCAGATAAGCATATAATTTGTGCCCTCAGAGATTTGCAGATAGTCTTTTGAGGTTTTGCCTATGGCATGTAATTTGTGCCCTGGGATATCTGGAAAATGCTCTTTTGAGGTTTTGCTTGGGAGGACATATAATTTGTGCCTTGGGAGATTTGTAGATACACTTTCGAGGTTTTTCCTATGGCATGTAATTTGTGCCCTGGGATATCTGGCAAATGCTCTTTCGAGGTTTTGTCCTATGGCATGTAATTTGTGCCCTGGGAGATCCAATAGGTTGAGCCGTGTGCTCATAATCAGTCCTGGGATGCTCTTTTGAGGTTTTACCATGACCACATGTAATTTGTGCCCTGGGAGATCCGATAGGTTGAGCCGCTTGCTCGTAATCAGTCTTGGGATTCTCTTTGAAGGTTTTGTGGTGACCACATGTAATTTGTGCCCTGGTAGATCCGATAGGTTGAGCCATGTGCTCTAATCAGTCCTAGGATTCTCTTTCGAGGTTTTGTGGTGGGGTCACATATAATAAGTCCTGGAGATCTGGACAGGATGAAAAAGGCCTTAGATGCTCTTTAGGGTTCTTGCTAGTCAAGAGATTCTTTTAAGGTTTTGTGATGCACGTAATAAGTCCTAATATTTCCACAGTATGGCCAGTGATGATGAAGACCTGTAGGTGGTGGGCCTACATCCAGTATGAAAAAGTACTGGCTCTATAGAACTTCCTATAATGAGTAGATTCAAAGATTGATTGAGATAGTAGTAGTAGTGATGATGACGATTATCCAGTGACAATGATCTAGAGAAGAAGACTTGTGCTAGAAGACCTATGTCGAGAAATACCTTCTTATTTAAGAGGGAGTGTTGATGTATATGTAACTTCGGAATGTATTTCATATATGTATATTGTACTCCTATAGAGATGGTATTATTCCTCTATACAAAAGTGTTTGTATTCCTATAGAGATGTTATTATTCCTCTATACGGAAGTGTCGTCATTTTTATTGTAAGTGTCGTAACTTATACTTGATGGGTTATTAGACCACGTTGTTGGGGTCGACCCTGTATAAGTCATGTGGGTCGAAGGGTTATTAGACCACCCTATTGGGGGTCGGCCATGTGGGTCAAAGGGTTATTAGACCACCCTATTGGTTGTCGGCCCAGTCAGCATTATGTTATGTGGTTAAGTTAAGGCCGACCTAGTAAAGGTTATTAGGAAAGTCAAGTCAAGTATAAATAGAGTGCAGGAGGCACTCTATTTCATCATTCTATTCTCTCTCACACTCTCGGGAGAGTGGCGCACTTGTGGAGGAGGAGAAGCTGCTGCTAGGAGATGTCTATCTCTTATGCTTGGGTTGTATCATTGCTCTATCTATCTCTGAGGAAGTTATTGGGGTTTTTCACCTTTATGGTTTTCTCCAAGTAAACTTTGTGTCTCTTGTGTGCTTGCATTATTGTGTCCATGATTGACATGTTGTGGATATGCTGTACATGTTGTTCTCTCAGTTAAGATCCTAGATCAGATTGAAGTAAATTCTGAAAAATTAACAATTACAATCTGATGGATATGTTGTTATGTGAGGATCTATTTTAAGATGAATGACTTTTAATTACTGGGATCTAGGTTTAAATACTATATGTTGTTTTAAATGTTCAGTGATTCTGTTTGAATTACTATTTGCACTTTTTATTTTTATGGATGTTTTCTATATGAATGCCTGTGCAGATAGATGAATGTTATTGCAAAATAGATAGTTGAAATGTATTTTTGAATGTCTAATATCCATATGATGCCACAAGATTTGAACTGTTTGTTGTATTTTCTTGTAGCTCTTATGATTTGAACCTATGTTAGGTCTTTGGTAGTGATTCATTTTATCTTCTATTTTATCCTTATGTATACAAACATCTGATATTATCATATCCTTTACCAGAATGTTCATGGATTTGTTATGATTTTAGTTTTGATCCTTTTAGTTATCCAGAATGAACCAAAATTATCCTTTTAAACACTGAGGTGCCTAAACTCTACTACCTTGTAGTCTAGTGGGTGTTAATTTTTTAGCATTAATTCAACATACTCTAGGATCTTCACTGAGAGAATAACATGTACAACATATCAAGCATATCAATCAAGATAAGCAATCACATGAGACAATAGACACACAGAGTTTCACTGGGGAAAACCATAAAAGTGAAAAACCTCACAATTTCCTCAGAGATAGAAAGAGCAATGATACAACCCAAGTACAAGAGATAGTCCTCCAAGCAGCTACTCCTCCTTCCTCACTTTTGTGCCACTTTTCGATGAGTGTATAAGTGAATAATGATGTGATCAAATAGAGTGCCTCCCGCACTCTATTTATACATGACTTGGCCTACCTAATAAACTAGCAGGGCCGACTTGTCTAACTCAGTCTAATAATCCATGGTAATACTAATCAGGGTTGACCCCACACTTGGTGGTCTAATAACCCATCACATGCAAGTTTCCACACTTGTGACACTTTTCAATACAAATGACGACACTTCCGTATAGAGGAATAATAACATCTCTATAGGAGTACAATATATATAAGTGAAATACATTCCGAAGATACAATTACATCAACACTCCCTCTTAACTAGGAAGGTATTTCTCAACACAGATCTACTAGCACAAGTCTTCTTCTATGGATCATCGTCACTGGATCATCGTTAGCATCACAACTGCTTCTATCTCAATCAATCTCTGAACTACTCATCATAGGAAGTTCTACAGAGCTAGTCCTTTTTCATACTAGATGTAGGTCCACCACCTGCAGGTCTTCATCATCACTAGCCATACTGTGGAATCCTCAGGACTTATTACGTGCATCAAAAAACCTGGCAAGAGAATACCCGGACTGATTACAGGCACACAGTCCAACCTATCGGATCTCCCAAGCAGCTATTACATGTAACCCCAGCACAAAACCTCGAAAGAGAATCCCAGGACTGATTACAAGCACACAGCTCAACCCATCGGATCTCCCAGGGCTCTATTATATGTGGTCACGGAAAAACCTCGAAAGAGCATCCCAGGATTGATTACGAGCACATCACTCAACCTATCGGATCTCCCAGGGCGCTATTATATGCCATAGGACAAAACCTCGAAAGAGCGTTTGCCAGATATCCTAGGGCGCTATTATATGCCATAGGAAAAACCTCGAAAGAGTATCTGCAAACCTCCCAAGGCGTTATTATATGTCCTCCCAAGCAAAACCTCGAAAGAGAATTTTCCAGATATCCCAAGGCGCTATTATATGCCATAGGAAAAACCTCGAAAGAGTATCTGTAAATCTCCCAGGGCGCTATTATATGCTTATCTACACAACCTATCCACGGCCACAGAGTATCAACCTGATACTCAGCATACATCATCCTGATGTATATCATCACATGATCATCCCGATCATCATCATAGCATCATCCTGATGCAGATCATCTGGATAAATATATTGAAGCTCATCATCCATGATCATCCTTATCATACAATGTATCCACCTGATACATACACAAATACATGATCCACCTGATCATATAATGTATCTACCTAATACATATACAAATACATGATCCAATTGATCATATCCATCATCCAACATGATGCATATACATGATCCAACTGATCATATCCAGCATCCAACATGATGCATATACATATACATGATCCAACTGATCATATCCAGCATCCAACATGATGCATATACATATACATGATCCAACTGATCATATCCATCATCCAACATGATGCATATACATATACATGATCCAACTGATCATATCCAACATCTAACATGATGCATATACAGAGCAATAACTGGAGCATCGTCCTGATGCTCATCATCCAATGCTTACATCCATAGCCATGGGAAGGATCCTCCTCTCACCATGCTTGGAATGGCTCCAGTAAATGTGTCCATCACTTCTTCCTTGAAGTGTCATCAATCTGAAGAACACCAAGCCTCTCTTTGAAGTACTCGAACTTCACTCTGGCTAGTGGTTTCGTCAATACATCTGCAACCTGCTCATCCATCGCAACATACAGGAGCTTCAGTGCTCCTCTCTGTACCATATCCCTGATATAGTGATATTTGATCTCAATGTGCTTTGACCTGTCGTGGAACACCAGGTTCTCAGACAACTTTACACAACTTTGGTTGTCACAAAAGATACCAGTGGCCTCCAACGGGAGATCAAATAACTCAGACAGTAGTTTCTGAAGCCATACTACCTCACAACTAGCCAAACAAGCTACAACATACTCTGCCTCAGTTGTACTCAGTGCTACGCAAGACTACTTCCTGCTAAACCAAGAGATCACACCTGATCCCATACTGAAGCAACACCCCAAAGTGCTCTTCCTATCTGCAGCACTACCTACCCAATCTGAATCAACATAAACCTGCAGGTTAAACTTTTGATTCGCATCATACTTGAGCCCATAATCAATTGTACCCTTCAAGTACCTCAGAATATGCTTTATAGCAACCAGGTGAACACCTCTGGGATCCATCAAGAACTGGCTCAATGTGTTCACCACAAAGTAAATATCTAGTCTCGTGTTCGTCAGGTACATCAAGGACCCAATCATCTGACAATACATAGTGACATCAACCGGATCAGATGAAGCATCACACAGAAGCTTTAGGTTCGATGCCATAGTTTTGGCCATGGCCTTGCAGCCCATCATCCCGACTGCTTCAGGATCTCTACTGCATACTTCCCTTGTGCAAGGAAGATCCCATATGCACTCTACCACACCTCCATGCCTAGAAAATAGTGCATCATCCGCAAGTCCTTCATCTCAAACTTGGCAGCAAGCTTCCTCTTGGTATCGTCAATCAATCCATCATCACCTGTAACAAACAGGTCATCCACATATAGAAGTAGTATCACAGGATTTCCTCCCTCAACCTTATAGTAAAGGTTGGAATCTTCTTTACTCTTAGTAAAGCCCAAACTGGATAGAAAGCTGTCTATCCTACAATACCAAGTCCTAGGAGTTTGCTTCAAGCCATACAAGGCGTTCTTCAACTTGCACACATATGACTCTCTATCATGTGTCTCAAAACCAAGTGGCTACTCCACATACACTTCCTCCTCGACTACACCATTCAAGAAAGTTGTCTTGACATCCATCTGGTGTATCTTGCATTTCATCACTATATCTAGAGAAAGTATTGATCTAATGGAAGTGTACCTGGTTACAGGGGCAAAAGTCTCTTCATAGTCTATCCCTTCTTTCTGGGAGAATCCACAAGCTACAAATCTCGCTTTGTACCTTTCTATGCTACCATCTGCAGCATGCTTGATCTTGTAGATCCACTTGGAAGTTACAATAGACTTCCCTTCAGGTCTTGGGACTATATCCTAAACATCATTCTTCATGATCGAATGGTATTCCTCGACCATGGAATCCTTCCATTCTTTCTTTTCCACTGCTTCTTCATAACTGGAGGGTTCTTTGTTCATAATGTCACAGAGTAAGGAAACATAGCTGGTATGAGATATAGTCCTCTTCCTTGCTCTGTGTTCCTCTTCTGGAATTCCATACCTTTCTGCATCTTGAATGAGCTCTCTAGCCCATGCAGGTTTCCTCTTGTGAGAGTTCTTCTCATGGGGTGGATCTACAGGTTCTTCCAGATCTTCAAATTCACGATCTGCTTCTGGAATTGCTTCATTCATGGTGATGACTTGAAATATGGTTTCCTTTGGCTCTTCATGATCTTCAACAGGTGCCTTCCTTGACTTGATGAAAGCCGAGTCTTCATCAAATGTTACATCCCTACTGACATCAATCTTCTTGAACCCTGGAAATTATATTCTGTAAGCCTTCGATCTTTCACCGTACCCCACAAAGATGCCCTTCTTTCCTGAAGGATCTAGCTTTGTCCTCTTTTCCTTTGGAACATGTGTATATACTGGACAACCAAATATTCCGGGATGGTTGACTTCAGGTTTCTTACAAGAGAAGACCTCTTCTGGTGTCTTGTTGTCCAACATCTTGTGAGGTGTTCTGTTCTGCATATATACAGTTGTCCTAGCTGCTTCTGTCCAAAGATGCATAGGCAGATCCTGGTCATGCAGCATTTCCCGTGCTACTTCCATGATTGTTCTATTCTTCCTTTCTACAAATCCATTCTGTTGTGGATTGTAAGGAGCATTCAACTCCCTCTTAATCCTTAAATCACTGCATAGCTTCTTGAAATCACCTGAAGTGAATTCTCCGCCATTGTCGGATCTGAAGGTCTTGATCTTCTTATCAGTTTGATTTTCCATCAAGGCTTTGAATTCCTTGAACTTATCAAACACTTCATATTTTTTCTTCAAGAAATAAACCCAAGTATTCCTAGAGAAATCATCAATGAAAGAGACATAGTATACATACCCACTCAGAAAACTGGATGACATCGAACCACATACATCGGAATGGATAATTTCCAAGACTCCGTTTGCTTTGCTTTCACTGCTTGGAAATTCATTCTTAATGTTCTTTTTTTTTGCACATCCTTTGCAAACACCTTCATGCTTTGTCTTGATTTCAGGAAGACCCTCTACAACATTACTTGCAATTGGTAGTGCTCTATAGTGCATATGTGCAAGTCTTCTATGCCAAACTTCACTTGGCTCCATGGATTCATGTACCATGGCCTATTCAGGTTGTCCCTTCAATTTGTATAATCCTCCCTCTTACTCTCCAATCACTACTGCATCATCTATAGTTTTACCTTTTGGCCACATTAGGACTTGGCCATCTCCAAATGCAACCCTCATGCCTTTTGCATCCAATGCAGATATGGAGAGTAGATTCTTCTTGAGCCCAGGTACAAATAAAATATCTTTCATCTTCAAAGACTTCCCAGAGTCTAGATTGTAGGAGGCTTCACCACTTCCTTTGATAGGATATTGATAGTCATCCCCAAGTTTCACCTTAAGGGGTGATTCATGTTCAAATAGATTTACAAAAGATTCTTTAAACCCAGTCATGTGTTTGGAAGCCCCACTATCAATAATCCAATCACTGCATCCATGGGAGATAGTACCTATGAGAGCAGATATTTGAACATATTCATCTTCACTAGATGAGTCATAACTTTCTACTCTAGCTTTCTTCTTGAGAGGTTCATCATCCTCAGCAGCATGAGCATGATATCCCCTTTTGTTGTTCTTCTTCTTGTTGTTGAAGTTGTAGTTGTTGTCTTTCTTCTTCTTGGGACAATCTGCAGCAGAGTGTCCCTTCTCATTGCATGTGAAGCACCTGCGATCTTTCTTATCTTTATGGTAATGATGGTGTGAATATCTCTTCTTATGAGATGGCTCTCTCTTGGGTTTTCCTTTCTTGGTGTGTGCTATGAGAGCTTGATCTTCATTTCCCATCTTCTCTTATCGGGAAACAAGCCTAGCCTCTTATTGTGAACATTCCTCCCATAGTCTACTGAAGGAGATCAGTTTTGCTTCTTGCACATATTCCTTGGATAAAGGAATCCCATGACCTAGGTAGGCCATTCAAAGTGGTCATAACAATTTCACCATTCTCCACCACTTCATCCACAGCTTCAAGTTGTTCCTTGATCTGAGAGACCTTAGAGAAATAGGATTCAATGGTCTCTCCATTATGAAGCTTTACCCCTTTTAATTGATTCCGTAGAGTCATCTTCCGATTTATGTTCTTCCCTTCAAACAGCTTGGTCAGGGAATCAAACATCTCCTTGGGTGTCTTTAGAGATGACACATGTAGTATGAGATGGTCTTTGATAGAGTCAACAATGATCCTCTTTTCCTTGACCAAGTTCTTCTTATGAAAGGCCTTAGCCTCTTCTTCCTCTGGGACAGGGACCTCAGAACTTATGTAAGTATCCAATTCATTTTCTTCCACGATTAACCCAATCCTATACTTCCATGCACGGAATTTATCAGCCCCTTCAAGCTTATCCTCAAGCTTGGTGTGGTGAGACATTTTAATGAGAAACTCAAATGGAAATAAAATATTTAGGTCTGACCACTTGATTTGCAGAAAAATGGATCTGGAGCTGGATCAGGGTTTGTCAAAGAAAACCTAAAAATTAAAAATTTGAATTTCAAACTTATGAAAGGATAGAAAGATGCGCCTTGATGAGTTGATCATCCTGGTATACTCGAAAATTGAAAAATGCAAAGTTTCACCCTTCAGAAATGCTTTTCAATCTCCCGGATTCACTAGGGAGGACCCTGAATTAGGGTTTGAGTTTCCTGGAGCTTCACCCAACCAAAAAGTTAGATCCAAAGCTCTAAACTTTGATTTTTCCAAGGATCTTCCAGCTATGGTCTTAGAATTCAAAAATTCCTATTTTTGTGGAATGTAATGTCCCTTGTTAGGAATTTTAATAAAATGGCAATTTTTCACTTCTTTTTCCCTAGTTAGACCTTTAACTAGTTTTGAGCTCTAGGTCCCCACATTGCTCCAATTGATCCAAAATATTATGAGAAGGTACTTCCCTCTCCCATTCAGCTACAAAAATCACCAATTAGACCCTTGGGGAAATGGCACTATTTCTTCTCCCAATGCAATTAAACTGAGTAAAAATACTTCCAATGCTCAAGTACAGTACATGAAACTTTTAAAATACATCCATGGCAGTCTATTAATCATAAATGTATCATAGAACCATCCATTCATTCAAAATCATCAATGTAGTGGGGAAATGGCACTGTTCTTTCATTAAAAATGAGATTTATACATTTCTACTTGGAATTTCGACCTGAAATTTTTTGGAGATTAAGAACAGAGTATTTAATTCATATTAAAAAATAAATGGGGCACTATAATCTCCCCCAAATAGTACAGTATCTCACAAAAAACGCCCCCCCTCAAGGATCAAGAATATGCCATCAAAACTGGAAATGGTTGAAGGAGTGAGCTGTAATAGAATAAACCATGAGCTGACCTGTAGCTTACACCTAAAAATAAATACTCCATTAAAGCTCCAAATGAAATTTCTTAATGGCCTTTCCAATTACCAACTTGGATGGGAATCTTTCACCCTTGAAATTGGCTAAGGCAAGAAACTAGTCATCCACTAGCTCTCCCTCTTCACAAATGCATTTGCAAATTCTACAAATGATCAAAAAATGGTTTCCTTCTTTGTTATTAACATTTATAAATTTCTAATGTCCTCCATGGGTTGAATTCCTTCCAAGAGATTCATGCCAACTCAAGTTGAGAAGAGATTCCAAAGAACACCACTTGTACAACAATTCCTAGTCTCCCAGATCCACCAAATCACATGTGGAAGCATCTTAGCTGCCCTAACACCCTTGAGCACCCTCTTGGAGTCTATTTTTAGACCTGACATGTTATATATGTCATATTTCATCCTTCAAGTCTGATTTGTGTCATAGGTGTCATAGCATCTTCATCATTGTTGTCATAGAGATAGGGAATCTAGCCCAAGTGTCTCACTAGCTCCAAATTGCCTCTTCCTCTTCCATGGGAGTTACACTTCCTCTATATTTCGACCTTGGATGAGTCATGCCCTAAATAATACCTTTTGGACTCCCCCAATTATTTTACCAGTCACCTTGAATTCGAATTGGTAAGAGAATGATGCTAAGTGTAGTGGGGAAATCTAGCCATATGTGGGTCCCACTTCCTCCATGTGTCTTCATCATCAAATTTCACTTTGATTTTCACTTGTATATATTTATTTATCTCCTTTATTAAATATTTATTCCATTCGAATTTTCAAACATCATTTATTATCCCCCTTATTCCAAATCCCAAAGCTTCCACCCCAAACCTGGGAAACTAGTAATTTTCCTCCTTGGCAATTATTTGACCCTTAACATCAATTTTACAAACTCTAATGAATATGGCCAATGTGATTAGGCCATTGTGACCCAATTACAAATTTGGGACATGACAAATCCTCCCTTCCCAATATTGCTTGTCCTCAAGCAATTTCAAACATGGGTGTTGAAGAACCTGCTTTCTGTATAATTCTTTGAAATTTCCATTGAATTGCCCAACCTTGAGTCTTTGAGTTTCCATGAAGATTTTAGAGAGAAACCACCATGCTTGCTGCTGCACTACTCTAATAAAAATTACTTTATTAAGTGGGGAATCCATCTCCCATACTGCTTGTTTCCCCAAAAAATTTGAAACCAATGAGATAAAAATTATTCCAGGGTCCCATTGCTTGTATTGCACCCCAACCATTAAGAGTGCTCTCCAACCCATACCATCAAATAAGAGGATTCCTGGATCCCATTTTCTTGTATGAATTCTTCCAAACATCATGAGTACAAAATATATATCATCAAAGGACATAACACCATAATGAAAATGTACATCAAGGAGATGCTTCATCAAGAGTCATGAAAGTGCTTATACCTCAAAGCAAGTAGACCACCATTTTCCAAGTGCATACAATCTTCAAGTGACCCATCAAATCTGCTCCAATGACATAGGTGAGGATCCCATGTCCTATAATGCTTCTCCAAAAGGATGCGATATGCATCAAAATATTCAGCCATGTATTCTTTCATCCAAGAAGTGAATGAAGAATCTCCACTAAAATCTGAACCAAATAATGAGCAGAAAAACCAAGGAGACTTCAAAGGACTCAAAGAAGTCTCACCCATACATCCATGAATGTGAGAATAATAAAGATATATCAAAGTATGTGGCTGCCAAAAAAAATTTCTCCAATCATAAATTTATTGACCCAAGTGTTGGATGAAGTTCCTCCAACATCAAATGAACCAAGTCTTGAGCAAGAAAAACCATGAGTCTTTAAGTGACTCAAATGCATATCATAGGTGCATCCATGTATATGTGCATCATCATAAAGTGACAAATGTTGTTGCTGCAAATGTGAATAAGAATGTGCTACAACCATGACATCATATAAGGTAAATCAAGGAGCTCCATACTCCTCATGTGGCACCATAAAAAAGAACCCTTTCACCCATACTTCATTGAGACTAATGCTGCAAAACATGGAATTGTAGGATGTAGGAGAATGAACTAACTCACGCAAATGATCAAAAAGTGCAGAATTTTCATCATGGGAAGGATCCATATGGGTAGTATCATGTAGCTCCTTCAAAAGTGTGAAACCTTTGTTATAGATTGGTTCCAATATAGAGGAATCATGCTCTTCTTTAAAAATTGCATAACCTTCATCAAGAGACAATTCAAGTTCCTCTTCCACCACATCAAGTGTTTCGATCCCTTCAAGTTCATCTTCAAACACATCAAGAACATTCAAATTTCTACATTTTCATTATCCACCATATAATGAGAATCCTCCAAACAATCTACCATTTGACAATTTGAAACATAGGAGGAAAAACAAGTATCTTGCAACTTTTCAAGAAGTTGCTCATTTCGAAGTGTGAGCTTATGATTATCCTCATTATTCTTCAAGTATGCATCATATAACAATTCGTTAAGGCCAAACAAATGGTTTCTATCAAAAAGCAAAGACATGAAATTACCTTTGATGTGGCACATTGCTCTTTGAATCTTCTCCATCTCTTCAAGGAAGGATGTTTCCTCCAATGAAGTAGCTCTCCAACAAGAATTTGACACCAATGCTTGAGTGTCATGGAGAATGCTGAGGGACTCTTGGATCTTATTTTCATTCATCTTTAAGGACCCTTAAAGAAAATGAGGCTCTTGCAAATGAACCTCCTCATCTTCTTCATTTTTGTTTTGACCAACTTCATGAAGCTCAAGTGGTGATGGGGAAGTTGATCTTCGTTCTTCTTCAACTGCTGAAAGGTCTTCATTATCATGCTTAATGGAACTTGGGCTTGCAACAAAACTTTCAAAAGTGATCTCTATGTCACCAACATAGAGGTGTGACCACCCATCAGTAGGTAGTCCTTCATAGTTTAAGCATCCATCAGTAGATGCTCTTTGGTTCATGTCTAAGCTAGAAGGTGTCTCAAAATGATCTTCCATATTTTCAATAGAATCTTCTTCATGCTCTTGTGTTGTCTCTTCATTTTTCTCCTTCAAGCAAGCTGATGCATTTTGCCCCTTGTTTTCCTTAGGATAAATATCTTTGGAATCTCTTTTTGATGAATTCCCAAAAGCTCTCCTCAAGTGGGACATAATTTCATGCACACATATATGATACTCACTCCAAGGTTCTTTACAAGAAGGGGATAAACCTTTGTTTACTAACTCCACATCTTCATTTTTTGGCCTATTTTCAAAAACATGTTTAGCATAGTACTCAAAAGACATGGCATTTTGTGTATTTTTGCTCGAAGCAAGATATTCTTAATATTTTTTATATTGTTGGGGCAAGGTTTTATATGTTGCTCTCCATCTTTAGAACTCACTCATAGAATCATCCTTGGTTGGTGTGACACACTCATATTCATCAAATTTAAATTCATAAGAATAATCTTCATTTCTATTGAAATTTTAAGAAGTGTTACATGATGGCACCTCTTCCTCGTACCATTCACATTCTACTTCATATTCCTCATAAGCATCTGCATATTCCTCATAAGAATTGTACTCATAGGATTCATCATAATAATAATACATGGATGCCAATTATTCTTGAATATATGTACCTAATACATAGGTTCAAGGACCATGCTCTGATACCATTGTAATGTCCCTTGTTAGGAATTTTAATAAAATGTCAATTTTTCACTTTTTTTTTTCTAATTAGACCTTTGACTAGTTTTGAGCTCTAGGTCCCCAAATTGCTCGAATTGCTCCCAAATATTATGAGAAGGTATATCGATGGTTTTATAACATAAATATGTGTTTCAGGGATGCTTTTGTACCTTTAAAATACTTCTTAAAATCCTCTTTTACTTCTGGATAATGTAGGAAACTTTACTAGTAATTTCCCTTTGACTAGTATTGGTCTTTAGGTCTCAAATTGACTCCAAATGCCTTCAAATATTCAAGGAAGGTGTATGAATGATATTAGGAATTGAATATGATTTCAAAGGATGATATATGGCCACCAAAAGAACTCTGTAAACTCTTTTAATATTCTGGACCAAGTATGCGATTTTACTAGTAATTTGGGGTTCAAATCCCCATGGGGTAAGTACTGAAAATGGCTTCCCAAATGCCTCCAAACCCACTAAATTTATGAAAATAGGTAGGGAATGTATTAAGTATATTATTAAGGTCTCATGTGCATCATTAATTGATTAGTATCTCTGTTCCAACCCTCTCCCATTCAGCGGCAAAAATCACCAATTAGACCCTTGGGGAAATGGCACTATTTCTTCTCCCAATGCAATTAAACTGAGTAAAAATACTTCCAATGCTCAAGTACAATACATGAAACTTTTAAAATACATCCATGTAATTCTATTAATCATAAATGTATCAGAGAACCATCCATGAATTCGAAATCATTAGCATTATCATGCTATACATCAATGTAGTGGGGAAATGACATTGTTCTTTCATTAAAAATGAGATTTATACATTTCTACTTGGAATTTCGACCTGAAACTTTTTGGATATGAAGAACAGAGTTTTTAGTTCATATTAAAAAATAAATGGGTCATTATAAGCTCCCTCAAATAGTACAATAGCTCACCAAAAACGCCCTCCCTCAAGGATCAAGAATATGCCATCAAAACTGGAAATGGTGGAAGGAGTGAGCTACAATAGAATAAACCATGAGCTGACCTGTAGCTTACACCTACAAATAAATACTCCATTAAAGATCCAAATGAAATTTCTGAATGGCCTTTCCAATTACCAACTTGGATGGGAATCTTTCACCCTTGAAATTGGCTAAGGCAAGAAACTAGTCATCCACTAGCTCTCCCTCTTCACAAATGCAATTGCAAATTATACAAATTATCAAAAGCTGGTTTCATTCTTTGTTATTAACATTTATAAAGTTCTAATGTCCTCCATGGTTCTAATTCATTCCAAGAGACTCATGCCAACTCAAGTTGAGAAGAGATTCCAAAGAACGCCACTTGTACAGCAATTCCTAGTCTCCCAGTTCCACCAAATCACATGTGGAATCATATTAGCTGCCCTAACACCCTTGAGAGCCCTCCTGGAGTCTATTTTTAGCCTTGAAATTTCATATATGTCATATGTCAGCCTTCAGGTCTGATTTGTGTCATAGGTGTCATAGCATCTTCATCATTGTTGTCATAGAGCTAGGGAATCTAGCCCAAGTGTCTCACTAGCTCCAAATTGCCTCTTCCTCTTCCATGGGAGTTACACTTCCTCTATATTTCGACCTTGGATGAGTCATGCCCTGAATAATACCTTTTGGAATCCCCCAATTATGTTACCATTCACCTTGAATTCGAATTGGTGTGAGAATGATGCTAAGTGTAGTGGGAAAATCTAGCCATATGTGGGTCCCACTTACTCCATGTGTCTTCATCATCAAATGCCACTTTGATTTTAACGTGTATATATTTATTTATATCCTTTATTAAATTTTTATTCCATTCTAATGTTCAAACATCATTTATTATCCCCCTTATTCCAAATCCGAAAGCTTCCACCCCAAACCTAGGAAACTAGTAATTTTCCTCCTTGGCAATTATTTGACCCTTAACATCAATTTTACAAACTCTAATGAATATGGTCAATGTGATTAGGCCATTGTGACCCAATTAAAAATTTGGGACATGACAAATCCTCCCTTCCCAATATTGCTTGTCCTCAAGCAATTTCAAACATGGGTGTTGAAGAACCTGCCTTCTGTATAATTATTTGAAGTTGCCATTGAATTGCTCAACCTCGAGTCTTTGAGTTTCCATTAATATTTTAAAGAGGAAATACCATGCTTGCTACTGCACTAATCTGATAAAAATCACTTTATTAAGTGGGAAATCCATCTCCCAAACTACTTGTTTCCCCAAAAAATTTGAAACCAATGACATAAAATTTATTCCAGGGTCCCATTGCTTGTATTGCACCCCAACAATTAAGAGTGCTCTCCAACCCATACCATCAAATAAGAGGATTCCTGGATCCCATTTTCTTGTATACATTCTTCCAAACATCATGAGTACAAAATATATATCATCAAAGGACATAACACCATAATGAAAATGTACATCAAGGAGATGCTTCATCAAAGAGTCATGAAAGTGCTTATACCTCAAAGCAATTAGACCACCATTTCCCAAGTGCATACAATCATCAAGTGACCCATCAAATCTGCTCCAATGACATAGGTGAGGATCCCATGTCCTATCATGCTGCTACAAAAGGATGTGATATGCATCAAAATATTCAGCCATGTATTCTTTCATCCAAGAAGTGAATGAAGAATCTCTACTAAAATCTGAACCAAATATGAGTAGAAAAAACAAGGAGACTTCAAAGGACTCAAAGAAGTCTCACCCATACATCCATGAATGTGAGAATAATAAAGATATATCAAAGTATATGGCTTCCAACAAAAATGTTCTCCAATCATAAATTTATTCACCCAAGTGTTGGATGAAATTCCTCCGACATCAAATGAACCAAGTGTTGAGCAAGAAAAACCATGAGTCTTCAAGTGACTCAAATGCATATCATAGGTGCATCCATGTAGATGTGCATCATCATAAAGTGACAAATGATGCTTCTGCAAATGTTAATAAGAATTTGCTCCAACCATGTCATCATAAAAAGTAAATCTAGGAGTTCCATACTCCTCATGTGGCACCATAAAAAAGAACCCTTTCACCCATACTTCATTGAGACTAATGTTGCAAAACATGGAATTGTAGGATGGAGAATGAAATAACTCACCCAAATGATCAAAAAGTGTATAATTTTCATCATGGGAAGGATCCATATGGGTAGTATCATGCAGCTCCTTCAAAAGTGTGAAACCTTTGTCATAGATTGGTTCCAATGTAGAGGAATCATGCTCTTCTTTAAAAATTGCATAACCTTCATCAAAAGACAATTCAAGTTCCTCTTCCACCACATCAAGTGTTTGGATCCCTTCAAGTTCATCTTCAAACACATCAAGAACATTCAAATTTCCACATTTCTCATGATCCACCATGTCATGAGAATCCTCCAAACAATCTACCATTTGATAATCTGAAACATAGGAGGAAAAACAAGTATCTTGCAACTTTTCAAGAAGTTGCTCATTTTGAAGTGTGAGCTTATGATTATCCTCATTATTCTTCAAGTATGCATCATGTAACAATTCATTAAGCTCAAACAAATGGTTTCTATCAAAAAGCAAAGACATGAAATTACCTTTGATGTGGCACATTGCTCTTTGAATCTTCTCCATGTCTTCAAGAAAGGATGTTTCCTCCAATGAAGTAGCTCTCCAACAATAACTTGACACCAATGCTTGAGTGTCATGGAGAATGTTGAGGGACTCTTGGATCTTCTTTTCATTCATCTTTAAGGACCCTTCAAGAAAATGAGGCTCTTGCAAATGAACCTCCTCATCTTCTTCATTTTTGTTTTGACAAACTTCATGAAGCTCAAGTGGTGATGGGGAAGTTGATCTTAGTTCTTCTTCGCTTGCTACAAGGTCTTCATTATCATGCTTAATGGAACTTGGGCTTGCAACTACACTTTCAAAAGTGATCTCTATGTCACCAACATAGAGGTGTGAGCACCCATCAATAGGTAGTCCTTCATAGTTCAAGCATCCATCAGTAGATGTTCTTTGGTTCATGTCTAAGCTAGAAGGTGTCTTAAAATGATCTTCCATATTTTCAATAGAATCTTCTTCATGCTCTTGTGTTGTCTCTTCATTTTTCTCCTTCAAGCAAGCTGATGCATTTTGCCCCTTGTTTTCCTTAGGATCAATATCTTTGGAATCTCTTTTTGATGAATTCCCAAAAGCTCTCCTCAAGTGGAAGATAAGTTCATGCACACATATATGATACTCACTCCAAGGTTCTTTATAAGAAGGGCATAAACCTTTCTTTACTAACTCCACATATTCATTTTTGGGCCTATTTTCAAAAACATGTTTAACATAGTACTCAAAAGACATGGCATTTTGTGTATTTTTGCTTGAAGCAAGATATTCTTGATATTGTTGATATTGTTGGGGCAAGGTTTTATATGTTGCTCTCCATCTTTAGAACTCACTCATAGAATCATCCTTGGTTGGTGTGACACACTCATATTCATCAAATTTAAAATCATAAGAATAATCTTCATTTCTATTGAAATTGTAAGAAGTTTTGCATGATGGCACCTCTTCCTCGTACCATTCACATTCTGCTTCATATTGCTCATAAGCATCTGCATATTCCTCATAAGAATTGTAATCATAGGATTCATCATAATAGTAAGACATGGATACCAATTATTCTTGAATGTATGTACCTAATCCACAGGTGCAAGGACCATGCTCTGATACCACTATAATGCCCCTTGTTAGGAATTTTAATAAAATGGCAATTTTTCACTTTTTTTTCCCTAGTTAGGCCTTTGACTAGTTTTGAGCTCTAGGTCCCAAAAATGCTCCAATTGCTCCAAAATATTATGATAAGGTATATGGATGATGTTATAAAATAAATATGTGTTTCAGGGATGCTTTTGGATCTTTAAAATACTTCTGCAAATCCTCTTTCACTTCTGGCTAATGTAGGGAACTTTACTAGTAATTTCCCTTTGACTAGTATTGGTCTCTAGGTCTCAAATTGACTCCAAATGCCTTCAAATATTCAACGAAGTTGTATGAATGATATTAGGACTTAAATATGATGTTCAGGGATGAGATATGGCCACCAAAAGACCTCTGCAAACTCTCTTAAGATTCTGGACCAGTATGCAATTTTACTAGTAATTTGGGGTTCAAATCTCCCTGGGGTAAGTACTGAAAATGGCTTCCCAAATGCCTCCAAACCCACTCAAATTTATGAACAGAGGTAGGTAATGTATTAATTATGTTATTAAGGTCTCATTTTCATCATAAATTGATTATTATGTCTGTTCCAACCCTCTCCCATTCAGCTGCAAAAATCACCAATTCGACCCTTGGGGAAAGGGCACTATTTCTTCTCCCAATGCAATTAAACTGAGCACAAATACTTCAAATGCTCAAGAACAATACATGAAAATTTTAAAATACATCCATGGAAGTCTATTAATAATAAATTTATCATAGAACCATCCATTCATTTGAAATCATCAGCATTATCATGCTACACATCAATGTAGTGGGGAAATGGCACTGTTCTTTCATTAAAAATGAGATTTATACATTTCTACTTGGAATTTCGACCTGAAACTTTTTGGAAATGAAAAAAATAGTATTTAATTCATATTAAAAAATAAATGGGCATTAAAAGATACCCCAAAGAGTACAATACCTCACCAAAAACGCCCTCCCTCAAGGATCAAGAATATGCCATCGAAACTGGAAATGGTTGAAGGAGTGAGCTGCAATAGAATAAACCATGAGCTGAACTGTAACTTACACCTACAAATAAAGACTCCATTAAAGATCCAAATTAAAGTTCTTAATGGCATTTCCAATTACCAACTTGGATGGGAATCTTTCACCCTTGAAATTGGCTAAGGCAAGAAACTAGTCATCCACTAGCTCTCCCTCTTCACAAATGCAATTGCAAATTCTACAAATGATCAAAAAATGGTTTCCTTCTTTGTTATTAACATTTATAAAGTTCTAATGTCCTCCATGGGTTGAATTCCTTCCAAGAGATTCATGCCAACTCAAGTTGAGAAGAGATTCCAAAGAACACCACTTGTACAACAATTCCTAGTCTCCCAGTTCCACCATATCACATGTGGAAGCATCTTAGCTGCCCTAACACCCTTGAGCGCCCTCTTGGAGTCTATTTTTAGACTTGACATGTAATATATGTCATATTTCATCCTTCAAGTCTGATTTGTGTCATAGGTGTCATAGCATCTTCATCATTGTTGTCATAGAGATAGGGAATCTAGCCCAAGTGTCTCACTAGCTCCAAATTGCCTCTTCCTCTTCCATGGGAGTTACACTTCCTCTATATTTCGACCTTGGATGAGTCATGCCCTAAATAATACCTTTTGGACTCCCCCAATTATTTTACCATTCACCTTGAATTTGAATTGGTAAGAGAATGATGCTAAGTGTAGTGGGGAAATCTAGCCATATGTGGGTCCCACTTCCTCCATGTGTCTTCATGATCAAATTCCAATTTGATTTTCACTTGTATATATTTATTTACATCCTTTATTAAATATTTATGCCATTCTAATGTTCAAACATAATTTATTATCCCCCTTATTCCAAATCCCAAAGCTTCCACCCCAAAAATAGGAAACTAGGAATTTTCCTCCTTGGCAATTATTTGAACCTTAACATCAATTTTACAAACTCTAATGAATATGGCCAATGTGATTAGACCATTGTGACCCAATTACAAATTTGGGACATGACATGGAAACCCTAATTTTTAGGGCCAAAAATGAAAGTGCCCAGAATTGAATTATGATCGGATAGAAAGATTCGCCTTGCTGAGGAGAGTCAAAATACCCTACTGCCTTTCAAGATATGTGAAGAGAAACCCAATAAACAAGAATCTCTAGCTTCATCAACTACACAGTGTCTTCTTCTCAGGTTAGCTCTAATACCATGTTAATTGTTGAACATTAATTCAACATACTCTAGGATCTTTACTGAGAGAATAATATGTACAGCATATCAAGCATATCAATCACAACAAGCAATCACGTGAGATAATAGACACATAGAGTTTCACTGGGGAAAACCATAATGGTGAAAAACCCCACAACTTCCTCAGAGATAGAAAGAGCAATGATACAACCCAAGTACAAGAGATAGTCCTCCAAGTAGCTACTCCTCCTTCCTCACTTGTGTGCCACTTTCCGATGAGTGTAGAATTGAATAATGAAGTGATCAAATAGAGTGCCTCCCGCACTCTATTTATACATGACTTGACCTGCCTAATAAACTAGTAGGGCCGACTTGTCTAACTCAGTCTAATAACCCATGGTAATACTAATCAGGGCCGACCCCACACTTGGTGGTCTAATAACCCATCACATGCAAGTTGCAACACTTGTCAATACAAATGACGACACTTCTGTATAGAGGAATAATAACATCTCTATAGGAGTACAATATACATAGGTGAAATACATTCCGAAGTTACAATTACATCAATAGTGGGTAGACTTTAGGACTAACATATTTTGGCGCCATTGTCGAGGACGGAGGAGTGAAGATATCTTCCTTGGGAAAGAATGACAATGAGGACTTCTATTCTTTGATGGTGAACAAGGGTTGGTTACACTGTTTGGACTCCAAATCATTCACCGAGCGGCTCCAGATTTAGAAGGCTCCAATGGAAGGATAATTTTGCTAACAAAAAAATCAAGAAGCCAAATGGAAAGACTAGGTATCATCCTGTTAATTTCCTTGATGAAATCTTGTTCTTATTCATCAGCTCTTTCCTGTCTTTCCCATTGCATGTCAAAAGAATCGTTCTTTATTTGTCTAATCCGATGATCATAAACCTTTAGTTACATATCATTCTTTGGAAGAAGAAAGTCTGCATTCCTCTTGCATTGTTGATGTTGATCCTATTCCTTCATTTGAAATACATGTGCAACATGATGTACATATACCCATATCTCTTAAACATGATTATTCTTGTCATCCTATAAAGAATAAAGTTGATCCATTACTTTCTATCATTACTGCTGAAACTTGCCATCATCCTGTTGAAACACACTCTCAGCCCACTGAATTTCAGTCTAGAATTAGACAGAAGATGTTTAAATCTCTCAGGCTTCCATCTCACTTACATCTTTACTCTCCCAACTTTATTGAGTGTCTTCCTCAGTTTACTGGAGAGGATCATGTTACAGCCGAGAAGAATTTGGGAGCCTTTGAAAAATTTGTTGATAATTTTGAAATAGTACATGAGGATGTTGTTATGAGGTTATTTTCCAAATCTTTGGCTGGAGATGTTGCTTTCTAGTTTAGAAATTTGGAAACTATTTCCATTTGTTCATGGACTAAGTTTTATAATTCATTTTTGAGATACTGGGGAGAGAATAAATCCTTTTATCAGTACCTATTTGAGTTCTCTGCCTTGAAGAAAAATAGAACGAAACTATCATTGAATTCAATAGAAGATTTCAAAAAATTTATTTCAGCATGCCCAAGGAAATCAAACCTTCGGAAAAAGTTGTTATGGTATATTATGTAGCAGCTCATCAACAACCAGATTTAGTCCTTCATCTCAGAGAGAGGAGGTCATTGTCCTTGTGACAAATGTTCTCAAATGCTAGAGAGGTTGAGGAAAATTTACAAGCTTGTGGAAAGCTTTTAGATCAAAGTAGAGTTGAAGATTTGGAACAAGAATAGGTCTATGGACAACAAAAAGCAGGTTTGAATGCAGAAGAATCCAAGGAAGAATATGAATTAGAAAAATCTGATCCGAATTTTCATTTTCCTTAATATGCTGATCCATCTCCTTCATATTTTATTTCTTTTTCAGATTTTGAAGTTAGTCGATCAAAGTTTTCTATTCTTAAAAGTGATGATTATCATGAGAAAGAGTGTGCAGAGGATGATGATACTTTTGTCTCAGAGGAAATTGTTGTTCCTCAATGGCTTTGTTGCTAAAATTAAAAATCAGCTGCCATTTTTTACTTTCAATGACTTTCATAATTTTATATTCTCAAATTCTGCATGCATGGGAACTGATGCAAGAAAGCTAGTAGATGACTGTCATAACGCATAATTTGAAACAAACATTGGAAAATTTTGCCCAAAGCAGATTTTAATTGAAGACCTCGAAAACAATGAAGACAATTTACAGCCTATTATTGTTTCATTTCTAGATCTATAGAAGGAAGATATTGGCATCACAAACGGATCATTGAAAGTTGAGAACATTTGAGCTTGAAAAAGACTTCAAGATCAGGTTTTAGATTTGCATGCACAGGAGCACGAGGAAGGATGTGAGCATAAATCAAATTTGGGATAGTATTCAACATCATCTTTAGATTTTTATTGTTATTTAGCTCTCCAAACTCATCACTCATATTTTTCTACTATAAAGGATGTAGATGTACATGCTTTTGACTCAAATCAACAAGATGGTTTGCCACACACAGTAGGAAATCTTTCTGTTTTTAAATATGGAGTTAATAATTTTGCAGAAGATGATTTGCCTCATAAAAGGTCTCCAGCTGATCATAGTAAAAATCATTTAACTCCTGCTAAGAATTTGTCTTTAAAGTGCCTTACTGTTTATCTTTAAAATCAACAGCCCTTGTTTATTCATAATGATCTTCAAGATTACATGTTCTTGAATTTTGGTGAAGAGTTTTCACTACAAGAAGAAATCCAACAGAATATTGACCATCATTTTCAAGAAAATAGTGAGTCTATGACAAATTTCTATGAATCTGAAATTGAAGAGATGACTTTTCAAAAAGTATATTTTATTGTGCATGATATTCCAGCTTCCGAAATTGATCAAATTATGTTGCAGCCTCTTGATTTTCATAATCAATATGTTATTTCGAATGCTGAAAATATGTTTTATGTTCAAGAAGGTCATCAGTAGTTGCAAGGGTATCTTGTTTTTCCTAAAGGATATGAAACAAATGGTACTTATGAATTACTTCAAATTCACCTTTTTCTAAGCAAAAGAGAATTATTGCAGTGGCAAACATCTCTCCTGAATCAATAGATCTTTGTTCTTGATTTTGAAAATCTAGTAGCTGCTGTGTTGGAGTCTAATTCTTCAAAGTTTTTTAACTTTTTAGACTTCATCAAGCCATCGGCACTTGAAGGTGAGTATGATTTTCCAGAGAGTTTTTTGTGGTTGTTGTTATGTCTCTGCCACCATTTATTAATCAGTTGCAGATATGAAGATCACTCTACCACAAATTTACTTGAATGGTCACTATGGAAGTCTTCCTTTACTTGACCAAATTGCAGATCTAGTTAGAGGTAAGGTAGCATAGGAAATAAGCTCGCTTTCCGAGTATTTGCTTTCTTTCAGTTTGCAGCAGGTGTATTAATTAATTTGCTTGAATAACTGGCAGATTTTGGCAAGTGTTTCAGAGGTTTGTTGCACAGGTGAATCCATATCCCAATGGATAAGGCCACAGTTTGTAGTATATGGTTGTTGTTTAGTCTACCAGAAATATGGATTAGTAATAGTTGACATAAATAAATGGCACTTGGTCTACAGTTCTTGGAAAATCACAAGGAAATTCCATCCCCAAATGAAGCCAGATGTTAGTCCTAGATTTGTCAGCTATTCTATTTACCTATCATTCCCTTTGAATATTTCTCATTCCTTATTTTTTATTTTCTTATGTTTTTCATTATTGTAAATTTCATTTTTAAAATTTTTACTTCTTTATATTTGAGAATCATATAGTTTTAGACTTAGCTCCTAGTTTGATAAATGAGTGTATTTATAATTAAAGCAAAGAGTGGTCAGATTTTGAATGTTTGATTAGACATAATATATGCTCCAATGCATTCTGTAAACGTATCTCATCATTTCTATGCATATGCATGCTGCCAAATTGTCAAATTATGGTTTGTCCAGATTTAAAGGCATGTTTTAGTCATCATCATTGGGAGCGAATTCCAAGGAGATGGAGAAGAATATCACGAAACTAAAACATGGGTTTTGTCGGGAATGGGCCAATTTACAAAAACCTCTTTTGGTTTTTACACATCTATTCCGATCTAATATCTACAGGTGGTGCTTTAAAGGCTATTTTTCATAATTTTGCATTCTCAAAAGCAGGAGATCAGTTAAAATGTGTCATTTCCTTTGTAATTGTTCCTAGTTTGGTAAAAGGGATAAGGTTCAAAATTGTGAGCTAGAAAATGACCTAAGACTGCTATATATTCATAGGATAAAGACACAAGGAGGAGGGGAGACTCATGATGGTCGAATATATACAAGTTACACATATTACAATCTAATGAATATGTTGTTATGTGAGGATCTCTTTTAAGATGAATGACTTTTGATTACTGGGAGCTAGGTTTAAATACTGTATGTTGTTTTAAATGTTTAGTAATTCTGTTTGAATTACTATTTGCACTTTTTATTTTTATGGATGTTTTCAATATGAATGCCTGTGCAGAAAGATGAATGTTATTGCAAAATAGATATTTGAAATGTATTTTTGAATGTCTGATATCCATATGATGCCACAAGATTTGAGCTATTTACTGTATTTCCTTGTAGCTCTTATGATTTGAACCTATCCTGGGTCTTTTGTAGTGATTCATCTTATCTTCTATTTTATCCTTGTGTATACAAACACCTAATGTTATCAGATCCTTTACCAGACTGTTCATGGATTTGTTATGATTTTAGTTTTGATCCTTTTAGTTATCCAGAATGAACCAAAATAATCCTTTTAAACACTGAGGTGCCTAAACTTTGCTACCTTGCAGCCTAGTGGGCAGACTTTAGGACTAACATCTTTTGGTGCTATTGCCGAGGATGGAGGAGTGAAGATATCTTTCCCAGGAAATAACAACAATGAGGACTTCCAGTCTTTGATGGTGAACAAGGGTTGGTTACACTGTTTGGACTGCAAATCACTCACCGGGAGGCTCCACATTTAGAAGGCTCCATTGGAAGGAGAATTTTGCTGACAAAAAAATGAAGAATCCAAATGGAAAGACCAGGTATAATCTTGTTAGTTTCCTTCATGAAATCTTGTTCTTATTCATCAGCTATTTCCTGTCTTTCCCATTACATGTCAAAAGAATCATTCTGTTAGGATATTTAGACACTTATGAGTTAGTTAAGATCAACTTGTGTAATATATCCGTTAGGAAAAGTGTGTTTATTTAGTATGCATTTGTAAATATTTAATTCGATGGTCACGATATGTTCGTGATCTGAGGCCTCAACTTCTCTTAGATCATACCTAACCTTGATATGTGGCTTAACACCCAATTGGTCCATGATCTCTACTTAAAGAGCATGGAGGGTCATTGTCTAGTTGATCGATTATGAGAAGCTCATTGGTAACTTTCTTTCTTTGCATAATAAATTGCTCCGTAGAAGCTATTTGTCGGGGCCATGGAGTGTTTCCCTTTCGAGGGTTTAAACCACGTCAAAACATCGGTGTGTTCATCTGTGATCTGTTTGTGTGAAGTGGTTGCTCTAGGTGTTTGGTCTTTTAGGATACCCTGTGTACCTGAACATGGTATCATAGCTTTTATGAAGAGTCGCCTCCAGTTATGATCTAGATCTTGAACTGGTGTTGCCGAAACTTGAAAGGGTTTCTTGGGTCTAAAATTTATGTGCATTTCTAGGCTATGGGAGATGTTTCGTTGCGTTCGGAGCGTCGTTTCCATTGGGAAATAGTTTGTTTGATCGAAAATGGTTTTCGGTTGCTTCATAAACGCGTATTTCATCAGATTTGAAGGTATAATGTTACAGTGATGTTTTTTTATTTTCTGTTTTTAAAAACAAAAATATCTCATATTTTATCAGTTTTTATTACTAGATTTTTTTTAGCTTCAGATTGTTGTTTTCCCTATTTGCATATGCTTTTTACTATGCACCTTGTGTGATCTCGGCGAATCAGAAACAGAAAGGGAAAGGGTTTTTCTTGGCTGCATATGATATTTATCGTGCACCTTGAGCGATCTCAGAAAATCAGAAACAGAGAGAAAACGTAGACTTTCTAGGCAAGCTAACAAGATCTAACCCCAAATGTGTGGAAAAGTTTTTTTGTTTCAGTTTGTGGTGTGTTTTGTAGGAAAAAAGGCAAGCACGGAAACCAAGCAAGAAGTGTTAAAAAACAAAAACCCTTCCTCATTCCTATATTTTACATACCTTTTAATTTAGCTCACTTGGTTCAAAGTTGTTTTATTCCTTAAGAGGTCTTGAGTTCAAGTCTTAGGAAGTTACTTTTAAAAGAAAGAGTGAATGCAATTTCTATTTTCAGGTTACTTTATTGTAAAAGTGCATCTCACTTAAATAATACAAAATAAAAATACAAAGTGAGTCACTTAAGATCATTTTTATTGCTGCACTATTTAAAGTAAATCATTGTAAAAGTGAAATCACTTATTTTACAAAAGTGATTCACTTAAAGCAACTTTATTGTAAAGTAATTGTCAAAGGTTCATCTTGGGAAGAGAGGGGTCATTTTTTTAGCTAGTCATTTTCTATCTGCCATGTCACTATTGGGGACATCTTCAACAGTTTCTTTGTTCAAGCATAACTTCATCATACAGAGTCAGTTTTCAGTGTCGTTTTTTTTTGGAAACCGCCTATTTTTTTGAACTCTTTGCATCCAGACTATTGGTTTCTGCTTTTGCTATTAGTTTTTTAAAATTTACTTCAATCTGATCTAGGATCTTAACTGAGAGAACAACATGTACAGCATATCTATAGCATATAAATCATGGACACAATAATGCAAGCACACAAGAGACACAGAGTTTACTTGGGGAAAACCATAAAGGTGAAAACCCCAATAACTTCCTCAGAGATAGATAGAGAAATGATACAACCCAAGCATAAGAGATAGGAATCTCCTAGTAGCAGCATCTCCTCCTCCATAAGTGCGCCACTCTCCAAAGAGTGTGTGTGAGAATAGAATGATCAAATAGAGTGCCTCCCACACTCTATTTATACTTGACTTGACTTGCCTAATAACCTTTACTAGGTCGGCCTCAACTTAACCACATAACATAATGCTGACTAGGCCGACACCCAATAGGGTGGTCTAATAACCCTTTGACCCACATGGCCGACCCCCAATAGGGTTGTGTAATAACTCTTCAACCCACATGACTTATACAGGGCCGACCCCAACAAGGTGGTCTAATAACTCATCAAGTATAAGTTACGACATTTACAATATAAATGAAGACACTTCCGTATAGAGGAATAATGACATCTCTATAGGAATACAAACACTTCCGTATAGAGGAATAATACTATCTCTATAGGAGTACAATATACATATATGAAATACATTCTGAAGTTACATATACATCAACACTCCCTCTTAACTAGGAAGGTATTTCTCGACACAGGTCCTCTAGCACAAGTCTTCTTCTCTGGATCATCGTCACTGGATAATCATCATCGATTCATCGTCATCATCACTACTGCTGCTATCTCAATCAATCTCTAAATCTACTCGTCATAGGAAGTTCTACAGAGCCAGTCCTTTTTCATACTGGATGGTGGCCCACCACCTGTAAGTCTTCATCATCACTGGCCATACTGTGGAATCCTCAAGACTTATTATGTGCGTCACAAAACCTCAAAAGAGCATCCCAAGACTGATTACGAGCACACAGCTCAACCTATCATATCTCCCAAGACCTTTAACATGCTACTGCACAACCTATCCATGGCCATAAAGTATCACGAAGCACAACCTAGATGCACACACACAGCACTTACACTCACCGGCATGGGAGGACCAACCTACCACCATCCATGAAAGGCTCACAACACTTACATCAATGACCATGGGAGGACCAACCTACCACCATGTCGGAATGGCACAGCACTTATATTGCAGCCATGGGAGAACACATCTGCAACTATGCTCAAATGGCCCCAGCACTTATATCGCATCCATGGGAGAACACATCTACAACCATGCTCGAATGGCCCTAGCACTTATATCGCAACCATGGGAGAACACATCTACAATCATGCTCGAATGGCCCTAGAAATTACATCACGACCATGGGAGAACACATCTGCTACCATGTCGGAAAAGCCCAGCAATTACATCGCGACCATGGGAGAACACATCTACAACCATGTCTGAAAATCCATGTGCATCTGTGTCTCTGGAACTCATCACACATAATCCAACTGATTATGTAATGTATCCACCTTATCATCATCATAGCATCATCCTGATGCATATAATCTAGAGTATCATCCTGATACTCATCACTGCATCGTCCTGATGCATATCTGGAGCAACATCCTGAAGCTCGTCATCCATGATCATCCTGATCATACAATGCATCCACCGAATGCATACATAGTATCTTCCTGATACATATCATCATCATACATGATCTACCTGATCATACAATGTATCCACCTGATACATATACAAATACATTATCCACCTGATCATACCTGATACATATCAACATACATGATCTACCTGATCATACAATGTATCCACTTGATACATTTACAGATACATACCCATGATCCAACTGATCATATCCAGCATCCAACATGATGTGTACATACATATATATAAATGATCCAACTGATCATATCCAGCATCCAACATGATGCATACATACATATACATATAAATGATCCAACTGATCATCTCCAGCATCCACCTGATGCATATACAGAGCAGTAACTGGAGCATTGTCCTAATGCTCATCATCCAGCACTTACATCCACAGCCATGGGAAGGATCCTCCTCTCACATGCTTGGAATGGCTCCTGCAAATGTTCCCATCACTTCTTCCTCGAAGTGTCATCAATCTGAAGAACATCGAGCCTCTCTCTGAAGTACTTGAACTTCACTCTGGCTAGTGGCTTCGTCAACACATCTGCAACCTACTCATCTATCGCAACATACAGGAGCTTCACTGCTCCTCTCTGCACCATATCCCTAATATAGTGATATTTGATCTCAATGTGTTTCGACCTGTCGTGGAACATCGGATTCTTAGATAGCTTCACACAACTTTGGTTGTCATAAAAGATACCAATAGCCTCTAGCAGGAGATCAAATAACTCATACAGTAGATTCCGAAACCATACTGCCTCACAACTAGATGAACAAGCTGCAACATACTCTGCTTCAGCTGTACTCAGTGCTATGCAGGACTACTTCCTGCTAAACCAAGAGATCACACCTGATCCCATACTGAAGCAGCACCCAGAAGTGTTCTTCCTATCTGTAGCACTGCTTGCCCAATCTGAATCAACATAACCCTGCAGGTTAAACTTTTGATTCGCATCATAGTTGAGCCCATAGTCAACTGTACACTTCAGGTACCTCAGAATATGCTTTACAGCAACCAGGTGAACACTCCTCGGATCCGACAGGAACTAGATCAATGTGTTCACCGCAAAGCAAATATCCCATCTCATGTTCGTCAGGTACATCAAGGACCCAATCATCTGACAATACATAGTGACATCAACTGGCTCAGATGAAGCATCACACAGAAGCTTCAGGTTCGATGCCATAGGTGTGGCCATGGCCTTGCAGTCCATCATCCCGAACCTCTTCAGGATCTCTACTGCATACTTCCCTTGTCCAAGGAAGATTCCATCTGCACTCTGCCACACCTCCATGCCTATGAAGTAGTGTATCATCTCAAACTCGGCAGCAAGCTTCCACTGCGTGTCGGTAATCAATCTATCCTTACCTGTAACAAACAGGTCATCCACATACAAAAGTAGTATCACTGGATTTCCTTCCTCAACCTTGTAGTAAAGGTTGGAATCCGCTTTACCCTTGGGAAAGCCCAAACTGGATAGAAATCCATCTATCCTGCCATACCAGGTCTTGGTTTCCTGTTTCAAACCATACAAGGCTTTCTTTAGTTTGCACACATGTGGCTCTCGGTCATGTGTCTCAAACCCGAGTGGCTGCTCCACATACACTTCCTCTTTGAATACACCATTCAAGAAAGCTATCTTGACATCCATCTGGTGTATCTTCCATTTCATCACTACAGCCAGAGCAAGTACTGATCTGATGGAAGTGGATCTGGATACAGGAGCAAAAGTCTCTATGCTACTACCTGCAATATGCTTGATCTTATAGATCCATTTGGAAGTCACAACAGACTTCCCTTCAGGTCTTGGGACCACATCCCAGATATCATTCTTCATGATCGAATGGTACTCCTCGATCATGACATTCTTCCCGAATCCTGGGAACTTCAACATCTTCAATATCTTCAATAGATAACTTTGTTGCCGAACAAATGTTGTAGTCCTTCTTTTGTAGGTGATGGTATACAATATTTCCTACAAAACAAGTTAAATTGCAGGATTAGAAACATCTCATAGTTTTTAGAACAAATTCTTACACATAAATAAATATGTCATACAGTCATGCAATTATTTTAGCCAATGCTTCAATACAACATTTATCCATATCCCGTAACTTTCTAGATGCCTTCCAATCTCTACCAGAACATTGTTAAGAGTGTGCACAACTCTCAATATGTCAACAAAGAGGTTTGATTCTAGATAAATAGCAACGGAATGTTGTACAGTGCCATAGGCCACTTACCCATCATATGCAAATTAGTAGTATATTGTTCATTAATGCAATTATTCTAATATGCATAATACACACCCTAAGTCTAGGAACATAAGCATATACATCATTGAACAATATTATTTAAACAAACAAATATGTAAGAAATGACAATCAAAATACTTATCTTGTTTGGTTGTAGGGTTGACTCCCTCTCAGTCTTTCCTTCCTTTCTGTAACTCCATTCCGATGTGGATTGTGAGAAGTGGTCAACTCCCTCTAAATATCTACATCCTTGCAGAAACTACTGAAGTATGCTCCCTCTTGATTTTTGCTTCCTGGATTACCTTTCCTTGAACTTATATCCATCCTTAATCACTATGCCTGCTTATTAGTATCATCATTGTGTTATCCTCAAGGTCTCATACATAATCACAGATTCATTAATATATTCTCAGTACTATCAAAACACAATAATCTTAAGCATGTATAGTCATGATCATTTCAAATAGAAATAATAAGCATTAGTATTCAAGGACTCTTATGGTTTAGTCATATCATAAATTAAGGTAAAAAACATAATATGCCTAAACCCGTGATTACTCAAACCTATACTTTCATGACTCCTCTGGTTAGTCATATCATCAATTAAGGTAAGAAACATAATATGCATACACCCATGATTATTCAAACCTATGAATAATCATTATCAATCATGCCATGGATACTTATATAAGAGATCCTATCACAAGGTAGGATTCTAAATTGATATAGGAAAAACATACCTGGATTAGTATGTTAGCTAGTTATGTATAACATACCCACATGATGTCTTCTTGTTCTCTTCAATGACTTGTGCTAGTAGCCTACATATCTCATAGGTTAACCATTATAGAACCAAGTTATACATACCTCGTAAATAGATATTTTAAGTGATACATGACGATGGATGAATCTTTGTCTTCATGTCACCACGATCATATGTTTTTGAACTAGAACATGATTTGTCTTTCTTGGTGTACCTTTCATGTTAGCGGACAACATAAACCTCATACAACACCATAATGCATTAGTACAATCATAAGTGTCAACACCCTAATCAATGAATATCTTCTATCATGCATTCATAATTTTATTAAGGTGATACGACAAGTCTAAAATTAACCAAGATTGTACTAACCGTAATAATATGAAGACAAACATATCATAAACTTAATTATGAACAAAATTTGAAACATACCTGTATGAGTCATACCTGTCGAGATTGCTTTGTAATCTTCTTATGTAAGGTCTTAGCCTCATCTCCCTATGAAACAGGAACTTCTTCACTTATGCAGGTGACCAATCCATTCTCTTCTAGGATTAATCCAATCCACTTGATTTGCAGGAACTGGACCTGGAGCTGGATTAGGGTTTGTTAGAGAAACCCTAAAAATTCAAACTTTGAACTTCAAACTTCCGAAAGGATAGAAATATGCGCCTTGATGAGTTGATCAAGCTGGTATACTCCGAATTTGAAAATCTGTAAAGTTTCACCCCTCAAAATTGCCTTTGAAACTTCTGGATTCACTGGACATGACCCGGAACTAGGGTTTGATAAAGCCCACCCTTCTTCCCAATCAAAAGGTTCGATCCAAAGCTCTAAGTTTCTATTTTTCTGAGGAGCCTCTAGCCGTGGTCACAGATTTCAAAAATTCCCATTTTTGCAAAAGCCCTAATTTTCCACTTTTCCTATCAAAGTCCCGAACTAGGGTCTGATCAAGCTCGGCCTTCTGCCCAACCAAAAATTCTGATCTTGGTCTCTAAATTTCGATTTTGATGAGTAGAATTCAGCCATGATCTCCGATTACAAAAATTCCAACTTTCTCTGAAACCCTAAATTCCCGAAGCCATGAATGAAGGTGCTCAAAAAATAATTTTGTTTTGACATAAATATGTACCTGATTGTTTCTGGTGTAACTTTGAACTTTCCAATCCACAAGATCTGAACCTTCTACCTGTGGTATCCCAACATATCATCTTTCCAACCCCACAGGTCTGACCTCAATTGGATTCTCTGAGAGAGAGTTATGCCAAGTGTCGCAACGTGACCTGTTTATGGGATAAAACAAGAGAGCGAACTTGTATGGAGTGCCACGTGTCACTGGTTCAGTTTCGGCCTCTGAAAAAGTTACCTAAGAAATTATAGTCCGTGCACTACTTTTCACATTTTACGAAATTTCATTTTGATCTTCCTATCCCAATTTATGACCTTTTTTCCTAGGTCACATGTTTATGACTCAGATCTCGAAGAGGCAGAAACCCTAGATTGTACAGATCATAAAACACAAAGTACAATGAATTAGAAGTTTTCTTTTGAACACAAGCTACATGGGGATCTGATATTCGACCTGTAAAATTTTTAGATCCGAATTTTTTTTCAAAATGGATTTATAGCAAAAGTGCTATGATGACTATTTTTTGCTTTATCAATCCCTAGCATTATAAGTGCAACAAGTGTCATACATGCCATACCATGCCTTCTTTCAGGCTAGCTCTGATACCATGTTAGTTTTTCAGAATTTACTTCAATCTGATCTAGGATCTTAACTAAGAGAACAACATGTACAGCATATCAATCATGGACACAATAATGCAAGCACACAAGAGACACAGAGTTTACTTGGGAAAAACCATAAAGGTGAAAAACCCCAATAACTTCCTCAGAGATAGATAGAGAAATGATACAACCCAAGCATAAGAGATAGACATCTCCTAGCAGCAGCATCTCCTCCTCCACAAGTGCGCCACTCTCCAAAGAGTGTGTGTGAGAATAGAATGATCAAATAGAGTGCCTCCTACACTCTATTTATACTTGACTTGACTTGCCTAATAACCTTTACTAGGTTGGCCTTAACTTGACCACATAACATAATGCTGACTGGGCCGACACCCAATAGGGTGGTCTAATAACCCTTTGACCCACATGTTTGACCCCCAATAGGGTTGTCTAATAACCCTTCGACCCACATGACTTATACAGGGCCAACCCCAACAAGGTGGTCTAATAACCCATCAAGTATAAGTTACGACATTTACAATATAAATGACAACACTTCCGTATAGAGGAATAATAACATATCTATAGGAATACAAACACTTCCGTATAGAGGAATAATACCATCTCTATAGGAGTACAATATACATATATGAAATACATTACGAATTTACATATACATCAACATTTACAGCCACTAATTTACAAATATGGCCGCCCCTTGTGATATTCTACTTACCAATTCCAACTATTTCTCATGGAAATCTCGTATGGAGGTTGTTCTACCAAGTAGAGGACTTTTCAGAATTACCTCAGGGAAAGAAACATAACCTACTGATGATGATAAGAAAATCAAATGGACAAATAGATGTGATGAAGCTTGTGGATTGATTGGGATGTCAATCTCTACTGATTTGCAATTCCACAAATCTGGAATTGATTAACCTGATGCTGCTTGGGACAAGTTGGAATCTGTGTTTAGTAAACACAATGAAATTCGAGGTCACCAACTTGAAAATTAGTTGATTTCTTTAAATCCAAGTGATTTTTCATGCATACAAGATTATTTAACTAAGTACAAAACTCTTAAACTCTTATGTGAAGAATGCAATATTAAGAGGGAAGACAAACAATGCATTTATCATATTCTTTCCAAACTTGGACCTGCATATTCTGTTTTTGTATCTACATTTTACTCCATGAAAGAATCATTGAATGCAGCTAGCTATCAAGAGCCTAGTCTTGAATCATTTTGTGATTCCTTGATTAGAGAGTAAGATAAGCTCATCCATCTTGGAATAATTAACGATGCAGATACATCTGGGAAAGCCTTATTGTCCCAACAGAAAGAAAATTCCAAGCTTCCCAAGAAACAAAATTTTCGCAATAATAAGTCAAACAAGGGTCCCAAACCCTCTTAGTCACCTCCTTCTTTAAAAAATGACAAAGGATCCAAGCCAAAAGGCAAGAAGACTGAGCGTCATTGCAACTATTGCGGGAAAGATAATCATGATGAATCTAAGTGTTTCAAGAAGATGGCAGCCTTGGAAGCAGCAATGAAGAAGCACCACATTAGCCTAGATTCGCCTTTAGAATCTACCTCTCATGGACATGCACTTTGTGCTTTTGGTTATTCTTATAATGCATCTTCTTCATCTACTTCAAATGAACAGCTCATTGATTCTGGAGCATCTTATCATATGGCTAAGGATCAAGCAATCTTTTCTACTATGCATGAATGTGACACCAAACAAATATTTGTTGGTGATGGTTGATCTCTAAGTGTTGTAGGAGCTGGAACAGTTCCAGTAGATAATGGTCATTTCAGTGATGTACTATGTGTTCCAATAATTTCCTGCAATTTTTTATCAATCTATCAAATCACTCATTCTGGTGAAGGTAAAACTGTGATGTTTACACCTCACCAAGTTATAATCAAGGATTTTAAAGATCCTCAACAGGTCCTAGCTACCGGAATTGTTGATGATATTACCAGGTTGTACAAGTTTAACAACTTTGGGTCATCACCTTTTCCTTCAGTTTTTGTTGCTCATAGTGATAACTTGAGCAAACTTTGGCATGAGCAATTTGGTCACTTAAATTATCGCTCATTGCAACAACTATGTAAAGACAATATGGTGACAGGTCTTCTGATGGTATCTTGTAGGGATGGTGTTTGTTCCGGTTGTGTACTCGAAAAACATCATCGGGACAGTTTTGACAAACGTGCTACTTGGCACGCCTCGGTTCCCTTGGAGCTTGTGCATAGTGACCTGTGTGATCCTCTTCCATCTACTTCCTTTTCTGGTTTCAAATATTTCTTAACTTTCATTGATGATTACACTAGACGCACTTGGGTTTATTTCCTAAAACTTAAGAGAAAAGTATTTAACATGTTCTTGGCCTACAAGGCCCTTGTTGAAATACAATATGGTCATCAAATTATTAAGTTAAGATCTGACAATGGAGGAGAATATGTTAACAAAAGTTCACTACTTTCTGCACTGAACAAGGAATCCAACAACAACACACTGTTCCATATACACCAGAGAAAAATGGTGTAGCTGAACGGAAGAACCGTACTTTAAAAGAAATGGCTAATTGTATGATCCAATCTAAGGGACTAAGTCTTCAATTTTGGGCTGAAGCCATTAATTGTGCAAATTACATAGTTAATCACACCCCCACTAAAGCATTACAAGGTATCACACCGGAAGAAGCATGGAGTAAAATTAAACTAGATGTAAGTCACTTCTGTGTGTTTGGTAGTAAAGCATGGGCTCACATTCCGGATGAAAAACGGAAACCATTGCAGCCTAAAAGTGAAAAGTGCATATTTGTTGGATATTCTGAAGATGTAAAGGTTATAGACTTCTTCAACCACATTCTCATGATGTAATCATTAGAAGAGATGTTAAATTTGATGAAAATCTCTTGGCCTCCGAGCCTAACTCGACAATTGTGCCATATTTGGCCTGCGAGCCTGATTCGGCGATTATGCCTTCTTCTTCTTCCAACTTCCTTGACAGGTTTCCAACTCTAGTTTCTGATGATGATAGTGAGGATGAAAATACACCTTCGCCTGCTCATGTTCCTCCAGTTGCACCAGCACAAGTGCTTCCTCGATGGGTCCATTCAACATGTGAAGCAGCTGTTGATCTTGCCAGTGATCCTAGAGATCAATGTCGAACACGTTCTCAGTTTTAGCATGCCTCTTCTCTTTTGGCTCAAGTTTCCAACAATCATGATCCAGAAACCTTTGCAGAAGCTTCAGGAAATCCAAATTGGGATGCAGTTATGGATGAAGAATATCGTTCTTTAATGGCGAACAATACTTGGGATCTTGTACCTCTTCCAAAAGAAAGAAAACTTGTCAGATGTAAATGGGTCTACAGAACTAAGTATGCATCAGATGGAAGTGTTGAAAGACTTAAGGCAAGGTTAGTTTCCAAAGGTTTTTCCCAAGTTGAAGGGATTGACTACAATGAAACCTTTGCTCCTGTCGCAAAAATGAACTCTATCCGCCTTGTTCTTTCCCTTGCAGCCTTACATAACTGAGAAGTCCATCAAATGGATGTCAAGTCTACCTTCTTACATGGTGATTTACAGGAGGAAATTTACATGGAACAACCTCCTGGATATGTTCAGAATAACTCTAGACTTGTCTGTCGCCTTATGAAATCCTTATATCCTTAAGCAAGCTCTTAGAGCTTGGTATGCCAAAATAGATATCTTTCTCCTTGACACTGATTTTTCTAGATGCCATTCTGACCCCAATGTCTATACCAAGAAAGTAGGAAACCATCTCATCATACTTGTTCTATATGTTGATGACCTTATTCTTACTGGTAGTGACCCTAAGCTTATAACCCATTTGAAATCCAATCTTAAGCAAAATTTTGAAATGTCAGACATAGGACATTTGCATTATTTTCTTGGTCTCCAAGTCCTACAAACCAAAGAAGGAATCTTTCTTTCTCAGTCTAAGTATGCTTGTGACTTTCTTTGTCACTTTCACATGGAATATTGTACACCAGCCCCTTCTCCTTTCCAGTCTGGAGTCAAAATTTCTGCCACTTGTCCTTCACCTGAAGTAGATGCCACCTTGTATCATCAGCTTGTTGGTAGTCTCTTATACTTGACTCATTCCCGTCCTGACCTTTCCTTTTTCGTTGGTCGTGTTTCCCGTTATATGCAAACACCTCATGAAAGTCACTAGAAAGCATCTAAAAGAATACTTCGATATATTCGAGGTACAATTCAGTTCAAGATTCATTATAGTATAGGGGTGAAACCTTTGTTGGTTGGCTTCACTGATTCAGATTGGGTCGGCGATCCTGATGATCGAAAGTCTACTGCAGGTTATGTTTTTAGTCTAGGATCTGGACCTATTACTTGGGATTGTAAGAAACAACAAGCTCTTTCTTCAGCAGAGGCAGAATATCGAGCTGCAGTTAATGTCAATCAGGAAGCTTTATGGCTTCAACAGATCCTTTCAGAGTTTGGATTCGAACAGCAGCAGCCTACTCCACTTTGGTGCGACAATCAAAGTGCCATCAAGCTTTCCAAAGATCCAGTCCTACATCAATGCAACAAACACATTGAGCTTCATATGCACTTCATCATAAATCTTGTTCATGTTCATGTTCTTGAAGTACTCTTTTGTCCTACAGATGATCAAGTTGCAGACATCTTCACCGAGTCTCTTACAGAAGTGAAGTTTTCCAAACTTCGATCTATGTTAGGAGTTCAAGAACTTGTCATTAAGGGGGGATAGTCTCTAATGCCTCCTTCCTTCTCCTAATAGTGTTACTTATGTAAATCCTTCAATCTTATCCCAAGTTGTTCTTAAGGAGGGATGTTAGGATATTTAGACACTTAGGAGTTAGTTAAGATCAAATTGTGTAATATATCCGTTAGGAAAAGTGTGTTTCTTTAGTATGCATTAGTATGCATTTGTAAATACTTAATACAATGGTCACGATATGTTCCCGACATAGAGTGATCCAACAGTTCAACTTCTCTTAGATCATACCTACCCTTGATCCGTGGCTTAACACCCGATTGGTCCATGATCTCTATTTAAAGAGCATGGAGGGTCATTAGAAAGTTGATCGATTACGAGAAGCTCATTTGTAACTTTCTTTCTTTGCATAATAAATTGTCCCATAGAAGCTATTTGGCCAATGTCGTGGAGTGTTTCCCTCACAATGGTTTAAACCACGTCAAAACATCGGTTTATCGATCTGTGATCTGTTTGTGTGAAGTGGTTGCTCTAGGTGTTTGGTCTTTTAGGAGTACCCTGTGTACCCGAACATTTATGGCTAGTGTTCTCGTTTTGAGTATAAATTTCTCGTCAAGTTGTATAACATGTTGAATCTTTACATTCTATCAAGCAGGAAAATCAAAGATCTATTCTATTGAAAATGGACTTAGAAAAAGCTTTCGATCGTGTAAATTGGGTCTTTCTGAGATTAATCCTTATCCAAATCATTCTTTCTCTTCCTGTCATCAATTGGATTTTGGATTGTGTCACATCAACACAGTTTGCGTTGTTTGTCAATGGTGCGCCATATGGTTTCTTCCAAAGCAATAAAGGTATTTGTCAAGGATGTCCACTTTCTCCGCTTATCATTGAGTGTCTTAGCAGACTTATGATAGATGCAAAAAAAAAAGGAAAAATAAAAGGTGTGAAAATCTCGACAAATGTTTATATCACACATTTATGTTTTGTAGATGATGTATTAAGATTTGGTTTTGAGTCATTCGTTGAATGGGATAGTCTTAAGGAAATTATTCATACTTTCGGTTTGGCTCGAGCATGAAGATCAGTGTTAAAAAGTCAATGCTCTTTTTTCATAATCTGAATGATATTAATTTGGCCACAATCTGGAACCTTCTCCCATATATAGTCCATAATTTGCAAGAAGGATTTAAATATCTGGGTTTTTTTCTAAAACCTAATGGTTATAATACAAAGGATTGGACGTGGCTCGTTAAAAAATTTGAAAAAATAATTAAGAATTGGACTTACAGGTTTCTCTCTATTGGAGGCAGACTCACACTCATCCAGGTGGTTCTCACCAGTATTCCTGTGTATTGGTTTTCTCAACTTCAGGTCCCCAACTCCACCATTAATTCCTTAAGAAAACTCATCTTCAATTTCCTTTGGTCGGGTGGGTTGGAAAGAGGCAAATTGGTTATGGCTAGTTGGCACAAAATTCCAATTCCTAAAGAATTTGGAGGTTGGGGCATAAAGAATCTTTACTAGTTTAGCATGGCCCTTACGATGAAAAGCTTCTGGATGGGACTATTTGGAAACAATATTTGGTCTTATGTTTTGGAAGCCAAGTATATTAAATTGGATAGATATAATTGGATCAGATATGGCAAGACTTTCTGCAATAATTCCTCTCCTATTTGGAATGGCTTCCTTAAAATCTATGGTTGGATTGGAAAAGACCTGGCCTGGAGAGTTGGCAATAGTAGAAATGTTTATGTTGGAATTGATCCAATTCTTGGATTAGGAGAAGACTTCAAACTTCCTCTATAGATCTTAAATTATCTTTCAGATATTGGGTTTTCTTCTTTGGCTGACATCAGAAAGCAAAGCAGAATCAATGATGAGATAAACTATTGGTTTTCTACTTCGGAGCTCGTCTCGACTGGTTGTTGGGCAACAATTTGGGATAATTTTATTTTTAGATGAAATGCTACTGGATGCATGCTTTCTAACTCTCTGGATACTATAATTTGGACTTCAAACAGTGAAAACGGTTCTATAACTACCAAAACAGTGTATCGGGCTCTTATAAGAGAAAATATTTGTATTGTTTAGGATTGGTGGTACCGTGTTCTGTGGAATTGGTGCATTCCACTCAAATTCAAATGTTTCATGTGGTTTTCTCTACAGGACAATCTCAAGACTTGGCATAATCTGTAGTGCCCCTAGATTACTACAGACCATAAGGGAACCTATTTGAGTTACTCGACTGATTGAAACATTAATAAAACGACCCCTTGATGTTATATTGAGTATATTCATGACTACGACTGACTGTGAATCAATAAAATAATGATATATGTGTAGCTGGATAGTTGATGTAAATGAATGATTACAAGTTGCTTAACGATTAACTTTGATTATGAAAAATGTACATGTGAATGATGCTTAACGACTAGTTGTATGATTGATTATGTGATGAGAACAAAGAAAGTAAATATTGATGAGATGCATTTCTGATTAGATGAATGAATAATGTTATGAGTAAACTATAAATGCTTAAACGAAATAGCATATTTATGAATCATATTATGATAATTGAGGACAGTACTACTAATATATGTTTGTGAGAAATGTGTGTAGCGGTAGGTGAAACAGTTCACCGACGGACACACAAAGGAATTGAAGGGTCGTAGAGTATGGATAAATCACATACGGGGAGAGCGACGACGATGTCGACTTCTGACGGAATACCACGCGTGAACAAATAAGCACTAATCCGCTTGCTCAAGAGGAAAGAGTGAGGATGTATGAGGTGGGGCACGATGGAGCTAGTCACGTACGAGTTGGGGGGCGCACAGTGAGAACGGACTCACTCCTCAGCGCCATTAGTCCCTAATAGCATGTAGACAGAGGATGGAAGGTAACGGCTCCTGAAATCCCTACATGAAGTTCCCGCAAGTCAAAACGAAAGGATGACGGCAGAAGGTCCTGACGGTGCGGTACCCTGTCGAGAACGGAAAGAGTGGACATAAGGACCCAATGATGTGGTATCTTGTCGAGGAATGGAAACTAAGGATAACTGGACCCGACGGAGTGGTGCCATGTCGGGGAAATGAAATTAAGGAACGGGGAAGCCTAACGACGCGGCACCGAGATCCTAGTAAAAATGATTATTAAACTTAACTGCATAAAAACATATATGTTTGCACCTAGAACATTACTTAGAAATGCATTTGAGTACTTTAGGCATTTGCACATCAATGATTACTTTGGCATCTAAATAATATTAAGTGTTATTTAGGCATTTGCACATAAAAGAATATTTTGAGCATTTAAAATAATATAAATCTTTATTTTAGGAGAAAAGTAGAATCCTAAGCATGGACACCTAGTCAACTCCACCTACACCTCAAAACTAAGAGTTAAGTAAAATATCTAGGGGACAAACATGAGCAAACTTAGGAATGTTGGTGCAACTCCTAGAAAAACTGACACATGGATGAGTGAGTATTATTAAATTGGAAATTTAATAAACTATGTATTTATGCATGAAGCGACATGTGTCGCATGGAATTTTTCTTTAAAAGGAAGGCTTTGGGAATGGGTAAAGGACCCAGACCCTGGATGACTATCGTAATTTTGAGTTACCTCATGACTTGCTGCTATTGAGGGTTTGGCTGGAAACTTTGGTGGGGGGGAATCCCAAGCTGAGTTTCTTGATTATTGTGTGTGAACTTTATGACCTGAGCTTGGGGGTGGCTATGCGACTGGAAGCATAAGCCTACAGTTGGGTGGCGAAGCTAACGGTTGCTTCTCCAATGGTTAAATGAGCTTTGCTGGAGGGATCCTACGGCAGACGCAGACGACAATGGACCAGCTGGTTCGGGTTGACAGGTTAAGGTTTGGTTTATCTTTCTTAAGTTATTCACGCTTTTTATTTTATTTTTCCAGTAACTATGATAGCTAATTTGTTTGTATGAAGTTGTTAAAGTTTCAGGTTCAATTCAGGGGGACCCTAAAGGAGGGGTTCTACATAATCTCCAAAGAAAAGGTTGGCAGGGTCCAAATTTTTGGTCTTCTTTGCAAAAAAATGCGGATTCTGTTAATCACCTTCTTATAAATTGTAGCTACACTACTTCTATTTGGAAAAAGGTTTGTTCCTCTCTCAATATCTTTTAAGTATGGCAAGGAGTTCATTTTGGACACTCTTGTAAAGATTGGCATAGAAAATTCAAAGGTTTTGAATTTCTCTCAACTCTCATCTCTTGGAGAATCTGGAAAGTTAGAAATAGTTGTATATTTGATAACACCCTTGATCAGTTGGAGAATGTTGCTTTACAAATGCTTAAATGGGTGAAAGAATTTACTCCAGGGAACATAGTTTCTAGCAGTGTCAAAAATCCTAAACCTATTCAATTTCATAAAGGAGCTTTTGGCTTCTTTGATGGGGCAGCACAAGGAGGGTGGTGTGCTGCAGGAGTTGTCCTCTTCATCAACAGTAATCATATTTTGTGCTTCAAGCTTTGTTGTGGCTACGGAACTAATATAAAGGCTAAATTGTTATCCATTTGCATCTTATGCAAAATGGCTTCAATTTTCGGTATTGTGTCTCTAGCAATATTCGGAGATTATAGAGTCATTGTAAAATGGGAAACTGGAGACTTTAAGCTTCGGGTGATCAATTTACTTTCATGGTGTCATAGAATACTTGATGAACTCAAAAAATTTATGCAACTGGAAATCAACCACATCTATAGGGAACAAAACAGTATGGCGGATCTTCTCTCAAAAGAAGCACTAAAGGGCAATGAAGGGACCTTATATTGGGGAGAATTGTTTGATGACTGTCTCTTAAATATGGGGAGTTATCTTCTCTTTGAGTTCTATATACTCTGTTTGACATTTTTTTAATTATGTAACTTATGTCTCTAGTACTCTTGTCTCTCGATCTGTTATGGGTTATATCAGTATTGTCTACTGATCTCCAGCGTTGTATTTGCATGTAATGCATAATCATATATTTTTTGATTCTATATAGAATAACAAAAGTATTTTTTTTTTCCTATGAAAAAAAGGTTACTGTGCATTTTCCCAATGGATCCGGTTAAGGAATATAGTTTTACACCAAACTAAACATTTTTTCTAATAATTTTTTTTTTTTAAGTTTTTAGACATGCAAGTGGTATGAGTGGACAATAATCATTATTAAATATTTTTATATTAATAAAAGAACCAAAAAAGTTGATATAAATTATAAGTAACACTAATTTTCAGATATATTTTATAACTTATATTTTTTCAATAAACGTTTATACCTAAAACCTATTTTGAAATTGAAATTTGTTTAATAAATCCACATAAGTGATTGGTTAAATGGTCAACAACTCGCTGATATCACTGCGATCTTCATGTTGGATGACATTTTCATATCCTTGATCCAAACATTAAACCCGATCATATGCCATATTTAGGACACTACTATTATGAACTTTATAATGCATAGTGAAACATAAAATCTACTTTTTGGAAGGCAACAATAACCACCACCAAACCTAATGCCTCTTGCTTAGGTTGAAGGTAAATGGAACATGGAATTACAAATTGCTTAGCTTGAAGGTAAATGGAACATGGAATCACAAAATCTGTTGGTCGTTAAATCTTTTTGATAAATAATATGAAAAACAATGCAAATAATAATGAAGTTGTCTAAAAATTTGATGATTTGATTAGGATGTGGACTTTTCATTAGAATTCAGTATTTTTTATTTTGCAAAATCCAAATTTAATTGTGTTTTTCCGTTGTGTTTTTCTATTCAAAATCATAAAACTTTTAGACTACTCAACTAACAACTATGTAAAAAAATAAAATAAAGGAAAGCATGCATGCAAGAAAGCTCCAAAAAAAAATACAAGGTGAAACCATGTGACACGTCCAACTGGTGGGCACCGACGAGATAAGGAAAGGATCCAGTAAGCCATAAGGACAAACAATATTTAATATTGTACAGGAATATTGATGCAAAGAAACTATGTATTTTATATATGTGGTAACAAGATGATACATAGCAATTGATATTGATATTATCTCTTTTATTTTATTTGAAGGATGGCAAAACTTAAATATTACTCATTAGTATAATGAGGACATTCAATATTCTCAAATGTATATTTTGAGTTTTGAAGATATGTATTTATATATTACGTTGGTGTTTTTTTTTAATATGGATTTAAATCAAAATATTATTATTATTATTATTTTAATTAATTAAATTTGGTTTTAAGTCTTACTCCAAACCTACATCATCATTATTATTAGTATTATTATTAAAACTAATTTATTTGTTCTAATTTTTTTTTTTAACAAGAACGGATATCATTTATATTAGAAGAATAGTGGCAGGCCCATTGGCACAGTTACAACACAAAATCCAATTTTGGTGCCTTAAAACAGATACAAAATGGCACTTATTTCTACTTGGCTAGTTTCTAGATAGTACCTATCCAACTAAACTAGCTTCTAAATCTGGACTGAAAACTAAACAGTGTCTAAAGAGCATAAAGACCAAACAAAAGATTATTACAGACATCAAATCCTTCAGATAGAACCCAGAATTAACTTTCAGAAGTGCCTCAAATTTGAGATGGCAGCTCTAGATGTTCAGCATGGACATTGTGCCTCTCCATAGCTAGTCTCAAGACTTGCAGTTCCAATATTTCGAACCTCAGCTCTAGGTCAGCAAGCTGAGAGAGAAAATCCTATTATGATTGCGAGAGGGAGGTGGTGAAGTCCTCACGGATCTGCAGTAAGTCCTCATCAACCATCTCAAAATGACATCTCCCTTCCTCATCTAGTCGCAGCATGAACCGCTTATGAGCCCAAACTTTCCTGCGAAGCTCCCGGAGTTCAGCTTCTAGCGGAGGAATCGGGTCTCTCCCAAGGGTGGTCGACTCTGAGCTTGAAGCCATGAACAAAACAAAGGAAACATGCACACTGAACCAGAGAATAAGGATCTTCCCGTCCACCAAAGACCAAGAAACGAAGCAACAAATATCTGCATCCCGAGGGACCACCACCGTGCTTGAAAACAAGGGAAGCCCCATGCCCTCAAGCCCAAGGTATTATGGTAAAATAAAGTAGGTAGGAACTCCATTAAACACTAAAGTCCCTTTTCCCAAAGCGATCGCAGCGTTAGCTTCCTGATCAACAAACTCGTTCAAGTTTCGCAAGATGTGGAAGAACTGAATTCAGTGGAAGGAACTTACTAGAATCTGAATTTTCCTAACAATTTGATGAAGCCTCATCTATTTGGGAAGTTTGTTACTGATCAATGCCTGAATTATCACTCGAGAGTCCCCAAATATAGTTACTTCAGAGATACAATGAGCTAGGGCTTGAAAGAGACATTTCCAAAGGGCGAGATCTTCAACTATGTTATTGGTATCTTCTCCAATTCCCCATGAGTATGAAAATACCTTCATTTTGTCAGGATCGAAAAGGACCCCTCCCCCTCCTGCCACCCCTAGATTCCATTTAGAAGCTCCATCAAAGAACAGATAGTGTCTATGAAAAGACTTTCTCCAACTAGTGAAATCTGATTTCTCCATTCGAATTTCCCAGGATCCCGACTTGACATCACGATTACTGGGGGATTTTGGAAAGTCTGGAGAGAAACTAGTCAGCCAAATGTCTTCCTGGGGGGAGAGCAGAGATTTATTTTCTACTTTCCAAAGGAAGCGCGGGAAGTCCCCTAACAGATCTTTAGCTTTGACAACAATTTGCGCAGTAGTGGAAAACTTATCTCTAAAGATACGAGCATTTATTTCGAGCCATAGTTTCCAGAGGATAAATTTTTAAAGATTCAACCAACAACATTTAAGGAGATATTTTTTTAGAACAGAAAAGGGATAGAGAGAGATCCAATTGCTAAGAAGAGAAGGAATATCCAAAGGAAGATTTACCAATACGAACCAAGGAGAAAGGGATAGATTCCACACTTCTAAAGAAAAAGGGTAGGAAAGAAGAAGATGATTAGCAGATTCCTCCTGAGAGAGACAGAAAGGGAAACGAGTAGGACCTGCCCAACCTTTTTTCCTAATATTGTCCCCTGTCAAAATTCTATTATGGGCTAAATTCCAAATAAATATTTCCACTTTGGGAAGACTTTTAGCTTTCCAAAATCCTTTCCATATGTCAGGATTGGTAGGAAAATGGGGTACTGATTTGAGAAGCTTATAACCTTCCCTCGCATAGTAACATCCAGAGTGAGATCCCTATCCACGGGTGTATTTAATGTTCATATCTATAGGCGAATTCCCTTGTAGAGGAGACAGCAATAGCAGCTTTTCATTATTCAAATGAGGGGGACAGCTCAGGATGTTCCATTCTTTCCATAAATTAGAAGTATCGTCTTCCTAGGAGGAGATATCCCATAGGGTAAAAATTATGCAGGAATGAAGGAAGAGCTTGATTTGGGAGATACCAGTAATAGAATCTAAAGGAGGATCCCCAAGGATGGAGTCTTCCGAGATATGAATGTTTTTCCCATTGCCAAGAATCCAAGTAAGATAATGTTTGAAGAATTCAAGACCCTTCAAAAATATATTGTAGATTGGAGATCCTTCAGGAGTCCTTGGAGGAGCTTCTATACATATGGACCATGCCCTCGTGAAGTATTTTCCAAAGTGCTTGCTTACTCCATGTTAATTTTCCTGAAACTAGGTTCCAAAGGAGCTTTTCTCCTAAAGCCAAATTTTGGAGATGGAGATCACGAAGCTGGAGACCCCCTTCAAAGAGAGGTCTTGATATTTTCCCCCAACTTACCAACGGAATCTTGTTCTCACTTTGTCGTCCACCTTTCCACAAAAACCTTCAGAGAAGAGCTTCTATATTTGAGATAATTCCTCGGGGGGCAAGTAAAATAGAGCTTTGGTAAATAGGGATACTAGAAAGAACTGATTTGATAAGGACCACTTGCCCAGCTAAGTTTAACCAAGAAGTTCCCCAGGAGCTAATTCTTTCTTTCAATTTTTAAATCAGGGGGAGCCAGTGAGAAAATTTTGGAGAGTATTTGAAGATAGGAACCCCTAGAGATTTGAAATCATCCCATTGAGTCTTGCCCTCTATTTCAAGAATTCTAGAGATGCCTAAAATCTATTTTGGAGTGCAGTTCCAACCATAAATCTGACTTTTCCTGTAATTGATTTTGCTTCCAGAAGCCTCTTGATAGATATATAGTTCTTGTTTGAATTTCCTGGCCGAGGGGATACTTGCTACACCCAAGAGGAGGGTATCATCATCAAACTGAGCATGATTTATATCTTTAACCCCCCAAGCGATTCGAAGACCCGTTAAATCTTGCTGAAGGTATCTCTGTTCCAATTGAAAGCTGTGTGCCGAATCTTGAATGGCATAAAGAAGAGGGGAGAGGGGACAACCTTTCTTCAATCCTCTAGTATCTTGAAAGAAACCAGCAGTACAACCATTGACCAATGGAGCAATCCAGGGAGCTCCAATGCAGGCTTTCACCTACTAGTTAATAAAAGTAGGAGTGAATCCAAAGCATTGCATGACCTGGAATAGGAAAGCATGCCATACTCTGTTAGAAGCATTAGCTAAGTCTAATTTGACAACCATACCTTTTTCTCGGTGCTGAATGCTTGAATGAATTGATTCTTGGACCAAAATAATATTGTCGGAAATTTGTCTCCCTTTAATAAAACCCCCTTGATTTTATGGGATAATGGTTGGAAGAATTCCTTTGAGACGGTTTTCCATTACCTTGGAAATGATTTTGTAGCCAATGTTACAGAGAGAGATTGGCCTGAAGCGATCAAAGGAAGAGGCCCCTTTCTCTTTGGGAATAAGGGAAAGAAAAGTTGAATTAGTACTACCTCTGATCTTGCTGCAAACACGAGATTTCATAAACATTCTATGGAGATATTTTTTAATAATATGCCAATAGGATTTTAGAAACCTGGTCGTAAACCCGTTTGGACACAGGGCTTTGTCTGGTTCCATTTCAGCCAAAGCATGTTTAATTTATTCTCTGGTGACCAGAGCAGTAAGAAACTCATTTGAGGCTAAAGTGACTTTAAAAGGAATCATATTTAAAACTTGAGTGAGAGCGTCTACTTGAAAGAGACTATCCTCTATGTAAATGTCCTTAACATGTAAATGAGTAGCTTTCTTAATACCTTTGAATTCCTGGATCGATTGATCTTGAAAGTTAATTTCCTTGACAGAGTTGAATTGTTTTCGGCCCTCTGCTTGTTTATGAAAAAACTAGTAATTTTGTCCCTAGCTTGGAGCCAAAGGTTTCTAGACTTTTGCCTCCAAAAATCCTCCTCCAATCGAAAGGCTGAGTGAAGGGAATGTTGAAGCTAGGATTCTTTCTCTAAACATTCAGAATCAATAGGTTGTTATTCCATCTGGATTAGGTGTTGTTCCAAATTCTGCTGGGCTTCCAGATGCTGCTTGAGAGGGGACTTCAAGGCTCTTTCCCAAAGTTTAAGGGAATATTTAAGTTTTCTAAGCTTCTCTTCCTAGACATAAAAGGCATAACCAGTGACCAGAGTCTTCCAAACCGAGAGAACCAAATCATGAAATCCTTCCTTCTGAATCCAAGAAGGGATGAAGAGGAAGGGGATAGGGCCTACATTTCGATCTCTTGAGAATTCAAGAAGGATTGGTTTATGGTTAGAGACACTGAAAGGAAGAATTGTGGAATCAGCATTAAGTCCAAGCAGGAGAATGGAATGTTGGACTAGAAATCTATCAAGATGGGCAGCAATATGTCCTGGGACAATCCTTCTATTTATCCAGGTGAAATTACCATGAGAGGGATTGATGTCTTACAAGTCCCAATCCAGAATAATATCTTCTATGAATTCACGAATGGGATCTCTTACAATAGAACCCCCTTTTTTATTCAAAGCGAGAGGGTGATATTCATATCACCAGCTTGAATTAAATTATCAAAATGATGAATACTTTGATAATCCTGAATAAGATTCCAACAGTTTTTTTTCTTCTGAAAATAGCACAGGAGCATAGATGTTAAAAATGTTTACTGTATGACCAGAGTCTTTATCAAGAAGGTGGGTGATGATCTAATGAGTACAGAAATGAGAGTGAACTAAGTCGAATTTGGAGGAGTTCCAGAGAGTGCCAAGACCACCAGAGGCTCCTCTAGCACTTACTGCTACTCCTACTCCTTTTTTCCAAAAAGATTTACTAGCTAGGAGGAACTCCTGTTGCTCCATTTTGGTCTCCTAGACAAGTAGAATATCGGGATTTGAGGTACAAATTAATTCTTTCATAGCTTCTTCTTTTGTTCGGCTCCCTAATCCCCTACAGTTCCAGGAGACAATATTCATTACTTAACTCTTGAGATAGAGGCGGCCCCACGTGAAGCCTGACCTTGATGCTTGGTAATTATGGGTTTTAGCATGGAATCCAACGAAGTTTGGGATCCTTGCAGCATATATTTATATGTGGCTTCCTCCCATCGTTCCCTTTTCGATTTCCTCCCTTTTTTATTCTTTGTTGTGGTTGTTTGCGAGGGACTGATTTCTCCTTCCTCCTCCTCTAACGCTTCTTCTTCTGTTCCAGGATCCTGGAGCGCATTCTGATCTGTTACATTTTGGTCTGACAGTGGATCCTTTATTTCTCAATCTGTTGTTGTATTTCCCTTTCCTTCTGGGTTCTTATTTTTGGGAGAGGAAATTGTTGCAATAACTGCCTCAGTGGAGTTTGCTGCTTCTTTTGGGACCTCCAATGCAGAGAAGCTATTTCCAATGTTTATATGAGACTTCTGAAGAACCGACTCCTTTCTGGGGGAGGCCAAAGGAGGGTAAGGTTTTTTTCCTTCCTTTCTCATAACAAGTTTGGGGTTTGATTTCAAACGCTTTGCTTACTGCCATCCTTCCTCGGATTCCTTCTCCAGTTGGACAAGAGGAATCTTTGGACAATGCTTTTGGAAGTTCCCATATTCATGGCAATGGTGACATTTGAATGTGTCATGTCCCAAATTTGGAATTGGGTCACAATGGCCTAATCACATTGGCCATATTCATTAGAGTTTGTAATATTGATGTTAAAGGTCAAACAATTGCCAAGGAGGAAAATTACTAGTTTCCTAGGTTTGGGGTGGAAGCTTTGGGATTTGGAATAATGGGGATAATAAATGATGTTTGAACATTAGAGTGGAATAAATATTTAATAAAGGATCTAAATAAATATATACAAGTGAAAATCAAAGTGGCATTTGATCATGAAGACACATGGAGGAAGTGGGACCCACATATGGCTAGATTTCCCCACTACACTTGGCATATTCTCTCACCAATTCGAATTCAAGGTGAATGGTAACATACTTGGGGGAATCCAAAAGTTATTATTCATGGCATGACTCATCCAAGGTCGAAATATAGAGGAAGAGTAACTCCCATGGAAGAGGAAGAGGCAATTTGGAGCTAGTGAGACACTTGGGCTAGATTCCCTAGCTCTATGACAACAATGATGAAGATGCTATGACACCTATGACACAAATCAGACTTGAAGGTTGACATATGACATATATGACATGTCAGGGCTAAAAATAGACTCCAAGAGGGTGCTCAAGGGTGTTAGGGCAGCTAAGATGCTTTCACATGTGATTTGGTGGAAGTGGGAAACTAGGAATTGTTGTACAAGTGGCGTTCTTTGGAATCTCTTCCCAACTTGAGTTGGCATGAGTCTCTTGGAAGGAATTAGACCCATGGAGGACATTAGAACTTTATAAATGTCAATAACAAAGAATGAAACCAGCTTTTGATCATTTGTAGAATTTGCAATTACATTTGTGAAGAGGGAGAGCTAGTGGATGACTAGTCACTTGCCTTAGCCAATTTCGAGGGTGAAAGATTCCCATCCAAGTTGGAAATTGGGAAGGCCATTCAGACCTTTCATTTGGAGCTTTAATGGAGTCTTTATTTTCAGGTGTAAGCTACAGGGTAGCTCATGGTTTCTTCTATTGCAGCTCACTCCTTCAACCATTTCCAGTTTTGATGGCATATTCTTGATCCTTGAGGGAGGGCATTTTTGGTGATCTATTGTACTCTTTGGGGGATCTTATAATGCCCCATTTATTTTGTAATATGAATTAAATAATCTGTTATTCATCTCCAGAAATTTTCAGGTCGAAATTCCAAGTAGAATTGTATAAATCTCAATTTTAATGAAAGAACAGTGCCATTTCCCCACTACCTTGTTGTGAATCAATTTAATGTTGATGATTTCAAATGAATAGACGATTCTCTGATGAATTTGTGATTAATGGACTGCCATGGATGTATTTTACAAGTTTCATGTACTGTACTTGAGCATTTGAAGTATTTTTACTCACTTTAATTGCATTGGGAGAAGAAATAGTGGCATTTCCCCAAGGGTTGAATTGGTAATTTTTGCAGTTGAATGGGAGAGGGTTGGAACAGATGTAATAATCAATTAATGGTGCACATGAGACATTAATAACATCCTTGATACATTCCCTACCTCTTTCCAGAAATTTGAGTGGGTTTGGAGGCATTTGGGAAGCCATTTTCAGTACTTACCCCAAGGGGATTTGAACCCCAAATTACTAGTAAAATTGTATACTTGGTCCGGAATCTTAAGAGACTTTGAAGAGGTATTTTGGTGGCCATATGTAATCCGTGAACATCATATTCAATTCCTAATATCATTCATACACCTCCCTCGAAGATTTGAAGACATTTTGAGTCAATTTGAGACCTAGAGACCAATACTAGTCAAAGGGAAATCACTAGTAAAGTTACCTACATTGACCATAATTGAAAGAGGATTTGTAGAAGTATTTTAAAGGTCCAAAGGAATACCTGAAACACATATTTATGTTCTAATATCATTCATATACCTTCTCAGAAGATTTGGGATCATTTGGGGCAAATTTGTGACCTAGAGATCAAAACTAGTCAAAGGTTGAAATTGGTAAAAAAAGTGAAAAATTGCCATTTTAATAAAATTTTGAAAAAGGGTCATTACAGAACGATAGTTGTTCATAGTCCAATTTTTTAAAGTGCTTCCATTCTCCTACAGTTAATTTGATAGCTTTTTGCAGGCCAGCTTCTAAGTCAACTTTGACACAAATGCAAGCATAGGAGTATTGATCTTTTGGATAATCTTTTTCAATGTATTGTCTGAGACCATTGTCGATGGACTACAAGGAGGAGGGGGTCCAGAAATGAATCGACAAGTTGGGAAGGAGGACCCAGACCGGAACTTCTTTGGGGACGTCCACATCCTAATCAATGTCGGGGGTCCAACAATTTATATAGAGTCCTTGTGGTCCCATGAAATAGGGACCGTTCTGGAAGATCATATCATGGTCCGTCTTGGAAATAAAATCGAACAAGAAAAACCCTCTTCCTACCGCATAACAAGTGATGTTGTTGGAGATCAACGGCTGTCAATTTTTCTGAATCCAATTGTTTATCGTGCATGGAGAGGACCAGAGGCCAGTGACCTGACCGACTAAAGCTCAATCTACCAAAGAAAATGCGATTTTCCTGGGCAGCTCTGGAGGGAGAGCTATTACCAGGACATCATCCAATTTTTTCACAAACTTGGGGAGAGAGATGGAGATAGGATTCTTTCCTTGCAAGTTGAGGAGACGTCTAAAGGATTCAACATCAGCGGAGGGTGGGGGAGGAAGGTGGCTGATCACTGCCTCCTACAGAACTCATCGTGAAACCCCAGCAGAGGAAATTGGAAACCCTAGGAGAGCGCTTAGCCAATGGAAGTATATAATTTATTTGTTATAATTATTATTATTTACTTTAATTAATATTTTCATTTTTAACATTAATTAAAATTTAACTATATCTTATAAAAGAGGTGCTACATTTTAATCCAAATAATATGGTTATGTATACATTGTCTTAGATAATATCTAAGAAAATGTGAAAATAAATATTATTATTAATTGCATTGAGAGTAGTTAGGGGTGATGCAAAGAAAAAAAAATGTTGAATCATAAAATAAAAAATTCAAACCAAAGAAAAAGTAATTAAAAAAATCAGTGTAGTCTCATAAAATAAAAATTTAAATCAAAATAAAAAGTTATTAAAAAATCCGTGTTAGCTCATAAAATAAAAAATAATGATGTGGAACCATCTTTTATTTTTCTTAATAATGATGTGAATATTACTTTTTTCCATTTTTTAAATACATAAATATTATTATTATTATTATTATTATTATTAAGTTTGATTTTCAATGAAAGCATAGTTTAATTATAAGTATCAAGGTACTTGGATTTGAATTAAGTACAAACTAGAGTTCAAAATCCTTTGTAAATGTAGATATTTATATAAATTATAATGATGATCATAATTGTTATTAACATACAAGACCAAATTTGATCTATGAAACCTTTAAAAAGTAAGGAATCACTTGGTTTTCTTTAGAATTTTAATTCTATGTTTGAAAAACTTTAAAAAATTATTCTTAAATCACCATAGTTGTGATGAGTTAAAAGGTTAGGAAGGCCACTATTATAACAAATATTTTCAAAATTGTGTTTTAATGTGGGTGCATGCAGGACATACATTATATGAGAAAGTGATTTTCGTTTCCAACCCTCTTAGTATCACAAAGATGACAAATTCTAGTTGATTTTTTGTTGTATGCTAGTTAAAACAGAGACATACTTTTGATCTTATAGATTATGGTTGATCACCTCCTTATAATATCTTAATTTTTTCAAGTATCCTCTAATTATTTATTGCTTTACAACTTCTCATTAAATTTAGATGTAATAATATTTTTAATGTTATCATTATTCTACAAACTCCCCAACGATTTAGTCAAGACATGGTGCCTGTATGCCAACCTTGTTTCAGCCATTTGTAATTTTGACTAGATTATGAAGCAATCTTAAGAAGTCCCTTGTCTCCCATGTTTATCTTGTTCTTGTACATTAGGTACTTAGTCATATCCATGCTTTCAATGGGGGAGAGACTCACTTTTATAAGGAGGAAAGGATATGGTGTATTTCCTTTAATTTTAAGATTAATGTTATAAATAGATTTTGAATTTGTTATATCCTTCTTCATGGTTTTCAATAAATTTTGCAACTTAAAACTTCACATCCATATAAGATAACAAGAGTGAAGTTTCTTCTTATCCCACATCCAAAGGTCTATTGATTTACAATTGTTTTCAAGTTCGTGATAGGCTTCTCATCCCCCATTAATCCTTATAGTTCCAGTTAAGCTTGTGATGAAGGTAAGTTCTTCAATGCATTGAATATTGTAGATGGAAACTTGATATTTAACTCTGCAATGATTGTTGCTCACTACCCTAGAAAAACCCTACCGTCTGCATTCTCACCATTCTGACCTGATTCCTACTCGCACTCATGCCTTAGCCTTCCCATGGCCCGTACCGAGGGTGGGGGGAGAAACTACTCCCCTAGAAAACCCTGGCATAACCATGTAACAAGTATCAAATGAGCCGCCCAATGAGACTACTGAAAAAAGTCTACTGCAATAGGATTCGAAGGAGGTAGAAATGCCCATGCCACCATTGGAATATTCTAATCCGGAAGGGAAAATACAACCAATACATGCATAGCCAAATCGACGAACCGACCATGCTTAGAGCTTCTCCCAGAGAGGATAAATGATATAATACAGTACATGAGAGACCACACACTCATCTTTAATTTCATTGGTCTTTGGCCAACTAAAAAATCTCTGATGGGTTGGATCACTATGAAATGGAAGCCAAAATCCCACTTGGATCTACAACTTTGATCCAAGGGATTCTTCACAGTTATTTTTTCAAGGATCGAGCACAAAGACAAAGTCTTATATGGAGGACCATACTTTTTCAACTCAGTCGGATTGTTCATTCGTAACTAGATCGGAATATTCAATCCAAACACTGAATATTTCACATGGGCTTCAGTATGGGTTCGCCTATACTCTCTACCTCAAGACTATTTGTATGAGGAAACTCTGCGAGAAATAGGAAATTCCTTAGGAGATATTTTCAATATAGAAGATCAAACCAGATCTAATAAGTACATATCTTATGCAAGAATTTGTGTCTATATGTAGATAGCTTGAGCCTTGCCAAACTCAATATGCTTAGTGCATGAAGATTTAGAATGGATCTAGCTAGTATATTATGAGCATATACTCTTCAAATGTCGTAAATGTCATGAACACGAACATCTCTATAGATATTGTCCCCTAAAAAATCCTACTCCATATCCAAAGAAGACATAGGTCATAGATGAGGACGGTTTCAAGAAAGTACCACAGAGGCGTCGCCAAAACTAAAAGCATCCTACAATAAGTAAAACAACTACAGCTAACACTAGAAACAGCTTCAATGTGCTCTCAAAGCAACCATAGGACCCAAAAATATTGCATGCAGAGGAACAACAAGCCCCAAAAAATCAACATACAGATCCCATCATGGAACCAATCCAGAATCCACAAGATCTATAGGCCTCTTCAAGGAATGTCCCTCTGGAAACCCAACCAGCACCTACAAACTCTGATCTAGACATGGTCATGGATTAGGACATGAATGATCTTGATCTCATGGATGAGGACATGAGTGATCTTGATCTGCGGGATTTGGACCTCCTGGGACTTGAGGAAGCATGCAGACGTAAATCCTTTAATACAATTCCTTCCAAGCAGATCCATATCCTAAAAGAAGCTTTAGCCAAAGACAGAGCTAAATCCAAGCTGGGTATCTTGAATCTCTCGCAAAAAAGTCAAAACAAACCCTCAAGGGATCCCACGAAGCGAGGAAGGAAAAAAAATGTGGAACTCATGAACAACCTTGGCACCAAACTTGTTGAATCAGGGCTATATGCCCAACTTATCGAGTTTTTACCTTCCCATACTCATAGTTATCAATGAATATTATGTCCTGGAATTTCAAATACACCAACGGTATTACCAAACACAGAATACTTCGCAGGAAAATTCTCCAGGAAAATCCCTCAATGATCCTCATTCAAGAAACTAAATGTAGCAGTAGCAACCTAGAGACCCTCATGGTGCATCTCTGTAAAAGCAGTAAAGAGGAAGCGGTAGATGCAAATGGAGCTTCAGGAGGTCTTGCGCCAATCTGGAGATCCCAAGAGGTAAATCTCAATGAATTTTCAGTCACAAGAAACTCAATATCGGCCTCCTTTCATGTTATAGGAACTAATTTCCACTGACGATTCTCCAATGTCTATGGCCCTCAATCCCTGGAGCAAAAAATTAATCTTCTAGATTACCTAGAATGGTACAAGAACATCACCTCCAACCAACCATGGATCCTAGCTAGAGACTTCAATATGATCACCAATCTTCGAGAGAAAAAGGGGGTGTGCAGAACACTCTCTCGGGAAGATGAAAGATTCAAAAACTTCATTGATAATAATAGGTTGGTTGATGTGGAAACAACCAATGGCATATTTAATTGGAAGAATCAAAGAGGGGGAGTCAACCAGATAGCATCCAAACTTGACCGCTTTATGATATATGAAGATATAATAGACACTGGCATGAACCTAATTGCCACGGTTCTTTCCTCAGCGGGTTCTAATCACTGACCGATCAGTCTGAAATGGAAGGGACAAAAATATTTCTTATAATGCCCATTTAGATTTGAGAAATTCTAGATCTCACAACCCAATTTTCAATAAACAATTAAAAATTGGTGGAGAAGATTCTAATTTTTAGGTTCATCCAATATGATCAGACTTCCATAGAAGCTTAAACTTCTCAAGAAAAATCTAAAAATATGGAATAAGGACACATTTGGCAATATATTCATAGCCAAAGTTTCCCTTGATCAGGAAATGAACTCTCTCCAACAACAGATGATTAATGAGGGTCGCACGGAGGAGAGAAACAAAAAGGAGGCAGAGTTTCATGCCCAAATAGATGAGCAATGCAGGAAGGAGGAGATTCCTTGGAAACAAAATTCATGAATCAATTAGTTAAAGGATGTAGAGCGCAATACAAATTTCTTCCATCACTCTACCATACAACACGTAATGCACAACAAAATCAACACTCTTAATAAAGTGGATGGAACTAGGGTTGAAATGTTGATGTATATGTAACTTCGGAATGTATTTCACCCATGTATTTCATATATGTATTTTGTACTCCTATAGAGATGGCATTATTCCTCTATACGGAATTGTTTGTATTCCTATAGAGATGTTATTATTCCTCTATACAGAAGTGTCGTCATTTATATTGTAAGTGTCGTAACTTATACTTGATGGGTTATTAGACCACCTTGTTGGGGTCAGCCCTGTATAAGTCATGTGGGTTGAAGGGTTATTAGACCACCCTATTGGGGGTCGGCCATGTGGGTCAAAGGGTTATTAGACCACCAAGTGTGGGGTCGGCCCGGATTAAGTTAACCATGGGTTAAGCTAGACATGTAGGCCCCATTAGTTTATTGGGCAAAACAGAACAAGTATAAATAGAGATTGGGAGATCTCTATTTGATCATTCATTCACACACTTCTCTCATTCAGAAAGTGGCACACTTATGAGGATGAGGCTCTGTTACTAGGAGAAGACTATCTCTTGTATTCTAATTGTATCATTTCTCTATCTATCTCTGAGGAAGTTATTGGGGTTTTTCACCTTTATGGTTTTCCCCAAGTAAACTCTGTGTCTCTTGTGTGCTTGCATTATTGTCTCCATGATTGATATGATGTAGATTTGTTGTACATGTTGTTCTCTCAATTAAGATCCTAGATCAGATTGAAGTAAATTCTGAAAATTTAACATGGTATCAGAGCTAGCCTGAAAGAAGGCATGATATGGCATGTAAGACACTTGTTGCACTTACGATGCTAGGGCTTGATATAGAAAACACCAGTCATCGTAGAACTTTCGCTATAAATCCATTTTGGAAACATTTTCGGATCTGAAACTTTTACAGGTCGAAGATCAGATGCCCATGTACCTTGTGTCCAAAGGACAACTTCTAATTCGTTGTAATTTGTGATTTATGATCTGTACAATATAGGGTTTCTGCCTCTTCCAGATATCAATCATAAACAGGTGACCTTGGAAAAAAGGTCATAACTTGGGCTAGGAAGATCCAAATGAAATTTCATAAAAATTGATAGGTAGTAAACATGATTTAATATCTCAGGAAAAATTTTCAGAGGCCGAAGTTGAACCAATGACACGTGGCACACCGTACAAGTTCGCTCTCCTGTTTTATCCCATAAACAGGTCACGTTGCGACACTTGGCATAACTCTCTCTCAGAGAATCCAATTGAGGTCAGACCTATCGAGATGGAAAGATGACAGGTCGGGCTATCTCAGAAACATTTTTCAGACCCTGTGAATCGAAAAGTTCGGAGTTACACTAGAAACAATCAGGTACATATTTCTGTCATAACATAATTATTTTTTACCACCTTCATTCATGGCTTCCGGAATTTAGGGTTTCGGAGAAAGTTGGAATTTTTGTAATCAGAGACTACGGCTGAATGCCACTCATCAAAATAGAAATTTAGAGACCAAGCTCAGAATTTTTGGTTGGGCAGAAGACCGAGCTTGATCAGACCCTAGTTCGGGACTTTGATTGGAAAAGTGAAAAATTAGGGCTTCTGCAAAAATGGGAATTTTTGAAATCTGTGACCACGGCTGGAAGCTCCTCAGAAAAATAGAATCTTGGAGCTTTGGATCAAACCTTTTGACTGGGAAAAAGAGTGGGCTTCATCAAACCCTAGTTCGGGGTCACGTCCAGTGAATCCGAAAGTTTCAAAGGAAAAATTGAGGAATGAAACTTTGCAGTTTTCAAATTCTGAATATACCAGCTTGATCAGCTCATCAAGGCACATATTTCTATCCTTTTGGAAGTTTGAAATTCAAAGTTTAAATTTTTGGGGTTTCTTTGACAAACCCTAATCCAGCTCCAGGTCCAGTTCTTGCAAATCAAGTGGATTTGGTTAATCCTAGAAGAAGATGGATTGGTCACCTGCATAAGTGAAGAAGTTCATGTTTCAGAGAGAGATGAGGCTAAGGCCTTACATGAGAAGATTACAAGCGATCTCGACAGGTATGACTCATCGAGGTATGTTTCGAGATTTGTTCATGATTAAGTTTATGGTATGTTTGTCTTCATGTTATTACGGTTAGTACAATCTTGATTTTAGATTTGTCATATCACCTTAACAAAATTATGAATGCATGATAGAAGATATTCATTGGTTAGGGTGTTGACACTTATGATTGTACTAATGCATTATGGTGTTGTATGAGGTTTATGTTGTCTTCTAACATAAAAGGTACACCAAGAAAGACAAATCATGTTCTACTTAAAGAACATATGATCATGGTGACATGAAGACAAAGATTCATCCATTGTCATGGATCACATAGAAGATCTACTTACGAGGTATGTATAACTTGGTTCTACAATGGTTAACTTATGAGACATGTAGGTTACTAGCACAAGTCACTAAAGAGAACCAGAAGACATTATGTGGGTATGTTAGACATAACTAGCTAGCATGCTAATCCAGGTATGTTTTTCCTATATCAAGCTAGAATCCTACCTTGTGTTAGGATCTTATACTGTTGTGTTGTTGATAATGATTATTCATGAAGTCATAGGTTTGAATAGTCATGGTTGTATGGATATTATGTTTCTTACCATAATTGATGATATGACTGACCAGAAGAATCATGAAGGTACAGGTTTGAGTAATCACGGTTTTATGCATTGATGATTTAACTAATCAGAAGAGACCTATGATCAAATAATAATATGCATGAGTAAAAGAAGACTTCCCTGAAACCTTGAATACTAATGTTTATTATCTGTGAATGATCATGACTATACATGTTTAAGATTATTGTGTTTTGATAGTATTAAGATTATACTAATAAATGTGTGATTATGTATGAGACCTCAAGGATAACACAATGATGATAATAATAAGCATGCATAGTGATTAAGGATGGATATAAGTTCAAGGACAGGTAATCCAGGAAGCAAAGATCAAGAGGGAGCACACTCCAGTTGTTCCTGCAAGAAAGCAAAGGAGCGCACTTCAGTAGTTTCTGCAAGGATGCAGATATTCAGAGGGAGTTGACCACTTCTCACAATCCACATCAGAATGGAGTTGCAAAGATTCAGAGGGAGTCCACCCAGCAACCAAACAAAGATAAGTATTTGAATTGTCATTTCTTACATAATGTTATTCAATGATGTATATGCTTATGTTCCTAGAATTAGGTTGTGTATTATGCATATTAGAATAGTTGCATTGATGAACAATATACTACTAATATACATGGGTAAGTGGCCTATGGAACTGTACAACATTCCATTGCTACTTATCTAGAATGAAAGCTCTTTGCTGACATGTTAGGAGTTGTGCACACTCTTAACAATGTTCTGGTAGAGATTGGAAGGCATCTAGAAAGTTACGGAATATGAATAAATGTTGTATTGAAGCATTGGTTAAGATAATTGCATGACTGTATGACATATTTCTTTATGTGTAAGAATTTGTTCTGAAAACTATGAGATGTTTTCCAATCATGCAATTTAACTTGTTGTGTAGGAAAGATCATATACCATCACCTACAAAAGAAGGACTACAACATTTGTTCAGCAACAAAGTTATCTATTGAAAATATTGAAGATATTAAAGTTCCCAGGATCTGGGAAGAATGCCATGATCGAGGAGTACTAGTCGATCATGAAGATGTTTGGGATGCAGTCCCAAGACCTAAAGGGGAGTCTGTAGTGACTTCGAAGAGGATCTACAAGATCCAGCATGCTGCAGGTGGTAGCATAGAGACTTTTTCTCCTGTAGCCAGATACACTTGCAGCTACTTGGTTCTGAGACACATGACAGGGAGTCATATATGTGCAAAACTTGGTATGGTAGGATAGACAACTTTCTATCCAATTTGGGCTTTACCAAGAGTAAAGCGGATTCCAACCTTTACTACAAGGTTGAGGAAGGCAATCCAGTGATACTACTTTTGTATATGGATGACCTGTTTGTAACAGGTGAGGATAGATTGATTGCCGACATGCAGCGGAAGCTTGCTGCCGAGTTCGAGTTGAAGAACTTGGGGATGATGCACTATTTGTTTTTGGCATGAAGGTGTGGCAGAGTGCAGATGGAATCTTCCTTGGACAAGGGAAGTATGCAGTAGAGATCCTGAAGAGGTTCAGGATGATGGACTGCAAGGCTATGGCCACACCTATGGCATCGAACCTGAAGCTTCTGTGTGATGCTTCATCTGATTCGGTTGATATCACTATGTATCGTCAGATGATTGGGTCCTTGATGTACCTGACGAACATGAGACCAGATATTTGCTTTGCGGTGAACACATTGAGCCAGTTCCTGACGGATCCGAGGAGTGTTCACCTGGTTGTTGTAAAGCATATTCTAAGGTACCTGAAGGGTACAGTTGATTATGGGCTCAAGTATGATGTGAATCAAAAGTTTAACCTACAGGGTTATGTTGATTCAGATTGGGAAGGCAGTGCTACAGATAGGGATCAGGTGTGATCTCTTGGTTTAGCAGGAAGCAGTCCTGCGTAGCACTAAGTACAGCCGAAGCAGAGTATGTTGCGACGGATGAGCAGGTTGCAGATGTATTGACCAAGCTGTTGGCCAGAGTGCAGTTTGAGTACTTCAGAGAGAGGCTTGGTGCACTTTAGATTGAGGTTCCTTCCAAAGGGAAGTGATGAGTCCGGAAGATGCAGATGCACATGATCTTTTCTGACATGGTTGATGTGTTCTCCCTTGGTTGTGATGTAATTGCTGAGCCATTTTTCACTTGGTGGTAGATGTGTTCTCCCATGTCGGTGGTGTAAGTGTTGGATGATGTGCATCTGGGCTGTGCTTCATGGACGATGAGATGATCTGAAGAGGATGATGCTATGATGATCAAGAGGATCATGGATGATGAGCATCAGTACGATGCTCCGGTTACTACTCTGTATATGTATATGCATCATGTTGGATGCTTGTTATGATCAGTTGGATCATTTATGTATATATGCATCATGTTGGATGCTGGATATGATCAGTTGAATCATTTATGTATGTTTGCATCATGTTGGATGCTGGATATGATCAGTTTGATCATTTGTATGTATTTTGTATATGCATCATGTTGGATGCTTGGACCATGTATCTGTATATGTATCAGGTGGATACTAAGATCATGTATGTTGATATGTATCAGGTGGATACATTTTGTGGATCATGTATCTGTGTATGTATCAGGTGGATACATTGTATGATCAGGTAGATCATGTATGATGATATGTATCAGGTAGATAATTGATATGCATCAGGTGGATGCATTGTATGATCAAGATGATCGTGGATGACGAACTTCTCCAGATGACATGCAGCAGGATGTTGCAGTGATGATGATCAGAATGATCATGTGTACATCAGGATTATGTATGGTGAGTATCAGGATGATACTTTGTGGCCGTGGATCAAGTTGTGCAGATGAGCATGTCTGGGAGATCCTATAGGTCGAAGTTGTGTACCCGTAATAGCGTGGGATGCTCTTTCGAGACATTGCTCTGGGAGGACATGTAATTTGTGCCCTGGGATATTTCAGGTTGGAGTTGTGTACCCATAACATCCTGAGATGCTCTTGCGAGGTTTTGTCCTATGGCATGTAATTTGTGCCTTGAGAGATTTCAGGTCGGAGTTGTGTACCCATAACATCCTGAGATGCTCTTTCGAGGTTTTGCCATGACCACATGTAATTTGTGCCCTGGGGAGATTTCAGGTCAGAGTTGTGTACCCGTAACATCCTGAGATGCTCTTGCTAGGTTTTGTGGTGACCACATGTAATTTGTGCCCTGGGGAGATTTCAGGTTGGAGTTGTGTACTCGTAACATCCTAAGATGCTCTTGCTAGGTTTTGTGGTGGGGTCACATGTAATAAGTCTTGGAGATCTGGATAGGATGAAAAAGGCCTCAAATGCTCTTTAGGGTTCTTGCTAGGCAAGAGACTCTTTAAAGGTTTTGTGATGCACATAATAAGTCCTGAGGATTCCACAATATGGCCAGTGATGAAGAAGACCTGCAGGTGGTGGGCCTACATCCAGTATGAAAAAGGACTGGCTCTGTAGAACTTCCTATGACGAGTAGATTCGGAGATTGATTAAGATAGCAGCAACAGTGACGATGATGATGATCCAGAGAAGAAGACTTGTGCTAGCAGACCTATGTCGAGAAATACCTTCCTAGTTAAGAGGGAGTGTTGATGTATATGTAACTTCGGAATGTATTTCACCCATGTATTTCATATATGTATTTTGTACTCCTATAGAGATGGCATTATTCCTCTATATGGAAGTGTTTGTATTCCTATAGAGATGTTATTATTCCTCTATACGGAAGTGTAGTCATTTATATTGTAAGTGTCGTAACTTATACTTGATGGGTTATTAGACCACCTTGTTGGGGTCGGCCCTATATAAGTCATGTGAGTTGAAGGGTTATTCGACCACCCTATTGGGGGTCGGCCATGTGGGTCAAAGGGTTATTAGACCACCAAGTGTGGGGTCGGCCTGGATTAAGTTAACCATAGGTTAAGCTAGACATGTAGGCCCCATTAGTTTATTGGGCGGGACAGAACAAGTATAAATAGAGATTGGGAGATCTCTATTTGATCATTCATTCACACACTTCTCTCATTCGGAAAGTGGCACACTTATGAGGAGGAGGATCTGCTGCTAGGAGCAGACTATCTCTTGTATTCTGGTTGTATCATTGCTCTATCTATCTCTGAGGAAGTTATTGAGGTTTTTCACCTTTATGGTTTTCCCCAAGTAAACTCTGTGTCTCTTGTGTGCTTGCATTATTGTGTCCATGATTTATATGATGTAGATTTGTTGTACATGTTTTTCTCTCAATTAATATCCTAGATTAGATTGAAGTAAATTATGAAAATTTAACAGGAAATGCATGAGGAAATTGAGCAAGAACTGTTCACCTTTTACAAGGATCTGCTAACTAAAGACACCTCGAACAGACATGTTGTTATTGACTAGGTTGTCACTCATATCTTGGCCATAATAATGGATGAGCAGAATGCAACCCTGATGCGACCCATCACCCCTTTAGATGTTGAAATAGTGGCTCAAAAAATGTTAGAAGGAAAGGTCCCAAGTCCTGACGGATTTACCATTGACTTCTTCCACCATTGTTGGGATCTGCTCAAAGGAGAAATCTGGGTGATTGTGGACGAATCACGCAAGAAACAATGGGTTCGTCCAATGCTCAATCCCACCTTCCTCACCTCATTCCAAAGAAGTAAAATGCATCTTCCCCAAGTAATTATAGACCCATCTCCCTCTGCAATGTCATTTACAAAATCATTTCCAAAGTTATTTCTAACTGCCTCAAACCTCTTCTACATTCCCTTATCTCCCCAGAGTAAACTGGTTATGTAGAGGAGAGACAAATCCTTGATGGTATTATCTTGGCTCATGATGTCATTCACTCCCTTAGAAACCTCCAAAAAACCAGGCATGCTCCTCAAGCTTGACCTCTCAAAAGATTTTGATACGCTTAGCTAGAACTGTATTAAAAGAGTCCTCCTTGCCTTTGTCTCTTCTCCTTCGTGGACTAGGTGGATCCTTTCCTTGATCTCAACCCCCTTCTTTTCTATTTTGGTAAATGGTACTCCATTGGCCACTTTTTCCCCTTCTAGAGGAATTCGTCAAGGAGATCCCCTCTCCCCCTTTCTCTTTATATTGATGGTAGAGTGCTTAGGATGCATGCTCAAGTCTCACTACTCTAGAGGCCTCCTCAAAGGTCTTACCCTGCATGATACTCCTCCAATCACGCGCCAACAGTTTGTTGATGATAACCTTCTCCTAAGTCACCCCTATGTGCAGGAAGCCCAAACCCTGAAACACATCTTAAAAATTTTCTCCGATGCCTCGGGAACTTCATTCAACCTTGAAAAATATCACATTTCTTCTTCAATACTCCGAGCATCACTCAAAGGAATATAGCCAGAATCCTTGGTTTCTCCATTGCCTCCCTCCCCTCAAAATATTTGGGAGCCCCCCTTATGGATTCAGCCATCAAACACTCTTCCTAGAGAGATCTGCTTGATAAACTGGAATTTAAGCTCTCCTCTTAGACCTTCAAGCCTCTCAATCTCGCTAGGAATCTTATCCTCATTAAGTAGGTTCTTAAGCCTATGCTGCTTTAACTTTTTTATGTTCTTGTTGCTCCAAAATGGGTCCTAAAAGTCATCAAAAGCCTACATCGCACCTTTCTTTGGGGAGGGTGACAGAAATCACTTCAAATGGACCCTAGTCAAATAGGACAAGGTTTTCATGCCTAAATTATATGGTGGTTTGGGCCTGAGAGATCCGGCCATAAACAATGAAATCTTAAGTGCTAAAACATGGTGGAACTAAGTGACAAAAAATTCCATTCCTTGGACTCAATTATGGAATTGGAAATATGCCCCCAACTGGGACCCACAAGAAATTATTCACTTTAATCTCCCCATACATGGCTCTCTTATATGGAACACAAAAAACTCCTAGAGGCACTTGGCCCAGCAACACAATTTTGGGGAAATTAGAAATGGGTCCTTTGCCCATTTTTGGACAGATTCTTGGAAGTAGATGCCTAGTTTACACCACCTACTACAAATTCCATCCATACAAGAATCCATACAATCCTCTGAAAATATCTCAGTCAAAGAATACTAGACAGATAATGCGCTGCAAGAAATCCAGATCTAGAAGCACCCCAGGTACTGGGGCATACACATGAATATTGAAGATATGGACAGGATTTGGCAAGATCTGCAAAAATACAAGATCTGCACTCAACTAGAACTGGACATCATTAGATGGGGTTACAATCCCATTGGATCATTTACCGTCAAAGAGGCTTATCACCTACACACTCAATAACATATAGACCAACGTGATCCTACTTGGAAAAAAATATGGGGCATGAAAACCTAGCCGAAAGTGACTGTGGCTCATCATCCACAAGTGGTTACTCTCTTGGGACAATCTAGTCAAGCATGGGATTTGTGGCCCCTCCAAGTGTGTTTTATGCAACAATCAGGAAGAGACCACAGATCATTTGTTGGACTCTTGTCCTTTCTCCAGTAATTTATGGGACAGATTGGATAGCCTCTGTAGAAGGACTAACCGTGTGCAAGGAAATCCTATCCAAGCCATCAAAAAATGGAATTATAATCCCTACCAAAACAACATCCTCACCTGGCTATGGACTTTAGCCCCAGGTTTTGTGGTCTAGGAAATTTGGGAGGAGCGCAACTCAAGAATTTTTGAAGATAAATCCAGAAATGATGACATAGTTTGGGCTAAGTGCAAAGATAATATCTTGGAAACTCTCTTTCTCCACAATTGGTCAGAATGAGATTTCAAAGCCAATCCATCAGAGGCCATGATATTGGACAACTGGAATATTACCCATTGTCCTTCCACCTTTAGCAACACCACCGGAACCAATGTTAATTCGAGTCTAAACAAATCGAGTAGGCCTCCCATTGGTTTTATCAAACTCAACTTTGAGTGCACTTCTAAAGGAAATATTGGACCTGCTGGCTTTGGTGGATTCTTTAGAGACAACTCAGGGAAAATCATCTGCCTTTTCTTTGGTAATCTTGGCCATTATAGCAACAATGCGGAGGAATTAGAAGCACTACTCAATGGTCTCCGAATAGCCTCTTCTTGGTCCCTTCTTCCTTTGGTAATAGAGGGGCATTCTCAATTAATTATATATCTCGCCAGAATAATTCAGTATGTATCACAAATCAACAAACTCTCCCCAATCTGGAGACTCAATTATGGTCTTTCCCGAATGACAGATTTGATATCTACACTGGGATCCATTACCTTCCAGCATGTTCGAAGGAAAGCTAATGCGATGGATGATCGACTAGCCAATGAAGGTGTCTCAATCAATGTCTTTCTCCGAGACTTGGATCCAACATTAATACCTCATTCACCTCTCAAAACGGATTGTTTCACTCTGGCAGAACAGGATTTCCAAGCCCTGGATGTGGTTGATTTGCTAACTTATACAAAATGTGAGGAGAAAACCATGGAGGTCACCTCATCCCACCATGTGGCGTCCCCTCGAACTCTATGCCATGCACATTAAATGGGCCTCACTCTCAGTGCAAGTGGCCTTAATGCTGACAGTCATTCAAGCCCCTAACAGAGTTGGCTTATGTACCGTGGTTATCATTCCTCCTTCCTATGAATTAATGGCCTCCGTAGATGCTAAATTAAATCCTCCTGGCAGGAATTATTTCCATTCTCGAACTCTGAGAAGCTGGAAGACTGGTGAGGTTTATTCTTTGCATTTGGAAGCTTGCTTGTTGTTTGCTTGGGTCTGGCTCTCTAGAATGAGCACTTGGATTTTTTATGGTTTTAACACTCCCGGGATTCGTTCTGCACCTCCCTGGATTCTTAGTTTCTTTTTTAGTTAAGGAACATGTCTCGAAGGCTTCATGCAATTCCTCATCGAGGCAACAATGGCCGTGGTCATTTGGGAAATCATGGTCGAAAAGAAGCCAATGTCAATGGCTATGAAAATTCTGTACCTAGGAACCTGCGAACTATGATTGACAATTGGGAGGAGGAATTCGTGCTACAACAAATGGTCACTCAACGGGCATGGGTCAGGCGTAGGCATTTTTGGATGGTAAAAAATATGCTTGCACACATTCTTATGCACTCTTAGGATCCTCTGTAGGGGAATAAATCCCCTCCTCCTCCCTCCTCGGCTCTTGTTATGCACTCTTCCTCCTCTCCTGCCTCTTCGCAAGTCTCCAAGCTAATTGAGAACAATGATACCCATCTTGACAAGGATTCTAAGCAGCCTCAGGATTACACCAATGTGGCGTCCACTAGCGGTCATAAGCATAAGCATGTGCAGTTCCTAGGTGCTATGACTTCCGCTTCCTTCAGAAAAACAAAGTCAATGCCTGCTAAGGTTTCCAATGACAATTCTTCAAGCTCTGGTGCTAAGGTCTCCTTTGACAACCCTTCAAGCTCCGAGGATTATCGTTGTCCTATTCTAGAGGAGAAGGCCAATGCAGCAAACACCACTCACAACTCCAAGTAATTTTGTAGTTTCTTTTCTTTTGCATTATGTCACTGATAGCATTGAATGCTACTCTGTTTTGGGTCTGTCAGCTTATTGTCTTGTTGAAATATTGTAACTTCAAAGAATATTATATTTGTATATTATTTATTTCGGAGATGTTCCATACCTCCGATGTGATTATACTATAAATCCGGAGATGTTTATTCCTCCAAGTTGGTTGTGGTAACTAGGGTTATTAGACCCACCATGTGGGGGTCGGCCCAGTCAGTTATAATGGGGTATTTAACCTAATGGTTAAATACGAGCCTACATGTACTTGTGTAAAATACATATCAAAGTAGTGTATAAATAGAGGAGGTGTGTTCCTCATTTGATATACACTCACTCACTTGAGGATAGCGCACTTGTGGAGGAGAGGTCTGCTATTGTGGAGGAGGAGATCATGTCTCAGGATTTCATCTTTGTATATTTCTGGTCATCTATATTGAGGAAGCTTTGCTGGGTTTTCTACCCCATGAGGGTTTCCCAGGATAAATCTCTGTCTCTTGTGTTTATGCTGTGCTTGTTGTTTCTTCAGTGATCCTATATATGCTATTATTGTGAAATGGAATGTAATGCTGCTATTTTCTGTCTTAGCATATTGAATTTTAACATGGTATCAGAGCTAACCTGAAGGAAGACAAGGTATGGCACTAAAGACACTTGCTTTACTTACGACAATTTGAAGGTTAGGGTTTTACATAGCAAAAACCAGTCATCGTAGAACTTTCGCTATAAATCCGTTTTGGCGAAGTTTTCGGATCTGAAATTGTTACAGGACGAAGATTAAATCTCCAGGTACCTTGTGTCCAAAGGAAAACCTCTAATTCGTTGTACTTTGTAATTTATGATCTGTACAATATAGGGTTTTTGCCTCTTCCAGATCTCAGTCAAAATCAGGTAACCTTGGAAAAAAGGTCATAACTTGGGCTAGGAAGCTCCAAATGAAATTTCGTAAAAAGTGACAGGTATTACACAGACTGTACTATCTCAGAAAACGTTTTTAGAGGCCGAAGATGAACCAATGACACGTGGCACGCCGTACAAGTTCTCTCTCCTGTTTTATCCCATAAACAGGTCACGTTGCGACACTTGGCATAACTCTCTCTCAGAGATTCCAATTGAGTTCAGACCTATCAAGATGGAAATATAACAGGGCGGGCTATCTCAGGAAAATTTTTCAGAGGCCGAAGTTCAAACAGTGACACGTGGCATGCCGTACAAGTTCGCTCTATTGTTTTATCCCATAAACAGGTCACGTTGCGACACTTGGCATAACTCTCTCTCAGAAAATCCAATTGAGGTCAGACCTGTCAGGATGGAAAGATGACAGGTCAGGCTATTGCAGAAAAAGGGTTTCAGACCCTGTGGAGCAAAAATTTCAGAGTTATAGCAGAAACAATCAGGTGCATATTTCTGTCAAAACAGAATTATTTTTCGAGCACCTTTATTCATGGCTTCCGGAATTTAGGGTTTCGGAGAAAGTTAGAATTTTTGGAATCAGAGTCCACGGCTGAATGCTACTCAGGAAAATCGAAATTTAGAGACCAAGATCGAATTTTTTTGGTTGGGTGGAAGACTGGGCTTGATCAAACCCCAGTTCGGGATTTTGATCGAAAAGATGGAAAATTAGGGCTTCAGCAAAAGTTGGAATTTTTGAAGTCTGTAACCACGGCTGGAAACTCCTAAGAAAAATAAGAGTTTAGAGCCTTGGATCGAACCTTCTGTTTGGGCAGAAGGGTGGGCTTCATCAAACCCTAGTTCGGGATCCTGTCCAGAAGATCCAGAAGTTTCAAAGGCAATTTTGAGGGGTCAAATTTTGGAAATTCCAAAATTGAAGTATGCTAGTTTGATCAACTCAGCAAGACATATTCTTTCATCCATTCAGAAGTGTGAAAGTCAAAGATTGAATTTTTAGGGTTTCTCTAGAAAACCCTAATCAAGATCCAGATCAAGTTTCAGGGGGAGTTGAGGCTAAGGCCTTACATAAGAAGACTACAAGAAGTCTCGACAGGTATGACTTAAGGAGGTTCAGGTATGTCTTGAAATGTGATTCTTGATTAAGTTCATAATGTGTTTTGTCTTCATGTTATTTATTAGTACAATCTTGATTAATGTTAGAATTGTCTTATCACCCTAGTAACAGTATGAATGCATGTGAATGATCGAAGACATTCATTGATTAGGGCTATATGATTGTACTAATGCATTATGGTGTTGTGTGAGGTTGATGTTGTCTGCTAACAAGATACAGGTACATCACAAAAGACAAATCAAGTTCCATGACCATGACCACATGAATACAAAGACTCATCCATAATCTTTGTTCTACTTACGAGGTATGTATGAACATGTTATATTATGCTTAACCTATGAGACATGCAGGTTCTAGCTTAGGATCTCTAAATCAATGAAGAGATTGTTTAGGTATGTTGCACATAACTAAGCATGTATACTAATCCAGGTATGTTTTCCTATGTCATGTTAGAATCTTACCTTGTGATTAGGATCCCTTATATAAGTATACTTGGTATGATTGGTTATGCTTATTCATAAAGTTAGTAATCAAGGGTTTATGCATATCATGTCTCTTATCTTGGTTGATTATTTAACTAACTAGATCAAACAAGAATATGCATAAGTAAAGGAAGACTTCCCTGAAACCTTGAATATTATCTATAATCATGATTATACATTTTCAAGATTATTTAGAACTATAATGTTTTGATAACATTGAGATTATACTAATGAATGTATGTTTGTGTATGAGATCATGATGATGACACTAGTGCACATTTGAGCATGCACAGTGGTACAGAATGAATAGAAGTTCAAAAGACATACAGAAGATCAAGCGGGAGGCAACCACACAAACATAAAAGATAAGTATTTGAGTTGTTATTTGAAATAGTAAATGATATTGCCTGTAATAGATTGTATGCATATTTGTATTCCTATAATATATCATGCTAAGTGTAAATATTCATAGAACATTGAACAGTATACTACTAATATGCATATGATTGGTAAGTTGGACAAACATTCCATTGTTGCTTGTCTAGAATGAAACCTATTTGCTGACATGCTGAGAGTTGTGCACACTCTCGATAGTATGTTCTGGTAGAGATGGAAGGAATCTAGATAGCCACTGTATGCATACAGGATATGGGAAAGTGTTGTGCCAAAGTATTGGTCAAAATAGTTGCATCACTATGTAAATGATATCTGTATGCATAATAGGTTATCATGTCAATATGATTTGATGATTATGAAGTATTACTAATCATGTACTTAATTTTGATTTGTAGGAAAGGTCATGAAGAATGATGGACACCGTACAAGTGGTGGATGTTCAAACAAGAAGATTTACAAATCAAACAAAATATAGAAGGCTCATGGCTAGAAGATTCTCTTAGAAAGGGGAAGAGAATCATGACAAGATGTTTGCTCCAAGTATGGTGTAATTAAAGAAGAAGTGTGAATCAGGTTCTGTATAGGTACCTAGGATCGATAATAAATTGATAAGCTTAATGATCACCATGGGTGATGTGGATCTCAACCTTTGCTACAAGGTTGAATATGGTTTTTATAGATAGATGACATGGATGCAAGAAGGAACTCACCACAGAGTTCGAATAATATTGAGGCTCATATCAGTAGACCCATCTATCGAGAGATGGCACAGATAGATATGCAGAAAATCATTCAATGCAGAGTGTGAATGATGTTCAGTCACAAAGGGAGAATTGACAGTTTCTTAATAAGCTTGGGCTTTACCAAAAGTAAAGTTATTCCTAACCTTTACCTTAAGGATATGGATCATACTATTATTATGATATAGGGAATGAGAAACAGATCATGAAAAGAAAGAAGAAGATGGCTGCAGAAATGAAAAATGAAAGATCTCAGATTGATGCATTACTTCCTAAGTCTGGAAGTATGGCAAGGCTTAGAAGGAATCTTTCTCAACCAGGGAAAGTGTGCTGAGAAATATTAAAAGGAATTGATATGTTGGAATGGCCACTCTCATGAATTCCAACTTGAAGTTCTTAACAGATGACTCATTAGAGTTAGTGGATATAACTCTGAACAGACAAATTATCGGGTCTTTGATATATCTAACATATACTAGGTTAGATATATGCTTTGTTATGAACACCTTGAGTCAGTATCTAGTGGAAACTAGATGTGTTTACCTGATAGTTGCAAAGCATGTGATGAGGCACATAAAGGACACGATAGAATTTGATCTATGCTATCTTGAAGATCATGACTTCAGATGGCTATTCAGATTCTGATTGGGCAGGAAGTGTATCAGACAGGAAGAACACATCGAGAGGATGTTATTGTCTGGGATTAGCCATGATCTCGTGGTTTAGCTGGAAGCAGTCTAGTGTGGCTCTCAGCACAAGCGGAATATATGGCTGTTTGCTCTGATAGTTGTGAAGAAGTTTGGCTTCAGGATTGTTTGACTTAGAGATAGAACCAACTGAGATCCTATGTGATAATTAGAGTTGTATCAAGATGACATAGAATCTAGTGTTCCATGATAGGTCAAAGAACATAGGGAACAAACAAGATATGATGCGGAAAGGAACTATAAAGTTTGAATTTGTAACAGGTTACCATTGTACTAACCAAACCTTTACCTCAAGTAAAGAAGTTACCAACATACTAACCAAACCTCTGTCTCGAGTGAAATTTGAATACTTCCAAGACAAGCTTGGTGTAGTTCAAAAGGACCCTCCTCGAAAGGGGGAGTAGTATAGTCACTGATGATAAGTTGGTCTCATCGAACAACAAGGTCGATGATGAGGTAACCTGTTCTCTACACCTAGATACTTAGAAATATTTAGATTTAGGACTCTTATACTTAGAATACTTAGTTTTACTTATACATGCTTTTGATGCTAGATGTATTAGTAAGAATACATGCTAGATGTATACATGTTTTGGTGTGATGTATACATGTTTTGATATTATATGTATCAGTGACAATACATGCTAGATGTATACATGTTTTGGTGTGATGTATACATGTTTTGATGTTAGATGTATTAGTAAGAATACATGCTAGTTGTGATGTATACATGTTTTGATATTATATGTATCAGTGACAATACATGCTAGATGTATACATGTTTTGGTGTGGTGTATACACGTTCTGATGTTAGATGTATTAGTAAGAATACATGCTAGTTGTGATGTATACATGTTTTGATGATTAGATGTATTAGTGAGAATACATGGTAAATGTGATACATGCTCTTGGATATTTGTACCTGTATAGATGAGAATACAGAAGGGGATTGGATCATCCCTGGACTTTCAGTCCTAAAGAGAGCCGTAGACGTGAGGTCTCCGAGAATGAAGTCCTTAGTGGACAGTTGAGGGGATTGGATCATCCCTGGACTTTCAGTCCTAAAGAGAGCCGTAGACGTGAGGTCTCCGAGAATGAAGTCCTTAGTGGACAGTTGAGGGGATTGGATCATCCCTAGACTTTCAGTCCTAAAGAGAGATGTAGACGTGAGGTCTCCGAGAATGAAGTCCTTAGTGGACAGTTGAGGGGATTGGATCATCCCTGGACTTTTAGTCCTAAAGAGAGCCGTAGACGTGAGGTCTCCGAGAATGAAGTCCTTAGTGGACAGTTGAGGGGATTGGATCATCCCTGGACTTTCAGTCCTAAAGAGAGCCGTAGACGTGAGGTCTCCGAGAATGAAGTCCTTAGTGGACAGTTGAGGGGATTGGATCATCCCTGGACTTTCAGTCCTAAAGAGAGCCGTAGACGTGAGGTCTCCGAGAATGAAGTCCTTAGTGGACAGTTGAGGGGATTGGATCATCCCTGGACTTTCAGTCCTAAAGAGAGTCGTAGACGTGAGGTCTCCGAGAATGAAGTCCTTAGAGGACAGTTGTGGGGATTGCATCATCCCGGAACTGCTAGTTCAAAATGTACGTGATGGGGATTGCATCATCCCGGAACTGCTAGTTCAAAATGTACGTGATGGGGATTGCATCATCCCGGAACTGCTAGTTCAAAATGTACGTGATGGGGATTGCATCATCCCAGAACTACTAAGTTCAAAATGTACGTGATGGGGATTGCATCATCCCGGAACTGCTAGTTCAAAATGTACGTGATGGGGATTGCATCATCCCGGAACTGCTAGTTCAAAATGTACGTGATGGGGATTGCATCATCCCGGAACTGCTAGTTCAAAATGTACGTGATGGGGATTGCATCATCCCGGAACTGCTAGTTCAAAATGTACGTGATGGGGATTGTATCATCCCCGGACTTCGGTCCCTGAATTGATCCGTAGACGAATGGTCTCCAAGAAAGTGATTTTATTGATGATGTGGTTACTTGTATCGGTAGGATACTTGTATTGATGATGTGGTTACTTGTATCGGTAGGATACTTGTATTGATGATGTGGTTACTTGTATCGGTAGGATACTTGTATTGATGATGTGGTTACTTGTATCGGTAGGATACTTGTATTGATGATGTGGTTACTTGTATCGATAGGATACTTGTATTGATGATGTGGTTACTTGTATTGGTAGGATACTTGTATTGATGATGTGGTTACTCGTATCGGTAGGATACTTGTATTGATGATGTGGTCACTTGTATCGGTAGGATACTTGTATTGCTAATCATGTGATGACGATGCTGCTGATCGTGAGATGACGATGCTGCTGATCGTGTGATGACGATGCTGCTGATCGTGTGATGACGATGTTGCTGATCGTGCGATGACGATACTGCTGATCGTGTGATGACGATGTTTCTGATCATGTGATGACGATGCTGCTGATCGTGAGATGACGATGCTGCTGATCGTGTGATGACGATGCTGATGATCGTGTGATGACGATGCTGATGATCGTGTGATGACGATGCTGATGATCGTGTGATGACGATGCTAATGATCGTGAGATGACGATACTGATGATCGTGAGGATCCAGATGTTGATGTTGTTGTAGCTATTCGAGTGCTGCAGAAGATAAAAACTCAGTAATGAAGATGTTGATGTTCCAGTATTGAAGATGTTCCAGTAACTGCTTGAGTTACTGATGATGTTGAGAAAGCTTCCAATGATATATAGATGTATCATGTATGATGTTGATGACTCCTTGCTCGTGCAGATACTGTTATAATATCCTTCTCGTTAAGGGGGAGTGTTGAAATATTGTAACTTCAAAGAATATTATATTTGTATATTATTTATTTCGGAGATGTTCCATACCTCCGATGTGATTATACTATAAATCCGGAGATGTTTATTCCTCCAAGTTGGTTGTGGTAACTAGGGGTATTAGACCCACCATGTGGGGGTCGGCCCAGTCAGTTATAATGGGGTATTTAACCTAATGGTTAAATACGAGCCTACATGTACTTGTGTAAAATACATATCAAAGTAGTGTATAAATAGAGGAGGTGTGTTCCTCATTTGATATACACTCACTCACTTGAGGATAGCGCACTTGTGGAGGAGAGGTCTGCTATTGTGGAGGAGGAGATCATGTCTCAGGATTTCATCTTTGTATATTGCTGGTCATCTATATTGAGGAAGCTTTGCTGGGTTTTCTACCCCATGAGGGTTTCCCAGGATAAATCTCTGTCTCTTGTGTTTATGCTGTGCTTGTTGTTTCTTCAGTGATCCTATATATGCTATTATTGTGAAATGGAATGTAATGCTGCTATTTTCTGTCTTAGCATATTAAATCTTAACATGTCTAAGGGTTAGTGGTCAAGCTAGAAGTCATTCCAAGGTCTTTTTTTTCAATAGGTCCAGTCTAGTTTTATTGGTGTTTTTTTGTAATTTCATGTACGAACAATATACCTGTGAGCGACCAATCTATCATCCCATGTCTGGACAGGTCTCCCAAGGCCTTAGTTTGATTTTTTTGCTCTATGAGTAGCTTCAAAGGGCTCTCAAAATTTTTGATTATCTTGTGCATGTAATATTTTTTGTACTTTAATATCAATCCTCTCTGTGGCTTACAAAAACAAAAGCTTGTGATGAAGGTCTATTTCGAGATATTTGTATGAAGTCACTTCCTCCAAGTTGTTGTTTTCATACATGAAAAATATCATAACTGATCTTTTAGGATTTGATTATCATAATCTTTGTTTTGTAATGTTATTAGTCATACACATACCAAAGCAAAAATCCTTGAAAATTTTTACTTGCTTGTTGAGATCATAGAGACTCCTCATCATAAAAACAATATCATCAATGTAAAGAAGAAGAATGATAACTGCACCAACCAAAGTTGTGATGACACAACTTGTGTCTCCCAAACAACTACATAACTCTCAACTTAAAAAAGACTTTTAACTCTTCTAATCTATTCCAATCAATATATATATATATAGAATTATAATTTTACAAAATAAAAATTTAAAAACAAAACATTTTATTCAAAATTTTCAAATTTCTAAAAAATAATAACAATTATTCATCAATCAATTTTTGACATTCCAAGTACAATTAAATTAATTTTTTATTATGATAAAATATCACATTGAAACTATTATTTTTATTTTTATCCATTTTATAGAAAATAAATAATAAAAATTTAATTAATTTTTAGTTTGTTATTTTTTATTTTAATATAAGTTGTAAAAATAAAAATGAACTAACATATAAATACACCTACTAACACCTTAAAATAAAAAATGATATTTGATATATACCTCCTAACACCTTAAAATAAAAAGTGATATTTGATATATGCGACGTGGTGAAGGTTTGAACGCCTCATTTAAAATTTAAATTGAAGTAAAATTCAAAGCATTTACAATTGAAGTAAATTCGACGAAGGAAAAGGAGTGTTTTATCATTATTAAAAATTTAAATGGGATTTTTTTTTTTTTTTTTTTTGGAGAAGGTGCATTTCTATAGTTTAGGTGGAGGTGAAGTGTCAGTGTGTCCCATAAATAAATAAATAAATAATAAAAATAAAGAGGGATGTGTGTTGTAATTTAGTAGTGAAAGGTTTGGAGATTTGATCCATCTCGGCGCTTTGTAGAACCGAAGTTAAGTTAGATGAGTTTATACTATTTATAAAGTTGTGAGACTGTACAATTAAAGTGGAACTTAGATTTTTAAAGGTCCTAAATTTATTTTTGTAATTAATTTTGAATGATAAAAAGTTATGTAGTCAAAATTAGATCATTTAATTAATAATAATTAAAAAAATAAAATCATTTTTAAACAATGCTATAACTTAATTTTAAAAACATCTTAATTTTGGTGGAAACTTTGAGGGGTCTAATATAGCCATGGACTAATTTTTTATTTTTTTTCCAAAAAATATTCTATTTTCATTTTTTTTCTAAATTGATTAGTTTAAATTATGAAAATTTTATTAATTTTTCAAAGTTTTTTTTTTCTAAATTGATTAGCCCAAATTATGGAAATTTTATGATTGAAAATTTTATTGATTCGATTACACTTTTAAAAAATTATAAATCCTTAAAATTTTCTCTTATGGTAAAAAATAAAATTCATTTTATAAATTAATTCATAAATACAAAGTCCAAATTAAGTAAGCAAGAATCTCATGTGTAATGGATCAAGGAAAGGGATGGGATTGTGTGCATGGACCCACTAGCAATGTGCTCTCAACCGTGCTCTTACACCACTTAGAGTGGTTTCCATGCTTTAAGGCGTAGGTCATATGTCCATTATAATAATAGAGCAGATTCCCTATATCTCTTCCCAATCTCATTGGAAAATAAATGGAGGTCAATGCTTAAAATAAAGGTATTTTATATCTCCCTTTTAAAATTGGGTTGTGTTCCATGTTTCCCAACATGTATGCTTGTTCATTGTCAGCTAGAATCTCTCCCCGAATTATATTTCAAACATTTATTTTTTTAAATTAAATATGGTGCAAATTTCTTTTGTAGACGAGAAGATTTAGGTCCGCACGGAGAGTGCATAAGATTATAGAACTAGAGGATTTCTCTCTTCTATACTACTATACATAATAGTCAACCCATACATTTAAAATTCTATATTTCCTTTATTATATTCTAATCATAATTTTGTTTTTAAATAAAGATAAAAGCAATTTTTTTAATTATAAGGTAATCTACTTAATTACAATATTATTATGGGCTAATTTAGGAGCTATCATTCCATTGTGTATTTTCTTCTTACACTTAAACCATTGCAAAGGAGTGTCACAATAATAAAACCAATATTTTGTATTGCTTTGTTGATTTTAGAAAAGCATTTGACACAATGCTCAAAACTAATCTTTGGAATATATTAGAAGAGCTAAAAGTTTCTTTCAAGATGAGAGCTATTACGATAAGGTTGTATGAGAATGATATTTCCAAGTTTAGGAACACTAAGGGTTGGTCACAAGAAATTAATTGTAATATAGGAATCAAGTAAAATTGTCCTCTGTATGTTACACTTTTTGGTATGTATGTTGACAAGTTAAAGGGTCGTTGGGAAGAAGTATGTTTTGTCAACACAACTCTAGCTAGTATACTCATCATCCTTCTTCCTTATGTTGATGATATTGTTCTTATGGAGAGGAGTCTCTATGATCTTGACAAGTAACTAAAAAATATCAAGTAATTTTTCTCTACTACGGTTATGATTGTTAACACTGACATAACAAAGGTTATGAATCAAATCCAAAAATATCGCTTATGCTAATTTCATGCATCAAAACAATACTTGGAGCAAGCACGAGGGTGCACTAGGTAGGTAATATTATAGCACATGAGTTCATATTGGGGGATTCAATACTCTAAAAAATTGAAACAATATATTGTCTAGTATATAAGGGTCAAAGGGCATTTTTAATATATTAGAAACATATAGATATTAGGGGGAGTTTATAATTACATATCAAGGGGCTTGAATAGGGTATGGGGGGGTTTGAATTGGCACTCTATGTCTAAAGTTGGTGTAAATATGATTGTGTGAGAAGTCATATTAGTGTTTGAATAAATATGTTCTATGTGCGAAGGTAGTGTAAATCTAATTGTGTTTGGATTCAGAGTGGTGTTTGAATATGTATGATTTGTGAGTGAATTTTGTGTGAATTTGATTGGAATTACTATATATGAAGTCAACATTTGTTTAGAGGGTTATTCCCCATCTTGGAATATTTTCTCTCACTAAGATGTCATATTTCATATTCCAAGGTTTCTAGAGGTTATAAGATTTTTTCCATGTCACCATACTAAGGGTAAATATAAAAAGGGGTATGCTCACAATTGGCAGGACTAGATTTAGTAAAAATATCCCATCTAGGAAAACGCAGTCTCTAAATCAAGGAAAGAGGTCACGAATTGGATAATTAAGCTTAGGTCGGCCATAAGTGACCAAAAGGAAACAAGCTGGAGACTTTTTCAGGAGAAAAACATGGAAGAGGTGGTGGCCAAAAGCATGCAGACTTGCCAAATCTATCCAAGCGCCCCTACCTTATCCTTATCCAAGTGAAAAGCAGTAAAACTTAGCTTTAACTCGGTAAAGCAGGATAAAAGCAGGAATAAAGCAGAAGTAGCGCTCTAGTCCAAAAAAGTTGCTTTAAAAGCAGAAAGAGGGTACACTTGAGGATAAACATCACTTAGAAGTGGGCCAAGTATGCACTAGGGACCACATGACCTAGTCTAACACCTAGGAAACATAACTTAATGAATAAAAATAATATCCTAAGGACAAGATGGGGCCAATTTATTCTAACACAACGATATATTGACATCTCTATTTGGCATACTACATAATCGAGAATTCACGCCAGCTTTTTTTAATAAATGTTTGCTTAAAAAGTGTTTGTAGAAATGTCTACTCATGCATTTATTGAAATGCCTATGGAAACATTTCAAATATTGGTGGGATCATGTGAGGGTAATGGCCCGTTACAATTCTATCTACTAAAAAGTATGGCAGGTCAAGCAGATCGAACCTGCTACCTCCTCCACGATGTGCCAATGGCTCGCGACCTCCTCCATCGCATGCCTATGTCCCACGACCTCCTCCACTGTTTCGTCTTAACCACTATGGTCACAACTTCTATTTAAAGTTGTAATTATTATTAAATTTGTTTTAATAAATTATAAATGTAATCGAAAATGTTATAGGATTATTAATTAAACAAATATTTTGAATTTTTTTGTCATGGTTAACTTTTTCAAAGTGAGACTTGTTTGGAAAAAACCATCATTGTTGATTAAGTGAGTTAGATAATCACATAATATTAAGTGTGACACAATATTTCATGTTCTTATAAGTAATGGATGTTCTACACTCAAATTTTCGAAGAATTATTCCTTAATAATTTCTTTTTAAATATTAAAAGAGAACAAGTGTAAAGAACCATAAACAATATAATAATAAATAATAAAGTGTGATCTTATAACACACGTAACAAAGTTCATAGTAATGTAATAAGACTTGTATTAGGCAAGGAGTTTTCCTTATCCTCAGGGTTGGGTCTCAATATAGCATTAATTGCTTCAAACTTAGATAATGTAAGCCCTCAATCCTCATTATCTTACATAGGCTCATTGGTAGGCTTCTTACTCCACAAAATGTCTCGTTGGTAGGCTTCTTACTCCAAAAAAATGTCAAGTGTTAGTTGTATGAATGTATCATTTTGTACTATAATAGCAAGTGTTGGTTATGGAAACATTCTTCCCTCTCACAAACAATGTGCAAACAATCCATCTATGAGGAATAAGCTAAATGGGTAGTAGAATAGATATCCAAATCACTTATTACATTATAGGAAGCATTTCCTTATAAATACTTCAACATCATGCACAAGTGCACCATTATATTGTATTTAATATTTTCTACTTTTCATATATTAATGAATATAAATTAATAAATTAACAAATTTTTATACTTAGAAAAATATTAACTTGTGTTTAAATAAATAAAATAGAATTTTATTTTTTATTTAAAAAAAAATATTTTAATAAGTCAAAATTGAAATGAATGAGAAAAATAACAACTTCTCATTTTAATTACTTAAAAAACTAAAAATAAATTTAAATAATATATTATAAAACAACTCAATAAAATATGCCGAATACATTGATTATGGATCTTGTTCATCATATTTGAATATTTAAATACATCGAACCTCTTGAAAGTGTATCAATATTTCACATTGTTAATTATAAAAGTAAAGTAAACCATTTAAATACATTGACTCTCAAAGTAAGAAGTAGTGTGAAATGAAATGTCAAAAAAATGTCATTGTTGATTATAAATTAAGGTTAACCATTTAAATATAGTAAGAAATAATGTGAAATGATATGTCACAAAATATATACAATTGTAATAAGAGCATGTAGTTTTGATATAATATTTCACATTGTTGATTATAAAACTAATTGTTGATTATAAAAATAAGGTTGAACCTTTAAATGCATTGACTTACATAGTAAGGAGTAATGTAAAATGAAATGCCTCCAAAAGATATTTCAGTGTACTGCATTGACTTTCATAGTAGGGAGTTATGTGATCAAATTTGAACATTTAAATATATCGAACTCGAACTTTATGAAAACTTTATGAAAGTGTATCAATATTTCACAATTTTAATTATAAAAGTAAAGTAAATCATTGTAAACCATTTAAATACATTAACTCTCAAAGTAAGTAGTAATGTGAAATGAAATTAAAAAAAAGAAGTCAATATTGATTCTAAATTAAGGTTAGTCATTTAAAGACATTGACTTTCATAATAAGAAATAATGTTAAATGACATGTCACAAAATATATGCAAGTGTAATAAGAGCATGTAGTTTTGATATTTATATGTAATTGTAATAAGAGCATGTAGTTTTGATATTGTAATAAGAGCATGTAGTTTTGATATAATATTTCACATTGTTGATTATAAAACTAATTGTTGATTATAAAAATAAGCTTGAACATTTAAATGCATTGACTCTCATAGTAAGGAGTAATGTGAAATGAAATGCCTCCAAAATATATTCCATTGTAATGCATTGATTCTCATAGTAGAGAGTTATGTGAAATGAAATGTCACTAAAAGATTCTATTGTAGTAAGAGTGTGTAGTTTTTATATATTTCAAAATTATTATTTATTTAATAGTTAATTAGTAAATTAAATTTTATGTGAAAAAAGTATATTATAAAAAAATTATTATATCTTTATTATATTAATTAATTAGAGTTGGAATTTGATTATTAAAAAATATTTGAATTTGATAAAAAGACATAAATTGAATTAAGAATAAAATAAAACAAAGGATGATACTAAATATATCCCTTAATTAATCATTGTTCTTCTTTATTATTATCAAATGATTATCTATAGCATTTGGTTTGTGATATGTCTCTTTCAACTTCAAATGCATCCAAAACATTGTGCAGTCAATTTTTTAAGGTGCCATCTTACTTAACCCCTCACACATTATCACTGATTTCCACTTTTCATGCGTATGTTTGCTCGCACACACATGACTAATGCAAGATCTATAACATGAGATAGACATTGCATTAACATCCAATCCATATGGTGTCTATTCTACTAATGAATAAACACATCATCAAAACCTCATATCTTAGAATCAATATTGACTTTTTTTTTTTAATTTCATTTCACATTACTACTTACTTTAAGAGTTAATGTATTTAAATGGTTTACAATGATTTACTTTACTTTTATAATTAAAATTGTGAAATATTGATACACTTTCATAAAGTTTTCATAAAGTTCGAGTTCGATATATTTAAATGTTCAAATTTGATCACATAACTCCCTACTATGAAAGTCAATGCATTACACTGAAATATCTTTTAGAGGCATTTCATTTTACATTACTCCTTACTATGTAAGTCAATGCATTTAAAGGTTCAACCTTATTTTTATAATCAACAATATGAAATATTATATCAAAACTATATGCTCTTATTACAATTGTATATATTTTGTGACATGTCATTTCACATTATTTGTTACTATATTTAAATGGTTAACCTTAATTTATAATCAACAATGACATTTTTTTGACATTTCATTTCACACTACTCCTTACTTTGAGAGTCAATGTATTTAAATGGTTTACATTACTTTTATAATTAACAATGTGAAATATTGATACACTTTCAAGAGGTTCGATGTATTTAAATATTCAAATATGATGAACAAGGTCCATAATCAATGTATTCGGCATATTTTATTGAGTTGTTTTATAATATATTATTTAAATTTATTTTTAGTTTTTTAAGTAATTAAAATGAGAAGTTGTTATTTTTCTCATTCATTTCAATTTTGACTTATTAAAATATTTTTTTTAAAATAAAAAATAAAATTCTATTTTATTTATTTAAACACAAGTTAAATATTTTTCTAAGTATAAGAATTTGTTAATTTATTAATTTATATTCATTAATATATGAAAAGTAGAAAATATTAAATACAATATAATGGTGCACCTGTGCATGATGTTGAAGTATTTATAAGGAAATGCTTCCTATAATGTAATAAGTGATTTGGATATCTATTCTACTACCCATTTAGCTTATTCCTCATAGATGGATTGTTTGCACATTGTTTGTGAGAGGGAAGAATGTTTCCATAACCAACACTTGCTATTATAGTACAAAATGATACATTCATACAACTAACACTTGACATTTTTTGGAGTAAGAAGCCTACCAACGAGACATTTTGTGGAGTAAGAAGCCTACCAATGAGCCTATGTAAGATAATGAGGATTGAGGGCTTACATTATCTAAGTTTGAAGCAATTAATGCTATATTGAGACCCAACCCCGAGGATAAGGAAAACTCCTTGCATAATACAAGTCTTATTACATTACTATGAACTTTGTTACGTGTGTTATAAGATCACACTTTATTATTTATTATTATATTGTTTATGGTTCTTTACACTAGTTCTCTTTTAATATTTAAAAAGAAATTATTAAGGAATAATTCTTCGAAAATCTCCTCATCATGAGTTATGTGTCGTCTATATGCCCTGCTCCCTAAAGTAACTGGGTTAAAACATTAAAAGAAAATTTGTTGTTCATTCCTTTAACTTTGTGTTGTCACCCCGACGCACCCCGATCTTTGGCAAGGTACGTAAGATTTAAGGTGACGCGCTTTGCACCATAGCAGAGCGCGTCGGTGGTGCATGATGCTCTTGCACAGAATGCGTTGACCTCCCATTGGCATGAGTTTCTCTTGTGCAAGGTGAGACGTTGTTGTCTAAAGTGAATAAAGAGAAGCTTCAAGTGACTTCTCGAAGCTTGGTTGGCATGGAGACCTATCCCTACATATATGGAAAGGTGGCATTCGATCCCCTTGTCTAGTGGGATGATCCCTTAAGCCTCTCCCCTAAATCCTCAACCTCTCTTATCTCTTTAGTCCTATATATATGATTCCCCTCTCCATTGCTAAGGGAGGAAGGATAGAGTACCTATATGCTGGTGGAATTTTTCTAGGAGATCCTCTTCATCCATTAGAGGCTAAGCATTTGATCTTGGAGGATAGGACTATTGGAAGGAGGTTATGACGTCAAAGCATCGGTTGTAACACCTCTCTCTTTGTACTTCTTATTATTACATCTAATGAAAATTCTTTCCATAAACTTGTTGTGTTAATAATGTTTAGGATTAACCTCTTTGACTGTTGATCTAGATTGATTCATAGTCATGTGCTTTTATCACTTGTTTGTTTCCATGTGTTATTGACTGGTTTTGTAGCTAAATATCTAAAGATTGGCACTTGGATCAACAAGGAGAAAAGATCTGCACTTATAAGGTAATCCATCTCTTTCACTTATCTTGCATTTCAATCAATCTAGGAAAGTTGTTTTTGTGATGTACTTGTTTTGTTCTAGATTTGAACCATTCAAAATAGGGAGATCCATTTGACTCCGCCCTTACAAATTATCCGTAAATGACTCCAGGTTTTACCGATATGTCAATTGGAAAGGTAGGTGTGATGTTTTCCAGGTTACCCTCAATTACCGTATCATATGTAAGAATAGGAGATTGAGGGTAAGGAAAGACATCTGGTGAAACAGTTGTTTCAATGGTGTTCTCTACTTAATCTAACGGTGGGTTGAAGGACGATCGATGATGAAGGTCTTCCCATGGGGTTTCATCCACACTCATAATATCCATGATTGACTCATTAGCATGAAAAGTATGGATTAGAGGATTGGGTAGGGATGATTCTTGTTGTAATGGAAAAGAACCTGAGGTAGATGCCACTGAAAAGTGGATGTTGGGAAAACATTCACATAGGCCAAAATTGTTCTCCTAAAGAAGTCACCATTTTCTTGGCCTTGTTTAAATGATTTTGTGACTTCTTTGCATGGATCTACGACGAAATGCTCGGGATTGATCCTGCCATTGTCATGCATGAGATTCAAACATATCCTGACGTAAAACGTGTCTGACAAAAAATCCATCCTGTGCACCCTAGGAAATCTGCGGCTATTAAAGCAGAGATAGAAAATTGGTTGAAGGATGGGTTCATTTATCCTGTTCCCTTAATGGATTGGGTCTCTAGTGTTGTCTTGGTTACAAAACATGGGGAAATGTTAGAAAAAAAGGATCGCAGAGCAATAACAATAAACAGAAATGCAAATATAATCACACACACATTATAAGAGGGACACAGATATATCGTGGTTCACCCCAAGATGGGATACATCCACACTGAAGTTGCTAGTCCTTATTATTATTTCTTCCAGCAAAGTGAAGGGATACAACCTGCAGCACAACTGCTGCACTTCCTCTTCACTGTCTCACAGTCTCTCTTCCGATATCAGAGATCTTTACAATGCATAAAACCTAATACATCAACCCTAGCCGTATTACAATGTCTTTCTTTTATAAGGGAGATACAATGGGAAAATACCACAGGTTACCCAAAACCATGGGCCCGAAAACTGTTGGCAAAAACAGCCCCAAATTTTTTTCTCGGGGGCACTACCCCCAAACCCCAAGGTAGGGGCATGAGTGTACAGTCATCTGGGGTGTACGGCTAAGATAATATCATCTATGAGACTAGAAGATCTGGCTCCACAACCAACAATCTCCCACTTGGAGAATGATCACAACAACTCCACCGTTGCTGTACTTATTGGACCTTGGACTTGGCAACTTTCTCCTCTTCATCTTCATGCTAGAAGGCCAACTGAAACCGAGTAAGAACTCAATTTCTCTCTGGTCACTACCTTTGTGAACATGTCTGTAGGATTCTGGAGAGTATGTATCTTTTCCAACTTCAACAGCTCATCTTCTAGAACATAGCGTATGAAATGGTGCTTTGAGCTGTATATGTTTATTCTTGGAATGGAATGTTGAGTTCTTTGCAAGATTAATGGCACTCTGGTTATCACTATACAACCTGCTATCCTTATGCTTCTTACCCACTTCCTCCATAAGTTACAGAGTCTAGTAAAGAGATGATTTGGTTGTAGAGGAAGTGGGTAAGAAGCAACATACTCTGCTTCTGTTGTTGAAAGTGCAACAACCTTTTGCAATCTCAAAATCCAACTTACTGTTGTTCCACCTACAGTAAACACATACCTTGTGGTGCTCCTCCTACTATCCTTATCACCTGCCATATCTACATCAACATATCCTTGTAGAACAGTGTCTGAACCTCCAAAACATAATGCCTGAGTAGTGGTACCTCTCAAATCCCTGAGAATCCACTGTACTACCTTCCAATGTTCTTTACATGGATTGTTCATATATCTGCTCACAACTCCCAGTGCTTGTGCAATATTTGGTCTTGTGCACACCATGGCATACATCAAGCTGCCAATTGTTGATTGATAGGGAATCTTGGACATGTAATCTGTCTCTTCCTGTGTCTTGGGACACATTTCCTTACTTAGACTGAAATGGTTGGCCAAAGGTGTACTACTGGTTTTTCATTCTGCATTCTAAACCTCTCCAACACCTTTTGTATGTACTCACTCTAAGACAATTTCAATTAGTGATTTTTTCTGTCTCTCATTATTCTCATACCAAGGATTTGCTTTGCAGCACCCAAATCCTTCATCGCAAATGAATTAGCTAGCTTCCTTTTGAGTACATTTATATCCTGCATGTTAGACCCTGCAACAAGCATGTCATCCACATAAAATAACAAGCTAATATATCTTTTATTGTCTAGCTTTTTGAAATAAACACAGTGGTCAGAATGACATCTACTATAACCTTGTTCTATCATAAACCTGTCAAATTTTAAATACCACTACCTTGGAGCTTGCTTCAAGCTATACAAACTCTTTTTCAACCTGTATACCAAGTTCTCCTTACCTTTGACCTCATACCCTTGTGGTTGCTGCATATATATCTCTTCCTCCAAATCCCCATGGAGAAAGGCTTTTTTTACATCTAACTGTTCAAGATGCAAATCTTCTACCGCCACTAGACTTAAGATAGTCCTAATTGAAGTCATCTTAACAACAGGAGAAAATATTTCATCAAAATCTATACCTTTCTTCTGTGCAAACCCCTTTACAACAAGTCTCGCCTTGTACCGCTTTTTACCTCCTTCTTCTTCCTTCAACCTGTAAATCCATCTATTCTGCAATGCTCTTTTACCAGCAGAAAACTGAACCAGATCCCAAGTCTGGTTTCCTACCAATGAGTCCATCTCCTCATTCATGCCTTGCTCCCACTTCTTTCTAGTTTCCACCTGCATTGCTTCTTCATAACATTCTGGTTCACCAGCATCAGTCATCAACAAATAATACATTTAAGGGGAGTATCGTTCAGGGAGTCTACTTAACCTGGTAGATCTTCTTGCAGTTGCAGGATTTTCAGGTACTTGCTGTTGTTCTTGATTTTCTGGCACCTTTGGAACTTCATTTTCTTGAATTTCATCAACTATTGTGTACTCAGTGTTTTCCTTTTCCTGTTTCTTTCCCTGCAACTGATCTTTATACATGACCTTTTCATTGAATATGACATCTCTACTTCTAATGATTTTGTGATTTTCATAATCCCATAAACGATAACCAAAATCATCAACCCCATATCCAATAAAGGTACATTTCTTGGATTTAGCTTCAAGCTTTGTTCTATTATCTTTATCAATATGGACAAATGATTCACAACCAAACATTCTCATAAATGAGTAGTTTACCTTTTTATATGTCGATGCCTCCTCTGGAATACCACCATCCAAAGCACTTGAAGGTCCTCTGTTGATTAAATAAACAACAATATTTACAGCATCTGCCCAAAACTGTAAGCGAAACCCTGCATGCAATCTCATACACCTTGCACACTCCATGATTGTTCTTTTCATCCTTTCAGACTGTAATATCCCTTTTTCAAATTTTATTAAAATGCCAATTTTTCAACTTTTTCCCCAATTTCGACCTTTGACTAGTTTAACTGTTTTGACCTCCAAATCATCCCAAATGCTCCCAAATCTTCTGTATGAGTGTATTAATGGTATTTAGACTTGAATATCAGGTTCAGGGATGTTTTATGGACCTCCAAATACTGCTGCAAACTTGATTTGTATTCTGATCAATATAGGTAATTTTGACTAGTAATTTGTGCATCAAATCCCCCCCGGGTAACACTGAAAATGGCCTTCCAAATGCCTCCAAACTCCCACAAATTTATGAATAGAGGTATATAATGTGTTAAGTATGTTATTGAGGTCTCATATGCACCATTAATTGATTTTTACTACTGTTATAACTCTCTCACATTCAACAGCAAAAACCCCCAATTCGACCCTTGGGGAAATGGCACTATTTCATCTCCCAATACAACTAAACTAAGTAAAAATGCTTCAAGTGCTCAAGTACAGTACATGAAACTTGTATAAGACATCCATGGCATTATATTGATCACAAATATATCAGAGAATCATCCATCCATTCGAAATAATCAACATTATAGTGTCATACATCAATGCATTGGGGAAATGGACATTGTTTGCTCATTAATCAATAGTTTTGCATACAACCAGTGGGTATTTCGACCTGAGACTTTCTGAATATGAATAACAGAGGATATGAAGCTATTACAATCATAAATATATAATGAGAAGCTCTCTCAAGAAGCACAAGTGCTCACCAAAAACGCCCTCCCTCAAGGAGCATGAATATGCCTTCAAAACTGGAAACGGTGGAGAGAAAGTGCTGCACTAAACCAAACCATGAAACTTCCTGTAGCTGATACCTGCAAATACAAACTCCATTAAAGCACCATGAAAGGCCTGAGTGGCCTCTCCAAACACCAACTTGGATGGGAATCTTTCACCCTCGAAATTGGCTAAGGCAAGAAACTAGTCATCCACTAGCTCTCTCTTCACAAATGCAATTTTTCTCAAATCATCAAAAGCCATTCTCATACTTGATTTCTAAATTTTATAACCAACATTAGCCTTCAAGGGGTCGAAATCCTCTCAATAGATTCAATAATTTTCCATTTAGGAAATATTCCTCATTTGCCACTTGTCTCCTAGTTCCAACCTTCCATCTTCTCCCAAATTCGAATTTGAGTCTCTTTGGATTCCTCCAACTCCATGAGCGCCTTCCTTGAGCCTATTTTTGGGGCTGACATGTCATAATGGTCAGGTGTAAGAAGTCAGGTCTGAATTTTGTCATAAATGTCATAGATGCTTCATTATTGTTGTCATAAAACTAGGGAATCTAGCCCAAGTGTCCACTAGTCTCCAATTTGACTCTTCCTCTCCCATGGAGGTTACTATTCCATCCCATTTCGACCTAAGATGATCAATTCCATGTGTTATGACTTACCAACTCACCCAAGAGTGTTCACCTTCCCATGAATTCGAATTGGCAAGAGAGAGCTGCCATGTCTCATTGAAAAATCAAGCTAGTGTGGGTCCCACCACCTCCATATGTCTCCAAAACCACTTGCCACCTAGAATTTCTCTTGAATTTATATATTCATCATATTTATTAAATACTTGAACCCTTCTAATGTCTAAATATCATTTATTAGCTTCCTTATTACCATCCCACATGTTCCCATCCAACCTAGGAAACTAGTAGGATTGATGGGATTGTCTTACTATGCACTTATTTGAATGGGGACATTACAGTCCTCCCCACCCAAGATTGCTTGTCCTCAAGCAATTTCAAATTTGGATGCTGCAAAATCTTCTCCTCTTCCCATGTGGCATCTTCATTTGGTAAGTCCTTCCATTGCACTAAATATTCTTTGATGATTCTACTCCTCAACCTTCTTTCCCGTGTCTTCAAAATCTTTTCCGGAACAAGTGTGAGCTGACCTTCATCATCCAAAGGAGGAAGTATTTCTGAAGTGATGATTTGCTGACCAAGAGCTTTCTTAAGACAAGAAACATGAAATACATTGTGGATTTTACTCCCTTCCGGAAGTTCTAGTTCATATGCTAATTCTCCAACCTTCCGCACTACCTTGTATGGCCCATAGTACCTTCGTTTTAATTTTTCTGCTCCATTCTTTTTGAGAGATGTTTGTTTATAGGGCTGCAACCTTAAATATATTAAATCATTGACTTGAAAGGTTCTCTCTTCTCTATGTCTATCAGCATATTGTTTTTGCTGATTTTGAGCAACCTGCAAATTGTCTTTCAAGAGCTTTAAAATTTCTTGGCTCTCTTCCACCCAACCTTTAGCCTTTGGGGCTCTACTATCACCAAATATAATGTCAGCAAATGTAAGTGCATCATAACCATATAATGCTTTGAAAGGAGACATTCCTATTGACATATGATAAGTGGTGTTGTAGCAAAACTCACCCAAGTGTAGCCATTTTGCCCATGCTTTTTGCTGCCCTCCCACATAGTTTCTTAGGTATCCTTCTAACCATTGGTTTACCCTCTCTGTTTTTCCATCAGTTTGTGGATGATAGCTGGTACTTGGAGTCAATTGAGTGCCTACCAATCTAAAAATTTCTTTCCAAAAAGCACCCATGAATCTACTATCTCTATCACTGACAATGCTCTTGGGAAGCCCATGCAATCTGAAGATTTCTTTGAAAAAAATATCAGCCACTTGTGCAGCACTAAAAGATGATGTAACAGCAACAAAATGAGCAAATTTTGTCAACCTATCAACTACCACATAGATACAATCCTTACCCAAGGATTTAGGCAATCTGGTGATGAAATCCATGGAAATACTGTCCCATTTTTGCTCCAGAATGGGCAATGGTTGTAATAGGCCGGATGGACATGTAAGTTCTGATTTGTTTTGTTGACATGCTTTACATTCATTCACATACTTCTGAACATCTTCCTTCAGCCCCTTCCAAAAAAATCTTTGCCTCAACTGTCTATAAGTTTTGAAGATCCCCGGATGGCCCGCTAGTGGGGAATCATGTGCTTCTTGCAAAATTCAGTACTTGAGCTTGGAGTTATGAACTAAATAAATTCTTCCCTTATAATATATCAGCCCATTCAAAATCCTATAATTATCATCCCCTTTGATTCCATCCAACACATCACAAGCAAATTTGTCTTTGGCATATTCAACTAGTAGCATGTTTTTCCAATCCTTGGCAATATCCATGAGAGAAAAAGAAGGCCTTCTTGACAAAGCATCTGCTACTATATTATTCTTTCCTTTGACATATTCAATATCAAAATCATAAGCTTGAATCTTGCTTACCCACTTTTGTTGCCTTTCATTTAGATCTTTTTGGGTGAGAAAGTGTCTTAGACTATTGTGGTCAGTTTTCACCACAAACTTGCTGCCCACCAAGTATTGTCTGAATTTGGCCAATGCATGCATAATGGCCAGCATTTCTTTATCATAAATGGAGTAAAGTTTTTCATGAGGCTGCAACTTTCTGCTCTCAAAGGCTATGGGGTGTTGGCCTTGCTTTAGGACAGCCCCTATTCCTCCACCTGAACCATCACATTCCACAACAAAAGGTTTAGTAAAATCAGGAAGGGCAAGTATGGGACAACTACTCATTACCTCTTTCATTTTTTGGAATGCCTTTTCAGCCTCTTCATCCCACTTGAAAGCATCCTTCTTAGTCAAATCAGTGAGTGGAGAAGTCAACTTGGAGAATCCTTTCACAAATTTTCTGTAGTAGGTGCATATGCCAATAAAGCCTCTCAATTCGGTAATATTTTTTGGTGATGGCCATTCCAAGATAGCCCTGATTTTTTCCATGTGTACCTTCACTCCTTCTTGCCCAATAATGTGCCCAAGATACAGTAGTTCTTTCATTCCAAATTCACATTTTGATAATTTAGCAAATAAGGACTCTTCTTGCAAGATTTTCAACACAATCTCTAACTGCTGCAAATGCTCTTCCCATGTTTTACTGTAAATGAGAATATCATCAAAGAAAACCAAAACAAACCTTCTTAGTTGCTTGCAAAATATCCTATTCATACATGCTTGAAAGGTGGCTGGAGCATTTGTTAACCCAAAAGGCATGACAAGAAATTCAAAGTGGCCAAAATGACATCGAAAAGCGGTCTTTTGCACATCTTCATCTTTCATTCGAATTTGGTGATACCCTGATCTAAGGTCAATTTTTGAGAAGTATTTGGCCCCATGCAGCTCATCCATGAGCTCATCAATCCTAGGAATAGGATACCTATTCTTTATAGTCTTTTTGTTCAAGGCTCTAAAATCTATGCACATTCTCAATGTTCCATCTTTTTTCTTCACTAGCACAACTGAAGAAGCATAAGGGCTAGAGCTTGGTCTAATGAGTCCCAACTCTAGGAGTTCTTGGATAGCTTTTTCAATCTCATCTCTAAACCTTTTAGGATGTCTATAAGGTGGTATCTGAATGGGTGAAGTACCCTCCTCCAAAACAATACTGTGCTCAACCCCCCTATCCGGTGGCCTACCATGTGGAAGGTCTCTAAAAACCTTTTCATATTTTTGCAAGAGTCTCTCTATCTCCTTTGGGTGTTTGACAATATTTATAGTTGGCTTGGGAGATGTAATATGACATTCAGCAGCCCATTCTATATCCCCATGCCTCAATATAGATCTCATGCTATTGCAAGTCACTACTTGATTTGGATAAGTGTGTTGCCCTCTCACAACTCTTTGTACTCCTTTTGAATCTTGGAATTTCATTTCGGGAATTTGATAATTTACTGTATGCTCTCCTATTGAATACAACCATTGCACTCCCAAAACCACATTAGTATCAGCAACATCAACCACATAAAAACTATCAACAAAAGTATAGTTACCTACGGTGACTTGCATCTTTGGAACCCATGTTTTGCATTGTATTGTGTTGTGACCGGGAATGACAACTGTGAAGCCATCAAATGGTTCAATAGGTATCTTTCTTTTCTCTACCATCTCTGCATCAATGAAGTTATGAGTGGCTCCTCCATCTACCAAAACTGAATTTCTTTGTCCTTGTACCACACCTTTGCAGCGGATAGTATGATAGCGAGGTACTGCTGAAAGCACTGCCATTCTTGCTTTGTCCGGTGAAGGCTGATTTTCTTCTTGTCTTTCCTCTTCTACTGCTGTCTCATATGCCTCTTCTTGATCTGAAATATGTCCATCTTCATCCATGCCCCCATCATACCCCTCATTATCAGAAAATACTTCTATGTATTGAGCCTTTCCTTTGGTACATTTGTGCCCCGGTGTCCATGGTTGGAAGCATGTGAAGCATAGTTTTTTTTTTCTAAGTTCATCCATGTTTAGTCCCTCTTTTTTATTCCTCTCAAATGACTCTCTTTGCCAAGGTTTCTTATCATATCCATCCCTTTTCCAAGGTTTCTTTTCAAATTTATAGCTAGGCTTAGGAGGAAATCTCGTTCTAGGAAGCACATTCTGGAGATCCCTAGTCAAGCTCATTGCATCTTTTAATGTAGTTGGCTTGTGGGCTTTGACCAAACCTCTTAAGGGTTCAGCCAAACCTTCAGTGAACAGCAATACTAATCTTCCCATAGATACATCAGCCACCTTGACTGATAATTTTTGAAAGTCCAACATATATTCAGTAGGGGACCCAGTTTGCTTCAATTGAGCTAGTTCTTTGAAAGGCAATTCTGGATCTTTTTGTTCAAATCTTTCTAGTACCCTGTCAACAAATTCTCCATATGTTTTAACCTGATTATGACCCAAGGTTTTCAGCCCATGAAACCACCATTCATTGGCATCTCCTTCCAAATGCAAAATGGCCATTTTTAATGCATCCTCTTCCAACATAGGATTCAGCTGAAAATATACATCCAATTTTTGCACCCAAGTGTTAGCAGAATTTTGAGAAGAACCATCAAAAGTAGGAAGTGACATTTTTCCAATAGCACTATTTAATTCTTTGTTTTGGAATGGACTCCTATTGTCTCCCTTCCTATTAATCTTTTGCATAGCATCAATGTAGTCACTGAGTGGTACACCTCTTTTACACTCTTCATTCAAATCATTCCAATCATTTACTAGTTTCTTGTAATCCAATGCAAGATTGGGCTCTTCTTTGGGTGTGAGAAATTTAGGTGCAGTATGCCTTTGTGTGCTTTGAAGCTGGCTAGTCAACAATTCAAATCCTTGCAACAATTTATCACCTATCCTATCCATGTTTGCTGAAAGTTTAGAGAAACATGGATCTAAGGTTGCAATAAGTTCCTCCTTATGTTTTAATTTGTCATCCTCCTCTCTACCCATGGTTTCAGCAAAAGACTCCTCTTCTTCTACTACCTCTTCTTCAACAAAAACCTCTTCAACTACTGGTTCAAAGGGTGGTGGATTATTCTTTTGACTTCTTGTTAGGACCATTAGGTGCCAAGAACATGCTCTGATACCACTTGTAATATCCCTTTTTCAAATTTTATTAAAATGCCAATTTTTCAACTTTTTCCCCAATTTCGACCTTTGACTAGTTTAACTGTTTTGACCTCCAAATCATCCCAAATGCTCCCAAATCTTCTGTATGAGTGTATTAATGGTATTTAGACTTGAATATCAGGTTCAGGGATGTTTTATGGACCTCCAAATACTGCTGCAAACTTGATTTGTATTCTGATCAATATAGGTAATTTTGACTAGTAATTTGTGCATCAAATCCCCCCCGGGTAACACTGAAAATGGCCTTCCAAATGCCTCCAAACTCCCACAAATTTATGAACAGAGGTATATAATGTGTTAATTATGTTATTTAGGTCTCATATGCACCATTAATTGATTTTTACTACTGTTATAACTCTCTCACATTCAACAGCAAAAAACCCCAATTCGACCCTTGGGGAAATGGCACTATTTCATCTCCCAATACAACTAAACTGAGTAAAAATGCTTCAAGTGCTCAAGTACAGTACATGAAACTTGTATAAGACATCCATGGCATTATATTGATCACAAATATATCAGAGAATCATCCATCCATTCGAAATAATCAACATTATAGTGTCATACATCAATGCATTGGGGAAATGGACATTGTTTGCTCATTAATCAATAGTTTTGCATACAACCAGTGGGTATTTCGACCTGAGACTTTCTGAATATGAATAAAAGAGGATATGAAGCTATTACAATCATAAATATATAATGAGAAGCTCTCTCAAGAAGCACAAGTGCTCACCAAAAACGCCCTCCCTCAAGGAGCATGAATATGCCTTCAAAACTGGAAACGGTGGAGAGAAAGTGCTGCACTAAACCAAACCATGAAACTTCCTGTAGCTGATACCTGCAAATACAAACTCCATTAAAGCACCATGAAAGGCCTGAGTGGCCTCTCCAAACACCAACTTGGATGGGAATCTTTCACCCTCGAAATTGGCTAAGGCAAGAAACTAGTCATCCACTAGCTCTCTCTTCACAAATGCAATTTTTCTCAAATCATCAAAAGCCATTCTCATACTTGATTTCTACATTTTATAACCAACATTAGCCTTCAAGGGGTCGAAATCCTCTCAATAGATTCAATAATTTTCCATTTAGGAAATATTCCTCATTTGCCACTTGTCTCCTAGTTCCAACCTTCCATCTTCTCCCAAATTCGAATTTGAGTCTCTTTGGATTCCTCCAACTCCATGAGCGCCTTCCTTGAGCCTATTTTTGGGGCTGACATGTCATAATGGTCAGGTGTAAGAATTCAGGTCTGAATTTTGTCATAAATGTCATAGATGCTTCATTATTGTTGTCATAAAACTAGGGAATCTAGCCCAAGTGTCCACTAGTCTCCAATTTGACTCTTCCTCTCCCATGGAGGTTACTATTCCATCCCATTTCGACCTAAGATGCTCAATTCCATGTGTTATGACTTACCAACTCACCCAAGAGTGTTCACCTTCCCATGAATTCGAATTGGCAAGAGAGAGCTGCCATGTGTCATTGAAAAATCAAGCTAGTGTGGGTCCCACCACCTCCATATGTCTCCAAAACCACTTGCCACCTAGAATTTCTCTTGAATTTATTTATTCATCATATTTATTAAATACTTGAACCCTTCTAATGTCTAAATATCATTTATTAGCTTCCTTATTACCATCCCACATGTTCCCATCCAACCTAGGAAACTAGTAGGATTGATGGGATTGTCTTACTATGCACTTATTTGAATGGGGACATTACACAGACACACCATTTTCTTGTGGTGTTCTTGGGACTATCTTCTCTCTATGAATCCCATGGTATGAACAGTAACTATCAAAATCCTTGTCACAGCACTCAGCTCCATTATCAGATCTCAGACACTTCAACCTTTTTCTTGTCTCATTCTCAACCAAATCTTTCCACTTCTTAAAAGTAGCAAACACATCAGATTTCTGTCTAATGCAATAAACCCAAGTTTTCCTAGTTGCATCATCAATAAATGTAACATAATAATGAGAGCCACCAAGAGATTGTACCTGAGCCGATCCCCATACATCTATATGCACAAGCTCTAACTTTTCATTCTTCTTCTATTTCCCAACCTTAAGAAATCTGACTCTCTTTTGTTTTCCATAAACACAGTTTTCACATAATTCCAAACTTACCTACTTCAAATCTGGCAGCAAATTCCTTGAGTGGAGAATCTGCATCCCCTTCTCACTCATGTGGCCAAGCCTATGATGCCACAATGTTGTATCTGTTCCTGTGGAAGCTAAAGAGATAGAATGGTTAGTATTATGAGGACATAAATACAACGTACCTACTCTATCTCCTTTTGCTATCACCATTGATCCTTTAGTGATCTTCCACCACTTTTCTCCAAATGTAGATAGACAGCCACCATCTCCCAACTTCCCTGTTGAGATCAGATTTCTTTTCATAGCAGGAATATGCCTAACATCTTTCAACAACCAATCAGTTCCATTCTTAACTTTTATCCATACCTTACCCATTCCAACAATTTTACATGGCTCATCATCACCCAATAAAACATGTCCAAAATCACCTGGAACATAATCATTAAAATATTTCCTATGGGGTGTAGCATGACATGAAGCTCCTGAATCTACTACCCAATAATCACTTGTATTATCTAATGCAAGAATCAAAGCATCTTGTAACACATCACCTGGTACATTTTCTTCCTGGGTAGTTTTCTTCTGTGCATCTCCTTTCTTCTTTAGAGATCTGCAGTGTTTCTTCAGATGTGCTTTCTTTCCATAGTTCCAGCACTCTATCTTTCCTAGTCTGGACTTAGATCTGCCCTTTTTAGAGTTGTTGCGATTAACTTGGCTCTTTCTTCTCTCCTTTGGTCTTCCCCTGGTCTCCATGATCAACGCATTACCTGATGTCTCACCTGTGCTTTTTCTTCGCATTTCCTCGCTAAGAATAACACCAATAACCTCATCAAATTTCAAGGTGTTTGAACTAGAGACAAAGTTACTTACAGCCATGACCAAGCTATTCCAGCTTTCTGGCAATGAACACAAGATTAGAAGAGCCCTAACCTCATCATAAAAGTTCACACTTACAGAACTTAGCTGATTTTCAATTATATTAAACTCATTTAAATGATCAGTAATAGATCCACCTTCAAACATATTCATATTAAATAAACGCTTCATTAGAAATACCTTGTTGGAGGCCGAGGGTTATTCATACAACTTACCCAGTGCACTCATCAAACCCTCTGTTGTCGTTTCTTTTGAGATATTGAAAGCCACCGACGAAGCCAGGCTCAGCCGTATTGTTCCTAGAGCCTTTCTGTCAAGAACCTCCCATTCTTCGTCCTTCATGGCCGCCAGCTGCTTTGCTCTCCCTCCCAATGGCAGGAATAGATCCTTCTGGTACAGATAGTCCTCCATTTGCATCTTCCATAACTGGAAGTTCTGGCCGTTAAAATTCTCGACCTTAAACTTTCCTTCTTCTACCATTGCTCCCACTTTAAACCAGAAACCCTAGCTTTCTGCGGGTTTATCTGCCAAATAGATCTTTGGCTCTAATACCAATTGTTAGAAAAACAGGATCGTAGAGCAATAACAATAAACATGAATGCAAATATAATCACACACACATTACAAGAGAGACACAGATATATTGTGCTTCACCCCAAGATGGGCTACGTCCACACTGAAGTTGCCAGTCCTTATTATTATTTCATCCAGCAAAGTGAAGGGATACAACGTGCATCACAAGTGCATTTTCTGTGTTGAATCTGGACGCCTCTTAGGCTTCATCATTTCAAAAGATGGGATCTACATCAATCCCCTCAAGGTGGAAGCCATTGTTTCTCTACCACCACCCATGGATATTATGGAACTTTAAAGTTTGCAGGGGAAGAAAAACTACCTACGGCATTTTGTGTGTAATTTTGTAGAGAAAACACAGGGATACATGCAGTTGTTAAATAAGGACGTCCCATTCATCTGGGATGATTATGCTAAAAAACCTTTTGAGAACCTCAAACATGCAATCACTCATGCACTCTTGCTACAACTGCCTAATTATACCAAGGATTGTATCCTTTATCTTGTTGCTTCTACTTCCACTATTGGCATGGTTCTAGTATAGGAAGATAGTCATTCCAAGGAACACGCGATATACTACCTTAGTAAGGGTCTCATTGAATTTGAAACTCGGTATTCGCATGTAGAGAAGATAGCTCTTGCAGTAGTCACTTTTGTTCAGATGTTCTGTCACTACATCCTCCTCTGTACTACCACTATTATCGTTGACTCTAACCCTGTGCACCACGTTCTCACGTGCCAGGTACTAGGGGGCAGATATTCACACTGGATTGTGATCCTCTAGGAATTCGATCTCCAGTTTGAGAAGGCCAAATCAAAGAAATATTTGGTTTTTGTGGAACTTATTTGTGATATTCCCCGTACTGATTAGGAAACTAATCCCATGGTCTCTCTCCCACATGATTCTTTGTTTCTTATCAGTACTTATGACCCGTGGTATGGATACATCACATTGTATCTCCAAACCTAGTGATTTGGTCCTCAATTATCTCGCGATGAACATCGTCGTGTCTGTCACCACGCAAAATATTACCTCATCATAGGCAATACGGTATATCGTCATGGTATCGATTCCATTCTACAATGATGTTTAACTCATGAGGAGGTCGAGCATGTTCTGAATGCTTGTCACTCGAGGGCATGTGGTGATCATATTTCTGGGATGGCTACGGCCCAGAAAATTTTACGCGCTAGATACTATTTGACTTCCATCTTCAAAGATTGTATCGAAGCAGTCAAGAAGTATCATCCATGCCATCCTTTTCATTATAAAAAGCGCTCACATCCATCCCCATTACACCCAATTATTGTTGTCAGTCCCTTTTCCAAATGGGGCATCGACTTCATGCATTGTAATCCTACCTCGTCCGGGGGCATGGTTATGTTATTGTCATAGTTTACTACTTTACCAAGTGGATTGAGGCTATGAATACATACAAGGAAGACAACGAAACTTCCGCACTCTTTATGTTTAACCACATCATTTCAAGATTCGGAGTCCCTCAAGCCATCGTCACTGATCACTGATCATATTTCCAAAACAAGATGGTGGATGAACTAAGCACCAGATTGGGTTTTCGGCATGAAAACTCAACTCCCTACTAACCTCAATCAAATGGACAAGTAGAGGACATTAACAAGGTCTTGAAAACCATGATCAATGTATTGTGGGAACACACAAGTCGAACTGGCATGTCATGCTTTCTTCAAACCTATGAGCATATAGGAATTCCATTAAAACTACCACTGGTTTCACACCCTTTCCGTTGGTCTATGGACTAGAGGCAGTATTACCTATCGAGTGTGAGATTTGTTCGCTAAAACTCGATGTCAAAATTTTACCAAACACCACTATCGAGGAAGAATGATTTCTATACTTGGAAAAACTCGATGAAACCCACCGCAATGCAGCTCTAGCTAATGAAGCACATAAGAAATGCATCAAGGCTCGGTATGAAGTCCTTTGAGAGGTCCTTGGAGGTATCTTGGAGAGGTCCCTTGAGTCGATTCAATACCTACACATTCCAAGAAACATGAACATGGTTGCTAGTTCCTTAGCTAATTTTGTGTTAGATTGGTACATCGCACATTCATAAACATTTTTATCTAAAATATGCATAAGATGACATAACATGTAATCCACTCATAGTGTATAGGAAAACATCCATAAGATCCCAAATCATCTTAGAAGAAAGAGTATATAAATAATCGCAAAATAGTGTTTTGTATATATATCATCATGTCCAGTAAAATACAAAAAAGTGGTATTGATACAAAATCTGAAGCCCATAAGCTTAGAATAGATACTGAATACAAAATCTGAATCCTATGGCGTTCAGTACATATATCATACAAAGAGCTATCCCTGAGGATGCTCATGATAATAGATAATAGCCCTAGCTACTCGACGGAGCAACCGAACAAAGCGTCCTGAAACTACAGCTGTAAGGAGTTGGTAATGGCGAGGCAAGTCATCGATGGATATGTTAGGAATATCCAACATCAATCTCTGTAGGTTATCCTCCATCTCGTTCAGCTCATCCGTTGTGTCCTGCTGAGCAGTTTCCATCTCTCGTACCACCCCTCTCCTCTCAATCGAAGAGGAACCTACTAGTTGAGATGGGACAACATTTGTGTGAAACATATGAGAACTATTGATACTACACAAAAACATTAAAAAACTACAAAATACATAAAAAAACCAGGGTTTCTTTCTTACCCATATCTCCCCATTGCTCCCCCTCTAGAAGAGCTAAATCAGGATCTCCTCTGAAGTCGGTCCCAGCATAGGCATAATCCTCAATCATGAGGAGTTGTCGCCGAATCCACCTAAAGAAGGTTTTCCCTAAAGTGATGATAGGTCCTCCACATCCATGGCGGGCCATCACCTCTGACCATCGAACCATGTGTGGATCTAATGGATCGAGATCATCTAGATCTACATATGGTCGCAATAGTGGAACTCGCTCTAGGAAGAATGAGACCATGATGGATCCATATCCAAACTGTTTCAACTCACCTCATCTACATTTAGTGAGCTGATCTCTCATATTTGTGAGGATTCCCTCGCACCAGTTGAATACTGTCAGTGCCATACACTCGATGGCATATAACATGTGGGCCTTGGTGGCCTAATGAGCAACTTTGCTTCCTTCCACCCTCTCAATGGTGAAGAGTACAATTCTCAGGGGTCGATATCATACATTCTTGATGTGAATCTTCCTAGCAAGCATTGTGTCCCTAGTGTACAAAATTGTGCCACCAAACTCTCTATCGACTGATCACTACCCCATGGCCCGGATAGTGAAACTGGGGATACCCGTCTGGAAAACCTTGTCAGGAAATAAATGTCTTCCACATCCAAGGTGAGGATGTGGGCATCAACTCCGAAATGCTGTTGATTTGGGTCCCACAACCTGATCAGGTAATCTAGTAGTTGTACATGGGCCCTCGTGCCTTGTACATGGAATAATTTTAAGAGTCCACATATTTTCAAAGCATTCATAGAATGTGGATCATTCGTCGCTTGGGAATCTTCTAGTTCGTGCTCTCTTTCTTTCCATTGGACCATTATATGGGCTTAAACCTACACAAACATCAATTAAACAAACATTAGAACCTTTTCATATCATTGGTTTGGGTCTTTTTGGCCCCAATCTTTGTTTTTGGTTGTGGATCTGCGCCGATGCACCCCACTTTTGTGGATAGTGCTCCGATGACGAAATTTTCCCATTGGTAAAGCGCATCAGATCCCTCTCGACGCACTTCCCGCAAGGGGAAAGCGCGTCCCCCAATGTGTGCGCAATCCCCTCCAAAATGATTCCCAAAACCCACAAAAATGACAATTAAACTAAAAATTAATCCACTGAAAAGATAGAGTACAAGGTTAAGGCCTACCTGCAACTGACAGGGTGTGAAACAACTGATCGTAGCATCCGCAAACGACGTTGGAAAAATGAGCTCCAAAGAGGTGTTTTCACTATTCCAATTTGGTAAAAAACAATTGGTAAATATTTCTTTACTATTTGACTTTTTATATAAAAGAAACAGAATATTCATTTTTCAATTTTGCTTTTATAGGTTTTTTACTATATTTGGTACCCTTTTTACGTCTTAACACCTTATTATGAACTCTATCTTAGTTTTTGGAGATCGCATATGAGGCAAAGTGGTGTTTTGACTTTATTGGCAACCATCATAGACGGTTCATACTTTTTACCAAGTGTGAAGAGTATTCGAGCATCCTTTATACCATCGCCGCACTCGTTAAAATCAAGTATTAAAGGCATCGAGCTTATTTTTTGTTCTTTCTTGTGCTCGTGAAACTATGAGAATAAGTCATCGACTTAAATTTTATCACTTTTTCGAGCTCGTAAAACTCCCACGAAAAAGGAACACCTCAAAGTTCCTCTTTAAGCTCTTTTCAGACTCCCTGAATAGGAACAGATTTCCAACTGAACTTGATTCTTTCACGCTTGTAAAAGTATTTGAAAGGTCGTCTTTCTAGTGATAGTTCACCCCTTTTTCGGACCAGGAGGACTATTTACGAAAAAGGATCACTCTAGTTAATCATGACTGGAAGAGTTCTCTCTCATGTTGTTTTATCTTTTTTTCGAATGAGGAGACTAAATTTTACGAAAAATAACCATCTAGAGTCTTCTGTAGTTCTTTTTAGACTCTCTAAATATCAAATGATGTCGATTTTACCTTCTTTGGACCCATTAAAATCTAACATTGAAGGGCCCTTTTTGGGACGAACCCCTCCTATCTCAAGTTCGTAAAACATATGAGATCGGACTCGTCCAAAGGATGAGCTATACCGAGCATCTGTTACCCTCCTCAAGCTCGTTAAAAACAAAGAGGTACTCATCAATCATGATGGGGATAAGGAAAGAGTTTGTATTTCATTGTAGTTATGGAAGTACTTAGTCACTCTTGAACATGACACTCTTTTTCATATACATTCAAACACTTGTATAATTTGCTTGTCTTCGATTCCCACCAATTCCATGTGTCATTCCATTCCTTTGATTCATCCAAAGAATGATTCCATCATCAGTTGCATTAGGTATCGGTGTTATTCTCATCATGTTGATGCTTCCAAGTCATGCCATTCCCATGTTCAATAGAGGTCTATTCATCGAGTCAATATTTGTAGTCATTATACCTTCCATCATGTCGGTTACCCCTGATTCAGTCTCAAACGTTTTCTCTACAGTCTGATCTACTCCAAAAAGTCTTTGATCTTGTTTTGTGTCGATGATGGGGGAAACATCATGGCCCTCCTTCAACGAGTTTGTCCTTGTCGACTTAAACACTTCATCCGAGGATTAAATCTACAAACCAATCAAGTACCTTGGGCTTGCATCCCTCAATGGAAGGTTACCTCACTTTCAACATGAGTCCATAACATTTAATTTGATTGAAATATTCCACTGAGTTTTCGACCTCAACTCATTGATTCTCATTTCAGTGGTATGTACTATGATACCTTGGGGAACATTGACATCAATGGTGATTTCCCTCTCACTTGTTAACGGTATGCATCAATGATCGGTAATCAAGTGGTTTCTACCGTGTTTGAATTCAACACATTGTAATCACATGGTTAGATTCGTATCATTGCGGGTTCGGCTTGAATACCCTGGGTTACCTCATGGTTTAACTCATGGGTTAACCCATGGGTTAAATCATGTATATCACCTAGGTTGCAATGGATATTTTTTATTCATATTACATGGATCCACTTTTGTATTGGTTGTGGTTGTGTTATCATCTCATCATGGATCTATGATTGTGTCTAGTAGCCATGATCGTGTTTAGTCAGTCTTTACTATCATGGATTTGCAATGTATTGGTCTTCAACCATGCTATGAGTCAGTTGAGACATATATATCAGAGTTAGTTGCACTGCATGAAGTCTTTGTTCGTCACTCCAATCGACAATCCTTACCTATAATTTTGTTTTCCTATTACAAACCATTTCACCTACCTTATTTTTCTAGCTTCATGCTTTGGGGGGCATTCTGTTACACCAAAATCTCATCATCATGATTTATGTGTCCTCTATATTCCATGATCCCAAAAGTACCTGGGATAAAACACTAAAAGAGAAGTTGTTGTTCATTCCTTTAAAATTGTGTTGTCAGCCCAACGCGCTCTGATATTTTTCAAGGTGCGACAGACTTAAGGTGACGCACTATTCACCTTAGTAGAGCGCGTTGGTGGCACATGATTCTCTTGCACAGAATACGTTGACCTCCCATTGGCGCAAGTTTCTCTTGTGCAATATGCTTCATTGTTGGTTAAACTGGATAAAGAGAAGCTTCAAGCGAATTCTCGAAGCTTGGTTGGCATGGAGACATATCCCTACATATATAGAAAGGTGGCATTCAATCCCATTTTCTAGTGGGATGGTCCCTTAACCCTCTCGCCTAAATACTCAACCTCTCATATCTCTTTAGTCCTATATATATGAACCCCCTCTCCATTGCTAATGGAGGAAGGATAGAGTACCTATATGCTGGTGGAAGTTTGCTAGGAGATGATCTTCATCCATTAGAGGCTAAGAATTTGATCTTGGAGGCTAGGATTATTGGAAGGAGGTTATGACGTCAAAGCATCGGTTGTAACACCTCTCTCTTTGTACTTCTTATTATTACATCTAATGCAAATTATTTCCATAAACTTGTTGTGTTAATAATGTTTAGGATTAACCTCTTTGATTGTTGATCTAGATTGATTCACAATCATGTGCTTTTATCCCTTGTTTATTTCCATGTGTTATCAACTGGTTTTGCAGCTAAAGATATGAAGATCGGGACTTGGATCAACAAGGAGAAAAGATCTGCATTGATAAGGTAATCCATCTCTTTCACTTATCTTGCATTTCAATCAATCTAGGAAAGTTGTTTGTGTTATGTACTTGTTTTGTTCTAGATCTAAACCATTCAGACTAGGGAGATCTATTTGAGTCGGCCCTTACAGATTGTCCGTAAACAAGCTTTTTGTTAGCGAGGAAATTAGAAAAAGTTAAGGCATGACCAACTACTCTATTTCTATGATTTTAGGGATCCATTATCCTTATTTAAGGTGCTCAATGTTGGGAATTAGAACAATGTCATTTATTGAACTTGATTACTGACATGTCTTTTTATGTAGCTACCTCCACTATTACTATTGTCCTCTCTTTATATATCTTCTTCTCTATCTTCCTCTCTTTTACCCCAATTTGTAAGTGCTACACTAATTATCCCACATCCACTATGTTATTTTACTTTCTTTACTTCTACTCTTTAAATAAGAAATCATATTTATCATAGATTTATACTAGTGTACATGTGAACTCATTATTGCAGGCTTCCCCCTTAAATCACATCATTTTTAAAAATTCCTTGATAGTGCAACAACTTGTTATTTCTTGATATTAAATGCTAAAATAATAAAAAACTAAAACTAGCTAATCACTACCCTAAAATATATAAAACCCTATCTATAATGATCCTCCACGCCAATTTAGTCCTTTGAAGTGTGATATGAAGTTTGATGACTTTGATGGGAACATTTCTTTAGCACAATTGGAACACTATTTTATTCTATGCCAAGCTCCATTGAATATGAGTGCACCCTTCACTACCCTACATATTAACTATCAACAATTTCAATGGTACCAATGATTTTTTCAAGGAATTGAAAACCCAATATGATAATGTGTGGGGAAATAATACTTCAGTACTCATAGAAATTTTCCAACAACTACACATCAAGGTACTCATAAAAACCTAATAATAATGAATTAAATTAACCAAAGCATTAATAGGTCAGGACTTATGGGATCTCGTTGTCAGCTCTTAGCTCTTGATTGTGACAAATCAGGAATTTAAATTTTAAATTGAAACAAAATTCAAAGCATTTAAATTGAAGTAAATTCAACCCATTAGGAAAAGGAGTGTTTTATCAATATTAAAAAAAAAAATTAAAAATTAATGAATTGGATTTTTTTTATAAAGTTGTGACACTCTACCATTAAAGTGGAACTTAGGTTTTAAGAGTGCTAAATTTATTTTTGTAATTAATTTTGAATAATAAAAAGTTATGATCAAGTCAAAATTAGATTATTTAATTAATAATAATTAAAAAATAAAAATCATTTAATCTTTAAATAATGTTATAACTTAATTCTTTTTTAAATCTTAATTTTGGTAGAAATTTTTAGGGGTCAAATTTAGCCATAGATTAATTTTTGAATTTTTTTCAAAAAAAAACTATTTTCATTTTTTTTCATAAATTGATTAGCCTAAATTATAAAAAAATTATTCATCAAGCAAGGTTTTGTTTTCTAAATTGATTAACCCAAATTATGGAAATTTTATAATTGAAAATTGTATTGATTAGACAAAGTTTATGCACTCTTAAAATAATTATAAAACCTTAAAATTGTCCTTTATAATAACAAAAATAAAAGTCACTTTTATAAATTAATTCATAAATACAATGTCCAAATTAAGGAAGCAAGAATCTCATGTGTAATGGTCAAGGGAAGGGATGGGATGATGTGCATGGACCCACTAGCAATGTGCTCTCAACCTTGCTCTTACACTACTTAGAGTGGAGGTGAATGCTTAAAATAAAGGTATTTTATATCTCTTCCAAATCTCATTGGCAAATACGTGGAGGTGAATGCTTAAAATAAAGGTATTTTATATCTCCCTTTTAAATTTGGGTTGTGTTTCATGTTTCCCAACATGTATGCTTGTTCATTGTTGCTTGTTCATTGTCAGTTAGATTGTCTCCCCGAATTATATTTCAAACATTTATTTTTTAAAATTAAATATGGGGCAAATTTCTTTTGTAGAAGAGAATATTTAGGTCCGCGCAGAAAGTGCATAGGATTATAGAACTAGAGGATTTCTCCCTTCTATACTACTATACATAATAGTCAACCCCTACATTTAAAATTCTATATTGCCTTTATTATATTCTAATCATAATTTTTTTTAAAATAAAGATAAAAGAAATATTTTTAATTATAAGGCAATCTATTTAATTATAATATTATTATGGATTAATTTAGGAGCTATCATTCCATTGTGGATCTCCTTCTTACACTTAAGACCATTGCAAAGGAGTGTCACAATAATAAAACCAATATTTTGTATTGTTTTGTTGACTTTAGAAAAGCATTGGACACAATGCTCAAAACTAACCTTTGGAATATATTAGAAGATGTAATATCCTATGGACAATTTACCAAGAATATTAACTCAATTCCAAGTCTTTAAACTCCACTTAGTCAAATTTCTGCTAAACTCTTCAAACCGTGCAAGGAGTAAGTGAGGTGTATTGGGCTAAAGACTGAGGATGGTGGGATAAAAGTTAAATTATGGAATTTATATGGTTTTATGTGCAGCAGCATGTCAGAGTGCAGATCGGAAGTGTCCTATGCACCATGTACTAGTACCTTTCACTTTTCAGCAATAGAGCTAGTCTATTGCCTACTTCGAGGCTTCCTGGGTAGCTGGCATATGCATACTAGACACGTAAGGGTTATGGAAGTTAATGATAGTGTATATATCAGTCCAATGGTGCATGGATGTGTCCAGGAGGATTCTGGAGCAGATTGGACAAAGTTTGGAAAGATTGGTGTGACAAATGCTTAGCGGGGATTGGCGGGCTAGGAATTTTGCTGGATTCCCAAACATAAGGAAGAAGCTTCCAGACTCTGATCTTAAGGGATGATATGGTTAATATATTGAGTTAATAACCTACTTCAACAAACGAGAAGTTGAATGGGTGCACAGATTGCATTTCATAAGGGAAACAGTGAAACTAGTCTAGAAAAACCACTCAATGAGCTAGTCTCCAAATTTAACTTGACAAATGACTTCCATTAATTGATTTTTTCTATTCTGAAAGAGTATGCAGCAGTAATGACTCAAAATATTCATAACAGAACTCTTCTTTTATTCAATGGCTCTTTTCTTAAAACATAGTGCCTCACAGGCTATAATTTGCATTACATTGGTGGACAAGATGAATAGAGAGAAGGATTTTTACAGTAGATATAGTTTGGATGTAATGATCAGAACCTATATGGATAATAGGTATGATTTGGATGCTCCTTCTGCTGGTAGTATTCACTGGTATGTCCTCCTTCAAACAAATGTCTCCATCAGGGGAAACACCTCCAAATTTAACTGGACGAACTGGGGCAATGAGAGGAATGGGAGATCAAGTCTGAATTCAACCTCTGGGCATAGCAACCAATGACATAGGATTATATTAACTTCTAGAGCTAACTGGAGGTCCTGGGCATGCTCCTCTACAACAATCTTCTTCTACTAATGATCCTCCTCCAAAACTAGCTGCAGATCTTCTTCAATGGTGGCCTCCTCTCCAGTCTGGCATTAGATCTTCATGGCTGAAATGTACTGGACATCAATGGCTGTAATATTACTTGTTGGACCTGCACAACACTCTTGGATAAATCACACAGTCTTGGGGCACATCACTCAAGCAAACTTGTTGAGGCACAACACTCAACTAGAGAGGCTCAGAGCTCTCAAACCAAAATTACAAATGACAAAAGTTCTTTCCTGAAGTTAGAATCATGCTTAAATAGATGATTTAGCTTGCTTGGCAAGCCAGACCACATGTGTGGGTGAGGTAGGGTGCATCCTCTCTGAGATTGGCAACTTTTGTACTTTCTCCACTTTCTTTCCTCAACTTCCTTCAGTCAGAATGGGCAAGTGCGCCCTAGCTGCTTTTCTGGATGTTGCTAATTCTCTACTGAGTGCTTTTCCTGATTCTTTCCATTCCATTTACTTTCCACTTTTCTTCTTTTTCCAACTTTTTCCAACTTTTTCCATCTTTTGTCAGTTTCTATTTCCTCTCTAACTTTCTTTCCATTCTGGATTATTCTCCACTTGGTCAAGGTCATCCACTTGACACCAATTCGACCTCCTAGCCTTCATTATCCAACTTGGCAACATTTATTAGCATTCAATAAATAAAAATATCAAAATACTTCTCAACATTAATTTCAGCTTCCAAAATTAATTAAATAACTTAATAATTAATTATTTCCTAGGGTGTACTTGCCTCAAAATTTATGCCCATGAATTAATTACTCAATTAATTGTGACTTAGACCCCTAGGGATAGGAGGATCCAAGTGGTGACCAAGGTCACTAGGGGGGGGACATGACAGTCCTCCCTTCCCAAGACTGCTTGTCCTCAAGCAATTTCAAACTAGGATGTTGCAGAATCTGTTCATCCTCCCAAGTGACATCCTCACTAGGAAAACCTTTCCATTGTACCAGGTATTCTTTAATAATTTTGTTTCTCAGCTTCCTCTCTCTGGTCTACAAGATGTCTTCAGGCTCTAGTACCAGATGTCCTTCATCATCAAGGGGGGGCAGTATTTCTGAAACCTTAACATGTTGGCCCACTATCTTCTTCAAACAGGACACATGAAAGACATTGTGTATTTTGCTTTCTGTTGGCAAATCTAACTCATAGGCTACTTCACCCACTTTCCTTGTTATTTTGTAGGGCCCATAAAACCTTGGCAATAATTTTTCAGCCCTCTTTGTCTTAAGAGTGGTTTTCATATATGGCTACAATCTCAGATAAACCAAGTCTCCTTCCTGGAAAGTTCGATCTGTTCTGTTCTTATCTGCATTAATTTTCTGCTAATTTTGTGCAACCTGTAAATTTTCTTTCAGTGCTCTGAGGATGTCCTGGCCTTCTTGCAGCCAATCTTTTTCCTTTTGTGCCTTGCAGTTTCCAAAAACCAGATCTGCAAAAGTAGCAGACTCATACCCATACAAAGCTTTGAATGGGGTCATTCCAATGGACATGTGGAAGGTGGTGTTATAACAGAATTCCCCCAGATGTAACCAGTTGACCCAAGCCTTCTGCTGCACTGTAACATAGTTCCTGAGATACCCCTCCAGCCATTGGTTAACTCTTTCAGTTTTCCCATCTGTTTAGGGATGGTAGCTGGTACTGAGGTTTAGATTAGTATTTACCAATTCGAACAAAGATTTCCAAAAGGAACTGGTGAACTTACTATCCCTGTCATTGATTATGATTTTTGGCAGCCCATGCAATCTAAATACTTCCCTAAAAAAGAGTGCAGCAACATGACTAGCAGAAATAGTAGATGTGACAGCAAAAAAATGAGCAAATTTGGTTAATCTGTCAACTACTACAAAAATATTGTCTTTACCCTGGGATTTGGGAAAACCTGTGATGAAATCCATTGATATGCTCTCCCATTTCTGTCCAGGAATTGGCAAAGGTTGTAGGAGACCGTCAGGACGAGTGTGCTCCACCTTGTTTTGCTGGCATGCAATACACTCACTAACATGTCTTAGAACATCCTCCTTGAGTCCCTTCCAGGTGAATCTTTCTCTCAATTTTCGGCAAGTTTTGAAAATACTAGGATGGCCTGCTACCGGAGCATTGTGGGCAGCCATCAAAATCTGCTCCTTCAGCTTAGATTCAGGAGTTAAAAAAATTATGTTCTTATAATAGATGACATCATTGATGACCTGGTAAGGATCTTCCTAATTTACTCTGTCTAACAATTCACTAGCAAACTGATTTTTTGCATATTCCTTAATTAGTTGTGCCTTCCAGTCGATAGGCACTTGCAGCAAGGAAAAAACAGGCTTCCTAGAAGGGCATCAGCAACTACATTCAGCTTACCCTTCTTATATTCAATATCAAAATCATAAGATTTAATTTCGCTTACCCACTTTTGTTGCCTGTCATTTAGCTCCTTCTGGGTTAGGAAATGCCTCAAACTATTGTGATATGTTTTAACTATGAATTTACCTCCCACCAAGTACTGCCTGAATTTTTCCAATGCATGCATGATGGCTAACATCTCCTTGTCATAGATCGAATACAGCCTCTCATGGGGCTGTAAATTTCTGCTCTCATAAGCAATCGGGTGTCTATTCTGCATCAAAACTGATCCTATGCATTCACCCAAGGCATCACACTCCAAAACAAAAGGATGGCTGAAATTTGGGAGTGCCAAGACTGGGCAGCTGCTCATAACTTCCTTCATTTTATTGAAGGCTTTTTCAGCCTCCTCATTCCAGCAGAAAGCTCCCTTCTTAGTAAGGTCTGTCAAGGGAGAAGTGAGTTTGGAGAATCCCTTCACAAATTTCCTGTAATATGTGCATAAGCCTATGAACCTCTTAGAGCAGTTATATTCTTTGGGATGGGCCAATCTAAGATGGCTTGGATCTTCTCCAAGTGTACCTTTACTCCTTCTTTCCCAATGATGTGGCCAAGATAGAGGAGTTCCTTCATACCAAACTCACACTTCGGCAGTTTGGCATAAAAGGATTGTTCTGCAAGTAGAGTTAGTACACTATCCAAATGCTGCAAATGATCTTCCCATGTCTTACTATAAATCAGAATGTCATAAAAAAAAAGTACAAACTTACAGAGTTGTTTGCTGAAGATTTTGTTCATGCAAGATTGAAAGGTTGCTAGTGCATTTGTCAAGCCAAAAGGCATGACCATAAATTCAAAATGCCCAAAATGGCACCTAAAGGAAGTTTTCTGCACATCTTCACTTTTCATTCTGATTTGGTTGTAACCAGAATGAAGGTCAATCTTAGAAAAATACTTGGCTTCATGTAGCTCATCCATCAGCTCATCAATCCTTGGAATAGGATATATGTTCTTGATGGTTTTCTTATTTAAAGCTTTGTAAACAATGCACATGCACATTGTTCCATCTTTCTTTTTGACCAAAACCACCGATGAAGAAAAGGGGCTTGAGCTTGGTCTTATGAACCCCATTTCCAACAGCTCTTTGATGGTCTTTTCTATTTCATCTTTGAATCTCTTGGGGTGTTTGTAGGGATGGGTTTTTACAGGAAAAGTACCAGGTTCCAGCTCTATCCAATGTTCAGTACCCCTATCAGGAGGCCTTCCATGTGGCAGATCCTCAAACACTTTTTTGTGTTTTTGCAGCAATTTTTGGATATCTTCAGGATGTTGTGACACATCAATGGTGGTTCATTTGGTAGAGATGAAACATTCAGCAGCCCACTCTATGTCTCCATGCCTCAAAACAGATCTCATACTATGTGCAGAAATCACTTGTTTTGGGTAGGTGTTAACACCCCTCAAAACCACTTGCTTACCCTCAGTATCTTTAAAGCACATTTGGGGAATCCTATAATTTACCACATGCTCCCCTAGTTAGAACAACCATTGTACTCCCAACACAATATTAGTATCAGCAACATCAACAATGTAAAAACTATCAGTTATAGTATGGTCTCCAATAGTTACCTGCAGCTTGGGAATCCATCTGTTGCACTGCATAGTGTTGTTCTTACCAGGAATAATAACTGTGAAACCCTGTAATGTCCCTTGTTAGGAATTTTATTAAAATTGCAATTTTCCACTTTTTTTCCCAATTTCGACCTTTGACTAGTTTTACTGTTTTGACCTCCAAATCAACCCAAATGCTCCCAAATCTTCTGTAGGAGTGTATGAATGATATTTAGACTTGAATATAAGGTTCAGGGATGTTTTATGGCCCTCCAAATACTGCTGCAAACTTGATTTGTATTCTGATCAATATATGTAATTTTGACTAGTAATTTGTGCATCAAATCCCCCTTGGGTAACACTGCAAATGGCCTTCCAAATGCCTCCAAACTCCCACAAATTTATGAACAGAGGTATATAATGTGTTAAGTATGTGATTAAGGTCTCATATGCACCATTAATTGATTTTTAATACTGTTCTAACTCTCTCACATTCAACAGCAAAAACCCCCAATTCGACCCTTGGGGAAATGGCACTATTTCACCTCCCAATACAACTAAACTGAGTAAAAATGCTTCAAATGCTCAAGTACAGTACATGAAACTTGTAGAATACATCCATGGCAATATATTTATCACAAATATATCATAGAATCATCCATACATTCGAAATCATCATCAATACATTGGCTCACAACAAGGTAGTGGGGAAATGGCATTGTTCTTCCATTAAAAATGAGATTTATACATTTCTACTTGGAATTTCGACCTGAAACTTTCTGGATATGAAGAACAGAGTATTTACTTCATATTACAAAATAAATTGGGCATTAGAAGCTCCCCCAAAGAGTACAATAGCTCACCAAAAACGCCCTCCCTCAAGGATCAAGAATATGCCATCAAAACTGGAAATGGTTGAAGGAGCGAGCTGCAATAGAAGAAACCATGAGCTGCCCTGTAGCTTACACCTGCAAATAAAGACTCCATTAAAGCTCCAAATGAAAGGTCTGAATGGCCTTTCCAATTGCCAACTTGGATGGGAATCTTTCACCCTCGAAATTGGCTAAGGCAAGAAACTAGTCATCCACTAGCTCTCCCTCTTCACAAATGCAATTGCAAATTCTACAAATGATCAAAAGCTATTCTCATACTTCATTTCTACATTTTATAACCAACATTAGCCTTCTAAGGGTCGAAATCCTCTCAATAGATTCAATAGATTTCCATTTAGGAAATATTCCACATTTGCCACTTGTCTCCTAGTTCCAACCTTCCATCTTCTCCCAAATTCGATTTTGGGTCTCTTTGGCTTCTCCAACTCCCAAATTCGACTTCCTTGAGCCTATTTTTGGGGCTGACATGTCATAGTGGTCAGATGTCAGAGGTCAGGTCTGCAATTTGTCATAGTTGTCATAGATGCTCCATCATTGGTGTCATAGGGGCTAGGGAATCTAGCCCAAGTGTCCACAAACTTCCACTTTGACTCTTTATCTTCCATGGAGGTTACCAATCCTTCCCAATTCGACCTAAGATGCTCAATGACATGTGTTATGACTTACCAACTCACCCAAGAGTGTTCACATTCCCATTAATTCGAATTTGCAAAAGAGATATACCATGTATTATGAAAAATCAAGCTAGTGTGGGTCCCACATCCTCCATATGTCTCCAAAACCATTTGTCACTTAGGATTTCTCTTGAATTTCTTTGTTCACTCTATTTATTAAATACTTGAACCCTTCTAATGTCTAAACATCATTTATTATCCCCCTTATTCCAAATCCCAAAGCTTCCACCCCAAACCTAGGAAACTAGTAATTTTCCTCCTTGGCAATTATTTGACCCTTAACATCAATTTTACAAACTCTAATGAATATGGCTAATGTGATTAGGCCATTGTGACCCAATTCCAAATTTGGGACATGACAAATCCTCCCTTCCCAATATTGCTTGTCCTCAAGCAATTTAAAACATGGGTGTTGAAGAACCTGCTTTCTGTATAATTCTTTGAAGTTGCCATTGAATTGCCAAACCTTGAGTCTTTGAGTTTCCATGAATATTTTAGAGAGGAACCACCATGCTTGCTGCTGCACTAATCTTATTAAAATCACTTTATTAAGTGGGGAATCTATCTCCCCTGCTGCTTGCTTCCCCAAAAAAAATGAAACCAATGAGACAAAAATTATTCCAGGGTCCCATTGCTTGTATTGCACCCCAACAATTAAGAGTGCTCTCCAACCTACACCATTAGATAAGAGGATTCCTGGATCCCATTTTCTTGTATGCATTCTTCCAAACATCATGAGTACCAAATATATATCATCAAAGTACATAACAACATAATGAAAATGTACATCAAGGATATGCTTCATCAAAGAGTCATGAAAGTGCTTATACCTCCAAGCAAGTAGACCACCATTTTCCAAGTGTATACAAGCTTCAAGTGACCAATCAAATCTGCTCCAATGACATAGGTGAGGATCCCATGTCCTATAATGCTGCTCCAAAAGGATGTGATATGCATCAAAATATTCAGCCATGTATTCTTTCATCCAAGAAGTGAATGAAGAATCTCCACTAAAATCTGAACCAAATAATGAGTAGGAAAAACAAGGAGAATTCAAAGGACTCAAAGAAGTCTCATCCATACATCCATGAGGATGTGTATCATCATAAGGTAAAGCAATATGTTGCTGCAATTCTAAACAATGAGGTGCTCTATTCATGTCATCATCAAAAGGAGAGGTAGGAGTTTCATACCCCTCATGTGGCACCACTAGGAAAAAACCTTTCACCCAATTTTCATCCCAAAGTGATGTGGCTGGAAAAGAAGTGTGGGGTGAGGAATTATGAACCAACTTTAATTCTTTACAACTCTTAACCATTGAAATATTTAATTCATCTTCTCCATAATTGGCTGGTCCAACTATTGTGAGATCATGTACCTCTTCCAAGGCTTTGCAACTCTCTCCATGAGGCAACTCATAATCCCTTTGAACAAGGACAAGTGCTTGTCCTTCTTCTTGTTTTAGTGTAGTATCTTCAAGAACCTGCATATCAACATGTACCTCATGTTCCACAATTACATTAGGCTCCTCTTTTGTGGCATAAATTGTTTCATCCTTTTCCTTGAAAAGAGAACCATTGCTCATTACTTTTTCCGAGTTGCTTCCAATTTCACTAAGCAACAATCTGAACTCTTGAAAGTATTGTCTCCAATTGTCTTCAAAGGATGGTTCAAGTAATTTCCTAAACTTCTCATTCTCCTTTAAGGTTCCTTTCTCATCCTTACTCATGGTGACCAATGAATGCACTTCTTCTCCTACTTCTTCCCTTTCACCAAAGTACATCCAGTTTCAGTTTCTAAGGGTGGTGGCTTATTTATTTGACCCCTGGTCTTCATTAATGTTATACCACATCAGGTGTCAAGACCATGCTCTGATACCACTGTAATGTCCCTTGTTAGGAATTTTATTAAAATTGCAATTTTCCACTTTTTTTCCCAATTTCGACCTTTGACTAGTTTTACTGTTTTGACCTCCAAATCAACCCAAATGCTCCCAAATCTTCTGTAGGAGTGTATGAATGATATTTAGACTTGAATATAAGGTTCAGGGATGTTTTATGGCCCTCCAAATACTGCTGCAAACTTGATTTGTATTCTGATCAATATATGTAATTTTGACTAGTAATTTGTGCATCAAATCCCCCTTGGGTAACACTGCAAATGGCCTTCCAAATGCCTCCAAACTCCCACAAATTTATGAACAGAGGTATATAATGTGTTAAGTATGTGATTAAGGTCTCATATGCACCATTAATTGATTTTTAATACTGTTCTAACTCTCTCACATTCAACAGCAAAAACCCCCAATTCGACCCTTGGGGAAATGGCACTATTTCACCTCCCAATACAACTAAACTGAGTAAAAATGCTTCAAATGCTCAAGTACAGTACATGAAACTTGTAGAATACATCCATGGCAATATATTTATCACAAATATATCATAGAATCATCCATACATTCGAAATCATCATCAATACATTGGCTCACAACAAGGTAGTGGGGAAATGGCATTGTTCTTCCATTAAAAATGAGATTTATACATTTCTACTTGGAATTTCGACCTGAAACTTTCTGGATATGAAGAACAGAGTATTTACTTCATATTACAAAATAAATTGGGCATTAGAAGCTCCCCCAAAGAGTACAAGAGCTCACCAAAAACGCCCTCCCTCAAGGATCAAGAATATGCCATCAAAACTGGAAATGGTTGAAGGAGCGAGCTGCAATAGAAGAAACCATGAGCTGCCCTGTAGCTTACACCTGCAAATAAAGACTCCATTAAAGCTCCAAATGAAAGGTCTGAATGGCCTTTCCAATTGCCAACTTGGATGGGAATCTTTCACCCTCGAAATTGGCTAAGGCAAGAAACTAGTCATCCACTAGCTCTCCCTCTTCACAAATGCAATTGCAAATTCTACAAATGATCAAAAGCTATTCTCATACTTCATTTCTACATTTTATAACCAACATTAGCCTTCTAAGGGTCGAAATCCTCTCAATAGATTCAATAGATTTCCATTTAGGAAATATTCCACATTTGCCACTTGTCTCCTAGTTCCAACCTTCCATCTTCTCCCAAATTCGATTTTGGGTCTCTTTGGCTTCTCCAACTCCCAAATTCGACTTCCTTGAGCCTATTTTTGGGGCTGACATGTCATAGTGGTCAGATGTCAGAGGTCAGGTCTGCAATTTGTCATAGTTGTCATAGATGCTCCATCATTGGTGTCATAGGGGCTAGGGAATCTAGCCCAAGTGTCCACAAACTTCCACTTTGACTCTTTATCTTCCATGGAGGTTACCAATCCTTCCCAATTCGACCTAAGATGCTCAATGACATGTGTTATGACTTACCAACTCACCCAAGAGTGTTCACATTCCCATTAATTCGAATTTGCAAAAGAGATATACCATGTATTATGAAAAATCAAGCTAGTGTGGGTCCCACATCCTCCATATGTCTCCAAAACCATTTGTCACTTAGGATTTCTCTTGAATTTCTTTGTTCACTCTATTTATTAAATACTTGAACCCTTCTAATGTCTAAACATCATTTATTATCCCCCTTATTCCAAATCCCAAAGCTTCCACCCCAAACCTAGGAAACTAGTAATTTTCCTCCTTGGCAATTATTTGACCCTTAACATCAATTTTACAAACTCTAATGAATATGGCTAATGTGATTAGGCCATTGTGACCCAATTCCAAATTTGGGACATGACAAACCCCCAAATTTTTTGAGTTTGGAGTTTCTTTCTCTCCACCATGGCTGCATCAATGAAATTATGTGTGGCCCCCCCATCGAACAGCACTGAAACTTTCTGCCCTTGCACTACTCCTTTAAATCTCATAGTGTGGTAGCGGGGAACTCCACTCAAAACTGCAAATTTTGCTTCTGTTTGTGTTGGTTCCTCTTCTTCTACTATATTACACCCTTCTTCTACTAGTTCTTCCACTTGTGCTTCTGCACTCATTTCCTCTTCATCACTTTCAGAAAATACTTCTATGTAGTGAGATTTTCCTTTTGCACATTTGTGCCCCGGAACCCATGGTTCTTGGCAGGAAAAACACAGCTTTTTCCTCCTTAACTCATCCCGATCTTAGAATGAGTATTCTATCTTATTTGGGGCAGAATTATTTATAAATGGTGGCTTTGAATTCTAAAATTTTGCAGGTGGATTAAACTTAGGTGGGTATTTGGTTCTTGGGATTGCATCTTGCAGGTGGATTAAACTTAGGTGGGTATTTGGTTCTTGGGATTGCATCTTGCAGATCCCTCGTTCTGCTCACAGCTTCTTGCAGGGTGATTGGTCGATAGGCTTTAACTAGCCCTTTCAAAGGTTCTGTTAATCCTTCTGTGAACGGTAGGATCAACCTAGGTTCTGATACATCAGTGACCATCACTACCAATTTTTGAAATTCTGATATATATGCTTCTGGTGTGCTGGTTTGTTTCAAATGTTCCAGCTCACGGAAAGACATCTCAGGATCCCTCCTATCAAATCTTTCCACCAACCTCCTGGTGAAATCTTCATAAGACTCAACTAAATCATGTCCCAAGGTTCTCATACCATGAAACCACCAATCACTGGCCTCCCCTTCCAAATGCAAAACTGCCATCTTGATGGCATCCTTTTCTGCCATGGGATGCAGCTGAAAATATATGTCTAGTTTCTGCACCCAGGAACTAGCATTGCATTTTGCAGTCCCATCAATGTAAGGAATGTTGCAGTACCTGCAACATTCCTCAACTCAAAATTGCTTGTTGGCTTCCTATTATATCCCCTTGGATGATTTTAAGGTAAATCTCAGAAAAATCCTTGAAAGTGAGATCTCTTCTGTACTCCTCACTCAAGGTCAGATATACTGCATGTCTCTCCTCACAAGTAGCTACAAGTGCACCGGGTGCTTCTTTATTTTACTCAAAGAAGGTAGGCATGGTTTGTCGAGGTTGTTCTTTCAAATCCATTTTAAATTCCCTGGGCCTATTGAATGGACCAGTATTTGAAAAAATGGTTTCTCCAAATGTTTTTCTTTCACCCTGGTGAGAACCACTAGAACTCCCTTCTGCCTCTTTGTGTGCAAACTGTCTACTAAGGATTTCTTTAGTTTCATGACCATTTTGTGCTACAGTATGTGTTAGATTTTCTATCCCTATAACCATTTTAATAAGCAGTTGTCTAAACTCATCATTAGCTTCTTGTTCAGACATGTCTCTATTCCCTTGTATTTCTCCTTCAGTAGAATCTACCTCTTCTTCCCTAGTGTCTTTGTGGCCTTTTCCTTTGGTGCCAAGGGTTTTTCTTGAGCTCATCACCACAACAAGAGCAGGTTCAGAGGACCATGCTCTAATATCACTGTAATATCTTATGGACAATTTACCAAGAATATTAACTCAATTCCAAGTCTTTAAACTCCACTTAGTCAAATTTTTGCTAAACTCTTCGAACCGTGCAAGGAGTAAGTGAGGTGTACTGGGCTAATGACTAAGGATGGCGGGATGAAAGTTCAATTCTGGAATTTATATGGGATTATGCATAGTAGCAGGTCAGAGTGCAGAACGGAAGTGTTCTATGCACCATGTACTAGTACCTTTCACTTTTCAACAATAGAGCTAGTTTATTGCCTACTTCGAGGCTTCCTGGGTAGCTGGCATATGCATACTAGACAGGTAAGGGTTCTGGAAGTTAATGATAGTGTATATATCAGTCCAATGGTGGATGGATGTGTCCAGGAGGATTCTGGAGCAGATTGGACAAATTTTGGAAAGATTGGTGTGACAGATTCTTAGCTGGGATTGGCGGGCTAGGAATTTTGTTGGCTTCCCAAACATAAGGCAAAAGCTTTCATATTCTGATTTTAAGGGCTGATATGGTTAATATATTGAGTTATTAACCTACTACAGCAAACGGGAAGTTGAATGGGTGCACATATTGCATTTCATAAGGGAAACAATGAAACTAGTCTAGAAAAACCACTCAATGAGCTAGTCTCCGAATTTAACTTGACAAATGAATTCCATTAATTGATTTTTTCTGTTCTGAAAGAGTATGCAACTCTGATATAGTACTAACAGCAGTAATGACTCAAAATATTCATAACAGAACTCTTCTTTTATTCAATGGCTCTTTTCTCAAAACATAGTGCCTCACAGGCTATAATTTGCATTACATTGGTGGAGAAGATGAATAGAGAGAAGGATTTTTACAGTAGATCTGTTCTGGATGTAATGATCAGAACCTATATGGATAATAGGTATGATTTGGCTGATCCTTCTACTGGTAGTCTTCACTGGTACGTCCTCCTTCAAACAGATGTCTCCATCAGGGGAAACGCCTCCAAATTTAGATGGACGAACTGGGGCAATGAGAGGAATGGGAGATCAAGTATGAATTCAACCTCTAGGAATGGCATCCAATGACACAAGCTGGTATTAAATTCTAGAGCTCATTGGAGGTCATGGGCATGCTCCTCTACAACAGTCTTCTTCTGCTAATGATCCTCCTCCCAAACTAGCTGCAGATCTTCTTCAATGGTGGCCTCCTCTCTAGTCTGGCATTAGATCTTCATGCCTGAACTGTACTGGACATCAATGGCTGTAATATTACTTGCTAGAACTACACAACACTCTTGGATAACTCACACAGTGTTGGGGTATATCACCCAAGCAAACTTGTTGAGGCACAACACTCAACTAAAGAGGCTTAGAGCTCTCAAACCAAAATTACAAATGACAAAAGTTCTTTCCTGGAGTTAGAATCATGCTTAAATAGATGATTTAGCTTGCTTGGCAATCCAGACCACATGTGTGGGTGAGGTAGGAGCATCGTCTCTGAGATTGGCAAATTTTGTGCTTTCTTCACTTTCTTTCCTCAACTTCCTTCAATCAGAATGGGCAAGTGCACCCTAGCTGCTTTTCTGGATGTTGCTAATTCTCTACTGAGTGCTTTTCCTAATTCTTTCCATTCCATTTACTTTCCACTTTTCTTCTTTTTCCAACTTTTTCCAACTTTTTCCATCTTTTGTCAGTTTCTATTTCCTCTCTGACTTTCTTTCCATTCTGGATTATTCTCCACTTGGGAAAGGTCACCCACTTGACACCGATTCGACCTCCTATCCTTCATTATCCAACTTGGCAACATTTATTAGCATTTAATAAATAAAAATACCAAAATACTTCTCAACATTAATTCCAGCTTTCAAAATTAATTAAATAACTTAATAATTAATTATTTCCTAGGGTGTAGTTGCCTCAAAATTTATCCCCGTGAATTAATTACTCAATTAATTGTGACTTAGACCCCTAGGGATAGGAGGATCCAAGTGGTGACCAAGGTCACTAGGGGGGGGACATGACACAAGAGCTAAACGTTTCTTTCAAGATGAGAGCTATTACAATAAGGTTGTATGAGAATGATATTTCCAATTTTAGGAACACTAAGGGTTGGTCACAATAAATTAATTGTAATATAGGAATCAAGTAAAATTGCCCTCTATTTGTTACACTTTTCGGTATGTATGTCGACAAGTTAAAGGGTTGTTGGGAAGAAGTATGTTTTGTCAACAAGACTCTAGCTAGTATACTCATCATCCTTCTTCCTTATGATGATGATATTGTTCTTATGGAGAGGAGTCTCTATGATCTTGACAAGCAACTAAAAAATCTCAAGGAATTTTTCTCTACTACGGCTATGATATTGTTTTGGTCATATTGGTCTTCCTTCCATGCACATGAATGTGACTTGATTCCTTTCCATCTTAACTGAGGGTGTTCATGCTAGTAGCATAATATAGTTGCTATTCCTTTTTGCAAACTTTTCAGGATAAGCAACTTTCATTTGCAAGGCTTCTTGATACTTAATGATGTCCAATCCATTACCACTCTAGTGTCTTTCTCCTCCACCAACATCTATACTAACTTTAAAAAAAAAACTTTAAAATCAAAGCAGTGATTGGCTGCTATGCAACTCTCCCTTGTTCTTTAAGCAATGTAAAACTAATAATGTCTTAACATTTAAGCTCGCGTTGTTCACTTATCAAATTATCTAGTAAATACGTGTGAAAATAATACTAGCACATCCACTTAAATGTGGCCGGTGGACATCAATAGGCCACGAACTACCGTTATCATATGTAAACTAAGATATATATAATTTTAATTTGAAATGACACCCATAAAATAAATTTTGACAAAAGACTTGTCTCATCTTCCTACAATCTAGGAAGATGACCCTTCCTCATCCACCCCAAAATTGTAAAATATAAATGCCTATCAACAAAATAATAATAAAATGATATCAACATAATAATAATAAAATAATATCAACAACATAATTAAATTGAGTTAGCTAACAAATTATAACTAAAAGAGGTATAAACGTTATTTATAATAAAGTTAAGTAACATAATGGATCCATGTGCTAATTTCAATATGTCGGATGTTTTCCATTCATCATATTAGTGGTGGGAATGAGAATGAGAGGGAGAGGGAACCAAAAAAAAATAAAGTGGATCAACCAAGAGATGCATATTTCCATGGGTTAGAAGGTACAACTTTCGATCAAAACATGCAAGTGGAATAATTTAATATTGCCTCTAATGTGGTCGACACATTCGAATCCTGAATCGGAGTGATACCTCGCGACTTTTCCAACGAGATATTAAACCCTTCGAATCAAATAAAATATATTATTAAGATTAAATTATAAAAAATCCTTGTCAATTGTCATTAATTACAATTGCTAATTAATTAACTTAATAAAAGCATTAATACGTCTGTGTTTATGGGAACTCTTTGTTGCCTTTAACTCTTGATTGTGACAAATCAAGCATTTAAATTTTTTAAAGTATACTCAATCCATTACGAAAGGGAGTGTCCTTATGCAAAAATATAACAAAATGTCAATGACGTCAATGATGAGGATGGTGGCAAAAAGGTATAGCACGCTGCACGCTCTTGTAAATCAATCCATAAAATATTAAGATGAAATTACTAAGTTCGAATAAAGGTGGCAGGAATCTGAATGTGTGCAATGTCCAAAACCATTGGTGTGACATGGACCCATTGGCAAGGTGCCATGGATGCCATTGAATATGGTCTGTTATCTATTATAATAATAATAGGGCAATCTCTCTTTTGATTCCATATATTTCCATTGACAAACCCCTGCATGTAAATACTTAAAAAATAAAGTTATTTTAGATCTTCCTTTTAAAATTGGGTTTAGAGCCTTGATGCCCATGTTTCATGTTTCCCAACATGTTACCTGCTCATTGACAACCAGAATGTCTCCACAATATTGTATTTTTATATCTATAATTAAATATATATTGCAAATTTTCTTTTGTAGAAGAGAAGATTTAGGTCATTTAGGAAAGTACAAAAGATTAAGGAATTATGGGATTATATATATATATATATATATTTAAAATCAATTATAATTAATTTTAAAATTAAATTTTATTTTCACTTCTTTTTTAAAAGTGAAGATAAAGATATTTTTTTTAATTATAAGATTACAATAATTAGTCTTTTTTTGCCAAGTTATATAAAGTAATTCTAAAAAAGAAGATGAGCACAGATTAGAAAGTCACAAAAAATAGTTAAAAGCTAGGTCAGATTTATGAGCTATTATTTACGTGTGGCCCACCTTGTTATGCTTATCACAATTACAAATGAGTGTCACAATAATAAAAACAATCTTTTGTATCTCTTTGTTAGATTATAAAAGCTAAAAATTCATTTCAAGTTTGGAGTTGTTGTGATGAAGTTGAATGAGAATGTTATTGCCAAGTTTATGAACACTAAAGGTTGGTAAGAAGAATTAATTGTTATATAGGAGTCAAGCAAAGTTGTCTCCTATCCCCTATCCTTTTTGTATATACATCAACAAGTTAGACAGTAACTTGTTGGGAGGAAGCAAGTTGTGTCATCATAACTCTAGTTGGTATAGTCATCATCCTTTTTTTTTATGCTGATGATATTATTCTTATGGCCGAGAGTCCTTATGATCTCAATAAGAAACTAAAAATTATCAAGGATTTTGATCTGAAATGGATCGATATATAATTTGCCATCTATTTTGGTTCATTTCGGGGGGGGGGGGGGGGGGGGTAACGATTGGGGAATTGACTTGCATGGCCCATTTTAGGGACAGGCCTCACTTTGTAGATTTGGGGTCCAGAACCTTCTGAGGCTTATTTGAGGGCTTTAAACGACGTTTTTTGGCATCAAGAGTTCATTCCTGCAGGTTGGCCTATGCAGTTGATGACCATAGTATTGAGTGGATTCCTCATCAACTCTAAATTCTCACACATGCAGAGATAATCAAGTGTGGAATTTCAAAAACATTCTAGAATGTCCAAACCGTAACCCCAATCGAGAATTGAGGCATGCGAAAACACTAAAATTCACCCTAGACGATTAATATCAAACTATGTTAAATACCGAGCCACTGGGAGAAGAAGGGGTTTTGTTCTTATGATGTTATTGTATTGTTACATAGTTGAGAAACAACATGGGAGTGGATATTAGAGCAGAACAGAGGAAGTAGGAGATCTTGTAGTAGTCGTTCTTGTCACAGAGCCATAGGTAACTCCATGGAGGGTACCACTTTCTTTGTATTTTGCACTACATATTGGAGAAGAAAAGAGCAATGCATAGTCTTCACTTTTGGCTTGGTTTTTCCCCTAAATGGTTTTTTCTAGGGTGTATCTTGTGTTGATTTGTATTTCTTTTTTCTAGTTATTTTTCTTTCAATTCAAGTTTATTTAGCATTCAATGGAAATAAGCTAATATAAAGAACTCAGTTGTAAATCCGTTGTGACGAATTGTTCCAGTAGAATATCCATGACCATTTACATATCAAATCTTTGCTCTAGTACAAGTGTGATTGTTAACACTGACAAAACAAAGGTTATGCAAATCAAATAAAAAATTATCACTTATGTTAATTTAATGTATGATGACAACAACTTGGAGGAAGGGACTACATACAAGTATCTATGTATCGATGTTTATTCACTTAATTACATTGGAATCTTATATTTTGAGTGTGAATGAATCTAAAGAGATACGAGGCATGAGCCCTCTTAATTTATATAACCTAGAAAATTTTTAAAATGGCATAATTGAATATTCTATTGATTTTTTTATTGTTGGTGATTTATTGGCACAAGAACAATAATCATTCAATTGGTTTTCGACACTTTTCTTATGATTTTGGGCCCCACATGGTCAAGAGCTTGTAGAAGCTCCTTGCTTGTCAAGGAGGTCATAGGTTCAAATCCGGAGGGGCGTAGGGTATCTATGCCTCGATAGACTTTAGCAATCAAATCATTGTGTAGAGGTGGGGCCCTTGTCCCACAAAAAGGGTGTCTCATACACCAAATTGGTGTCTGGCTAGGTTACCTTACAAATAGATTATTATTATTATTATTATAAACAGATATGGAACTTCTATAAGCTCCAAAAAAAAAAGGAGTGACCAGCCCAAGTTCTCGAAAAACTCTCAAAAAGATCTCGAAAAACTCTCGAAAAGATCCTAAATTCATTGGTTATTTCTAGAAATAGGTTTTAAAGCTCCACGACACAGAATTAGCTATGATGTCAACTTAACATCCATAAATAAATGGTAGAATTGAGGTTTGGAACAATTGAGTGAAGTTAATCCAGAAAGATGCAATCATATAGTAGTGCAAGTATATACTTGGATGGTTGTTAGCACTATAGATCCATATTAAACCTAGATGTATCAAGCAACGAGAGAGATCCAATCTATTGAGGTGTAATTTTTTTTAATTACTTTTTATTTGGTTTTAATTTTTTTATTTTATGAACAACATGAATTTTTTTAATTACTTTCGATTTTTGGTAATAGATCAATCTTAAAATTGGATATATCAAAGAGGATCCAATTTATTGTGTAAATTTTTTACACAAAAAAAAATTTACACCTCAAGAAATTGGATTCCTCTAGGTGCTTAATAGATATAGATCTATGTTGGTTTTTATTTTATTTTATTTTATGAGCCAAAATAAGTTAATAATGTTACGTGATATCTCCCCCATATTGTGTTGTAAAACACCTCACTACTCTCCATACAGCCAACATAGATCCATCTTAAAAGGGGATCTACCAAACGCCTAGAGGAATCAAATCTCCCTAGGTGCAAACCCCTCCTTTTTAGAGTGTAAATGTTAAGAAGCCTTTTTAATTTATCTAATTTGTGTTGTTTTATATATATATGTTGTTGTAAATGTTTTAAATCTAATTTGAGTCCACATGTTATTTTTTTAAAATAGTTTATTTTTTTTAAAAGGACACATGTTAACTCTAGGATGAACACGGAAAAAGTTACACATCCCGTAGAATGCGTTTCTTCGATACAATAACACCTAAAAAAATCATAATAACATATTATTATATCCAAATTTCTTAGGCATTAAGCCTCCCCAATCAATCAACGCAACCAGTGTGTGTATATATATATATATATATATATATATATATAAACATTATAATCATGTGGATCCCATTGTGGAGATATCATTTGCCTCAAACAAATTTTAGCCTAACCCACTCTCGCTGCCCCATCAAGATGAAAGTGACCTAAAACTGGTTTTTTTATTTACGACCCAATATAAAAATTAAAAATTTAGGGCATACGCATGCAGTGACGTCAATCTCCAACAAGTTAGTATGACAAAAAGTGGGATTTAACAACCTAAACCGAGATTCATGTTAACTACCATGGGTTGCGAATTGTCAGAGGGATGGGAGAGTTTGTGAAATATGAATAACTGTAATATATGTTAATATTTATATGAATAACTGCAAAATATATATATATATATATGTTTTTATGTTGCGTATTAAACTAGAAATAGGTAAAGGATTTGGCTGTACAAATTGGAGCTGTTGGAGGCATGTGTTATTGTTTTTTGTGCTATTGGGTTGATTGGTGGTGGGATTCAGTTGAGTTTAGTGATTTGCCGATATAAGTTTGGGTATGTGGGCAACCTCCAGATTCACCAAGCTTCATTTGGGTAAAATATCAATGGTTGTGTGTACTCTTCTACAAAGAAGCAGGCAACTTACTGTTCAGAAATTCTGGGAGGGGTTCGTGCTGTTATATTTGAGCAGAAGTCGTTTAGCATTATATAGGAATCCTCGGAGAAGATTCCTGCTGTTTTAGCAGCTGGGAAAGAGTTTGTAGCTTTAGTTGAAGATTCAACAAGTTTCTGGAGTTGGGAGCACTCATTGGGATGAGAAAAACAGGTTAGATCCTCAGTTGAGTTCTTCCAAGAAGAAAAATGAGACACTAATTGGTTCTCCTGTTAAATTTGCAAAACCCACCAATCGGATTGGAATGGAGCATTCAGAGAGCTATACTTGTGTCACAAACCATGCCCAATGTCATTGCAAAATGGAGAGCGAAATTGTGCAATGTCCTGTTCATGTTCGAAAATTGGAACGTCAAGAACAACAAATAGGGGATGTTGCATCGCCACCTCGGAGCCATGCAAATGTTCCAGTGTTTCCTGTTGCCCATTTTCTCACTGCTTGCTACCTATGTAAAAGGCAGTTGAGCCATGGGAAGGACATCTACATGTACAGGTCTGTTTATATAATGATTAAACCATGACTTTTCTGTTAGATTGCTTTAAAGCTTGGAGAATCACACTGAAATTTTGTTATAGTTATAGGCCAATGATTCTTTTCAGTTTTGCACTGATGTATCCAAAAAAACAGTTTTGCACTGATGTATCCAAAAAAACCTATTCAGTTCATCTAGAATCTGAGAGAATAGCTCTACTTATCGTGTTTTCAAAAGCTCCTCGCGGTTTTATGTGCGTCCATTTGTAAAACTCGTGTTTGAAAATTTTGTCATTCTCTGCTTGCTGTTTCTTGCAGAGGTGACAAAGCATTCTGCAGCATGGAATGCCGTGACCAACAAATTTTGATGGATGATGTCTTGGTTCTACCAACATATTTTGATGGATGAACAAATGGAAACTGTTCATTATCCTTACTGCGAGCGAGGAAAGGTGTTTCAATGTATGCATTGTTTTCATTTAAGGAGCTTTCGGAAAATACACAGTCATTTGTGTTTTTTTGTGAATATTGCAACAAGCTTTTAAGTTCAAACCCCTTGTAAATTTTCACGGGCTATGTACACTGTACAGTGACTAAGCCCAAAAGCTTCCCAATGTACATGGATTTCTTAATAAGATCCGAGGCAAACTTATACCACAGAAATCTAAATGGCCAAAAGAGCTGAGTCAAACTTATTATTCAACGCATTTGTTCTTCTGCTTAGTTTTGATGGCTAAAATTGCTTGGTTATGATGGTTGAAAGGCAAATGCTCTTATATGGCTTTCTGACGTTTTGAGGATAGCCTTGATGTTTCAGAGCACATTTGTCAGGGATATTGCTGATACTTTCTGATGTGTTTTCAACATATTGTGATTAGAAATGTTATCACTAATAACATACTGGATCTTATTACATATATTCTCTGCTTTTTGTTGACTTAGTGTAATGGACAATATTTTTTTATTAGTTTGATATTGTTGTTAGTCCATATGTTCAAAGAGAAAATAGGATCAAACCTCCCCAGGCCCAGGCTTCAATCCATTTTGGACGGGGCAGCATCAAAGTCAACGGTTAACTTTGCTGCTTGACTTTGCTCCTGCCCTGTCCGATCGCCTGAACGTGCAGTCAGGTCCGTTATCCAATTCTATATTACCAGTTACAAGTAGAGTGGTTGGTCTTCACATCAATAGGTGTGATCAATCACTTCAATTTTTGGAGATGGTTGGTTGTTAAACAAAAGCTAAACATTAAACTAATTAATATAAATAAATAAAAAATATTATTTAATAAACATACCCATTTTCTTAACCACCACTTAACCTAACTTATTTAAATCTTAATCAAGATGCATTTGAGCATAACAAGATATGAGGACCATGAAATGAATCCTCACTGTACACTTGTTACACTCAAGTTAATCTTGTTGATCCACTTAAGTCCAAAATCTCATATAATATCTAAACACCTATCCGTAATAACTTAAGGTAGTTTTTTATTACAAAGTTTTAATAAGGTTACAGTTCATTTTCCAAATAAATCTATAGATCTGATTAAAGAATATAAGTTTACACCAAATTAAACAATTTTTTTTAAATTTTAGACATGCAAGTTGGTATGAGTGCGCATTAATGATTATTAAATATTTTTTTCTATCAATTAAAAAAACCAAAAAATTGATAAATTATAAGTAGCTCTAATTGTGAGATAGATTTCTATCGTCAATAATTTTTCAATAAAAGTTTCTACCTTAAACCTATTTTAAAATTGAAACTTGTTTGATACACAACCTATTTTGAAATTGAAGTTTGTTTGATAAATCCACATAAGTGATTGGTAAATGGTCAACAACTCGCCGATATCATTGAGATCTTCATGTTAATGACATTTTCATATTTTTGATCGAAACATTAAAGCTGATCATATATCATATTTAGGATATTACTATTATGAATTTTATAATGTACAATGAAATTTAAAATTTATTTTTTAGATACTAACAAGTATAATGTGGGGATTCATTTTATAAGGATCTTATTTTGTTATGCTCAAATATATCGTGATTAAAATTTAAATATGATTTAATTAAGTTGTTATTAAGAAAAGGAGTATATTTATTTAATAGTATTTATTTGTATGTTTATATTAATTAGTTTAATGTTTATATTAGTTTAATGTTTATATTACTTTAACGTTTATATTAATTAGTTTAATGTTTAGTTTATGTTTAGTCTTTGTTTAACAATCTATCATCTCCACAAAACTAAGTGGTTAGTTACGGCTAAAACTTGGATGAGATAAAAATGGAATAACAACAATATGACATATAAAAATAAAAAAATCCATACATAGAAGAAAGCTCCACAAAATACAAGGTGAAACCATGTGACGTGTCCAACTGGTAAGCACCCACTAGATATTGATCCAAAGCACCTAAGGATTTAATATACGTGATAACAAGATGATAGATAGCAATTGATATTGATATTATCTCTTTTATTTTATTTTATTTGAATGATGGAAAATTTTAAATATTATACATTCCTCAAATTTACAATGAGGATATTCAATATTCTCAAATGTCAAATGTAGATCTTGAGTTTTGAATATATGTATTTATATATTAAGTTGGTGTTTTTTTAATATAACTTTAATTTAAAATATTATTATTATATATTTAATTAATTAAAATTAGTTTTAAGTCTTATTTTAAACTATTATTATTAATTAAAACTAATTTATTTGTTCTAATTATTTTTACTTTAATTAATATTTTCATTTTTAACATTAATTAAAATTTAACTATATCTTATAAAATAGTTGTTACATTTTAATTAAATAATATGGTTATGTATACATTATTTGAGATAATATCTAAGAAAAATATATATGAAAGCTCCACAAAATACAAGATGAAACCATGTGACGTGTCCAACTGGTAAGCACCCACGAGATATTGATCCAAAGCACCTAAGGATTTAATATATGTGATAACAAGATGATAGATAGCAGTTGATATTGATATTATCTCTTTTATTTTATTTTATTTGAAGGATGGAAAATTTTAAATATTATACATTCCTCAAATTTACAATGAGGATATTCAATATTCTCAACTGTCAAATGTAGATCTTGAGTTTCGAAGATATGTATTTATATATTAAGTTGGTGTTTTTTTAATATAATTTTAATTTAAAATATTATTATTATATATTTAATTAATTAAAATTAGTTTTAAGTCTTATTCTAAACCATTATTATTAATTAAAACTAATTTATTTGTTCTAATTATTTTTATTTTAATTAATATTTTCATTTTTAACATTAATTAAAATTTAACTATATCTTATAAAATAGTTGTTACATTTTAATTAAATAATATGGTTATGTATACATTATTTGAGATAATATCTAAGAAAAATAAATATGAAAGCTCCACAAAATACAAGGTGAAACCATGTGACGTGTCCAACTGGTAAGCACCCACGAGATATTGATCCAAAGCACCTAAGGATTTAATATATGTGATAACAAGATGATAAATAGCAATTGATATTGATATTATCTCTTTTATTTTATTTTATTTGAAGGATGGAAAATTTTAAATATTATACATTCCTCAAATTTACAATGAGGATATTCAATATTCTCAAATGTCAAATGTAGATCTTGAGTTTTGAATATATGTATTTATATATTAAGTTGGTGTTTTTTTAATATAACTTTAATTTAAAATATTATTATTATATATTTAATTAATTAAAATTAGTTTTAAGTCTTATTCTAAACTATTATTATTAATTAAAACTAATTTATTTGTTCTAATTATTTTTACTTTAATTAATATTTTCATTTTTAACATTAATTAAAATTTAACTATATCTTATAAAATAGTTGTTACATTTTAATTAAATAATATGGTTATGTATACATTATTTGAGACAATGCTTAAGAAAAATAAATATGAAAGCTCCACAAAATACAAGGTGAAACCATGTGACGTGTCCAACTGGTAAGCACCCACGAGATATTGATCCAAAGCACCTAAGGATTTATTATATGTGATAACAAGATGATAGATAGCAATTGATATTGATATTATCTCTTTTATTTTATTTTATTTGAAGGATGGAAAATTTTAAATATTATACATTCCTCAAATTTACAATGAGGATATTCAATATTCTCAAATGTCAAATGTAGATCTTGAGTTTTGAAGATATGTATTTATATATTAAGTTGGTGTTTTTTTAATATAACTTTAATTTAAAATATTATTATTATATATTTAATTAATTAAAATTAGTTTTAAGTCTTATTTTAAACTATTATTATTAATTAAAACTAATTTATTTGTTCTAATTATTTTTACTTTAATTAATATTTTCATTTTTAACATTAATTAAAATTTAACTATATCTTATAAAATAGTTGTTACATTTTAATTAAATAATATGGTTATGTATACATTATTTGAGATAATATCTAAGAAAAATAAATATGACAGCTCCACAAAATACAAGGTGAAACCATGTGACGTGTCCAACTGGTAAGCACCCACGAGATATTGATCCAAAGCACCTAAAGATTTAATATATGTGATAACAAGATGATAGATAGCAATTGATATTGATATTATCTCTTTTATTTTATTTTATTTGAAGGATGGAAAATTTTAAATATTATACATTCCTCAAATTTACAATGAGGATATTCAATATTCTCAAATGTCAAATGTAGATCTTGAGTTTTGAAGATATGTATTTATATATTAAGTTGGTGTTTTTTTAATATAACTTTAATTTAAAATATTATTATTATATATTTAATTAATTAAAATTAGTTTTAAGTCTTATTTCAAACTATTATTATTAATTAAAACTAATTTATTTGCTCTTATTATTTTTACTTTAATTAATATTTTCATTTTTAACCTTAATTAAAATTTAACTATATCTTATAAAATAGTTGTTACATTTTAATTAAATAATATGGTTATGTATACATTATTTGAGATAATATCTAAGAAAAATAAATATGAAAGCTCCACAAAATACAAGGTGAAACCATTTAACGTGTCCAACTGGTAAGCACCCACGAGATATTGATCGAAAGCACCTAAGAATTTAATATATGTGATAACAAGATGATAGATAGCAATTGATATTGATATTATCTCTTTTATTTTATTTTATTTGAAGGATGGAAAATTTTAAATATTACACATTCCTCAAATTTACAATGAGGATATTCAATATTCTCAAATGTCAAATGTAGATCTTGAGTTTTGAAGATATGTATTTATATATTAAGTTGGTGTTTTTTTAATATAACTTTAATTTAAAATATTATTATTATATATTTAATTAATTAAAATTGGTTTTAAGTCTTATTTTAAACTATTATTATTAATTAAAACTAATTTATTTGCTCTTATTATTTTTACTTTAATTAATATTTTCATTTTTAACATTAATTAAAATTTAACTATATCTTATAAAATAGTTTTTACATTTTAATTAAATAATATGGTTATGTATACATTATTTGAGATAATATCTAAGAAAAATAAATATGACAGCTGCACAAAATACGAGGTGAAACCATGTGACGTGTCCAACTGGTAAGCACCCACGAGATATTGATCCAAAGCACCTAAAGATTTAATATATGTGATAACAATATGATAGATAGCAATTGATATTGATATTATCTCTTTTATTTTATTTTATTTGAAGGATGGAAAATTTTAAATATTACACATTCCTCAAATTTACAATGAGGATATTCAATATTCTCAAATGTCAAATGTAGATCTTGAGTTTTGAAGATATGTATTTATATATTAAGTTGGTGTTTTTTTAATATAACTTTAATTTAAAATATTATTATTATATATTTAATTAATTAAAATTAGTTTTAAGTCTTATTTTAAACTATTATTATTAATTAAAACTAATTTATTTGCTCTTATTATTTTTACTTTAATTAATATTTTCATTTTTAACATTAATTAAAATTTAACTATATCTTATAAAATAGTTTTTACATTTTAATTAAATAATATGGTTATGTATACATTATTTGAGATAATGTCTAAGAAAAATAAATATGAAAGCTCCACAAAATACAAGGTGAAACCATGTGACGTGTCCAACTGGTAAGCACCCACGAGATATTGATCGAAAGCACCTAAGGATTTAATATATGTGATAAGAAGATGATAGATAGCAATTGATATTGATATTATCTCTTTTATTTTATTTTATTTGAAGGATGGAAAATTTTAAATATTATACATTTCTCAAATTTATAATAAGGATATTCAATATTCTCAAATGTCAAATGTAGATCTTGAGTTTTGAAGATATGTATTTATATATTAAGTTGGTGTTTTTTTAATATAACTTTAATTTAAAATATTATTATTATATATTTAATTAATTAAAATTAGTTTTAAGTCTTATTCTAAACTATTATTATTAATCGAAACTAATTTATTTGTTCTAATTATTTTTACTTTAATTAATATTTTCATTTTTAACATTAATTAAAATTTAACTATATCTTATAAAATAGTTGTTACATTTTAATTAAATAATATGGTTATGTATACATTATTTGAGATAATATCTAAGAAAATGTGAAAATAAATATTATTATTAATTGCATTGAGAGTAGTTAGGGATGATGCAAAGAAAAAAAATATTGAATTTTAAAATAAAAAATTAAAACCAAAGAAAATGTAATTAAAAAAAATAATGTAGAATTATAAAATAATTTTTTTTATTAAAATAAAAAGTTATTACAAAATCCATTTATGTTTATAAAATAAAAAAAATTGATGTGAAACCATTTTTTATTTTTTATAATAATGATGTGAAAATTATTTTTATCCACTTTTTTAAATACATAAATATTATTATTATTATTTTATTAAGTTTGATTTTCAATGAAAGCATAGTTTAATTGTAAGTAGCAAAGTACTTGGATTTGAATTAAGTATAACTAGAGTTCAAAATCCTTTGTAAATGTAGATATTCATATAAATTATAATGATCATCATAATGGTTATTAATATACAGGACCAACTTTGATCTACGAAACCTTAAAAAAGTAAGGAATCACTTGGTTTTCTTTAGAATTTTAATTCTATGTTTGAAAAACTTTAAAGAAGCATTATTAAATCACCATAATTGTGATGACTAAAAAGGTTAGGAAGGCCACTATTATAACAAATATTTTGAAATTGTGTTTTAATGTGGGTGCATGCAGGACAAACATTATATGAGAAAGTGATTTTCGTTTACAACCCTCTTAGTATCATAAATACGACAAACTCTAATTGATTTTCTGTTGTATGCTAGTTAAAATAGAGCCATACTTTTAATCTTATAGATTAGGATTGATCATCTTCTAGATTAGGGTTGATCATCTCCTTATAATATCTTAATTTTCTCAAGTATCCTCTAATTATTTATTTCTTTACAACTTCTCAAATTTAGATGTAATAATAATTTTAATATTATCATTATTCTACAAAAACCCTAATGATTTAGTCAAGACATGGTGCCTTTATGCCAAGCTTGTTTCAACCATCGGTAATTTTGACTAGTTTATGAAGCAATCTTAAGAAGCCCATTGTCTCCCATATTGTTTATCTTGTTCTTTTACATTAGGTACTTAGTCATAGCCATGCCTTTAATGGGGGAGAGACTCACTTTTATAAGGAGGAAAGGATATGGTGTATTTCCTTTCATTTTGAGATTAATGCTATAAAGAGATTTCAAATTTGTTATATCCTTCTTCATGATTCTCCACAAATTTTGCAACTTAAAACTTCACATCCATATAAGATAACAAGAGTGAAGTTTCTTCTTATCCCGAATCCAAAGGTCTGTTGATTTACAATTGTTTTCAAGTTTGTAATTGGATTTCCATTCCCCATTAATCCTTATAGTTCCAATTATGCTTGTGATGAAGGTAATTTCTTCAATGCATTGACTCCTATGGATGGAAACTTGAGCTTGAGCTCTGCACTGATTTTTGCTCATTGCCATGGAAAAACCCTACCGTCCGCCTTCTCCCCATTCTGACCTGATTCCTACTCGTGCTCAGGCCTTGGCCTTCCCATGGCCCATACTGAGGGGGGGAAGCAGTTCCTCACCCAAAAAACCCTGACGTAACCATGCAACAGGTACCAAATGATCTATCCAATGAAACTACTGACAATAGTCTACTACAACAGGATTCAAGGGAGGAAGAAACACCCACGCTACCATTGGACGACTCTACTCCGAAAGGGAAAAAGACAACTAGTACATGCATAGCCAAATGAACGAACTGACCATGCTTAGAGCTTCCCCCGGAGAGTATAAATGTTGGAATCCAATACATGAGAGACCATGCACTCATCTGCAAGTTCATTGGTCTTTGTCCAATTGAAAAAGCTCTGATGGGTTGGATAGCTAAGAAATGGAAGCCAAAATACCACTTTAATATACAACTTGGATCCAAGAGCTTCTTCACAGTTATTTTTTCATGGATCGAGGACAAAGACAAATTCGTAGATGGAGGACCATATTTTTTCAACTTAGTTGGATTGTTCATTCGTAACTAGATTGACAGATTCAATCCAGACACTGAAGATTTCACATGGGCTCCAGTATGGGTTCACTTATACTCTCTAACTCGATACTATTGGGATGAGGAAACTCTACGAGAAATAGGCAATTCCTTAGGATAATTTGTCAAGATAGTGGATCAAAATAGGTCTAACAAATACATATCTTATGGAAGAATTTGTGTCTATATGCACATAGCTCGATCCCTTCCATACTCAATCTGCTTAATGCATGAAGATTTACAATGGATCCATGTAGTAGATTGTGAGCATGTACCCTTCAGATGTCGTAAATGTCATGAACACAGACATCTCTATAGATATTGTCCCCTAAACAAGCCTACTCCATATCTAAAGAAGGTGCAGGTCATAGATGAGGAGGGTTTCAAGAAAGTACCACCTAGGCATTGCCAAAACCAAAAGAATCCTACAATAAGTAAAACGGATACAACTACCACCAACAACAGCTTCGATGTGCTCTTAGAGCAACCGGAGAACCCAGAAATCCTACATTCAGAGGAACAACAAGCCCCAAAAAAGCAACATACGAATCCCATCATGGAACTAGTCCTGAAGCCACAAGATCCGTTGGCCTCTTCAAGGGATGTCCCTCCGGAAACCCAAAGAGTACCTACAAACCATGATTTGGACATGGTCATGGATGAGGACATGAGTTATCTTGATCTAGGGAATTTGGACCTCTTGGGACTTGACGAAGTGTGCAGACGTAAAGCCTTTAATGCAAATTTCCTTCCAAGAAGATTGATATCCTAAAAGAAGATTTAACCAAAGCCAGAGCTAAATCCAAGATGGGTATCTTGAATATCTCACAAAAATGTTTAAAAAAAAAACTCAAGGGATCCCAAGAAGCAGGGAAGGAAAACAGATCTATAATGCCTAAATAACATCGGCACCAAACTTGTTGAATAAGGGAAATATGCCCAGCTTACTGATTTTTTTCCTTCCCATACCCCTAGTTATCAATGAATATTATCTCCTAGAACATTAGAGACATCAACGGTCTTAAAAAACACAGAATGCTTCCCAGAAAAATTCACCAGGAAAATCCCTCAATGATCCTCATTCAAGAAACTAAATGTAGTAGCGGCAACCTATAGACCCTCATGGTGTATCTCTGGAAAGGAAGTAAAGCAATAGCAGTAGATGCAAATGGAGCTTTGAGAGGTCTTGCGCTAATCTGGATCCCCCAAGAGGTAAATCTCAATGAATTTTCAATTACAAGAAACTCAATCTTGACCTCCTTTCATGTTATAGGAACTAATTTCCATGGATGACTCTCTAATGTCTGTGGCCCTCAATCCATAGAGAAAAAAATCAATCTTCTAGATTAACTGGAATGGTACAGGAACAACACCTTCGGCCAACCATGGATCCTGGCTAGAGACTTCAATATGATCACCAATCTTCAGGAGAAAAAGGGGGGGGCACAGAATCCTCTCTCGGGAAGATGAAAGTTTCAAATACTTCATTGATAAGAATAGGTTGGTTGATGTGGAAACAACCAATGGCATATTTACCTGGAAAAACCGAAGAGGGGGAATCAACCAAATAGAATCCAAAATCGACCGCTTCTGATCTCTGAATATATAATACACACTCACATGAACCTAATCACCACGGTTCTTCCCTCAATGGGTTCTGATCACTGGTCGATCAGTCTGAAATGGAAAGGAAAAAAAGATTTCTTACAGCACCCATTCAGACTTGAGAAATTATGGATCTCACACCACGATTTTCAAGAAACAATTAAAAACCAATGGATGGGATTCCAAGTTTCAGGTTGATCCAAGATGCTCAGGATTCAACAGAAGCTCGAACTTCTCAAGCAAAATATGAAAATCTAGAATAAGGACACATTTGGAAATATCTTCACACCCAAAACTTCCCTTGATCAGGAAATTAAATCTCTCCAGGAACAGATGATTAACGAGGGTCACACGGAAGAGAGAAACAAAAAGGAGGTAGAGATTCAGGCCCAAATAGATGAGCGATGCAGGAAAGAGGATATTCTTTGGAAACAAAATTCACGAATCAATTGGTTAAAGCTTAGAGAGCACAATACATCTTTCTTCAATCGCTCTACCATAAAACAAAGAATGCACAACAAAATCAGCACTCTCAAGAAAGAAAATGGAACCAGGGTGGAAACACATGAGGAAATTGGGCAAGAACTGGTCACCTTTTACAAGGATCTGCTAACTAAAGACACCCTGAACAAACATGTTTCTATTGACTAGGTCGTCACTCATATCCTGGCTATAATAATGGATGAGCAGAATGCAACCCTCATGCAACCCATCACCGCTTTGGAGGTTGAAATGGTGGTTTAGCAAATGGAAAAATGAAAGGCCTGAGGTCCCAACGGATTTACCATTGACTTATTCCACCATTATTGGGATCTTCTCAAAGGAGAAATATGGGAGATTGTGGAAGAATCACACAAGAAACAATGGGTTCTTCCAACACTCAATGCCACCTTCCTCACTCTCATTCCAAAGGAGGAAAATGCAGCTTCTCTAAGTAAGTATAGACCCATCTCCCTCTGCAACGTCATTTACAAAATCATTTCCAAATTTATTGCTAACTGCCTCAAACCTCTTCTACCTTCCCTTATCTCCCTGGAGCAAACTGATTATGTAGAGGGGAGACAAATCCTTGATGGGATTATATTGTCTCATGAGGTCATTCACTCCCTTAAAACCTCCAAAAAAATAGGCTTGCTCCTTAAGCTTGACCTCTCAAAATATTTTGATAAGATTAGCTGGAACTATATTAAAAGAATCCTCCTTACCTTTGGCTTATCTCCTGCCTAGAATAGGTGGATGCTTTCATTGATCTCAACCCCCTTCTTTTATGTTTTGGTAAACAGTACTCCCTCGGACAATTTTTCCCCTTCCAAAGGAATTCGTTAAGGAGACCCCCTCTCTCGCTTTCTCTTTATCCTGATGACACAGGGCCTAGGACACATGCTCAAGTCTCACTACTCTAGAGGCCTCCTAAAAGGTCTTACTCTGCATGATAGTCCTCCAATCACACACCAACATTTTTTTATGATAACCTTCTCCTAAGTCACCCCTCTTTGCAGGAAGCCCGAACCCTGAAATGCATCATAAAAAATTTCTTCGACGCCTTGGGAACTTCAGTCAACCTCAAAAAATATCGCATCTTCTTCTTCAATAGTCAAAGAAATATAGCTAGAACCCTTGGTTACTCCATTTCCTCCTTCCCCTCTAAATATTTGGGATACCCCCTTATGGATTCAGCCATCAAACACTCTTTCCAGAGAGAATTGCTTGATAAACTAGAAGTTAAGCTCTCCTCTTGAACCTTTAGGTCTATCAAACTCGCTAGGCATCTTATCCTCATTAAGTCTATTCTTCAAGCTATGCCGCTTTACCTTTTTTTTGTTCTTACTGCTCTAAAATGGGTCCTAAAAGTCATTAGAAGCCTACAATGCACCTTTCTTTGGGGGGGGGGATGACAAAAATCACTTCAAATGGCCTCTAGTCAAATGGGACAATGTTTGCATGCATAAATAAAATGGTGGTTTGGGCTTGAGAAATCCGGACATAAGCAATGAAATCCTAAGTGCTAAAATATGGTGGAACTAAGTGACAAAACATTCCACTCCTTGGGCCCAATTCTGGATTTGGAAATATGCCCCCAACTGGGACCCACAGGAAATTATTCGCTTTAATCTCCCCATACATGGATCTCTTACATGGAATGTAGAAAACTCACAGAGGTACTTGGCCCAGCATCATAGTTTTTGGGAAATCAGAAATGGGTCCTCTTCCCATTTTTGGATGGATTCTTGGCAACAAATGCCTACTTTACATCGCCTACTCCAAATTCCATCCATACAAGAATCCATACAAGCCTTTGAAAATATCTCAGTCAAAGAATACTGGACGGATAATGCGATACAAGAATTTCATATATGGAAGCACCCGAGGCACTGGGGCATATGCATGAATATTGAAGATATGGAAAGGATTTGGCAAGAGCTGCAAAAACGCAAGATCCGCACTCAACCAGAACAAGACATCATTAGATGGGGTTACAATCCCATTGGATCCTTTACTGTCAAAGTGTCTTATCACCTACACCATATAGACCAATGTGATCCTACTTAGACAAAAATATGGAGCATGAAAACCTGGCCGAAAGTGACTACCTTCCTATGGCTCATCATCCACAAGCGGTTCCTCTCTTGCGACAATATAATCCAACGTGGGCTTTGTGGCCCCTCCATGTGTGTTTTATGCAACAATTAGGAAGAGAGCATGGATCATTTGTTGGACTCTTTTCCTTTCTCCAATAATTTATGGGACAGACTGGCTACCCTATATAGAAGGACTGATCGTGTGCAAGGAAATCCTATCAAAACCATCAAAAATTGGAATGATAAGCCCTACCAAAACAACATCCTCAACCGGCTATGGACTTTAGCCCCAAGTTTTGTGGTCTGCGAAATTTGGAAGGAGCACAAATCAAGAATTTTTTAAGATAAAGCCAGAAATGATGACATAGTGTGGGCTAAGTGCAAAGATAGTATCTTGGAAACTCTCTTTCTCCACAATTGGTCGGAACAGGATTTCAAAGCCAGTTTATTAGAGGCCATGATATTGGACAATTGGAATATTACCCCTTTAACAACATCACCGGAAGCAATGTTCCTTTGAGTCCAAACAAATGGAGTGGGCCTCCCATTGGTTTTATCAAACTCAACTTTGATAGCGCTTCTAAAAGAAATTCAGGACCTGCTGGATTTGGTGGACTCTTCAGAGAAAACTATGGTAAAATCATCCACCTTTTCTTTGGTAATATGGGCCTTGAAAGCAACAATGCAGTGATATTAGCAACGCTCCTCAACGATATCTGAATAGCCTCTTCTTGGTCCCTTCTTCCTTCGGTAATAGAGGGGGATTCTCAATTAATTATATCTGTTGAAAATTTCAGTGTGGATCACAAAGCAACAAACTCTCCCCAAGATGGAGACTCAATTATGGTCTTTCTTGAATGGCAGATCTCATATCTTCATTGGGATATTTTACCTTCCAGCATGTTTGAAGGAAAGCTAACGCAGTGGCTGATCGACTAGCCAATGAAGGTGTATCAAGAAATTTCTTTCTCTAAGACTTGGATCCAGCCTTGCTACTTGATTCACCTCTCAAAATGGACTGCTTCACTATGGCGGAACAGGATTGACAAGCCCCGAATGCAGGTGATTTTCTAGCTCATACGGAGTGTCATAAGACAACCATGGAGGCCACCTCCTCCCACTACGTGGCATCTCCTTGAACTCCACACCATGCACATTAAACAGGCCTCTCTCTCGGTGCAAGCATCCTTAATGTCGACGGTCATTCAAGCCCCCAACAAAGCTGGCTTCTATACCAGGTTTATCATTCCTCCTTCGCGTGAATTAATGGCCCACACAGATGCTGAATTAAAGCCTCCTGGAAAGAATTATTTCCAATCCCGAACTCTGAGCAGCTGGAAGACTGGTGAGGTTTCTCAGCATTTGGAAGGTCGCTTTTTGTGTGCTCGGGTCTGGCTCTCTAGCGTGATCACTTGGATTTTTTATGCTTTTAGCGCTCTCGGGCTTCTTTCTACACCTCCCTGGTTTCTTTTTGCGGAATACATGGATTCATGATTTCTTATTCAATTAAGGAACATGTCTCATAGGCTTCGTGCAATTCCTCTTCGAGGCAGTGGTGGACGCGGTAATTTGGGTAATCGTGGTCGAGGAGAAGCCAATATCAATTGCTATGAAAATTCTATACCTAGGCACCTACAAACTATGATTAACGATTGGGAGGAGGAATTGGTGCTGCAGCAAATGGTCACTCAGCGGACATGGGTCAGGCGTAGGCATTTTTGGATGGTAAAAAATATGCTTACACACATTCTTATGCACTCTTAGGATCCTCTATAGGGGAATAACCACCCCCCTCCTCCCTCCCCAGCTCCTGCTATGCACTCTTCCTCCTCTCCTGCCTCTTCACAAGTCTCCAAGCGAATGGAGAACAAGGATACCCATTTTGACAAGGATTCTAAGCAGCCTAAGGATTACACCAACATGGCGTCCACCAACGGTCACAAGTGTAAGCATGTGGAGCATCCAGGTCCTATGATTTCTGCCTCCATCAAAAAAATAGAGCCTTTTCCTGTTAAGGTTTCCAATGACATTTCTTCAAGATCTAGTGCTAAGGTCACCTTTGACAACCCTTCAAGCTCCAGGGATTATCGTTGTCCTATTCTAGAGGAGAAGGTTAATGTAGTAGACACCACTCGCAACTCCAAGTAATTTTGTAGTTTCTTTTCTTTTTCATTATGTCACTAAGAGAATTGAATGCTACTCTAGTTTGGGTCTGTCAGCTTTCTTTCTAAGGATTAATGCTCAAGCTAGAAGTCGTTCCAAGCTTTTTTTTGTAATAGGTCTAGTCTAGTTTTATTGGTATATTTTTGTAATTTCATGTATGAACAATATACCTGTGAGTGACTAGTCTATCATCCCATGTTTGGACAGGTCTCCCAAGACCTTAGTGTGATTTTTTCTCTCTATGAGAAGCCAGAGAGGGCTCTCAGAATTTATGATTATATTGTGCATGTAATATTTTTTATAGTTTGATATAAATCCTCTCTGCAGCTTACGAAAAAAAGGCTTTTGATGAAGATCTATTTCGAGACATTTGTATGAAGTCACTTCCTCCAAGTTGTTGTTTTCATACATGAAAAATATCATAATTGATCTTTTGGGATTTGATTATCATAATCTTTGTTTTGTCAATATTAACAGTCATACCCATACTAAAGAAAAAATCCTTGAGAATTTTTACTTGGTTGTTGAGATCATACGGACTGCTCATTGTAAAAACAATATCATCAATGTAGAGAAGAAGGATGATAACTGTACCAACCAAAGTTGTGATGACACAACCTTTGTCTCCCAAACAACTGAAGAACTCTCAACTTAGAAGGGACTTTTAACTCTTCAAATCTATTCCAATATATATATATATATATGCAAAAAATACATTTTATTCAAAAATTTAAAAATTTAAAAAAATAACAACAACAATTATTCATCAATCAATCTTTGGCATTCCCATTACAATTAAATTATTTTTTTATTATGATAAAATATCACATAGAAACTATTATTTTTATTTTTATCCATTTTATAGAAAATAAACCAACATAGATCCATCTCAAATCCGGACCTACTAAGCACCGAGAGGGATTCAATTTCTTGAAGTGTAATTGCTTGATAAATGCATGTTTAATATTGATCTATGCTTTTTATTTTTTTATTTTATAAGTCAATATGGATTTTTTTAATAACTTTTTATTTGGTTTTAATTTTTTATTTTATGAACCTACTTTTTTTTGGTTTTATTTTTATTTTTATTTTAAAAGTCAACATGAATTTTTATAATTATTTTTTATTTTGCTACGAACGTGACAACATCTCTAAATTGATTAGCTCAAATTATAAAAAATTTAGAATGAAAATTTTATTACTTCGGCAAGATTTATACACTTTTAAAAAATTATAAATCTTAAATTTTTTTCTTTTATATTAACAAAAATAAAACTCACTTTTATAAATTAATTCATAAATACAAAGTCCAAATTAAGGAAGCATGAATCTCACGTGTAATGGTCCAAGGGAAGGGATGGGATGGTGTGCATGGACCCACGAACTATGTGCTCTCAAGACAGAACCTTGCTCTTACACCAATTAGTGTGGTTTCCATGCTTTAAGGCATAGGCCATATGTCCATTATAATAATGGGGCAGATTCCCTATTGGCAAATACGTGGAGGTCAATGCTTAAAATAAAGGTATTTTATATCTTCCCTTTAAAATTGGGTTGAGAGCCTTGATGCTCATGTATGCTTGTTCATTGTCACCTAGAATGTCTCCCCCATATTATATTTCAAACATTTATTTTTTAAAATTAATACTACTATACATAATGGTCAACCCAGACATTTAAAATTCTATATTTCCTTTATAATATTCTAATCATAATTCTTCATGTTTCATGTTTCCCAACATGTATGCTTGTTCATTGCCGGCTAGAATGTGCCCGGAATTATATTTCAAACATTTATTTTTTAAATTAAATATGGGACAAATTTCTTTTGTTGAAGAGAAGATTTAGGTCCGCACGGAAAGTGCGTAAGATTATAGAACTAGAGGATTTATCCCTTCTATACTACTATACATAATAGTCAACCATATATTTAAAATTCGATATTTCTTTATTATATTCTAAACATAATTTTTTTAAAACAAAGATAAAATGCAATCTTTGTAATTATAAGGCAATCTACTTAATTATAATATTATTATGGGTGAATTTAGGCGCTATCATTCCATTGTGGATTTCCTTTTTACATTTAAGACCATTGCAAAGGAGTGTCACAATAATAAAACCAATATTTTGTATTGTTTTGTTGGTTTTAGAAAGGCATTTGACACAATGCTTAAAACTAACCTTTGGAATATATTAGAAGAGCTAAAAGTTTCTTTCAACATGAGAGCTATTACGATAAGGTTGTATGACAATGATATTTCCAAATTTAGTAACACTAAGGGTTGGTCACAAGAAATTAATTGTAATATAGGAATCAAGTAAATTTGTCCTCTATATGTTACACTTTTTGGTATGTATGTCGACAAGTTAAAGGGTTGTTGGAAAGAAGTATGTTTTGTCAACACAACTCTAGCTAGGATACTCATCATCCTCCTTCCTTATGCTGATGATATTGTTCTTATGGAGAGGAGTCTCTATGATCTTGACAAGCAACTAAAAAATATCAAGTAATTTTTCTCTACTATGGTTATGATTGTTAACACTGACATATCAAAGGTTATGAATCAATGTCATGTCCCAAATTTTTCATTGGGTCACAATGGCCTAAGCCCATTGGCCATATTCATAAGATTTTATCAAATTGTGCTAAGGGTCCAATTATTGCCAAGGAGGAAAATTACCAGTTTCCTAGGTTGGGGGTGGAAGCTTTGGGATTTGGAATAAGGGGGATAATAAATGATGTTTGAACATTAGAATGGCATAAATATTTAATAAAGGATATAAATAAATATATACAAGTGAAAATCAATGTGGCATTTGGTCATGAAGACAATTGGAGGCTTATGGAGTCCTTAGGTGGCTAGATTCCCTCCACACACTTGGCATGCACATCATCCAATTCAAATCTATGGGTAAGGAAACATATTTGGAGGTTGAAAAGGTTTCATATGTAAGATAATGAGCTAAGGAATTCGAATTGGTAAAGAGGAGTAACTCCCATGGAAGAGGAAGAGACAATTTGGAGCTAGTGACACACTTGGGCTAGATTCCCTAGCTCTATGACAAAAATGATGAAGATGCTTTGACACCTATGACACAAATCAGACCTGAAGGATGACATATGACATATATGACATGTCAGAGCTAAAATTAGACTCCAAGTGGGCTCTCAAGGGAGTTAGGGAAGCTAAGATGCTTCCACATGTGATTTGGTGGAAGTGGGAGACTAGGAGTTGTTGTACAAGTGGCATTCTTTGGAATCTCTTCCCAACTTGAGTTGGAATGCATTTCTTGGAAGGAATTCGACCCATAGAGAGCTTGGAAACTTTATAAATGTCGGTAGCAAAGAATGAAACCATTTTTTGATCATTTGTAGAATTTGCAATTGCATTTGTGAAGAGGGAGAGCTAGTGGATGACTAGTTTCTTGCCTTAGCCAATTTCGAGGGTGAAAGACTCCCATCCAAGTTGATAATTGTAAAGGCCATTCAGACCTTTCATTTGGAGCTTTAATGGAATCTTTATTTGCATGTGTAAGCTGCAAGGAATCTCATGGTTTATTGTAGTGCAGCACATTCTCTCAACCATTTCTAGTTTTGATGGCATATTCTTGATCCTTGAGGGAGGGCATTTTTGGTGAGCTATTGTACTCTTGGGGGAGCTTCTCTTGCCCCATTTCTTTTATAATATGAATTAAATACTCTATTCTTCATCTACATAAAGTTTTAGGTCGAAATTCCAAGTGTAAATGTATAAATGTGATTTTTAATGAAGAAATGGTGCCATTTTCCCCATAGCTCTTGCATAACGCTCTTGTGGTTGCATATAGTAGTGAAGGAATGCCATTTCGAATTCATGTACATGTTATCTGATATATATATCTTTAATAACCATCTCATAATATCCACAAGTCGAGATTCCAAGAAAAACTATGTTAAATTGCTCATTAATGGACAAACAGTGCCATTTCCCCACTACCTTGTTGTGAACCAAGGTAATGTTGATGGATTCGAATGGATAAGTAAAATACTGATGGTTTATTGATGAATGGAATTTTATTGATGTATTACATGAGTTTAATTCTTAGTACATAAGCATTTGGAGTCATTTTGTTGAGTTTCATAGCATTCAGAGAAGATTGCCTATCATTTCCCCCAAGGTTGAAACTAGTCTTTTTGCATCTGATTTAAGGGAGTTATAGCAGCCATTAAAAGTTGAATGGTGATACATATGAGTCCATGTTGATTTACTTTATATTTCCCCTACTTCCATTCATAAATTTGAATTGTATTGAGTGCATTTGGAAATCCATTTTCATCCTACCCCTAGGAGATCTGAACCCTAAATTGCTAGTAAAAACTCCTATCTTGGACAGAATCTTAAAGGGGTTTGCAGAAGCATTTTGATGGTCCTAAATCATCCCTGAACATTGTAACAAATTCCTAATATCATTCATACACCTTATCTGAAGATTTGGTAGCATTTGGAGCCAATTGGAGATCTAGAGACCAATACTAATCAAAGGGAAATTCCTAGTAAAGTTCCCTACATTGGACAGAATTGAAAGGGGATTTGCAGAAGTATTTTAAAGGTCCAAAAGAATCCTTGAAACCCATATTTATGTTCTAAAATCATCCATACACCTTATCAGAATATTTGGGAGCAATTGGAGCAACTTGGAGACCAAGACATCAAAGCTAGTCAAAGCTTGAACTAGGGAAAAAAGTGAAAATTTGCCATTTTAATAAAATTCCTAAAAAGGGACATTACAGTGGTATCAGAGCATGGTCCTTGCACCTATGGATTAGGTCCATACATTTAAGAATAATTGGAAGCCATTTCTTAGTATTATGAGGAATCCTATGAGTACAATTCTTATGAGGAATATGCAGATGCTTATGAGCAATATGAAGCAAAATGTGAATGGTTTGAGGAAGAGGTGCCATCATGCAACACTTCTTACACTTTCAAGAGAAATGAATATTATTCTTATGAATTTGAATCTGATGAAGATGAGTGTGTCACACTACCCAAGGATAATTCTATGAATGACTTACAAAGATTGAGAGCAAAATATAAAACCTTGCCCCAACAATATCAATCATATCTAGAATATCTTGCTTTGAGTAAAAATATACAAAAGGCCATGACTTTTGAAGACTATGCTGATGTGGTGTTTGTAAATAGGCCCAAGAATGAATATGTGGAGTTCGTGAGGAAAGGTTTATTCCATTCTTGTAAAAGACCTTGGAGAGAAAATCATGTGTGTGTGAATGATGGTGAGGAGCATATAAAAATCATGAAACCACTCTTTGAAGACATGACCAAGCAGATTATGAAAGGATTTGAATTTTTGGCTATCCAACCTGAGAGAAAATATATTGATCTTAATAAAACCAAGGGGAAAAATGCATCATCTTGCTTAAAGGAGAAAAAAAGGAGACCCATGCTGTAAAATTAGTCACAGCAGATCTAATGAACAAGTAAATCAATCACAACAGATGAACATAGAAAATATGGTGCAAAACTGTGCAAAACATGCAGCAGTGCTCTCTATCCCAGAAAGGGTGAATGAATTACAATACAAACTGTTACAATGAACAGAGCAATTCGAATTGCCTAAGGAGGTCATTTGAATCACTGAATGGAGTAGCTTGACTCTATCTAGGAGTCCTCATCAATCATCGGTGTTGCTCATCAATCACAACAAACAGTCATCCAGGTGTCAAGCTGAGTCTAACTGATCATAATAAATGTAACTGAAGTGTGTAGCACTGATATAGGATCTGGAGGCTCAGTGGGGGCGCATGGGAGGCTAACTGGAGTCAGAGCAAGTCACCTAATCGAACTGGAGGTCAATCGGAGGTGAAACAGTCAGTCAGGAGTGAAATCGGAGTGAAATCAATCAGAATCGGAGCTAACTGAATGTAACTGGAGTGAATCTGCAGTGGTAGGTGAACAAGTGCGCCCTTCTCTGTCAGTAGGTGAGAAGAGGGCGCCTTTCAGCTTAGGAGGGCTAAAACTCTGTGGAAAGTGGCTCCCGGGTGCTAGAAGAAGGTGGATAAGGTGCTGGAGGCATCAAACTGGTGACTGGACTGCATATCCTGAAATAGATCATGCAAGATCCTGAAGTAGATATGTATCCTGAAATAGATGATCCTGAAATAGATATGTATCCCGAAATAGATGATGGATATCCGAACACATGCACCACCTAGTTTTGAAATAGGTGAAGTAAAAGAAGCAGTACATGAAGAGGATCAAAAGTCACTCCCAAGTGACTTTGAAAAATATGAAGAGACGTCACATGAGCATGAATAAGATTCTATTGAGAGTATTGAAGAAAAATTCGAGACACATTCTACCTTGGACATGAATCAAGGAGAATCTATTGAAGGATGCTTGAACTATGAAGGAGTACCTACTGATGGGTGCTCACACCTCTATGTTGGTGAATTAGAGATCACTTTTGACAGTATTGCTGCAAGACAAAATTCCCCTAAGCATGAAAATGAAGACCTTGTAGCAGTTGTAGAAGAAACAATATCAACTTTCCCATCACCACTTGAGCTTCACGAAGTTGGTCCAAGCAAGAAGGAAGAAGATGAGGAGGTTCATTTGCAAGATCCTCATTTTCTTGAAGGGTCCTTAAAGATGAATGAAAAGAAGATCCAAGAGTCCCTCAGCATTCTACATGACACTCAAGCATTGGTGTCAAATTCTTGTTGGAGAGCTACTTCATTGGAGGAAACATCCCTCCTTGAAGACATGGAGAAGATTCAAAGAGCAATGTGCCACATCAAAGGTAATTTCATGTCTTTGCTTTTTGATAGAAACCATTTTTGAGCTTAATGAATTGTTACATGATGCATACTTGAAGAATAATGAGGATAATCATAAACTCATAATTCAAAATGAGCAACTTCTTGAAAAGTTGCAAGATACTTGTTTTTCCTCCTATGTTTTAGATTGTCAAATGGTAGATTGTTTGGAGGATTCTCATGACATGGTGGATCATGAGAAATATGGAAATTTGAATGTGATTGATGTGTTTGAAAATGAAATTGAAGAGATCCAAACACTTGATGTGGTGGAAGAGGAACTTGAATTGTCTCTTGATGAAGGTTATGCAATTCTTAAAGAAGAGCATGATTCTTCTACATTCGAACCAATATATAACAAAGGTTTCACACTTTTGAAGGAGCTACATGATACTACCCATATGGATCCTTCCCATGATGAAACTTCTGCATTTTTTTATCAATTGGGTGAGTTAGTTCATTATCCTACATCCTACAATTCCATGTTTTGCAGCATTATTCTCAAGGAAGTATGGGTGAAAGGGTCCTTTTTTATGGTGCCACGTGAGGAGTATGGAACTCATAGATTTACTTTTTATGATGACATGGTTGGAGCACATTCTTATTCACATTTGCAACAACATATTTTGTTACTTTATTATGATGCACATCTACATGGATGCACCTATGATATGCATTTGAGTCACTTGAAGACTCATGGTTTTTCTTGCTCAACACTTGGTTCATTTGATGTTGGAGAAACTTCATCCAACACTTGGGTGAATAAATTAATGATTGGAGAACATTTTTGTTGGAAGCCACATACTTTTATATATCTTTATTATTCTCACATTCATGGATGTATGGGTGAGACTTCTTTGAGTCCTTTGAAGTCTCCTTGTTTTTTCTGCTCATTATTTGTTTCATATTTAAATAACAACTCTAAATAACTAAGTCTAGAAAAAAAACAGTAAATAAAAAAAATTTATGGACATGTATGACCAAAAATAGACAATTTAAAACAATGAAAGTTTGAAGGTCTTAGAGATGCATGATTTAATATTTGGGAGTCAACTGCTGTACTTATATGTCTTTTAACTTTTAGGGGTTCTAGGCACAGAGATCCCCGGGGCTTACTTAGCTTACAAGCTAACGCTGTACTTTTGACCTTATGGCAGATAGTCGCCACGTAAGAGGGCTTTTCGTCGACAAAGGTATGATTTCGTAACATCTTTAATACTTTGGTTTTGGAGGGTGTAAATCTCGTCAAGAATGGATCACACTATTTTCTTTTCTAAGGTACTAAGCCTAAGAAACTAGTGGTGAAGAGATCGAAATCATCTCCATGTAAATTATGTTATTGACAATAAAATGTATGCTTTTATTTCAGGTTCGATCCAAGTCTAAGTATGAAAGTCCCAACATATAAGAAAAGGGTGTCTCCACTATGTAAGAAATCCTTTACAAACACCTAAGGTGTTGATGGCCATAACTTTTGATTGTTTCAAGTCTAAGGTTTGAACCTTACTATCGCATAGCTTGTCATGGCAGACTTAAGGTTTTTTGTGTTTGTCCAAACCAAGGTTTTTGGGGAAAAGTCCCACATTCATCTCAGGGCAAGGACTCACCTTATTAATGCATGGGCCCTTTGGAACTTAATGAGACTGAAAGTCTTGGATATGTGGAGATCTTTCATAGGCTATGAGCACGCCGAGGTGTGGAAGGTACTACGGGGGTCTTTACTGTTTCTGTCGGGGTTGTCAGGGATTTTCACCACCTCCATCCACATGGCTCTCACGAGACCTAACTCTCTATACCTCTATGTTTTCATTCACTTAAATAATTCTGGAAAGTTGAGAGTTGCTCCCGGTTCTAAGGTGCTCGGTAGGCCGAGTCTAGGATCTCAACTTCTTGACCCTATCAATGGAAACTTTGTGAAAGAATTTGAACTACGGGCCAGGAAAGGCATCCTTTGCAAAGAGTTAAAAAAACTAGGTAATTTTGTATTTGCTATCCTGCAACCCTCGTATCAAAATGCTGACCTCTTTCCTTGGTTGGTTTTGTGGCAGGAGTCTTCATACTCACAGGTGGGAGTGTAACTACAACAAGGAAAAAGAAGTCTCGGCTTCAGTAAGCCCCTCCATCCCTTCATGGGATAACTTTGGTGTAAGCAACCTACTAGTGTTAGTGGTTGAGTTGTTTCTCAAAGTCGTGGGTAGCTTGCAATAGTTTGGAGTTCTAAAGTTTGAAGAAAAGGGATCAAGCACTAAGGGTTTGGGGGTTGATCACCTGGTTTGGAAAAAAAGCTGCAATTTGTTTTCTTAAAACTCAGTCCTTCATGGTATGCACTTGCTTCCCAATGGGAAGGGCCGTGAGAAAGTTTTGTTTTGAAGAGGAACAAGAGGGCTATTTCCTTGTCTATGGATTTGATGATTATGAAGGCGACTGCCTCGATTCTCTTAGTGCTTGTTCTCTATTATTAGGGTTTACTTCAAGAATCCCTGGCCGTGGGAGGGTTTGGAATTTTATCAATTTAAATGAAAACTTGAGCATAGAATTGTATAAATGGACTATCTTTTCTTTTAAAATGTTGCAGTGTTTTGTTTTGTTTTTCGAGTCCATCGTGATGGTGGAAATAAAAATGTTTAGAACTTGAGGATCGTCGTTGTAATGTAACTTAATGAATTGAACAATTTGCTACGGGAAATTGACTCGAGCCAGTATGGCGTTGTTTTGAACGTAACTAGGTAAATCTATTGTAAAGGAATTCAAACTTGCTCCCTCTCTCTGTGTGTTTAAATAAATGGTAGGTTGTGGTTGCAACTTTATTTGTTGACTATTGTAAGTTTGATAATAATAAAAATGTTGCATCCTAAGGGTTAGCCCGAATGGTACTTTATCTAAAGTTTTTAAAATGAAAACTAATGGGCTGCAAACCACAAATACACATTCGTGTTGTAGTTCCAAGGGTGTCCATGATGTATGAAAAAGGTTGCTCTATCAATCATCGGCAAGCAAATATTTTCTTTCAAAAAAAAGGAATGTTTCTAGGTTATTCTGTTGCAACAATAAATAATGATTATGAGGGCTCCGTCCGCTGTAGCTAGGCATGCTATTAGTCATTAGTTGTTTAACTAATTTAAAGTTGTGATTTTTCTAAATTATGGGCTCGGTCGAAATGGCAACAAAAGCCTCCATAGTATCTTTCGTTGATAAGAACAAAAAAAAAATTAAAGTCATGTGTTGGAAATAATTAGTTGAGATGCATGCATTAACTCGATCCGAGTATGTTTTGGTATGAATCTCACCAATGCTTATAATAACTCGATAATTTTCTAGTTGTAGATGCTGTAAGTATTTCTAGGTCATAGATTGTTTAAACATTAAGAATGTTCATTTTTAAGAAGGAAGGGTTCAGGGACATCAATAAATCTGTTTACACATGCATGCATTTTCTTTGTTATATGAAATCAGAAATAAGGATCATTCTAGTCTTAATTTAACAGTATGTGATTTACCATGCTGATCAAAACACAAAAAAAGGGACATTCGCAGTCTGGAAAAGGGTATCGTAGCATTCATCCATTTCTGCATTTTAATCCTATCCAAGGGTTGTTCGTTACCTCATTCAATCCTAATCCAGATTTCATCTTAATCTGTAATGAAAGAAAGATATTCCATTTAAAATAACAGTAATAAGCAAGGTTAGAGGAAGAAAAGACTTGAACTACAAGCTAGGCAAACATCCACAGGCTACCATTCCACCCAACCAAATTCCTCAACACTCAACTGAGTGTTGGGACCCCTAAGCCTATTCACTAAAACACCAGGGAGAAGATACTGAATAGGAGTGGAGACCTTTCTGCAGAAATCTCAACAATCTTAAGGACCTGCCATGCTTTTTCCTGTGCACTTACTAGTTAACAGACTCACTCTAGAAAATCATTAGCTAGCTACCCCTTATCGAAATTTTCTGTCTGCTTAAAACATAATAGTTTTCTTTTCCACCCAGACCAAGGAAGAGAAGATACCAAAAAAAAATATCTGTGAGCCTCCTGCTCAATTTCGATGGCTTTATATAGCTTGCCTAGGTATTTTGGTCAGTTACATCATTTATTGAGCCATTTGCTCAAATTTTCCCCCTTTGGAGAGTCATGACCATAAATATAGGGTAGTTTCCTCCTACAACAGCTAGTAAGTGATTCTAGATGCTGCCAGCTGTCTCCTTTCCTCCTGAACAGTTTCATTCTTCCTAGTGGGCTACTGAACACTCTTCAACAATCCCTTGTGGATGAGTGTCTCCATCTTTTCAATTTTTATTAAAAGGAAAATAAACAGTTTATTACAGTCATCCTTGACCACCTTGGTCATAAAACTTTATAATAAAAATTCTGATCAATGTCTTTTCTCAAAAATAATAATAAGAGAAATATTTTCAGTTTGGGAGTTGTTACAAACGCCCCCTCTTAAGCTCAACATCGTCCTCGATGTTGCTTAAGGGTCTTCTAAGTCTCCCTGGAATAGAATTGGGTATGATGTTCGCATATGACTCTCTAATTCCCAGGTGGCTTCCTCCGGACTAAGGTGCTTCCACTGCACCTTTACCTACCCAATGGTGTGATTTCGGAGTGAAATTTCCCTCCTGCCGAGGATACAGTCCAGTTCCACCAGAAAATATCCTTCGGGTTCCACCTGTATGTCATTCCAGTTAATCACATGAGTAGCATCATGTATATATATTTTTAAAATGGAAACATGAAATACATTATGCACTTTAAGGTTAGGGGGTAGGGCCAGTTGGTATGCCACTGGTCTGACCCTTAATAATATTTCAAAAGGTCCACAATACCTGGGTGCCAACTTGGCACAGTTCCCCAATTTCAAAGAACTTTTGTGGCGCTTTACCTTTATAAACACATGTTCAACCACCTGGAACTCCTGTTGAGTCCTCTTACGATCTGCATGGCTTTTCTTCCTGTCTTGGGCAACCTTCAAATTGCTCTGCATCTGTTTCATGGTTAGTTCCATTTCCTTTATCAATTCTGGTCCTAGTAACCGTCTATCAACTAGATTGCCCCATGAAATGGGGGTATTACATTTTTTACCATAAATTATTTCAAAGGGACTCATTTGGGATGAGGTTTGATATTGGTTGTTATAAGCAAACTCAGCAAGATGTAAGTATTCCTCCCACTTCTTGGGTTGATCGCTAACATACATCCTCAACATGTCTTCTAATACTTGGTTCACTCTTTCGGTCTGCCCATCTATTTGGGGATGATAGGCGATACTGAAATTGAGCTTAATATCCAAAATTTTAAATAAAGATTTCCAAAAATTACCAGTAAACTTGGAATCATGGTCATAAATTATTACCTTAGGAATCCCGTGCAATCTAAATTTTTTTTTCATGAAAATATCAGCAATATTTGTAGCTTTATGAGTAGTTTTAACTGGTATGAAATGGGTTGCTTTGGTAAGTTTGTCCACTACCACCATTATCGAGTCATTTTGCTTCTGATTCTATGGTAACCCAGTTATGAAATCAATGTTAATCACCTCCCATTTCAAATTCGGGATCGGTAACGGCTGTAATAAACCAGCTGGGTGCTGGTGTACAACTTTGACTTGCTGGCATTTTAAACATTTGGCTAAGAATTCTTTGACTTCATTTTTCATATTCGGCCAGAAATATTCCTTTCACAGCATTGTGATGGTCTTTTGATAACCGGGGTGTCCATAATATGGACTGTTGTGCAGTTCATTTAAAATTAGCAGTTTTAGTGCGGGTACATTTGACACATACATTCTGTCCTTGTATAAAATTAAGCCATTTCCCTTTAAACTGAAATCTGAAATTATGTTTGCCAATTCGTTTTCTGAAATTTTCTCATATAGTTTCTGATAATGCTTATCTGATTTAATAGCTTCTTGAAATTGATTTTCCAAAATCTGTCTCGTAAGTGCTTACTGCTGCAATATAATTTAATTTGGCAACTCTGCTTAATGCGTCTGCGACCTTATTTTCCTTACCTTTTATATGTTGAATTTCAAAATCGTATTCGCTAAGGAAGGCTAACCATCTAACCTACCTAGCATTCATATTTTGTTGGTCTAGTAGGTATTTTAAACCCTGATTATCTATCATTAAGGTAAATTTTCTACCAATCAGATGATGGCACCAAATTCTTAAAGCATGAATCACGGCTACCAGTTCTAGATCATTAAGTAGCATAGTTTTGTTCATGAGTTTTCAATTTTCTTGACTCAAAGGCTATTGCGTGCCCTGCTTGAGTTAAGACTCCGTCGAGACCCTTGTTACATGCGTCAGTGCATACAACAAAGTCCTCGTTAGGGTGGTGATTTTTAAGATTGGTGCAGTGGTTAATAATTCTTTTAACTTTTTAAAGCTTTCCTCTCACTTTTGATCCCACACAAACTTCTTCCCTTTTCGTTGTAACGAGGTGATGGGATGTGCAATTTTAGAAAATCCTTTTATGAATTTCCGGTAGTAACCAGTAATTCCCATGAATGACCTTACACCAGTCACATCCTTCGGAGCTGGCCACTCGTTTATGGATTTTATCTTGTTTGGGTCAACTGCTATCCCATCCTTGGAAATCATGTGCTGTAGGTATTGTATTTCATCCTTGTAAAAATCACATTTACTAAATTTAGCATAGAGCTGGTGTTCTCTCAAAACTTGTAAGATTATCCTTAGGTGTTCATCGTGTTCTTCCCTTGTCTTGGAGTAGACTAGAATGTCATCGATGAACACAATTACAAACTTGTTTAAATATTTATGCAACACATTATTCATTAAGCACATAAAGGTTGCCGGAGCGTTTGTTAGCCCAAAGGGAAAGACCACGAATTCATAATGTCCATAACGGGTTCTAAAGGCGATTTTAAAAATGTCTTCTTCTTTAATTCTGACCTGATGATACCCTGATCACAAATCGATCTTTGAAAATATCGTGGCCCCACGTACTTGATCAAACAGGTCATCAATGCGGGGTAAAGGGTAACGATTTTTAATTATCATTTTGTTCAACTGCCGGTAGTCGATGCATAATCGCAATGTACCATATTTCTTTTTAACAAAGATTGCGGGTGCTCCCCAAGGAGACACGCTGGGTCTGATATATTTTTTATCGATTAATTCTTTTAATTACTGTTTAAGCTCATTTAAATCTAGGATATTCATCCTGTAAGGAGCCTTGGAGTTAGGTACTACTCCGGGCACTAAATCGATAGTGAAGTCTAGATCCCTTTTCGGGGGTAATCCTGGAATCTCTTCCGAGAATACATCCGAAAAGTGTTTTAGAATAGGTAACTCTTCGAGTCTAATTTTATCTTATTTAGTTGGTTGTTCTCCATTGATTATATTAACAATGAACATCTTGCATCCTTTATGTGCTCCTCTTTTTAATTGTAAAGCAGAAATTTCCCTAACATAAACCTTCGTTGGTATGCCTTTAATTAACACAGTCTATCCTACAGCATTTATATATGTAAATGTCTTTTCAAAGCAATTCAATACTACCTTATGTCTTTCTAAATAGTCCATACCAATCAGAACATCATAGGATCCTAAAGGTAATACATTTAATTTTACCTGAGTCTTAGATTGATTTAGCAATAGTTCACATTTATTGACAAAATTATTCACCCTTCTTTTTGTTCCGGTGGCTAGCTTTACTAACCATGGCTTTTCAAATTTTTCAATATGCAATTTACACTTTTCTACTATGGCAAGCGATACATAACTTAAACTGGCACCTAGATCAATTAAAATAGAGACAACTTTATCTGAAATCATACCTTCTACTTCGACCATAGACGTTTGATGATCTGCCTGTCAGTTATCCAATCGTGCGTTGATCATGTGTACCACGGGGGCTTCACTCAATAAACCGCTATCATAGCACGTTCGTTCGTGGCATATGAAACAATACCCCTAATTTCACTAAATATTGGAAAATACCTTCCAAAATCAGTTTTTTTACCCCCTCCCAACATGCCTTCCCAATTTTAAAAAACCCCTATTTTCACTAGATATTGTATGTATCAATTTTTTCATTAACATTTTTTATACCCCTTTATATTTCTACCTAGTATATTGCTATGATACCCCTCTTATGACCCCACATGCATTCTACAATGCACCTTGCCTCTTTCGATGTATATTGTGGATGCACATTACTTCACCCACAATGCAATTACTCAACCACATATCATTATGATTTGCAACATCTAATGGTCTAATGAAAAGATAGGAGATCACTTCTTGTATGTCACTAGAGCCAATGCACATAGTACAACATTTAGATTGCATGTTGTAGTTCCCCAATCACTGACTAATCCTGTTGTGGTCTAGGTATCCAAGCCCCCCAAGGCATGTAACAAGCTCTAGGAGACCTACTAAACCTCCCAGGGTCTATAATAGGAATGAGTGGTTGGGTATTCAAGCCCCCAAGGCCTATCGAGGGCCTATAACAGGCCCTGGAGGCGTAGAGATTCCCAAGGCTATTGGTAACAACTGGATTAGTGCTATTGGTAACAATTGGCTGTCAATGACCACTATCTCTCGACTATCATCAACTGGAAACCCACTTCACCACGAAACCCCTGGCCTCAAGGATGCCTCAGGATGCGATTTCCCTGCGTACTCGTAAGCCCGAGCCTTGCCTCAACCCGATTTCTCATCTGGTCGTGATCCCTCCATCTCCATTTGGCGGATATTTGTCATCCCACTCATATAAAAAAGACCCCAAAGTATTTTTGTATTGTTACATTACATAAAAAAAAAACCTTTGCCCCTTAATATATAAGCAATATAATTTTTAGGTTTTCATGAATATTTAATACCGCAATATGAATGAACGTGATATTATATTGCCTTCTAGTGAAGCCCACATGCTTTGTACTTCATTTGCCAAATCTCCAATGGTTGGTTCTGCTTGAACTGTGTGCACATTGCTGAGGTTCCTTTTTCGATTTTGACAGTTGTTTGCGTAATGCGGCCCTTGGCATTCCCAACACTTTACTAGTGCTTTTTGTTCAGCAGTTTTCATGGGTACATTAGAAGCTTCTTTGTTTCTAATTAATGGGGTAATTGACTGGACATTTGACCACGCATTAGATGAACTTGGCTGTGCAAAAGGCTTTGCTTCAGAAAATTTCTGTGATGTATTCCCCTTAAAACTTGGTTTAGAAAAATTTCATGAATTTCCAAACCTACCATTATTATTAAAGTCCTTTCTTCACTGTTCATAAAAGCTTGTCTTTTTATCTTTCCAAAATGATAGTTTATCCTTTCTCTTTTCTTGGTCATAACAGAAGTTGGCTTTTCTCATTGCCTCATCAAGGGTTTTTGGGTTGTCATACTCAATTCGGTCCTTAATATGGTATGGAAAACATGATAGAAACCTATGTATTTTAGGCTTCTCTTCAGTTATATAAGGCACGTACCTTAACAGACTCAGGAATTTACTACACAGTTCCTACATGCTCATTGAGTGCAGTTTTAAATCATAAAATTCTTTGGCTTTTTCTTCAAAATATTGTTCATATAGAAATTTCTTTTTGAAGTATCTCTTAAAGGTATTCCAGGTTACGTTATTTTCTTTGATGCTTCTTACTCTTTTAAGGTCCTGCTACCATATGTATGCCTTGCCAATCAAATTGTAGATAGCTAATTTAGCCTTTAGTTTGTTAGAATAATTGTAGATATGGAAGTACTTCTTCATCCCAGATAGCCATGCTTCGGCTTCTTCACCCTTCTCGACTTCTCCATCGAAAGTCAGAGGTTTTATCTTTTTGAATTCTCCGGATATCTCCTCATAAGGTTTATTTCTTTTCCTCTTACATTGGTAATCATTATCACTATTGTCACTAGAGCTTTTATATTTTCTTCTTCATGTCTTAATCTCATTATCGAAAGAGGAAAAAATTCCCTCATCTAATGACACTATCGGTCTGTTCTTAGGTGTAGAGATTTTATCTCCTGTTTCAGTTTTAACTCTTCCTCCCTATTTTTGCTCTTCGTTACTGGTCTTGCTTAGTAATTTAAGGTTCAGTTCCTCTTGTTCCTTTAATATTCTTTCATTTTCTGCCTTCACTAGCTGTAGTTCTCTTTTCAAATCTCTCATAGATTTTAATAGTTCTGTTGGATTTTCATTTTCAAATTCTACCCAGATGTTATGATCATTCAAGAACGCATGACCACAATGTGGCCTAGTCTCAGCAGATCCTTCTGCCCCCTCCATTTCTTGTCACAAAAGATCTTGATATGATGAAACAGAACAATTCAACACAAGTTAGATTCATACATATTTTTTTTGTGCTCTGCATTGGATGTGTGATTTGGACCTTTCTTCAGGCCTTAGAGTTGAACCATGTCCTGATACCACTTGTAACAATTCTAAATAACCGAGTCTAGAAAAAAAACAGTAAATAAAAAAAAATTATGGATATGTATGACCAGAAATAGACAATTTAAAACAATGAAAGTTTGAAGGTCTTAGAGATGCATGATTTAATATTTGGGAGTCAAATGTTGTACTTATATGTCTTTTAACTTTTGGGGTTCTAGGCGCATAGATCTCTGGGGCTTAATTAGCTTACAAGCTAACGCTGTACTTTTGACCTTATGGAAGATAGTCACCATGTAAGAGGGCTTTTCGTCGACAAAGGTATGATTTCTTAACATCTTTAATACTTTGGTTTTGGAGGGTGTAAATCTCATCAAGAATGAATCACACTATTTTCTTTTCTAAGGTACTAAGCCTAAGAAACTAGTGGTGAAGAGGTCGAAATCATCTCCATGTAAATTATGTTATTGACAATAAAATGTATGCTTTAATTTCAGGTTCGATCCAGGTCTAAGTATGAAAGTCCCAACATATAAGAAAAGGGTGTCTCCACTATGTAAGAAATCCTTTACAAACACCTAAGGTGTTGATGGCCATAACTTTTGATTGTTTCAAGTCTAAGGTTTGAACCTTACTATCGCATGGCTCATCGTGGAAGACTTAAGGTTTTGTATGTTTGTCCAAACCAAGGTTTTTGGGGAAAAGTCCTGCGTTGATCTCGGGGAAAGGACTCACCTTATTAATGCATGGGCCCTTTGGAACTTAATGAGACTGAAAGTCTTGGATCTGTGGAGATATTTCATAGGCTACGAGCATGCCGAGGTGTGGAAGGTACTACGGGGGTCTTTACTGTTTCTTTCAGGGTTGTCAGGGATTTTCACCACCTCCATCCACATGGCTCTCACGAGACCTAACTCTCTATACCTCTATGTTTTTGTTCACTTAAACAATTCTGGAAAGTTGAGAGTTGCTCTCAGTTCTCAGGTGCTCGGTAGGCTGAGTCGAGGGTCTTGGCTTCTTGACCCTGTCAATGGAAACTTCGTGAAATAATTTGAACTACGGGCCAGGTAAGGCATCCTTTGCAAAGAGTTAACATAACTAGGTAATTTTGTATTTGCTATCCTGCAACCCTCGTATCAAAATGTTGACCGCTTTCCTTGGTTGGTTTTGTGGCAGGAGTCTTCATACTCGTAGGTGGGAGTGTAACTACAACAAGGAAACAGAAGTCTCGGCTTTGATAAGCCCCTCCATCCCTTCATGGGATAACTTTGGTGTAAGCAACCTGCTATTTTTAGTGGTCGAGTCGTTTCTCGAAGTCGTGGGTAGCTTGCAATAGTTTGGAGTTCTAAAGTTTGGAGAAAAGGGATCAAGCACTAAGGGTTTTGGGGTTGATCACCCGGTTTGGAAAAAAGGTTGCAATTTGTTTTCTTAAAACTCAATCCTTCGTGGTATGCACTTGCTCTTGGCAATATGGCAATGGCAGGGCAGCAAAGATACATGGAAGAGTATTGTCATTGATGGTAATCATAAGTGGTAATGGTAACTAGACATGACAATGCTGAAAACATATGATCTGTTGGGACAAACTGCTGCTGAACTCTCTGATCTCAAAACAAGGTACAAGTTACTATCCTTGAAAAGCTAACAACAATATCCAGACAACTAAAATGATGAATGACACATTGACAATTTCCAATTTGAAATGGACATGCTTTCATTCGATGCCTAAGTTTGCCACTTTCCAATCATTGTTGATGTATATGTAACTTCGGAATGTATTTCACATATATGTATATTGTATTCCTATAGAGATGTTATTATTCCTCTATACGGAAGTGTCGTCATTTATATTGTAAGTGTCGTAACTTATACTTGATGGGTTATTAGACCACCTTGTTGGGGTCGGCCTTATATAAGTCATGTGGGTCAAAGGGTTATTAGACCACCCTATTGGGGGTCGGCCCAGTCAGCATTATGTTATGTGGTTAAGTTCGAGCCTACATGAGTTAGGTAAAAAGGCAAGTCAAGTCAAGTATAAATAGAGTGCGGGAGGCACTCTATTTACTCACTCACTTCTCACTCATGCACTCAAGGAGGAGTGGTGTACTTATGGAGGAGGAGGATCTGCTGTTAGGTTGTGTCTATCTCTTATGGTTGGTTGTATCATTGCTCTATCTATCTCTGAGGAAGTTATTGGGGTTTTTCACCTTTATGGTTTTCCCCAAGTAAATATTTGTGTCTCTTGTGTGCTTGCATTATTGTCTCCATGATTGATATGCTGTAGATATGCTGTACATGTTGCTCTCTCAGTTAAGATCCTAGATCATATTGAAGTAAATTCTGAAAATTTAACATGGTATCAGAGCTAGCCTGAAAGAAGGCATGATATGGCAGGTATGACACTTGTTGCACTTACGATGCTAGGGCTTGATATAGCAAAAACCAGTCATCGTAGCACTTTCGCTATAAATCCATTTTGGAAAAGTTTTCAGATCTGAAATCTTTAAAGGTCGAAGATTAAATCTCCAGGTACCTTTTGTCCAAAGGACAACCTCTAATTCGTTTTACTTTGTGATTTATGATCTGTACAATATAGGGTTTCTGCCTCTTCCAGATCTGAGTCAAAATCAGGTGACCTTGGGAAAAAGGTCATCACTTGGGCTAGGAAGCTCCAAATGAAATTTCGTAAAAAGTGAAAGATAGTACACAGACTGTACTATATCAAAAAAATTTGGCAGAGGCCGAAGTTGAACCAGTGACACGTGGTACGCCGTACAAGTGCACTCTCCTGTATTATCCCATAAACAGGTCATGTTGCGACACTTGGCATAACTCTCTCTCAGAAAGTCCAATTGAGGTCAGACCTGTCAATATGGAAATATAACAGGCCGATCTATATCAGGTAATTTTTTTAGAGGCTGAAGTTCAAACAGTGACACGTGGCACACTGTACAAGTTCGCTCTCCTGTATTATCCCAAAACAGGTCACGTTACGACACTTGGCATAACTCTCTCTCAGAGAATCCAATTGAGGTCAGACCTATCAGGATGGAAAGATAACAGGTCAGGCTATCTCAGGAAACGTTTTCAGACCCTGTGGATCAAAAAGTTCAGAGTTACACTAGAAACAATCAGGTACATATTTCTGTCAAAACAGAATTATTTTTGAGTACCTTCATTCATGGCTTCCGGAATTTAGGGCTTTGGAGAAAGTTGGAATTTTTGTAATCGGAGACCACGGTTGGATGCTACTCATCAAAATATAAATTGAGATAACAAGATCAAAATTTTTGGTTGGGAAGAAGGCCCAGCTTGATCAAACCCTAGTTTGGGACTTTGATTAGAAAAGTGGAAAATTAGGGCTTCTGTAAAAATGGGAATTTTTGAAATCTGTGACCATGGCTGGAAGCTCCTCAGAAAAATAGAAGCTTAGAGATTTGGTTCAAACCTTTTGATTGGGCAGAAGAGTGGGCTTCATCAAACCCTAGTTTAGGGTCATGTCCAGTGAATCCGAAAGTTTCAAAGGCAAAATTGAGGAGTGAAACTTTGCAGTTTTCAAATTCTGAATATACCAGTTTGATCAGCTCATCAAGGCGCATATTTCTATCCTTTCGGAAGTTTGAAATTCAAAGTTTGAATTTTTGGGGTTTCTCTGACAAACCCATATCCAACTCCAGTTCCAGTTCTTGTAAATCAAGTGGATTGGGTTAATCCTAGAAGAAGATGGATTGGTCACCTGCATAAGTGAAGGAGTTCCTGTTTCAAAGGGAGATGAGGCTAAGGCTTTACATAAAGAGATTACGAGCGATCTCGACAGGTATGACTCATTGAGGTATGTTTTGAGATTTGTTCATGATTAATTTTATGGTATGTTTGTCTTCATATTATTACGGTTAGTACAATCTTGATTTTAGACTTGTCATATCACCTTAATAAAATTATGAATGCACGATAGAAAATATTCATTGATTAGGGTATTGACATTTATGATTGTACTAATGCATTATGGTGTTGTATGAGGTTTATGTTACTAACATGAAAGGTACACCAAGAAAGACAAATCATGTTCCAGTTCAAGAACATATGATCATGATGAGATGAGGATAAAGACTCATCCATTGTCATGGATCTCATAGAAGATCCATTTACGAGGTATGTATAACTTGGTTTTATAATGGCTAACCTATGAGATATACAGGTTACTAGCACAAGTCATTGAAGAAGAACAAGAAGACATCATGTGAGTATGTTAGACATAACTAACTAGCATGCTAATCCAGGTATGTTTTTCCTATATCAAGATAGAATCCTACCTTGGGTTAGGATCTTATACTGTTGTTGATAATGATTATTCATGAAGTCTTAGGTTTGAATAATCAGAGGTTTTATGCATATTATATCTCTTATCTTAATTGATGATTCAACTAACCCGAAGAGTCATAGGGTTGAGTAATTATAGGTTTAGATATGTTATGTTTCTTATGATTTGACTAACCATAAGAATCCTACATAAACCTTGAATAATAATGCTTACTATTTCTGTTTGAAATGATCATGACTATACATGCTTGAGATTATTGTGTTTTAATAGTATACTAATGAATGTATGATTTTATATGAGATCACAAGGATAACACAATCATGATACTAATAAGCATGAATAGGGACCAAGGATGAATATGAGTTCAAGAACAGGTAATCCAGGAAGCAAAGATCAAGAGGGAGCACACTCCAGTTGTTACTGCAAGAAAGCAAAGGAACACACTTCAGTAGTTTCTGCAAGGATGCAGATATTCAGAGGGAGTTGACCATCTTTCCACAACAGAAAGGTGTAGAAGAAGCTACTTCAGATTAGGACTCCAGCAGCTCCTGTAAGGAAGCAAAGACTCAGAGGGAGTCCACCCAACAAACAAAGATAAGTATTTTAATTTCTTGCATATTTGTCTGTTTAAATAAAATTGTTCAATGATGTATATGCTCATGTTCCTAGACTTAGGATATGTATTGTGCATATTAGAATAGTTGCATTGATGAACAGTATACTACTAATATACATGGGTAAGTGGCCTATGGCACTGTACAACATTCCATTGCTACTTATCTAGAATGAAACCTCTTTGCTGACGTGTTGGGAGTTGTGCACACTTTGAACAAAGTTCTGGTAGAGATTGGAAGGCATCTAGAAAGTTACGGAATATGGATAAATGTTGTATTGAAGCATTGGCGAAGCTAATTGCATGACTGCATGACATATTTCTTTATGTGTAAGAATTTGTTCTGAAAATTATGAGATGTTTCTAATCATGCAATTTAACCTGTTTTGTAGGAAAGACCGTATATCTTCACCTACAAAAGGACTACAACATTTGTTCCAGCAACAAAGATATCTATTGAAGATATTGAAGTTCCCAGGATACGGGAAGAATGCCATGAAGAACGATGTTTGGGATGCGGTCCCAAGAGCTGAAGGGAAGTCTGTTGTGACTTCCAAATGGAACTATCAAATCAAGCATGTTGCAGATGGCAGCATAGAGAAATATAAAAGTGATGAAATAGAAGATACACCAGATGGATTCAAGACAGCTTCCTTGAATGGTGTAGTTGAAGAAGAAGTGTATGTGGAGCAGCCACTTGGTTCTGAGACACATGATAGGAAATCATATATGTGCAGAACTTGGTATGGTGAAGATAGATTGATTGCCGACACGCAGTGGAAGCTTACTACCGAGTTCGAGATGAAGAACTTGGGGATGATGCACTATTTGTTTTTGGCATGGAGGTGTGGCAGAGTGATGGAATCTTCCTTGGACAAGGGAAGTATGCGATAGAGATCCTGAAGAGGTTCAGGATGATGGATTGCAAGGCCATGGCCACACCTATGGCATCGAATCTGAAGCTTCTATGTGATGCTTCATCTGAGCCGGTTGATGTCTCCATGTATCGTCAGATGATTGGGTCCTTGATGTACCTGACGAAGACAATACCAGACATTTGCTTTGCTGTGAACACATTGAGCCATTTCCTGATGGATTCGAGGAGTGTTCACCTGGTTGTTGTAAAGCATGTTCTGAGGTACCTGAAGGGTATAGTGGATTATGGGCTCAATTATGAAGCGAATCAAAAGTTTAACCTGCAGGGTTATGTTGATTCAGATTGGGCTGGCAGTGCTGCAGATAGGAAGAGCACATCTGGGTGTTGCTTCAGTATGGGATCAGGTGTGATATCTTGGTTTAGCAGGAAGCAATCCTGCGTAGCACTGAGTACAGTTGAGGTAGAGTATGTTGCAGCCTGTTCAGCTAGTTGTGAGGCAGTATGGCTACGAAAGCTACTATCTGAGTTATTTGATCTCCCGTTGGAAGCTACTGGTATCTTCTGTGATAACCAGAGCTATGTGAAGCTGTCCGAGAATCCAATGTTTCATGACAGGTCAAAACACATAGAGATCAAATATCACTATATCAGGGATATGGTGCAGAGAGGAGCTGTGAAGCTCCTGTATGTTGCGACGGATGAGCAGATTGCAGATGTACTGACGAAGCCACTAGCCAGGGTGAAGTTCGAGTACTTCAGAGAGAGGCTTGGCGTTCTTCAGATCGAGGACACTTCGAGGAAGAAGTGATGGACACATTTGCTGAAGCCATTCCAAGCATGCTGGAAGGAGGATCCTTCACATGGTTGTGGATGTAAGCGCTGGATGATGAGCATCAGGATGATGTTTTGGTTTCTGTTGTATATGATCAGTTGGACCATGTATCTATATTTGTATCAGGTGGATACATTGTATGATCAGGAGGATCATGTATGATGATATGTATCAGGTAGATACTTGGTATGTATCAGGTAGATGCATTGATGATTAGGTGGATCATGTATGATGACATGCAGCAGGATGTTGCAGTGATGATCAGGATGATCATGAATAACGAGCTTCAGGATGTTGCTCCAGATGACATGCAGCAGGACGTTGCAGTGATGATGATCAGGATGATCATGGATACATCAGGATGATGTATGGTGAGTATCAGTTTGATACTCTGTGGCCATGGAACAGGTTGTGCAGATAAGCATGTAATTTGTGCCCTGGGAGATTTGCAGATGGTCTTTCGAGGTTTTGCCTATGGCATGTAATTCGGTGCCCTGGGATATCTGACAAATGCTCTTTCGAGGTTTTGCTTGGGAGGACATATAATTTGTGCCCTGGGAGATCTGCAGATAGTCTTTCGAGGTTTTGCCTATGGCATGTAATTTGTGCCATGGGATATCTGGAAGATGCTCTTTCGAGGTTTTGTCCTATGGCATGTAATTTGTGCCCTGGGAGATTTCAGGTCGGAGTTGTGTACCCGTAACATCCTGAGATGCTCTTTCGAGGTTTTGCCATGACCACATGTAATTTGTGCCCTGGGAGATTTCAGGTCGGAGTTGTGTACCCATAACATCCTGAGATGCTCTTGCTAGGTTTTGTGGTGACCACATGTAATTTGTGCCCTGGGAGATCCTTCAGGTTGGAGTTGTGTACCCGTAACATCCTGGGATGCTCTTTCTAGGTTTTGTGGTGGGGTCACATGTAATTTGTGCCCTGGGAGATCCTATAGGTAGAGCCCTGTGCTTGTAACAGCCTGGGATGCTCTTTCGAGGTTTTGTGACGCACGTAATAAGTCCTGAGAATTCCACAGTATGGCCAGTGATGATGAAGACCTGCAGGTGGTGGGCCTACATCCAGTATGAAAAAGGACTGGCTCTGTAGAAATTCCTATGACGAGTAGATTCAGAGATTGATTGAGATAGCAGCAGCAGTGACGATGATGATGATGACTCGATGACGATTATCCGGTGACGATGATCCAGAGAAGATGACTTGTGCGAGAAGAATTATGCTGAGAAATACCTTCCTAGTTAAGAGGGAGTGTTGATGTATATGTAACTTCGGAATGTATTTCACATATATGTATATTGTATTCCTATAGAGATGTTATTATTCCTCTATACGGAAGTGTCATCATTTATATTGTAAGTGTCGTAACTTATACTTGATGGGTTATTAGACCACCTTGTTGGGGTCGGCCTTGTATAAGTCATGTGGGTCAAAGGGTTATTAGACCACCCTATTGGGGGTCAGCCTAGTCAGCATTATGTTATGTGGTTAATTTCGAGCCTACATCAGTTAGGTAAAAAGGCAAGTCAAGTCAAGTATAAATAGAGTGCGGGAGGCACTCTATTTACTCACTCACTTCTCACTCATGCACTCAAGGAGGAGTGGCGTACTTATGGAGGAGGAGGATCTGTTGTTAGGTTGTGTCTATCTCTTATGGTTGGTTGTATCATTGCTCTATCTATCTCTGAGGAAGTTATTGGGTTTTTTCACCTTTATGGTTTTCCCCAAGTAAATCTTTGTGTCTCTTGTGTGCTTGCATTATTGTCTCCATGATTGATATGCTGTAGATATGCTGTACATGTTGCTCTCTCAGTTAAGATCCTAGATCATATTGAAGTAAATTCTGAAAATTTAACAATCATGATGCCACTAAATTTGGAGTTTCAGCTTCAAATAGCCAACAGAATTGTGTCTGTACACCTGTAGCTATTGATATTGTTGCATAGACTTGTTTTCCCTTCACTGTGCTGCTAATTTTTATGAATAAATATATAGTGCGATGGAGGAAGGTTGAGAATCATAATGGTAACATTTCTTATGAAAGCAATGCTCACTTTGTGAGATGGTCAGATGGCAGTTTTAAATTGCTTATAGGGAATGAGGTGCTTGATCTAAATGTTCAAGATGCAGGGCATGATCAGGAAAAACCCATAAAAAGTGTGTATAAAGAGAATGCCAACACTTTAAGTGTGTCATTCTGCATGCGACTACTTGACAGTATATTCTTGGTTGAGAGTTACATGAATGCCCTATGGAGAATACCATTTCTGTCAATGTATCATGAACCAATGGAAAGATGATGGAGGAATGGTGAAAATATGGAAACGTTCTGCTACTTTAGCTATCATTTGAATGTGAGAAGCACGCATGAGGGCAATACAATTTGTGCATTGGATTTTGGAAGTTGATTATGGCGATGGAGGACAGTATATATACAAGCAAGTAGCAAAGGTCGATATATAGAGTCTATATGAAAATGCCTTGACGGAACTGGTGGGTATTTTGTATATTATGAATGTAGAAGTTAATTAAAGAGCCAGAGGTATTGGGCCTCTCAAACAGAGCCCATCACTATGTATCGAAATCAATTAATTGAGAAAGAAAATCATAGTAAGAAGAAAAACCCTCAAAGAAGAGCTAGAACCCGCAAAGTCGTCATCGCAACAAGTGCAAAAAATCCGACTAGAGAAGAAGTCGTAAGAGCCATACAAAGGAGGCATTGCATTGTGAAGAAGAGGCGATCTAGTTAAGCTTTTGTGTCGAAAGAGAAACTCGCATTTGAACTTCGTGTTGAAGAGAAGAAAACTCACACAGCCGAGAATTAGAGGACATTGCTAAAAATGCAGAGTCTGAGGAAGCTTTCTCAGAGAAGAGTGAAGGCGAAGCATCTGAATATGAGAGTGAGGGCCTTGAAGGTGAGGAGCCTGGAGAAGATGTTGAAGAGCAGGAGCCCGAAGAAGATGAGCCTGAGAAAATATTTATGCCTTCAGAAGAAATAAGCCAAATGGCATATTGAAGACTCAGCAGCAGTCGGATGAGCAAATCGAGGGTTGCGATTTGTTTGTTCAATGGGATATATCCCACATTGAAAAGTGAAAACACTTTGTATGTGTTTATATGCGCCGGTTAATACTAATCCCATTGACGCATAGTGCATAGGATAGGCGGGGGTGCTAGGTGTATGGACTCCACAAGAAGATCACCAACTCGGCACCCGAGACGACCTATCAGGTCCCCTATCCTTTTTCTACACATGGCTACTTCTGCATGGACGATGACAAGGATGTTGAAGACGTGGCATTGAGGTGAATATTGACTTGGTGGATAATGAAGTGGCAAATGTACAAAAGCCAAGGGGAGCTGAATCTCTTAAAACTAGAGCGTGTAAATCGATGGTTCGATGCTATGTTAAAAAAAAGGTTCATACATGGCATCGATGTGGCATCTAACGTGGCCAAAGCATTTAAGTGAAAACATGAAGAACTTAGTGAGAAATCATAAATGATATTTTTCTGGAATAATTAAAATATATAATTAAAATCATTTTCTTAGGGTTAGTTAAAATAATAATACACATAGTTATATATTAAAAAAAAATGATTTTTAATTTAAATATCATTTTTTGGGGGGTTGTATTGTTTTTGAAAAGTTGTGTCATTTCAAAATGTACATGCACCTTGGATGAGTATATATTGAAAAGAAAACGTCCTTTGGAAAGTGTGTCTCTAATGTTCTCCACGCAAATATTTGAAGTAGAAGAGAGATCGAAGAGGATATATATAGTTCAGTCAGTTTATGAAGAACTACATAAGGGAGGCAGGGTGGTGCTAGGGCAGGTCAGTGCCTGCGAAAGGGAGTTGTTGCTTCCTTGTCAGTTCTCACTGACTAAACAGGGGGTCATAGCCTCCTACCAGTAGGTGCTAGTGAATTAAGGGTGTGGGTGCATCTTGATTGGTTGGTGCTAATCGAATTCTATTGTAACATGTAAAAAGAAATTTTGCAGATAATAGAAAAGCTTTGGTGGTTTATCCATTTGGAGTTCCACGATAAAATCCGTGTTTTGTGTATTCTATTGATTCCATTTTTTTATCAAAAATTAAATAAGTGGTTAAAAGGCAAAAAGTTAACAATATTGATTCACTCCCCCCTCTCAGTATTGACCAATATGCCATCAGTTGGTATCAGAGCGAGGTTCCTTCACCACGGTTTAACCACCAGAAGGAAGATCTTATTCAAGGATCACTATGGATCAAAAAAATGGGTTAGCCACTAACAAACCCCCCACTCTTTACAGGAGAAAATTATGCATACTGGAGTGTAAGGATGAGGTGCCATCTGATGTCCCTTGGATGGAAGGTGTGGGCAGCAACTCAAGAGGTGTATAAGATAGGAGACCAAGCACCTACAGATCCAAAGGAACTAAGTGAATATGAGAGTAATGCCAAAGCCCTAAATGCAATCTTGAGTGGCTTGACTAACACTGTTTTTACAAAAGTTATGAGATGCAAGACTGCCAAGCAAGCCTGGGATAAGTTAAATATTATCTATGAAGGTCAATCTAAAGTCAAAGAATCCAAGCTTTAGACATATAGGGGACAGCTTGAGAGTCTTAAAATGAAGGAGGAAGATAATATTGGGGAATACTTTCTAAGAATAGATGAGGTAGTCAATGCTATTAGAGGACTTGGAGGAAAATTAAAAGAAAAAGAAGTGGTCAAAAAGGTGCTAAGAAAATTGCCCATGAAGTATGACTCAAAAATATCCACCTTAGAGGAATGAGATGATCTTGATCTCTTGACAATGGATCAACTACATGGAATTCTCACTGCAGATTAGATGAGAATGGGACAAAATAATACTTCAAAAGGAGAAATAGCCTTCAGAATGACCAAGAAAATAAAGAATCAAAAGCAAAACACTCTGATTGACCACAATGAAGAACATGATGGGGAAGAAGCCAATTTTATCAAGAAACTTCAGAAGGGTTCAGGAAAGTATAAATGAAAGCTTCCCTTTAAATGTTTCAACTGTGGCAAATTTGGGCACTTTCAATCCAAGTGTCCTTATCCCAAGAAAGACTCTAAGGAAGAAGATGAAAAGAGTAAACAATACAAGAAAAAAGGAAAATTCAACTATAAGAAAAAGTACAAAATGATACTTGAGAAGAAAGAGAAGAATCTCCTAGAGAAAACACCAAGACACCCTCCAGAATAGTCCAAAAGAATCATCTTGAAGACTACATCATTGGAGACAAAGATGCAGGAGTACAAACAAGAAGAAAATCGGTGTATCAAATAGAGATAGAACTACTGTCATGTATTGGGCCCGACTCAATTAAAGAGGCATGCAAAGATGAGAATTGGGTCAAAGCTATGAATGAAGAATTGAACCAAATTGAAAAAAATCAAACTTGGGAATTGGTTCCAAGACCAAAAAATAAGAATGTTATTGGAACTAAATGGGTGTTTAAAAACAAAGTGAATGAAGATGGGAAAATAATCAGGAACAAAGCTAGATTAGTATGCAAAGGATATGCTTAGGTTGAAGGAGTAGATTTTGAAGAAACATTTGCACCTGTGGCCAGAGTAGAGGCAATTAGGATGTTCTTAGCTTTTTCCAGTTACAAAAAATTTAAGGTATATCAGATGGATGTCAAGTTAGCTTTTCTCAATGGAAACTTAGAAGAAGAAGTATATATTGAGCAGCTAGAAGGATTTCAATTATCTGATAAAGGAGACTATGTCTGTAAACTAAAGAAAGCACTATATGGGTTAAAACAAGCACCCAAAGCATGGTATGCAAGGCTAGACTCATATCTGCAAACACAAGGCTTCAAAAGAGGATCAGCAGATTGTAATCTCTATTGTAAAATTATTGATGATATCCTAATCATTGCAGAAGTATATGTTGATGATATTATATTCAGGAGTGATGATGAAAAGTTGAGTGAGGATTTTTCTAAGAGAATGCAGCAAGAATTTGAAATTTCTTTGCTTGATGAAATGAATTTCTTTCTAGGATTGCAAATAGTACAGTGCAAAAAGGGAATCTTTATTCATCAGTCCAAGTATATTAAAGATATGTTGAAAAGATTTCAGCTAGAGGACTGCAAGCCTATTTGTACACCTATGATAGTAGGTTGCAAATGAATCCAAGAAGATGAATCCAAGGATGTAGATCCAAAACATTATAGATCCATGATTGGGAGTCTACTATATGTAACAGCCTCTAGACCAAATATCAAGCAAGTTGTTGGAATGGTGATTAGATTTCAAGCTACACCAAAAGAAAGCCATGTTCATGCTGTAAAAAGAATCTTCAGGTATTTAAAAGGAACCATAGATCTTGGATTATGGTACCCTAGCAAGAACACATTCTCCCTAAAAGCCTATTCAGATGTAGACTGGGCTGGATGTGTAGATGATAGGAAGAGCACAAGTGGAGGAGCCTTTTTCTTGGGAGAATACTTGTATCTTGGGTAAGTAAAAAATAGACCTCAATCTCCCTATCCACCACTGAAGCAGAGTACATTGCAGCATCAAAGTGCTGCACACAGGTCGAATGTATGAAACAAACCCTACAAGATATTAAGGTTATGTTTGAAGAACCCACTATCATCCATTGTGACAACACAAGTTCCATAAGCTTGTCCAAAAACCATGTCCAACACTCCAAGGAAAAACATATTCCTATAAAATATCATTATTTGAGAGAGCAAGCTGCTAGCAAGAATATCATACTTGAATATATTCCGACACAGGAACAAGTGGCAGACATATTTACTAAGCCTTTGAACAAGAATGTGTTTGAGCATCTTAGCCAAAAGTTGGGTGTAATTCCCTCTCCAAATTAAAACAAAAAATGAGTGATGCATCTGGATAGGGGGAGACAGTGATTACTGTCAAGGGGAGCTTATTAGCCCTTTCTCTTGATGTCAAAGGGGGAGAAATGTAAATGATATTTCCATCAATGCCAAAGGGAGAGATTGTTGGCAATATGGCAGTGGCAGGGCAGCAAAGATACTTGGCAGAGTATTGTCATTGATGGCAATCGTAAGTGGTAATGGTAACTAGACATGACAAAGCTGAAAACATATGCTCTGTTGGGACACACTGTTGCTAAACTCTCTGATCTCAAAACAAGGTACAAGTTACTATCCTTGAAAAGCTAACAACAATATCTAGACAGCTGAAATGATGAATGACTCATTGACAATTGCCAATTTGAAATGGACATGCTTTCATTCGATGCCTGAGTCTGCCACTTTCCAATCATGATGCCACTAAATCTGGAGTTTTAGCTTCAAACAACCAACATAATTGTGTCTATACACCTATAGCTATTGCTATTGTTGCAGAGACTTGTTTTCCCTTCATTGTGCTACCATTTTTTATGAATAAATATATAGTGCGATGGAGGAAGGTTCAGAATCGTAATGGTAACATTTCTTATGAAAGAAATGCTCGCTTTGTGAGATGGTCAGATGGCATTTTGAAATTGCTTATAGGGAATGAGGTGCTTGATCTAAATGTTCAAGATGCAGGGCATGATCAGGAAAAACCCATAAAAAGTGTGTATAAAGAGAACACCAACACTTTCAGTGTGTCATTCTGCCTGCGACTACTTGACAGTATATTCTTGGTTGAGAGTTACATGAGCGCCCTATGGAGATTACCATTTTTGTCAATGTATCATGAACCAATGGAAAGATGATGGAGGAACGGTGAAAATATGTAAACGTTCTGCTACTTTAGCTATCTTTAAATGTGAGAATCACACGAGGGAAATACAATTTGTGCATTGGACGTTGGAAGTGGATTATGGCGATGGAGGACGGTATTTATACAAGCAAGTAGCAGATGTCGATATATAGAGTCTATATGCAAACGCCTTGAAGGAACTGGTGGGTGTTTTGTATATTATGACTGCAGAAGTTAATTAAAGAGCCAAAGGTATCGGGCCTCTCAAACAGAGCCCATCACTATGTATAGAAATTGATTAATTGAGAAAGAAAATTATAGTAAGGAGAAAAACCCTCAAAGTAGAGCTAAAACTCGTAGAGTCGTCGTCGCAACAAGTGTAGAAAATTCGACCAGAGAAGAAGCCATAAGAGCCATATAGAGGAGGCATTGTGTTGTGAAGAAGAGCCAAGCCAGTTAAGAGTTTGTGTCGAAAGAGAAAGTTGCATTTGAACTTCGTGTTGAAGAGAAGAAAAATCACATAGCTGAGAATTAGAGGACGTTGCTAAAAATGCAGAGTCTAGGGAAGCTTTCTCATAGAAGAGTGAAGGCGAAGCATCTGAATATGAGAGTGAGGGCCTTGAAGGTGAGAATCTTGGAGAAGATGTTGAAGAGCAGGAGCTCGAAGAAGATGAACCTAAGAAAATATTTATGCCTTCAGAAGAAATAAGCCAAATGGCATATTGAAGACTTAGCAGCCGTCAGATGAGCAATTCGAGGGTTGCAATTTGTTTTTTCAATGGGATATATCCCACATTGAAAAGAGAAAACACTTTGTATGTGTTTATATGCGCCAGTTAATACTAATCCCATTGACGTGTAGTGGAAAGGATAGGCGGGGGTGCTGGGTGTATGGACTCCACGAGAAGATCACCAGCTTGACACCCAGGATGACCTATCAAGCCCCTTATCCTTTTTCTACACATGGCTACTTCTGCATGGACGATGACAAGGATGTTGAAGACGTGGCATTGAGGTGAATATTGACTTGGCAGACGTGTAGCTAATATGGATAATGGCATAGACGAGGTGGATAATGAAGTGGCAAATGTACAGAAGCCAAGGGGAGCTGAATCTCTTAAAACTAGAGCGTGTAAATCGATGGTTCGATGCTATGTTAAAAAAAAAGGTTCATACATGGCGTCGATGTGGCATCTAACGTGGCAGGTCGGTGCCTGCAAAAGGGAGTTGCTGCTTCCTTGTCAATCGTCGCTGACTAAACAGGGGGTCGTAGCCTCCTACCAGTAGGTGCTGGTGAATTAAGGGTGTGGGTGCATCCTGATTGGTTGGTGCCAATCGAATTCTATTGTAATGTGTAAAATGCAATTTTGTAGATAATAGAAAAGCTTTGGTGGTTTATCCATTTGGAGTTCCACGATAAAATCCTTGTTTTGTGTATTCCGTTGATTCCATTTTTTTATCAAAAATTAAATAAGTGGTTAAAAAGGCAAAAAGTTAACAATACTGATTCACCCCCCCCTCTCAGTATTAACCAATATTCCATCACTTGCTTCCCAATGGGAAGGGCCGTGAGAAAGTTTTGTTTTGAAGAGGAACAAGAGGGTTGTTTCCTTGTCTATGGGTTTGATTATTATGAAGGTGACTGCCTCGATTCTCTTAGTGCTTTTTCTCTATTCTTAGGGTTTACTTCAAGAATCCCTAGTCGTGGGAGGGTTTGGACTTTTATCAATTTAAATGATAACTTGAACCTGGAACTGTATAAATGGACTGTCTTTTCTTTTAAAATGTTGCAGTGTTTTGTTTTGTTTTTCGAGTGCATCGTGATGGTGGAAATAAAAAATTTTAGAACTTGAGGATCGTCGTTGTAATGGTAACTTAATGAATTGAACAATTTGCTACGGGAAATTGACTTGAGCCAGTATGGCATTGTTTTGAATGTAACTAGGTAAATCTATTGTAAAGGAATTCGAGCTTCCTCACTCTCTCTGTGTGTTTAAATAAATGGTAGGCTGTGGTTGCACCTTTATTTGTTGACTGTTGTAAGTTTGAGAAAAAAAATGCTGCATCCCAAGGGTTAGCCCAAATGGTAGTTTATCTGAAGTTTTTAAAATGAAAACTAATGGGATGCAAACCACAAATATGCATTTGTGTTGTAGTTCCAAGGGTATCCATGATGTATGAAAAAGGATTCTCTGTTAATCGTCAGCAAGCAAATGTTTTCTTTCAAGAAAAAGGAATGTTTCTAGGTTATTCTGTTGCAACAATAAATAATGATTATGAGGGCTTCGTCCGCTGTAGGTAGGCATGCTATCAATCATTAGTTGTTTAACTATTTTAAAGTTGCGATTTTTCTAAATTATGGGCTCGACCGAAATGGAAACAAAAGCCTCCATAGTATCGTTCGTTGATAAGAACCAAAAAAAATTAAAGTCCTGTGTTGGAAATAATAAGCTGAGATGCATGCATTAACTTGATCCGAGTATGTTTTGGTATGAATCTCACCAATGCTTATAATAACTCAATAATTTTTTGGTTGTAGATGCTGTAAGAATTTCTAGGTGATAGATTATTTAAACATTAAGAATGTTCATTTTTAAGAAGGAAGGGTTCAGGGACATCAATAAATCTGTTTACACATGCATGCATTTTCGTTGTTATATGAAATCAGAAAGAAGGATCTTTCTAGTCTGAATATAACGATCTGCGATTTACCATGCTGATCAAAACACACAAAAAAAGGGACATTTGCAGTCTAGAAAAGGGTATCGCAGCATTCATCCATTTCTGCATTTTTAATCCTATCTAGGGGTTGTTCGTTACCTCATTCAATCCTAATCGAGAGTTCATCTTAATCTATAATGAAAGAAAGATATTCCATTTAAAATAACAGTAATAAGCAGGGTTAGAGGAAGAAAAGACCTGAACTACAAGCTGGGAAAACATCCACAGGATACCGTTCCACCCAACCAAATTCCTCAACACTCAGCTGAGTGCTGGGACCCCCAAGCCTATTCACTAAACCACCAGGGAGAAGATATTGAATAGGAGTGGAGACCTTTCTGCAGAAATCTCAATAGCCTTGAGGACCTGCCATGCTTTTTCCTGTGCACTTACTAGTGAACAGACTCACTCTGGAAAATTATTAGCTAGCTACCCCTCATCGAAATTTCCTGTCTGCTTAAAAATAGTAGTTTTCTTTTCCATCCAAACCAAGGAAGAGAAGATACCAAAAATAAATATATGTGAGCCTTCTGCTCAATTTCGATGGATTTATATAGCTTGCCTAGGTCTTTTGGTCAGTAACATCATTTATTGAGCCATTTGCTCAATGTTTCCCCCTTTGGAGTGTCATGACCATAAATATAGGGTAGTTGCCTCCTGTAACAGCTATTAAGTGATTCCAGATGCTGCCACCTGTCTCCTTTCCTCCTGAACAGTTTCATTCTTCCTAGTGGGCTAGTGAACACTCTTCAACAGTCCCCTGTGGATGAGTGTCTCCATCTTTTCAATTTTTATTAAAAGGAAAATAAACAGTTTATTATAGTCATCCTTGACTACCTTGGTCATAAAACTTTATAATAAAAATTCTGATCAATGTCTTTTCTCAAAAATAATAATAAATTAAATGTTTTCAGTTTGGGGGTTGTTAAAAGTCACTTGAAGACTCATGGTTTTTCTTGCTCAAAACTTGGTTCATTTGATGTTGGAGGAACTTCATCCAACACTTGGGTGAATAAATTAATGATTGGAGAACATTTTTGTTGGAAGCCACATACTTTTATATATCTTTATTATTCTCACATTCATGGATGTATGGGTGAGACTTCTTTGAGTCCTTTGAAGTCTCCTTGTTTTTTCTGCTCATTATTTGGTTCAGATTTTAGTAGAGATTCTTCATTCACTTCTTGGATGAAAGAATACATGGGTGAATATTTTGATACATATCACATCCTTTTGGAGCGGAATTATAGGACATTGGATCCTCACCTATGTCATTGGAGCATATTTGATGGGTCACTTGAAGATTGTATGCACTTGGAAAATGGTGGTCTACTTGCTTGGAGGTATAAGCACTTTCATGACTCTTTGATAAAGCATCTCATTGATGTACATTTTCATTATGTTGTTATGTAATTTGATGATATATGTTTTGTAATCATGATGTTTGGAAGAATGCATACAAGAAAATGGGATCCAGGAATCCTCTTATTTGATGGTATGGGTTGGAGAGCACTCTTAATTGTTGGGGTGCAGTACAAGCAATGGGACCCTGGAATAATTTTTGTCTCATTGGTTTCAATTTTTTTGGGGAAACAAGTAGTATGGGAGATGGATTTCCCACTTAATAAAGTGATTTTAATCAGATTAGTGCAGCAACAAGCATGGTGGTTCCTCTCTAAAATCTTCATGGAATCTCAAAGACTCAAGGTTTGGTGATTCAATGGCAACTTCAAAGATATATACAAAAAGCAAGTTCTTCAACACCCATGTTTGAAATTGCTTGAGGACAAGCAATATTGGGAAGGGAGGATTTTTCATGTCCCAAATTTTGCATTGGGTCACAATGGCCTAAGCCCATTGGCCATATTCATAAGAGTTTATCAAATTGATGCTAAGGATCCAATAATTGCCAAGGAGAAAAATTACTAGTTTCCTAGGTTGGGGGTGGAAGCTTTGGGATTTGGAATAAGGGGGATGATAAATGATATTTGAACATTAGAATGGAAAAAATATTTAATAAATGAGCTAAATAAATATATACAAGTGAAAATCAATGTGGCATTTGGTCATGAAGACAATTGGAGGCTTATGGAGTCCTTAGGTGGCTAGATTCCCTCCACACACTTGGCATGCACATCATCCAATTCGAATCTATGGGTAAGGAAACGTATTTGGAGGTTGGTAAGGTTTCATATGGAAGCTAATGAGATAAGGAATTTGAATTGGTAAAGATAAGTAACTCCCGTGGAAGAGGAAGAGACAATTTGGAGCTAGTGAGACACTTGGGCTAGATTCCCTAGCTCTATGACAACAATGATGAAGATGTTATGACACCTATGACACAAATCAGACTTGAAGGCTGACATATGACAAATGTGACATGTCAGGGCTAAAACTAGCCTCCAAGAGGGCACTCAAGGGATTTAGGGCAGCTAAGATGCTTCCACATGTGATTTGGTGGAAGTGGGAGACTAGGAATTGTTGTACAAGTGGCATTCTTTGGAATCTCTTCCCAACTTGAGTTGGAATGCATCTCTTGGAAAGAATTCAACCCATAGAGATCTTGGAAACTTTATAAATGTCAATAACAATGAAACCATTTTTTTTATCATTTGTATAATTTGCAATTGCATTTGTGAAGAGGGAGAACTAGTGGATGACTAGTTTCTTGCCTTAGCCAATTTCGAGGGTGAACGATTCCCATCCAAGTTGGTAATTGGAAATGCCATTCAGACCTTTCATTTGGAGATTTAATGGAGTCTTTATTTGTAGGTGTAAGCTACAGGGAATCTCATGGTTTCTTCTAGCGTAGCACATTCTCTCAACCATTTCCAGTTTTGATGGCATATTCTTGATCCTTGAGGGAGGGCGCTTTTGGTGAGATATTGCACTCTTGGGGGAGATTCTCATGCCCCATTTATTTTATAATATGAATTAAATGATATTTTCTTCATCTCCAGAAATTTTTGGGGTTGAAATTCCAAGTGGAAATGTATAAATGTGATTTTTAATGAAGAAATGGTGTCATTTTCCCATAGCTCTTCCATAGCACTCTTATGGTTGCATATAGTAGTGAAGGAATTCCATTTCGAATTCATGTACATTTCAGCCGATATATATCTCTGTAATAACCATCTCATAATATTTTCAAGTCGATATTCCAAGAAAAACTATGTTAAATTGCTCATTAATGGACAAACAGTGCCATTTCCCCACTACCTTGTTGTGAACCAATGTAATGTTGATGGATTCGAATGGATAAGTAAAATACTGATGGTTTATTGATGAATGGAATTTTATTGATGTATTATATGAGTTTAACTCTCAGTACATAAGTATTTGGAGTCATTTTGTTGAGTTTCATAGCATTCAGAGAAGATTGCCTATCATTTCCCCCAAGGTTGAAACTAGTCTTTTTACATCTGATTTAAGGGAATTATAGAAGCCATTAAAAGTTGAATGGTGATACATATGAGTCCATTTTGATTTCCTTGATATTTCCCCTACTTCCATTCAGAAATTCGAGTTGTATTGATTGCATTTGGAAAGCCATTTTCATCATCTACCCCTAGGGGATTTGAACCCCAAATTGCTAGTAAAAACTCCTATCTTGGCCATAATATTAAATGCGTTTGAAAAAGTATTTTGATAGTCCTAAATCATCCCTTAACATCATAATCAAGTCCTAATATCTTTCATACACCTTCTCTGAATATTTCGTAGCATTTGGAGCCAATTGGAGACCTAGAGACCAATACTAGTCAAAGGGAAATTACTAGTAAAGTTCCCTACATTGGACAGAATTGAAAGGGGATTTGCATAAGTATTATAAAGGTCCAAAAGCATCCCTGAAACACATATTTATGTTCTAACATCATCCATACACCTTATCAGAATATTTGGGAGCAATTGGAGCGACTTGGAGACCAAGACATCAAAGCTAGTCAAAGGTCGAACTAGGGAAAAAAGTGAAAAATTGTCATTTTAATAAAATTCCTAAAAAGGGACATTAAAATAAAATCCAAAAATATTGCTTATCCTAATTTCATGCATCAAAAAAAAACATGGAGCAAGCACGAGGGTTCACTAGGTAGGTAATATTATAGCACATGAGTTCATATTGGGGGATTCAATACTCTAAAAAATTGAAACAATATATTGTCTAGTATATAAGGGTCAAAGGGAATTTTTAATGTATTAAAACATATAGATATTAGGGGGGGTTTATAATTACATATCAAGGGGCTTGAATAGGATATGGGGTGGTTTGAATTGGCACTCTATGTCTAAAGTTGGTGTAAATATGATTGTGTGAGAAGTCATATCAGTGTTTGAATAAATATGTTCTATGCGCGAAGGTAGTGAAAATCTAATTGTGTTTGGATTCAGAGTGGTATTTGAATATGTATGATTTGTGAGTGAATTTTGTGTGAAGTTGATTGGAATTACTATATATGAATTCAACATTTGTTTAGAGGGTTATTCCCCATCTTGGAATATTTTCTCTCACTAAGATGTCATATTTCATATTCCAAGGTTTCTAGAGGTTATAAGATTTGTTCCATGTCACCATACTAAGGGTAAAGATAAAAAGGGGTATGCTCACAATTGGCAGGACTAGATTTAGTAAAAATATCCCATCCTGGCAAAAGCAGTCTCTAAATCAAGGCAAGATGTCACGAACTGGCTAACTAAGCTTAGGTAGGTCATGAGTGACCAAAAGGAAACAAGATGGAGTCTTTTCAGGAGAAAAACATGGAAGAGGTGGTGGCCAATAGCATGCAGACTTGCAAAATCTATCCAAGAGCCCCTACCTTATCCTTATCCAAGTGAAAAGCAATAACACTTGGCTTTAACTCGGTAAAGCAGGATAAAAGCAGGAATAAAGCAGAAGTAGCGCTCTAGTCCAAAAAAGTTGCTTTAAAAGAAGAAAGAGGGTACACTTGAGGATAAACATCACTTAGAAGTGGGCCACGTATGCACTAGGGACCACATGACCTGGTCTAACACCTAGGAAACATAATTCAATGAATTAAAATCATATCCTAGGGCCAAGATGGGGTAAATTTATTCTAACACAATGATATATTGGCATCTCTATTTGGCATACTACATAATCGAGAATTCACACCAGCGTTTTTTAAATGCCTATGGAAACATTTCAAATATTGGTGGGATCATATGATGGTAATGGCCCGTTACAATTCTATCTACCAAAAATAATGGTAGGTCAAGAAGATCGAACCTACGACCTCCTCCACGATGTGCCAATGGCTCACGACCTCCTCCACTATGTGCCAATGGCTCGCGACCTCCTCCACCGCATGCCTATGTCCCGCGACCTCCTCCACCATTGAATATTAACCACTATGGTCGCAAATTCTACTTAAAGTTGTAATTATTATAAAATTTGTTTTAATAAATTATAAATGTAATCGAAATTGTTACCGGATTATTAATTAAACAAAGATTTTAATTTTTTTTTGTCATGGTTAACTTTTTCAAAGAGAGACTTGTTTGGAAAAAACCATCATTGTTGATTAAGTGAGTTAGATAATCACATATTATTAAGTGTGACACAATATTTCATGTTCTTATAAGTAATGGATGTTCTACACTCAAATTGTCGAAGAATTATTCCTTAATAATTTATTTTTAAATATTAAAAGAGAACTAGTCTAAAGAACCATAAACAATACAATAATAAATAATAAAGTGTGATCATATAACACATGTAACAAAGGTCATAATAATGTAATAAGACTTGTATTAGGCAAGGAGTTGTCCTTATCCTTGGGGGTTAGGTCTCAATATAGCATTAATTGCTTCTAACTTAGATAATGTAAGCTCTCAATATGCATTACCTTACATAGGCTCGTCGGTAAGATTCTTACTCCACAAAATGTCTCGTTGGTAGGCTTCTTACTCCACAAAATGTCAAGTGTTAGTTGTATGAATGTATCATTTTGTACTATAATAGAAAGTGTTGGTTATGGACACATTCTTCCATCTCGCAAACAATCCATCTATGGGGAATAAGCTAAATAATGGGTAGTAGAATTGATATCCAATTCACTTGTTACATTATAATGAGCATTTCCTTATAAATACTTCAACATCATGCACAAGTGCACCATTATATTGTATTTAATATTTTCTACTTTTCATATATAGATGAATATAAATTTATAAATTTATATATTTAGAAAAATATTTAATTTGTATTTAAATAAATAAAATAAAATTTTATTTTTTATTTAAAAAAAATATTTTAATAAATAAACATTGAAATGAATGAGAAAGATAACAACTTCACATTTTAATTACTTAAATTAAAACCAACTTAAAAAACTAAAAATAAATTTAAATAATATATTATAAAACAACTCAATAAAATATGCAAAATACATTGATTCGTGACCTTGTTCATCATACTTGAACATTTAAATACATCGAACCTCATGAAAGTGTATCAATATTTCACATTGTTAATTATGAAAGTAAAGTAAACCATTTAAATACATTGACTCTCAAAGTAAGGAGTAAGTAAGGAGTAATGTGAATTGAAATGTAAAAAAAAAATGTCATTGTTGATTATAAATTAAGGTTAATTATTTAAATACATTAACTTGATTTTCATAGTAAGAAATAATGTGAAATGACATGTCACAAAATATATGCAATTGTAATAAGAGCATGTAGTTTTGCTATAATATTTTACATGGTTGATTATAAAATTATAAAACTAAGGTTCAACCTTCAAATACATTGACCCTCATAGTAAGGAGTAATGTGAAATGAAATGCCTCCAAAAGATATTACAATGCATTGATTCTCGTAGCAGGGAGTTATGTGATCAAATTTGAACATTTAAATACATTGAACTTCATGAAAGTGTATCAATATTTTACAATTTTAATTATAAAAGTAAAGTAAACCAAAAGTAATGTAAACCAATTAAATACATTGACTTTCAAAGTAAGTAGTAATGTGAAATGAAATTAAAAACAAAAAAGTCAATATTGATTCTAAATTAAGGTTAATCATTTAAAGACATTGACTTTCATAGTAAAAAATGATGTTAAATAACATGTCACAAAATATATCAATTGTAATAAAAGCATGTAGAAAAAAAATGATGTTAAATAACATGTCACAAAATATATCAATCGTAATAAAAGCATGTAGTTTTGATATAATATTTCACATTGTTGATTATAAAACTAATTGTTGATTATAAAAATAAGCTTGAACATTTAAATGCATGGAGTCTCATAGTAAGGAGCAATGTGAAATGAAATGCCTCCAAAAGATAAATGCATTGATTCTCATAGTAGGGAGTTATGTGAAATGAAATGTCACTAAAAGATTCCATTGTAGTAAGAGTATGTAGTTTTTATATATTTCAAAATTATTTTTATTTAATAGTCAATTAGTAAATTAAATTTTATGTGAAAAAGTATATTATAAATTTTTTTTATATCCTTATTATATTAATTAGAGTTGGAATTCATTATATTTATTGATTATTAAAAAATATTTGAATTTGATAAAAAAATATAAATTGAATTAAGAATAAAATAAAAAAGAAGGATGATATAAATATAAATATAAATATATCCTTTAATTAATCATTGTTCTTCTTTATTATTATCAAATGATTATTTATGTCATTTGGTTTGTGATATGTCTCTTTCAACTTTAATTGCATCCAAAACATTGTGTGGTCAATTTTTTTAAGGTCCCATCCGACTTAACCCCTCACACATTATCATTGATTTCCACTTTTCATGCGTATGCTTCCTCTCACACACATGACTAATGCAATATCTACAACATGAGTTAGACATTGCATTAACATCCAATCCATATGGTGTCTATTCTACTAATGAATAAACACATCGTCAAAACCTCATAACGTCAAACTACATTACCGATATCTTGTATTTTTTAGATTCAATATGCTTGTCAAACTAGGTAAAAAAATTTGATGAGGTTTGTTACACCAAAATCTCGTCATCATGAGTTATGTGTCATCTATATTCCCTGATCCCTAAAGTAACTGGGCTAAAACACTAAAAGAGAAGTTGTTGTTCATTTCTTTAACTTTGTGTTGTCACCCCAACGCACCCTGATCTTTGGCAAGGTGCGTCAGACTTAAGCCGATGCGCTCTGCACCTTAGCAGAGCACGTCGGTGGCGCATGATGCTCTTGCACTGAATGCATTGACCTCCCATTGGCGTGAGTTTCTCTTGTGCAAGGTGCGTCGTTGTTGGTTAAAGTGGATAAAGAGAATCTTCGAGTGACTTCTCAAATCTTGGTTGGCATGGAGACCTATCCCTACATATATGGAAAGGTGGAATTCGATCCCCTTGTCTAGTGGGATGATCCCTTAAGCCTCTCCCCTAAATCCTCAACCTCTCCTATCTCTTTAGTCCTATATATGTGAACCCCCTCTCCATTGCTAAGGGAGGAAGGATAGAGTACCTATATGCTGGTGGAATTTTTCTAGGAGATCCTCTTCATCCATTAGAGGCTAAGCATTTGATCTTGGAGGATAGGATTGTTGGAAGGAGGTTATGACATCAAAGCATTGGTTGTAACACATATCTCTTTCTACTTCTTATTATTACACCTAATGCAAATTCTTTCCATAAACTTGTTTTGTTAATAATATTTAGGATTAACCTCTTTGACTATTGATCTAGATTGATTCACAATCATGTGCTTTTCCCACTTGTTTGTTTCCATGTGTTATTGAATGGTTTTGTAGCTAAAGATCTGAAGATAGGGACTTGGATCAGCAAGGAGAAAAGATCTGCACTTATAAGGTAATCCATCTCTTTAACTTATCTTGCATTTCAATCAATCTAGGAAAGTTGTTTATGTGATGTACTTGTTTTGTTCTAGATCTGAACCATTCATACTAGGGAGATCCATTTGAGTTCTCCCTTACATATTATCCATAAACGACTCCAAGTTTTACCGAGATGTCGATCAAAAAGGTAGGGTTGATGTTTTCCAGGTTTCCCTCAGTTACCATATCATATGTAAGAATAGGAGATTGAGGGTAAGGAAAGACATCTAGTGAAAAAATTGTTTCAATGGCGTTCTCTACTTAATCTAACGATGGGTGGAAGGACGATCGATGATGAAGGTCTTCCCATGGGGGTTCATCCACACTCATAATATCCATGACTGAATCGTTAGCATTAAAAGTATGGATCAGAGGATTGGGTAGGGATGATGCCCATTGTAATGGAAAATAACCTGGGGTAGATGCCACCAAAAAGTGGATGTCGGGAAAACATTCGCATAGGCCAAAATTGTTCTCTTGCATAAGTCATTATTTTCACGGCCTTGTTTAAACAATTTTGCGACTTATTTGCATGGGGCTGCAAGGAAATGCCCGGGATTGATGACATTGTCATGCATGAGATTCAAACATATCCCGACATAAAATGTGTCCGACAAAAACTCCATCCTGTGCACCCTAGGAAAACTACGGCTATTAAAGAAGATATAGAAAAGTTATTAAAGAATGGGTTCATTTATCCTGTTCCCTGAACAGATTGGATCTCTAATGTTTTCCAGGTTACAAAAAAATAGGGAACCATCAGAGTCTATGTTGATTATAGGGACCTTAATAAGGCTTGTCCTAGAGACAATTACCCTACTCCATTTATCGACCAAATTATCGACAACTACGATGGAAGTGTCATCTTCTCATTCATGGATGGATTTTCTGGCTATAATCAAATTGAGATCCACCCAACTGACCAACACAAAACTGCTTTCATCTGCCCATGGGGTACATTCTAGTATCGCAAACTCCCCTTTGGACTTAAAAACGTTGGTGCCACATTCTAGCGAGCTATGTCATATGCTTTCCATGATGTGAAGGATTTTTTGGAACCTTACCTAGGCGATCTTCCTTCTCATTCAAATCATCATGACTTCCACATCGATCATCTGACGACTGTATTCCTTAGATTTCGACGGTAAAATATCCATTTAAATCCCCACAAGTGCATTTTTGTGTTGAATCCAGATGCCTCTTAGGCTTCATAATTTCAAAAGATGGGATCTGCATCGATCCCCTCAAGGTGGAAGCCATTGTTTCTCTACCACCACCCACGAATATTATGTAACTTCAAAGTTTGCAGGGGAAGGAAAAATACCTGCAATGTTTCGTGTGTAATTTCATAGAGAAAACACAGGGATACATGCAGTTGTTAAAGAAGGACGTCCCATTCACTTCGGATGATTATGCTAAAAAATCCTTTGAGAACCTGAAACATGCAATCACTCATGCACTCATGCTACAACGACTGAATTACACCAAGGATTATATCCTTTATCTTGTTGCTTCTACTTCCACTATTGGCATGGTTCTATTATAGGAATATAGTCATTCCAAGGAACACGCGATATACTACCTTAGTAAGGGTCTCATTGACTTTGAAACCCAATATTCGCATGTAGAGAAGCTAGCTCTCGCAGCAGTCATTGTTGTTCAAATGTTCTGTCACTACATCCTCCTCCGCATTACCATTATTATCGCTGACTCTAACTCTATGTACCACGTTCTAACATGCCAGGTACTAGGGGGTAGATATTGACTCTGGATTGTGATCCTCCAGGAATTCGATCTCCAGTTTAAGAAGGCCAAATCAATGAAATATTTGGTTTTTGCGGAACTTATTTGTGATTTTCCCTGTCTGATCAGGAAACTAAGCCCATGGAATCTCTCCCCAATGAGTCTTTGTTTCTCATCAGTACTTATGACCTTTGGTATGGATACATCACATTTTATCTCCAAACCCAATGATTTGTTCCTCAATAATCTCGTGATGAACGTCATCATGTCCGTCACCACGCAAAATATTACCTCATCGTTATCAATACGTTATATCATCATGGTATCGATTCCATTCTACGACGATGTTTAACTCGTGAGGAGGCCAAGCATGTTCTGAATGATTGTCACTCGAGGGCATATGGCGATCATATTTCTAGGATGGCTATGGCCCAGAAAATTTTACGCACTGGATACTATTGGCCTTCCATCTTCAAAGATTGTATTGAAGCAGTCAAGAAGTATCCTCCATGCCATCTTTTTCATTATAAAAAGCGCTCACATCTAGCCCCATTACACCCAGTTATCGTCATCGATCCCTTTTCCAAATGCGGCATCGAATTCATACATTGTAAGCCTACCTCATCAGGGGGGGCATGGTTATGTTATTGTCGCAGTTGACTACTTTACCAAGTGGGTCGAGGCTATGCCTACATACAAGGAAAATGACGAAACTGTCGCACTCTTTATGTTTAACAACATTATTGCAAGATTCGGAGTCCCTCAAGCCATCGTCACTGATCATGGATAATATTTCCAAAACAAGATGGTGGATGAACTAAGCACCAGATTGGGTTTTCGGCATGAAAACTCAACTCCCTACTACCCTCAATCAAATGGACAATTAGAGCCCATTAACAAGGTCTTGAAAACAATGATTCAACATATGGTGGGAACACACAAGTCCAACTGGCATGTCATGCTTTCTTCAACCCTATGGGCATATAGGACTTCCATTAAAGATGCCACTGGTTTCACACCCTTTTAGTTGGTCTATGGATTAGAGGCAGTATTTCCTATCGAGTGCGATATTTCTTCGCTAAAACTCATTGTCGAACTTTTACCAAACACCACTACCGAGGAAGAATGATTTCTATACTTGGAAAAACTCAATGAAACCCGCCACGATGAAACTCTGGCTAATGAAACACATAAGAAATGCATCAAGGTCCGATACGATAAATCAGTGAAGCCTCGTATCTTTAACAAAAGTGATTTTCTCCTTACTTATGACCAAAAATACGATAAGCTGGGGGTAGGAAAATTTGAGTCCATGTGGCATGGTCCATATGTGGTAAAACATGTTTTGGAAAAGTGAGCCTATGAATTAGAGGATTCATTAGGGGAATTTTGAGGTCTAAAATGGGCCTCCTAAGAGATATAATAAAATATTATGCGTTGGACATTTTGTGGAGGAGGTATATTTACAAGTCACCTTTTACACTATAACCAATGTAATGATGGTTAAGTTTAATTAAACAGATGTCTAGAATAAAATCAATAAAAAAATCTTTTTTGATGTGACTAAAATCAATACTTTTGAATACATAAATAGTTTTTGAATATAATATAATGAATGTACTGATAAAGTAATGTACTCATAAAATAAAATAAAGTATATTATTGTTGAATTTTGGAATTCAATTTTTTAAATATGTTTATAACATCATGTATTTATAATTTTGAATTATAAACATAAATTAAATTTATATGAATAAATTATTATTTCTTCTAAAAATATATATTCATTATATAAATCTAACATACATCTATTAAAAATAAAAGACAATCATATATTCATATAAATAGAATTTATATTTCAATATTTATGAAATAAATTGAATTGTTATTATATAAATCTAAGTTATATTCATTAAAATTAAAATTAAAATATAATCATTTATTTTTACAAATATTAACATTATTTTAATATAATAATTATTTATTTATATAAATATATAAATTATTTAAATATATTAGAAAACCGATTATGTATAAAATACATTAACTAACCATATTAATATTCTATATCTATAATTTAAAAAAACAATTATCCAGAATTAAATAAAAGTCCCTCATATATTACATCTCTCTAATTAAATATAATTAGGTTATAATAAAAAATAAACATATATTACATCTCTCATATTAAACACAACTAAATTATAATAAAAACTTAAAAAATACAAAGAAACAAAAAAATATACTATTATAATATATCACTTATCTCATATCTCCACATCAACGTATGGAATTAGTATGTATCCCATATATCCACTTCAACGAATGAAATTATATTGCTTTCTTTTAATATTAAATGAATATTTATGCTATAGTATAGATGGGCTTTTATGTTAGATAGCGTGTATTCCACTATAAGGTTAAAAATTATATATTATATATTCAGAAATACTTTCATAATTATATATTCTGTATTTTAAAATATTTTTATATTTTTCAAAATTATATAGTATATATTTTGAAAAATAATTTTATAATTTATAATTTTAATAGAAATTATAAGTCTTTAATATTTATATTTTATTATTAAAAATATATCTATTATATATTGAAAAGTAATTATATAATTTTGATTTTGAATAAAGAATTTATTTTTTTGGTATTTTGTAATTTATTTTATATCAAAACATAAATACTACTTTTCTTTGTAAGTACTTTAAGAGTACTTTAGTACATCTATATTATATTCAAAAGTAATTTTTTAGTACTCTTTTTATTATGAGTACTTTACTTACAATATTGTTATGGTTAATTATGAGTTTTCATTCAGCATTTACAATTTGACAAATAAACATTTTTAACTCAACCATGTCACTTCAACTATTATAGATGATGTCATCCTCGAAAATGTGATTGGTTCTTTTAAAGTTGATTTTGATTGTACATTTTTTGTTTTTAGGCTCATTTTTTACCTCAAAATTCCCCTAATGATAACGGGATATCTTTGGGGGAGCCTCACAATGGGCTCTACCTAAAGTGTTACTATGCCTAAATCATTACGCATTAGTACTTTGTATATATTGTACATGACATGTGTTTTGTGTGGTGTGACACTGTATCTTTAGTGTGCTAAGATCTTATCATTCCACTTATACCATGTTCTGCCTGGATGTGCAGATGGTAACTTGCTTTGGATTTGCAGACGGCGCTAGCCAACACACCTGCAACCTTGCTTTGGTAGCATGGGTACCCTATTCCCCTGTCGGCAAGATGGTTAGTTTAGGAGGAACTTTCCTAGGTTTTGCAACCAACAATGTTGTTGAGTATCATGCGGTAATTAGTCTATTGACTGACGCTTTTTCCTTGGGTGTGGACCACCTTGTTATCTACCTCGATTCACAATTAGTGGTCTCCCATCTCAAAGGTGTCTACTCTATCCGGGACCCCATATTAATCCGTTTATTTCGACGATTACGTCTCTTGGAGAGGTCCTTTGAGTCCATTCAATACCTACACCTTCCAAGAAACATGAACACGGTTGTTGATTCCTTAGCTAACTTCGTGTTATATTGGTACATCACACATTCATAAACATTTTTATCTAAAAGATGCATAAGACGACATAACATGTAATCTACTCATAGTGTATATGCCAACATCCATAAGATCCCAAATCATCGTAGAAGATAGAGTATATAAATTACTGCAAAACAGTGTTTTGTATATATATCATCATGTCCGATAAAATACAAGAAAGTGGTACTGATACAAAATATGAAGCGCATAAGATTACAGTAGATCCTGACTACAAAATATGAAGCCTATGGCATTCAGTACATATATCATACAAATAGCTATCCCCGGGGATGCTCGTGATAACAAATAATAGCCCTAGCTACTCTACAGAGAAGCCAAAGAAAGCGTCCTGAAACTACAGCTGTAAGGTGTTGGTAATGGCGAGGCAAGTCATCAATGGATATGTCAGGAATATCCAACATCAAGATATGTAGGTTATCCTCCATCTCATTCAGCTCGTCCGTTGTGTCCTGCTGAGCAGCTACCATCTCTCGTACCACCCCTCTCCTCTCAATCGGAGAGGAACCTACTAGTCCATATGGGACAACATTTGCGTGAAACATATGGGAACTATCGGTACTACACCAAAACATTAAAATACTACAAAATACATAAAAATAACCAGGGTTTCGTTCTTACCCATATCTCCCCATTGCTCCCCCTCTAGAAGAGCTAGATCAAGATCTCCTCTGAAGTCGGTCCCAGCATAGGCATAATCCTCAATCATGAGGATTTTTCCCCGAAGCCACCTAACAAAGGTTTTCCCTTAAGTGATGATAGGTCATCCGCCTCCATGGCAGACCATAACCTATAACCATCGAACCATGTGTGGATCTCATAGATCGAGATCATCTAGCTCTACCTATGGTCGTAGTAGTGGAACTCACTTTAGGAAGAACGAGACCATAATGGATCCATATCCAAACTGTTTCAACTCACAATGTCTACATTTAGTGAGCTGATCTCTCAGATTTGCTAGGAGTCCCTTGCACCAGTTGAACACTATCAGTGCCATACACTCGATGGAATATAGCATGTGGGCCTTGGTGCCGTGATGAGCATCTCTGCTTATTGCCACCCTCTCTATGGTGAAGCGTACAATTCTCAGGGGTCTATCTCATACATTCTTGATGGGAATCTTCCTAGCAAGCATATGTGTCCCTAGTGTACAAAATTGTGCCACCAAACTCTCTATCGACTGATCACTACCCCGTGGCCTGGATAGTGAAACTGAGGTTCCCTGTCTAGAAAACCTCGTTAGGAAATAAATGTCTTCCACATCTAAGGTAAGGATGTGGGAACCAACTCCGAAATGTTGTTGATCTAGGTCCCACAGCCTGATCAGGTAATCTAGCATTTGTACATGGGCCCTCATGCCCTGTACATGGAAGAATTTTAAGAGTCCACATCTTTGCAAAGCATTCATAGAATGTGGATCATTCGTCGCTTGGGCATCTTCGAGTTCGTTCTCTCTTTCTTTCCATTGGACCATTATATGGGCTTAAACCTACACAAACATCAATTAAACAAACATAAAAACCTTTTCATATCATTGGGTTGGGTCTTTTTGCCCCCAATATTTGTTTTTGGTTGTGGATCTGCACCGATGCACCACGCTTTTGTGGATAGTGCACCGACGACGCACTTTTTTCGTGCGTAAATCGCGTCAGATCCCTCTCAATGCACTTCTTGCAAGGGGAAAGTGCGTCACCTAGGGCATGCACAATCCCCTCCAAAATGATTTCCAAAACCCCCAAAAATGACAATTAAACTAAAAATTAATCCACTGAAAAGATAGAGTACAAGGTTAAGGCCTACCTACAACTAAAGGGGTGTGAAACGGTTGATCGTAGTGTCCACAAACGACGTTGGAAAAATGAGCTCCAAAGAGGTTTTTTCACTATTCCAACTTGGTAAAAAACAATTGGTAAATATTTCTTTACTATTTGACTTTTTATATAAAAGAAACAGAATATTCATTTTCCAATTTTTCTTTTATAGGTTTTTTACTATAGTTGGTAACCCATTTACGTCTTAACACCTTATTATGAACTCTAACTTAGTTTTGGAGCTTGAATATGAGGCAAAGTGGTGTTTTTACTTTATTGGCGACCATCATAGACGGTTCATACTTTTTACCAAGTGTGAAGAGTATTCAAGCGTCTTTTATGCCATCATCGCACTCGTTAAAATCAAGTATTAATGGCATCGAGCTTACTTTTTGTTCTTTCTTGTGCTCGTAAAACTATGAGAATAAGTCATCGAGTTACATTTTATCACTTTTTGGGGCTCGTAAAAATCCCATGAAAACCGAACCCCTCGAAGTTCCTCTTTAAGCTCTTTTCAGACTCCCTAAATAGGAAAATATTTCCAAGTGAACTTGATTCTTTCACGCTTGTAAAAGTGTTTGAAAAGTCGTCTTTCTGGTGATAGTATACCCCTGTTTCAGACCAGGAGGACTATTTATGAAAAAGGATCACTCTAGTTAATCATGACTGGAAGAGTTATCTCTCATGTTGTTTAATCTTTTTTCGAATGAGGAGACTAAATTTTACGAAAAATAAACATCTGGAGTCTTCTGTACTTCTTTTCATACTCTCTAAATATGAAATGACATCGATTTTACCTTCTTTGGACTCATTAAAATCTAACATTGAAGGGCCCTTTTTGGGACGAACCCCTCCTATCTCAAGTTCATAAAACATATGAGATCAGACTTGTCCAAAGGATGAGCTATACCAAGCATTTGTTACCCTCCTCAAGCTCATTAAAAACAAAGAGGTACTCATCAATCATGATGGGGATAAGGAAAGAGTTTGTATTTCATTGTAGTTATGGAAGTACTTAGTCACTCTTGAACATGGCACTCATTTTCATATACATTCAAACACTTGGATAATTTGTTTGTCTTCGAGTCCCACCATTTCCGTGGGTCATTCCATTCGTTTTATTCATCCAAAGAATGATTCCATCATCAATTGCATTAGGTATCGGTGCTATTTTCATCATGTCGATGCTGCCCAATCATGCCATTCCCATGTTCAAGAGAGGTCTATTCATCGACCCAATATCTGTATTCATTATACCTTCCATCATGTTGGTTACCCCTGATTCAGTCTCAAACATTTTCTCTATAGTCTAATCTACTCCAAAAAATATTTGATCTTGTTTTGTGTCAATTATGGGGGAAACATCATGGCCCTCCTTCAATCGGTTTATCCTTTTTGATTTCAACACTTCATCCATCCGAGGATTAAACCTAGAAAACAATCAAGTACCTTGGGCCTGCATCCCCCAATGGAAGATTACCTCTCTTTCAACATGAGTTCACATCATTGACGTTTGATTGAAATATTCCACTAAGTGCTCGACCTCAACTCATTGATTCGCATTTCAGTGGTATGTACTATGATACCTTGGGGAACATTGACATCAATGGTGATTTCTCTCTCACTTGTTAACGGTATGCATCAATGACCGGTAATCAAGTGGTTTCTACTATGTTCGAATTCAACACATTGTAATCACATGGTTACATTCGTATCATTGCAGGTTCATCTTGAAGACCCTGGGTTAACTCATGTTTTAACTCATGGGTTAACCCATGGGTTAAATCATGTATCTCACCCAGGTTGTGATGGATATTTTTTAGTCATATTACACGGATACACTTTTAAATTGGTTGTGGTTGTGTTATCATCTCATCATGGATCTATGATTGTGTCTAGTAGCCATGATTGTGTTTAGTCAGTCTTTACAATCATGGATCTGCAATGTATTGGTCGTCAACCATGTTATGAGCAGGGTAATGTTTAGGGGCAAAATTTCGCCAATTGGCTATTTTTCGAGCGTTTTTTCAAAAAATAAATTTGCTATTTGGTCATTTTTAGTCTCTAATATCACCTTCATATACATACAATATGTTTTTTATCATAATTTTATCCAAAATTTACAAATTTTAGTAGTAAATTGTATGTTTCATATTTGATATTTGCCTACCTATCTATATATATGTTTTTTTCAATCCAAAATAATCGCCTAGAATACTATACTTGAGTATAATATTAGAATCCTTAAAAAATACCGTGATTATCAGTCAGTTGAGACATATATCTTAGATTCAGTTGCACTGCAGGAGGTCTTTGTTTGCCACTCCAACCTACAATCCCTACTTCAACTTTTTTTTCCTATTACAAACCATTCAACCTACCTTATTTTTCTAGCTTCATGCTTTGGGGGGCATTCTGTTACACAAAAATCTCGTCATCATGAGTTATGTGTCCTCTATATGCCATGATACCTAAAGTACTGGGATAAAACACTAAAAGAGAAGTTGTTGTTCATTCCTTTAACTTTGTGTTGTCACCCCGACGCGCTCTGATATTTGGCAAGGTGTGTCAAACTTAAGGCGATGCGCTCTGCACCTTAGTAGAGAACATTGGTGCCACATGATGCTCTTGCACCGAATGCGTTGACCTCCCATTGGCGTGAGTTTCTCTTGTGCAAGATGTGTTGTTGTTGGTTAAAGTGGATAAATAGAAGCTTCGAGCGAATTCTCGAAGCTTCGTTGGCATGGAGACCTATCCCTACATATCTGGAAAGGTGGCATTCAATCCCCTTTTCTAGTGGGATGATCCCTTAACCCTCTCCCCTAAATACTCAACCTCTCAAATCTCTTTAGTCCTATATATATGAACCCTATCTCCATTGCTGAGGGAATAAGAATAGAGTACTTATATGTTGGTGGAAATTTGCTAGGAGATCATCTTCATCCATTAGAGGCTAAGAATTTGATCTTGGAGGCTAGGATTGTTGGAAGGAGGTTATGATGTCAAAGCATCGTTGTAACACATCTCTCTTTGCACTTCTTATTATTACATCTAATGAAATTATTTTCCATAAAATTGTTGTGTTAATAATGCTTAGGATTAACCTCTTTGACTGTTGATCTAGATTGATTCACAATCATGTGCTTTTATCACTTCTTTTTTTCCATGTGTTATCGACTAGTTTTGCAACTAAAGATCTGAATATCGGGACTTGGATCAACAAGGAGAAAAGATATGCACTGATAAGGTAAGCCGTCTCTTTCACATATATTGCATTCCAATCAATCCAGGAAAGTTGTTTGTGTTATGTACTTGTTTTGTTCTAGATCTGAGCCATTTAGACTAGGTAGATCTGTTTGAGTCCGCCCTTATAGATTGTCTGTAAAAAGGTTTTTTTTAGCGAGGAAATTAGACAAAGTTAAGGCATGACCAACTACTCTATTTCTATGATTTTATGCATCCATTATCCTTATTTAAGGTGCTCAATGTTGGGCAATTAGAACAATGTCATTTATTCAACTTGATTACTGACATGTCTTTTTATGTAGCTACCTCCACTATTAATATTGTCTTCTCTTTATCTGTCTTCTTCTCTATCTTCCTCTCTTTTACCCCAATTTTTAAGTGCTACACTAATTCTCCCACATCCACTATGTTATTTTACTTTCTTTACTTCTACGCTTTAAATAAGAGATCATATTTATCATAGATTTATACTAGTGTACATGTGAACTCATTATTGCAAGCTTCCCCTTAAATCACATCATTTTTAAAAATGCCTTGATAGTGCAACAACTTGTTATTTCCTGATATTAAATGCTAAAATAATCAAAAACTAGCTAATCACTACCCTAAAATATATAAAACCCTAGCTATAATGATCCTCCACACCAATTTATCCCTTTGAAGTATGATATGAAGTTTGTTGCCTTTGATGGAACATATGTTTAGCACCATTGGAACACTATTTTATTATATGCCAAGTTCCATTGAATATGAGGGCACCCTTCACTACCCTACATCTTAAGAGTCGAGCATTTCAATGGTACCAATGAATTTTTCAAGGAATTCAAAACCCAATATGATAATGTGTGGGGAAATAGTACTCTAGTCAATGCACCAAAATACAACAAATAGAAATCGCCCACAACTACACATCCTAGCAACAAAGGCTAGCTGCTCATGTGATATGCCTTAGTGATAACAAGGTTCTTGAGCTTTATATTGATGAGTGGCATGCAAATTAAAGTTTAAATGCATCAGCCTGAAGAAATCTCCACAAAAATCAAGTTGGAGCTAGATAGGTTGAGGCTAATTTTCATGTAATCCATCATTATCCATACACTAATAGTGAAAAAGGTAAGGCTTTCATGTTCTCTACTATTTTTTTCATCAATATTAGTCCTAATGAAATAGAAAAGTGATGTGCTACATATATTTAATTTTGGTGTAACAATACGTGGTCTTGAGGGCATAAATTCACCAAGCAATGTAGCTTCTTTGTTTTTCAAGATAACCAAGAAGAACAACAGGACCAAGTGGCTAATGTAGAGGCTCTCATGAAACCTATTTCAAAATTGATACCAATTGAACTAGAGCTACACGCAATCTCCATGCTTTCACTCATTGATGTTTCCATCTCATAGACATTATGAGTTGAATGCTACATCAAAAAGCAGAGAGTTGTGATTCCAAATGAGCTTAAAATCACCCAAAACATCAATGACTATAAGTTAGCTTCACAATTAATCAATTAATTTGGACTCCATATCAATATATTCTTATGTCATGATTATAATGGTCATGACAATTTCTTTTGGAGGCTTGTGTCACGATGTCAAGGCCAAAAGGTTTGATTATCAACTTTCCACCCCTATACATGTTATTTGGTTAGGTGGCATTGATGTTGATGTTGGTGTTGGTGTCCAATGGCTTTGCCCTCTATTAACCATTTGTATGAATTTTATCACATATTCCTATAGTTCCAACAAGATGGTCACACTCATACCCTCAATGGGATGAATAGTCCTCCCAATCAAGTGATTTTTCTTGTAGAATGGAAAAATACTTAGAAAAGGATTTTAGGGGGTCTTTCCTCATGAGTCTATAAAATTTTAAGTGTCCTTTTAATGTTCCTCAATTAGGGGTCCAAACAATTAGGGGTAATCATTCTCAAGAATTTCAAAATCCTTCATTGGGCCTCCCTCCATCTTGTGAACATGAACACAACATCACCTTTCTTCCAAGGATCATTCCTCCCAATCTAAGTCCATACTACTATCCTTACCAGTGCAAAAGTAAGATTGACATTTGGTTCAAGAATTACTGGATTTAGGATTCATTCAAACTAGTCATAATTCCTTTTCTACACTTGTCATCTTAGTACAAAATAAATATGGTTGAAGGTGGTTGTGTCTTGATTACAACAAATTGAATATAACTAGAACCAAATAAAAGTTTCATATTCCCATAATCAATGTGCTACTATATGAATTTCATGGGGTTGACTATTTCTCAAAACTTTATCTTCATTTTTCTTATCATCAAATTAGAATCCAAGAAGAGGTTCTTCCGAAACAACCTTCCAAACTAATGAAGGTCACTATGATTTCATCATTGTGCCATTTGGATTTACTAATGGTCCCTCTACTTTTTAAAGCCTTGTGAATACGTCAGTATTCTACTCGTGCTTGTTGAGGTACAATGCCTATTTCATTAAACTTGGATATATTCTAGTCCAAGTCACTTTGAAGACGGGTCAAAAACATCCTTTCTAAACCCTAAAATCAAGGTTTCTAAAGTGCAAAATGTGGTTCCAAAAGTGCAAAATCTGGTTCCAAAAGTGCCAAATCCAGGTTCCAAAAGCATACTTTTGCTTTTGATTTCGCAACTTTTGAAATTGGTTTTTGTGCTTTTCCGATATGATAAATATGATAATGGTACTTTTAGAACCTGATTTTTCCCTGTTGGAAGGCTACTTTGGACACTTCCAATACTTAAATTTCCAATTTTGAAAACCGATTTTGGCACTTTCAAGCTCTGATTTTGCACTTTCGAAAACCAAACTTGACACTTTACAAGTATTATCTTCCTTCTCCCTATTCTGACCTGATTCTTACTCATGCTCAGGCCATATCGAGGGGGGACAGCAGTTCCTCCTCCAAAAGACCATGATGTAACCATGCAACAGGTACCAAACGAGTCACCCAATGAGACTACTAACCATAGTCTACGGCAATTGTATTCGAAGGAGGCAGAAACACCCACACAACCATTAGACGACTCTTCTCTTGAATGGAAAAATACAACTAGTACATTCATAGCCAAATCGATGAACCGTCCACACTTAGAGATTTCCCTAGAGAGGATAAATGCCAGAATCCAGTACACGAGAGACCACGCACTCATATACAAGTTCATTGGTATTTGACCAACTGAAAAAGATCTGATGGGTTGGATAGCTATGAAATGGAAGCCAAAATCCTAGTTAGATATGCAACTTGGATCCAAGGGCTTCTTCACTGTTATTTTTTCAAGGATCAAGGACAAAGACAAAGTTGTAGACAAAGGACCATACTTTTTCAATTCAGTTGGATTGTTCATTCTTAACTGGATCGAAAGTTTCAATCTAGACACTAAATATTTCACATGGGATCTGGTATGGGTTCACCTATATTCTATACCTCAATACTATTGGGATGAGGAAACTCTGCGAAAAGTAGGCAATTCCTTAGGAGAATTTTTTAAGATAGCATATCAAACCAGATCTAACAAGTACATATGTTATGTAAGAATTTGTGTCTATATGCACATAGTTATATCCCTTCCAGACTCAATATGCTTAGTGCATGAAGATTTAGAATGGATCCATCCAGTAGATTATGATCATGTACCCTTCAGATTTTGTAAATGTCATGAACACAGACATCTCTATAGATACTATTCCTTAAACAAGCCTACTCCATATCTAAAGAAGGTGTAGGTCATAGATGGGGAGGGTTTCAAGGAAGTACCACCCAGGTGTCACCAAAACCAAAATAATCCTACAATAAGTAAAACAGCTACATCTACCACCAGCAATAGCTTCGATGTTCTCTCAAAGCAACCAGAGAACCCAAAAATATTGCATTCAGAGGAACAATAAGACCCAAAAAAGAAACATATGGATCCCATCATGGAACCAGTCCTGAAGCCACAATATCCATCGGCCTCTTCAATGGATGTCCCTATGGAAACCCAACCAGTACCTACAAACCCTGATCTAGATGTGGTCATGGATGAGGACATGAGTGATCTTGATCTGGTGGATTTGGACCTCCTGGGACTTGAGGAAGCGTGCACATGTAAATCCTTTAATGCAATTCCTTCCAAGCATATCCATCTCCTAAAAGAAGCTTTAACCAAATCCAAAGCTAAATCCAAGCTGGGTATCTTGAATATCTAACATATCTTGAATATCTAACAAAAAAGTTTTAAAAAAAACATCAAGGGATCCCAAGAAGTAGGGAAGGAAAACAAATCTAGAATGCATAAAAAACCTTGACAACAAACTTGTTGAATCGGGGAAATATGCCCAACTTACTTTTTTTTCTTTCCCGTACTACTAGATCTCAATGAATATTATCTCCTGGAACATCAGAGACATCAACGGTTTTACGAAACACAAAATGCTTCACCTGAAAATTCACCAAGAAAATCCCTCAATGATCCTCATTAAAGAAACTAAAAGTAGCAGTAACAACCTAGAGACGCTCATGGCGTGTCTCTGGAAAGGAAATACAACAGTAGTTGTAGATGAAAATGGAGCTTCGGGAGGTCTTGCACTAATCTGGAGCTCTCAAGAGGTAAATATCAATGACTTTTCAGTCACAAGAAACTCAATCTTGGCCTCCTTTCATGTTATAGGAACTAATTTCCATGGACGGCTCTCCAATGTCTATGGCCCTCAATCCCTGGAACAAAAAATCAATCTTCTAGATTACCTGGAATGGTGCAAGAACAACACCTCCGACCAACCATGGATATTGACTGGATACTTCAATAAGATCACCAATCTTCGGGAGAAAAAGGGGGGGCGCAGAACCTTCTCTCAGGAAGATGAAAGATTAAAAAATTCAATGATAATTTAATAGGTTGATTGATGTGGAAACAACCAATGGCATATTTACTTGGAACAATCGAAGAGGGGGAGTCAACCAGATACCATCCAAACTTGACCGCTTTCTGATCTCTAAAGATATAATAGACACTGGCATGAGCCTAATCTCCACGGTTCCTCTCTCAGTGGGTTTTGATCACTGGTGGATTAGTCTAAAATGGCACGGACAAAAATATTTCTTACAACGCCCATTCATATTTGAGAAATTATGGATCTCACACGCCGATTTTAAAGAAACAATTAAAAATTGGTGGACGAGATTCCAAGTTTCAGGTTCATCCAGGATGCTCAAGATTCAACAGAAGCTCAAACTTCTCAAGAAAAAATAAAAATATACAATAAGGACACATTTGGAGTAAATTGCAACTTTATCCTGGAGAGAACTGCTTGATAAAATGGAAGTTAAGCTCTCCTCTTGAACCTTCAGGTCTCTCAATCTCGCTAGGCGTCTTATCCTCATTAAGTATTTTCTTCAAGCTGTGCAGCTTTACCTTTTTTATGTTCTTGCTGCTCCAAAATGGGTCCTAAAAGTCATCAGAATCCTACAACACACCTTTCTTTTGGGGGGGTGACAAAAATCACTTAAAATGGCCCCTAGTCAAATGGGACAAGTTTTGCATGCCTAAATCAGATGGTGGTTTGGGCCTGAGAGATCTGGCAATAAGCAATGAAATCCTAAGTGCTAAAATAGGTGGAACTGGGTGACAAAAATTCCACTCCTTGGGCCCAATTATGGAATTGGAAATATGCCCCCAATTGGGACCCACAGGAAATTATTCACTTTAATCTCCCCATACATGGCTCTCTTATATGGAATGCAACAAAATCCTAGAGGTACTTGGTCTAGCAACACAGTTTTTGGGAAATACAAAATGGGTCCTCTTCCCATTTTTGGATGGATTCTTGGCAGCAAATGCCTAGTTGACATTGCCTACTCCAAATTCCATCCATACAATGATCCATACAAGCCTTTGAAAACATCCCAGTCAAATAATACTGGAAGGATAATGTGCTGTAAGACTTTCAGATCTGGAAGCACCCGAGGCACTAGGGCATATGCATGAATATTGAAGATATGGACAAGATTTGCAAGGAGCTACAAAAATGAAAGATCTACACTCAGCTATAACCGGACATCATTAGATGGGGTTTCTAGTCCATTGGATCATTTACCGTCAAAGAGGCTTATCACCTGCACACTCAACACCATATAAACCAGCATGATCCTAATTGGACAAAAATATGGGCCATCAAAACCTAGCCGAAAGTGACTACCTTCCTATGGCTCATCGTCCACAAGTGGTTCCTCTCTTGCAACAATCTAATCAAGCGTGGGATTTGTGGCCCCTCCCGGTGTGTTTTATGCAACAATCAGGAAGAGACCATGGATCATTTGTTGGACTCTTGTCCTTTCTCCAGTAATTTATGGGACAGACTGGATACCCTCTATAGAAGGATTGGACGTGTGCAAGAAAAATCATATCCAAACCATCAAAATTTGGTATGATAAGCCCTACCAAAACAATATCCTCAACCGACTATGGACTTTAGCCCCAGGTTTTGTGGTCTGGGAAATTTGGAAGGAGCGCAACTCAAGAATTTTTGAAGATAAATCCAAAAATTCTGACATAGTGTGGGATAAGTGAAAAGATAATATCTTGGAAACTCTCTTTCTCCACAATTGATCAGAATAGGATTTCAAAGCCATTCCATCGTAGGCCATGATATTGGACAGATGGAATATTACCCCTTTAGCAACAGCACCAGAACCAATGTTCCTTCGAGTCCAAACAAATGGAGTAGGCCCCCCATTGGTTTTATCAATGTCAACTTTGATGGTGCTTCTAAAGGAAATACAAGATCTTTTGGCTTTGGTGGAGTCTTCAGAGACAACCGAGGGAAAATCATCCACCTTTTCTTTGGTAATCTGGGCCATGACAACAACAATGCAGTGGAATTAGCAGCGCTCCTCAACGATCTCTGAATAGCCACTTTTTGGTCCCTTCTTCCTTTGGTAATAGAGGGTGATTCTCAATTAATTATATCTCTTTCCAGAAAATCTTAGTGTGGATCACAAATCAACAAACTCTCCCAAAGCTAGAGACTCAATTATGGTATTTCTTGAATGGTGGATCTCATTTCTGCACCGGGAGCCATTACCTTCCAACATGTTCAAAGGAAAGCTAATGCGGTGGTTGATCGACTAGCAAATGAAGGTGTCTCAAGAAATTTCTTTCTCCAAGACTTGTATCTAGCCTTGCTACCTAATTTAGCTCTCAAAATGGACTGCTTCACTCTAGTGGAACGGAGTTTCCAAGCCCTGGATGCGAGTGATTTTCCAGCTCATATGAAGTGTGAGGGGACAACCATGGAGGCCACCTCCTCCCACCATGTGGCGTCCCCTCTAACTCTACACCATGCACACTAAACAGGCCTCGGTCTCGGTGCAAGCGGCTTTAATTCTGACGATCATTCAAGCCCCTAACAGAACTGGCTTATGTAACATGGTTATCATTCCTCCTCCACATGAATTAATGGCCTACGCAGATGTTGAATTAAAGCCTCCTGACAGGAATTATTTCCATTCCCGACCTCTCAGCAACTGGAAGACTGGTGAGGTGCATTCTCTACATTTGCAAGGTCACTTATTGTTTGCTCAGGTCTGGCTCTCTAGCGTGAGCACTTGGATTTTTTATGGTTTTAGCACTCTCAGGCTTCATTCTGCACCTCCCTGGTTTCTTTTTGTGGATTATAGGGATTCTTGGTTTCTTGTTCAATTAAGGAACATGTCTTAGAGGCTTCATTCAATTCCTCGTTGAGGCAGTGGTGGCCACGGTAATTTGGGTAATCATGGTCGAGGAGAAGCCAATGTCCGTGGTTATGACAATTTTGTCCCTGGGCACCTCCAAACTATGGTTGACGATTGGGAGGAGGAATTGGTGTTGCAGCAAATGGTCACTTAGTGGAAACGGGTCAAGCGTAGGCATTTTTGGATGGTAAAAAATATGCTTGCACACATTCTTATGCACTCTTAGGAGACTCTATAGGGGAATAACCCCCCTCCTCCTCCCTCCCTGACACCTACTATGCACTCTTCCTCCTCTCCTACTTCTTCACAAGTCTCCAAGCCAATGGAGAACAAGGATAGCTAGCTTGAAAAGGATTCTAAGCAGCCTAAGGATTACACCAACATGGCATCCACCAACGGTCACAAGTGTAAGCATGTGGAGCGCCCAGGTCTTATGATTTACACCTCCTTCCGAAAAACAAATTTGTTTCCTGCTAAGGTTTCCAATGATAGTTCTTCAAGGTCCGATGCTAAGGTCGCCTTTGACAACCTTCAAGCTCCAGGGATTATCGTTGTCCTATTCTAGAGGAGAAAGACGATGCAACAGACACCACTCGCAACTCCAAGTAATTTTGTAGTTTCTTTTCTTTTGCATTATGTCACTGAGAGTGTTGAATGCTACTCTGTTTTGGGTATGTCAGCTTTTTGTCTAAGGGTTAATGCTCAAGTTAGAAGCCATTCCAGTATTTTTTTTGTAATAGGTCCAGTCTAGTTTAATTGGCATATTTTTGTAATTTCATGTATGAACAGTATACCTATGAGCGACCAATATATCATACCATGTCTAGACAAGTCTCCCAAGGCCTTAGTTTGAGTTTTTTTCTCTTTGAGAAGCCATAGAGGGCTCGCAAAATTCTTGATTATCTTGTGCATGTAATATTTTTTGTACTTTAATATAAATCCTCTATGTAGCTTACAAAAAAAAGAGCTTGCGATGAAGGTCTATTTCAAGATAATTATATGAAATCACTTCCTCCAAGTTGCTTTCATACATGAAAAATATCATAATTGATCTTTTGGGATTTGATTATCATAATCTTTGTTTTGTCAATGTTTAACACTCATAGCCATACTAAAGCAAAAATCCTTGAGAAGTTTTACCTGCTTGTTGAGATCATAGGGACTCCTCATTGTAAAAACAATATCATCAATGTAGAGAAGAAGGATAATGACTGTACCAACCAAAGTTGTGATAACACAACCTATGTCTCCCAAACAACTGAAAAGCTCTCAATTTAGAAAGGAATTTTAACTCTTCTAATCTATTCCAAAAATTATATATGTATATATATATATATAATATAACTTAACACAACAACAAAAAACACATTTTATTTAAAAATTTTCAAAATTTTAAAAAATAATAACAAGTATTCATCCATCAATCTTTGGCATTCCCATTAAAATTTAAATTAATTTTTTATTATATTAAAATATCACATAAAAACTATTATTTTTATTTTTATCCATTTTATAGAAAATAAATAATAAAATATTAATTAACTTTAGATTGTTATTTTTAATTTTAGTATACCTTGTAAAAAAAAAGACAGCTAAAATACGTCCATATGTCCATTATAATAATAAAGTAGATTCCCTATATCTCTTCCAAATCTCATTGGCAAATACGTGGAGGTCAATGCTTAAAATAAAGGTATTTTATATCTCCCTTTTAAAATTGGGTTGTGTTTCATGTTTCCCAACATATATGCTTGTTCATTGTCACCTAGAATGTCTCCACGAATTATATTTCAAACATTTATTTTTTAAAATTAAATAGGGGGCAAATTTCTTTTATATAAGAGAAGATTTAGGTCCGCACGGAAAGTGCATAAGATTATAGAACTAGAGGATTTCTCCCTTCTATACTTCTATACATGATAGTCAACCCATACATTTAAAATTCTATATTTCCTTTATTATATTTTAATCATAATTATTTTTTAATAAAGATAAAACCAATCTTTTTAATTACTAGCATTTGCCCTTTGAGGGGCAAAAATGAATGCCAAAAGGAACAAAAACAAGGTAACTTAGTCGAACCCTTTTGAACACCGACCACATAGGGTTCCGACCACTTACTCAAACCCCAACAACTTTACAATATCAACCATAAATAGCGTAAGCATCTCCATTTGAACATAACTCAGTCCATGATTGCTTCAATTCTCTTTGATTACTGGAAATTTTATATCGTTGTTTTGTTTGGTACTTAACAATCAAATTTTTAGATTAATTTAAAAATAAACAACGTCAATGAGTGATTTGTTGTTGAATGAGTGCATTCACAGGTTAAATTATATGGTAAAAAATTATATAGGTCATCCAAAAACCGATAGGTTTATGGGCTGGAAAGAAAAGCCCAAATCATTGAGGTTTTAACAATTAAATCGAAGAAAGGGAAAATAAAAGGAAATTTATTTGCACAAAGAAAAAGTTTTGCTCGAGATGAATTCCGCAATTGAATGAACAGAACACTGGAAATACTTAGAAGAAGAAGCTATTGATTTGGAAGATTGTCCTAGAATGAAGGAGCTTTGCGATTTATCACAGTGGGAGACAATTTTTGGAGTTATGTCAGACTCTATACGGCATGGTAATCATCATCAAAACAAAAAGATATATATGGGAAATGATGAAAACCCTACCACTTCAGTCGGCGCCCAACCACTTCCTTAGCAGCCGACCATAGAAACAAACATATGTATTAGAATAAATCCTTTAGATGTAAGAGTGACTTCACATCATAGGTTGAAGTCTCGACCATTTTGAATAACATCAATCAAACTTTACTTACAACTCCGTCATCTTCAAAGAAAGATAATTTAACTTATACACCTAGGGCTTTTTGCTCTGGCTAAGGGCTGCCAGAATCTGGTGGAGATTGATGTTTCCTACTACGCGAGATTTGGAGATATGGAGGCTGCTGTTGTTTCCAATGCCAAGAATCTGTAGGCGCTGAAATTCCTGAGGTGCCAAATGGTTTCTGACTTCGGTTTGGGCTAGATAGCGGTGGAGTGCGGGAAGCTCCAGTATTTGAATCTCGGGTGGTGTGTGGGAGTCGATGATTTGGGTGTTGAGTTGGTGGCTATAAAATGCAAAGAATTGAGATCTCTGGATGTTTCTTATTTACAGGTATGATTGCTTCCTTGTAAGGTGTTCAAATGTGCCTTTCATTCCCAAAAACAATCAAAATAGCTTGGCTCATTGTTCATTATGATCGTTCATTCCGGAGCTGGGAAAAATAGCTTTGCTCAGCGTTCATTATGATCGTCTCGTCGAATATCAGCTTATTATACATTTTGTGGTATGTTTATACAACGAGTTCAACGAAACCAACCAACATCTAGGTGGCTGTGAATTGTAAAATGCAGGTGAGCCCTTATTTATTCGTTATGGTCGGCATTGATGTTTTTATATGTTTGTAAAAGAGGCCGAGTTTACAAGCGCTCTAGGTTGACCCTTTTAATATGATTGATATACATTTGGTCGGGCCCATGGTCGATGAATAATGGTCATTCATACATGTTACTTTGGTCGAGATTATAACTTGTATATTGGTTGAGGTTAACCTTGGTCGGCCTCCTTAATTTGGTCGGCTGTTGACCTAATTTACTAGACAAATTCTTGTCTAAAGGGACTTTTACAAACAATACTCATATACAGGTCCTGGGTATCGCCACACTTACAATCAGAGTTGAAGAGAATCAACCTACGAATTGGTATAAATTTCAAAAGATTATTTCTTTCAAGTTCTATTTGCGGTATTAAAATGCATTTAGATCATTAGAGTATTAAAATGCTTTTTAAATTTGTAATCGCCAATTCAAAGCTTCAATCCTGGACACATTCTCCAACATGAATCTGGTGTAATGTACGAGCCATTCGATATTCCCCTGATTACCAATTTAAATAGTTACCTTGTAAATAAAATAAGTGAATATTTTAATATCATTTTTTTATGCTTATATAAGTTTCCTTTAACATAAAACCCCAAAGTATAAATATTAAAGTCATTAGTTTTCAATGATCAAAGTCAATAATATGCTCGTCATTAAGTAAAATGGTTGACGTTATTCTTTGGGATATTATAAAATGCAGGCGAGCCCTTATTTATTTGTTATGGTCGGCATTGATGTTTTTATATGTTTGTAAAAGAGGTCGAGTTTACAAGCGGTCTAGGTTGACCCTTTTAATATGATTGATATAAATTTGGTCAGGCCCATGGTTGATGAATAATGGTCGGTCATACATGTTACTTTGGTCGAGATTATAACTTGTATATTGGTCGAGGTTAACCTTAGTTGGCCTCCTTAATTTGGTCGGCTGTTGACTGAATATCGACCACTGGACTGATTGCCAGTTGTAGCGTGTAATTGCAAGCCATGCTAGAACTTCACCGAAAGCTTGCAAAGAGGGTCGACAAAAGATGACATTGGCCGCAGTTGTCAATGGAATCATGTCTTCTACTGCCATAATCTGACCTCATTGGAGTCATCCATCGACCACGACATATCTAACTCCGACTGATATAGTGTTTCCTTGCTCAGAACCTGTTGATCTCCATAGTTCGTTGAATGAAATGCCTCGTCTGAGTTATTAAACATGTTCTACGGTCTCTCGCTGCACATATAAAAGACAAGCTTCACAAGAACAAATAATTCTTGTCGAAGAAGCTACAAATGTTGATATTGAGCAACCGCCATATAAAATACCGTCGACTAGAAGAATCCGGCTAATTAATTCATAACTTCTGTTGTGGTGGTGCAGTACACAGCCTCGTATCAGCTTCAATGAGAAACAGTTTTCTTAAGCACAAATTTACTGGACAGATTCTTGTCTAAAGGGACTTTTACAAACGATACTCATATAAAAGTCCTGGGTATCACCACACTTGCAATCAGAGTTGAAGAGAATCAACCTACGAATCAGTATAAATTTCAAAATATTATTTCTTTCAAGTTCTATTTGCGGTATTAAAATGCATTTACATCATTACGGTATTAAAATGCTTTTTAAATACAGGAATCCGATAATTATTGATCAGTCTTATTGCGATTCGACATCGCCATGTAAAATTCAGGTAATCAGCTAACCTTTTTAGGTATCATGGATCTTTATTGATTGGGGATCAAAATATCATTTTAAGAGCTAACCAATATTAATTTCAAAATTCCGTTTTAAGCGCACATCATAATGCTGCTAAGGCTGTTCAGAAATCTTTTTTCATATTCATATACCATCTCATAAACATTTAGATTTTTCTGACTTCTATTTTATCCTTGTAAGTATTATTAATATTTCCTTTTATTAATGGAAATCTCATCTCCTCTGAAATGTGGAAAAGTGAGAACAGCTCACTTTTATGGATATATTGTAATGATTCGGACATATCAGTTTTGCGGATTGGAATCAATAATATTGTTTGTGATGATGTTGTGTGTTGCCATCTGCAGTGCAAATACATGATGTTCCATATAGAAATATCTAGGGAACATCATTGGGGGATGTGGCTGTGAACTTTTCGTGCAGCAAAACAGTTTCCTGCAAGGGGCCCCTAACTTTCCTCCTTCCCTAGTGGCTTGTAGAACAACACAAGGTAGGAGGAGCGTCGACAGGTTTGTCAGTCTCAAAAAATAAAAATAAAGTTATTATATTTTATTTCTGCTACTCAGTCGAAGTCAAGCCAGGTCGTGAGATCGAATCTCTCACTTTGTGCTCAAGGTATTCATCAACCAAGAGCAACTCAACCAACCACGATAGGTTCCAGTTCGACAAGTCTCGAGGCTCATCCTTCGACTCCTTGGCGAAATTCTGCGAAGAAGACCAAATTGAAGATTTTGACACAGTAGGTTCACCAGATAGCATTTTACTAGGAAACCTTGACTCGTTCTCTACGGATTGGTGCCCATTTCACCAATTTCGTTCCCTAAATAGGAAACTATCAAAAGTAGCCAGTCGAAGGTTTCCAGATATCAATCACATCTCGCTGAAACCATTCAGTGGAACGAGTGTTCCAGGTTAAGGAATGATATCCTTAGACCTGGAATTAATCCAGATATTTTCCTACCGATACCTGTAATGTTCAAGGAAGGCACCCAAATTAAATCTTCCATTGTTTATGTTTTTGTCTAATCAAAAATCAATCATACAGTCATTGATTTATAACATTCCCTATAAGCTTCCCATTCAATTAAATTTAACTTGTGCTGTAAGCTCTTTCATTCCATGACAATCTGCTAGATCAATAGCTTCTTCTTCCAAGTATTTCCAGTGTTATTGCAATGTATTTCTTGATATAATTATCCTGTTCCTTTACGTCGACATTCCTTTTGCACTTTCTGAACTCGACAGGTTCGACTTCTTTACGAACGTTAATAAAAAATGGAGTTTGTTTCCTTGCGTCCAAGGTTTTGTAAATTTTATAATAATCCGTAATGCATGCACGTACAGTATAGAAGACTGCTGAAAATTTGAAATCTCTAAGCTTGCTGCGGGCGGAGTAGGATTGAAGCTCGGGGATGTTGCCATCGTATCAAGGAAAGAATTAGCTACCACTTATTGAAGATCATTTGATTTTATATCCATTCTGAAATTGTATCAGGAATTGTGTCGTCTGATACAAGTGATCGAGAGAGGGGTCATTGTAAATGTCCAACAATTTCTACACCAACATTTTTATATCTTCCCTCTCCATATTTTCCTACTTTGCATTGAAGCTCCACGGCTGACCACACCTATTTCATATGTAAATCATATTGTTTAATGTATCTTAATGAATTTGAACAAAGAGTGAAAAGAAAAGCATGAGATGCAAACAAACGTGCAAGAGAAAGTAAATATTTCTCGTTCTTGGTGCTATTAAAGAAATTTGTAAAATATAATGCTCATGATCAGGTTACCATTGGATGCTGTCGAAATTGCTTTTCCCACGTCTGATTGTCAACTGAGATAGTCGGTGTTCGATTGTGGCAGTCGACAAGGTTCTGTGAAACAATAACATCAAAAAGGTTAATCGATTGATTGCTTTACAATGACCAATTTCTTTGGAAGGAAGTTTGATCGGTTGTGATAGTCATCTTTCTATCCACCAATATCCAAAAAAAAAACAATTTTATTCTCGTCGGTGGACATCTTGGTCATCGTAGTCATCGGCGTTAATGGGATAATAGATGCTATAGTCGTCCAGACTAATTCGAGTCGACAGATTACTTGTGTTGATTTCTAAAATAACTATTAACTAATTCGTATTACTATATCCTAGTCATATCCTTTTTTGAGACTCTGTGAATCATTTACAAACAGTCACGTCGAGTTTTCTTCGACGAGTGTTCCCCTTTTATTTTGTAAGTCTGGGCAGAGGTTGCATAATGCAGATTATTTGGAATATCATATTTGTCAACAGTTTTCTCCTCACACGTAACTCCCCTTCGATCTATTGATTCTCGGTGAACAAAGATTTATGCCGATGGAATCACTATCTAGCAAGAAGTTTTCCTTTGATTATAATTTGGTTGCTCTGCAAATTTCTTTCTTTTTGAATTGGGTCAGTTAGTAAATTTTGGTCGTGGAGTGATTATGCTTCTGTCAATGGTTCCAATGGCCTGTTGGAGTTTTCGTTTAGTATAACTGATCTGGCATGCTGAGAATTGACAGAATCACGTCATGGTAATGAAGCATTTTCATACTATTTGCAAGTAACGTTAGTTCAGGAAATTTATGTTTACATTAATAAATTCTCTTGTCGACACAATAAAAATGAGAATCAGGAACTTGTACAGTCATTAAGCTTACAACTGCTCCAGTCTACAAGTTACAACTCGACTCTAGTGCTGATAAATGCTCACAACTTCCATTTATTCAACTTTTTCGTGCAGGCTTCAAGTGATAACTTTCTTGGGAAGCGGCACCATGTACGAGCAAGTACAATCTTTGTATTTTCTTGCAGGTTTATTTTTGTGGCACTCTGTCTTCCAGGTTCGAGAACACGATAGGTTGGAGTGCGGAGATAGAAAGAGGTAAGAAGAAATTGACGGCATCCACGTGGCTATAAGAGAGGAATCTAGTAGACGTGGATGGTCATGCACTTCGTTGGTGAAATGCCTTTGGCGTAATAAGGCAATCTACTTAATTATAATATTATTATCGAAAAATTTGAGAAAACTCATGCACCCTAAGCCATTAACAAATTATTCCTGCAAATGGTGAGGAGGGAGAGCACTTAGGGTTATTGGGTTTTGCGATTTGTCTGCAGTGGTTTGCAGAGCCTGCAGCTGGGGCCGCCTTCCCAGTGGGAGCATGGTTGGATGCCCCAGACCATGACGTCTATGGGAGTGACATCCACAAGTGATGGAAGGGAAACAAATCCTAGTGATTCGGGGGATCGGGAGAAAGGAGCAAAATGACGGTTGGGTCCAGGTGGTTGCCTCCCAAAAACCCCTGTGATCCTAGCCATTCATATTCAGGCAGAGAAGGTCAGAGAGAAAGTGGAACTATGGAAGGAGAAGGCACTGATTGGTATGTTTATTGGTATCTGGCCGCGGGAGAAAGACCTCGTGAGATGGATCAAAAGCTCCTGGAATCCAAAAAGGGAGTACGATCTACACCTGGGGGCCAAAGATTTCTTCTCTATAATCTTCTTCAATGTGGAAGATAGGGATAGAGTGCTTGAAGGAGGGCCCTATTTTTTATTTTCAGTTGGCCTATATTTCAGACCATGGAAAGAACGCTTCAACCCGGAGTTAGAGGACTTGAAGGTGGCTCTGATTTGGATCCGGCTCTATTCACTCCCATGTGAATTCTAGGATCTGGAAATAATGAAAGACATCGGCAACTCCCTTGGAGAATTTATAAAAGTGGTGGATCATACCAAACAACAGATATTTGCGGCGTGTGCCCGGATCTATGTCTACATGGATCTATCTACAGATCTCCCAAAAGCCATCAGTTTAAACTAGGAAGATGAATAATGGGTACAACCGATTGATTATGAACAGCTTCCTTTTAGGTGCAGGCTTTGCCATGAGTACGGTCATTTTGGCAGGAAATGCCCTTGATCCAACCAGTTGATGCCTCTATCCCAATCTGGTCAAGAAGGAAAAAACAATAAAGATGGTTTTACTAAGATCCACAATCGCAGAAAGCCTCGATCTGGTGATAACCAACAGAGAGGGAAGGAGAAGGTGGACACTGGATCAACCAGCAAAAACCCTTTCCAGATCTTGGAGGAGGTCACTGATGCAGGAGAGATTCCAAAGGAGGATAAGGAAAGCCTGGAATAGGAAGCTCTTGAAGCCATGGATACAATGACCCCGGAAGAAAATCAAGAAGACTTAACGGTAACCATGGAGGAGGATGATGAGGAGGAAGTAGATCTAGGGGAATTAGACATGGACGCGCTAGAAAAAGAATGTTAAAAGAAGGGGGAGGGATATGACCCTAGGAGACAACTGGAACTTCTCCAAGAAGTAATCATCAAGAAAAAATCTAGTCAAAAACTGGGCATTAGGGTAGATGCTCAGTCACGGAATAAACGCAAGTTACCAGTGGGGGATTTGAAACGAGGAAGGAAATCTAACAAGCAACAGATAGCAGAAATCATAGTTAAGCTTATTGAGTCAGGGCAGTACCCATCAATCAGGGTTTCCTTTACTGTTATCAATAAAGTTACCCAATGAAGATAGTTTCTTGGAATGTTAGGGGGTGTATTCACCCGCGGAAGATTAAAGCTCTAGCTAGAAAAGTGAAGCAGGAGAATCCTGATGTCCTATTTATGCAAGAAACCAAATGTTCCTTTGCAACTCTTGAAATGACAGGTCAAAGAATTTGGAAAGGATGTGAAGTGATGGCTGTCGATGCTTCGGGCATGGCCGGGGGTTTAGTTGTCCTTTGGTGACCTCGATTCATTTCCCTGACTAACTAGAGAGCTAATAGATTTTCCTTGACCTGTGAATTCTCTGTGAATAGTCCTACGGTATCGGGCACTCTGGTCAATATCTACGGTCCAAGTGCTGCTCCTTTCAAGGATTCCTTCCCCCTCTACCTCTCTTAGGTATGTGCGCAAGCTCATGAGGGATCTTGGATTTTGGGAGGGGACTTCAATCTGATCTCTCCCTTAGATGAGAAAAAAGGTGGTTGTAGGAGCCTGGATATGTTTCAGGAAACATTCTATGATGTTCTTAGCTTAATTCCATTGATTGACATTGAAACAGGAAATGGGTGGTTCACGAGGAACAACAAACGTGGAGGGTCTCATCTGGTGGCGTCTAAGCTTGATAGGTTCCTTGTCACAGAGGGTATAGCACGTGGGGCAAATTAGGTCAATTCAAGTGTTCTCCCGGCGGCTGGTTCTGAGCATTGGCCTGTCTGTTTGACCTGGGATATGACTTCCAACAACCTATTCAGACCCTTTCGATTTTAGCAATTATCGTTGGACCACAAGGACTTCAAGGATTTGGTGGGCCAGTGGTGGAAGGAGCTAGTCCCCCTTGGGGGATCTGGGATGTATCAATTCCAACAAAAACTGAAGGCCCTGAAATCCAAAATCCGTACCTGGAATAGGGAGGATTTTGGCAATATCGTTCAGTATAAAAAGAAGTTGATTGAAGATCTGGAACTCATTCAAAGGAAGGGCATGGAAGAGGGATGGGATGGGGAATTAAGAGAACAAAAACACTTCCTGCTGGAGCGTCTTGAAGCATGAGAAAGGAAAGAAGAGACTTACTGGAAGCAAAAATCCCATATCCAATGGATCCAGGAAGGTGAGAGAAATACAAAATTCTTTCACAATTATGTCATCCAAAACAGACACAGATAAAAAATTCTCAAGATCCGCAAGACTAATGGGGATCTGGAGGAAACCAGAGAAGGCATTGAAGAAGAACTTGTCCACCATTTCGAGACCATTCTCAAAGAAGATAGAGTGGATAGGAGTCATGATATCTCTAAGATTACTCGCCTTATCCCTCGTCTTGTTTCTCAAGAACAGAATGATATGTTGGGAAAACCTATCTCCATGCAGGAGGTGGAGGTTGTTATGAATCAGATGGCTTTAGGGAAGGCGCCAGGACCGGATGGTTTCACTTCTAACTTCTTTCACTTTTTCTGGGACATGATTAAGGTTGAAGTTCTTCAGATTGTGGAAGAATCCAAATGAAGTGGGGGGGTGTTGAAAGCCTTCAACGCGATGTTCCTCTCTCTTATCCTAAAAGAGGAAGGCATTGATTCTCCTGGTAAGTTTAGACCGATTTCTTTATGCAATGTGATCTATAAAATTATATCCAAAGTCATTGCTAACTGGCTTAAACCCCTTCTTCCCACTTTGATTAGCCCGGAACAATCTGGATTTGTTGAAGGCAGGAAAATTGTTGATGGTATTATCCTGGTTCATGAAACCTTGCACTCTCTCAAGGTAACCAGGAAACCAGGTATGCTTGTCAAAATTGATATAGCCAAGGCTTATGATAAGATCAGTTGGAAATACATGTGGTGCATCATGGAGGCATTTGGTTTCAGTCGGGATTGGATTGATTGGATCATGAATCTAGTCTCCTCCTCGTTCTTCTCCATTCTTCTAAATGGATCTCCAACTAGGCTTCTTCAGGCATCCTGGGGTATCAGGGAAGGAGAACCCCTCTCTCCCTTCCTCTTTATCCTTATGGCCGAAGGTCTCAACAAGCTCTTACAATACCAAGCTGGAACTCGTGGTATCTGTGGGCTTCAGCTCGATGCAGGCATGGAGAAATAGACGCACCAGCAGTTTGTGGACGACACCATGTTAATGGGGCACCCTTCAGTCCAAGAGGCTAGGGCCTTCAAAAAATTCCTTGTGCTTTTAGCGAAGGCATCTGGTCTGGAAGTAAACCCAGGAAAATCTCAGGTCTTCTTCTTCAATACTCCTGGCCCGACTCAACGCAATATTTTAAGAATTCTTGGTTTCAACAATGGAACGCTACCCACCAAATACCTCGGGGTTCCATTAGCCGAAGGAATGATTCGCTAGGTCTCATGGCAGGAATTGTTAGATAGAATGAAAAGAAAACTTGCTAGCTGGACTCTGCGCCCTTTAAACCTTCCTAGCCGGCTTATCCTAGTCAAATATATCCTCCAAGCTATGCCGGTTTACTTGTTTTCGATGCTCTTGGCTCCTAAGGCTATTCTCAAGGAAATTCGAAGCATCTAGAGGTCTTTTCTGTGGGGGTGTAGGGAGGCCAAAGAAAAATTTGCATTGGTTGGATGGGAGAACATCTATAAACCAAAGATTAAGGGTGGCCTTAGCATGCGCGATCCATAGATTTTAAGTGAAGTTTATGGAGCCAAAATATGGTGGAGGTGCTGCACTTACAATTCTAAACCATGGGAAAAGTTGTGGCACGTAAAGTATGCTAGGGATAGAGATTGTGGCCAGTTAATCAGATATAACGAGGAGAAGCAGGGATCTCACATATGGCTTAAAGCTTATGCTGGCAGAAAACTTGTTCATAACCACTGCTTCTGGGAAATCCACAGATGAGAGTCAACCAACTTCTAGGAGGACTCGTGGAACTAGCTCCCCAAGCTCGGGGATGATCCCAGGTGGTAGGCCATTAGGGATCATGGAATTGTTGCTGGCATGACTAAGGTCATGCATTACTAGGATCACAATATTCAAGAGGGACACCGGACCTGGATCCATGCAGATCGGTGGGATGAGACCACTTTAGTTGAGACCCTGTCCTCTTTTGACTTGATGCTTCAGGATTGGTTCATTAGGACTAACTTTGTCGCTGACAAACTCAGGTGGGGTTCTTCTCAGAGAGGCACCTTCAGTATCAAAGAGGCTTTTGCAATTCATGTTCATGACAATGAGGAAGTGGAGGAAATATGGGGAAAATTTTGGGGTATGAATTTATGTCCCAAAGTTTTTGTGCGTTTTTGGTTAGTGGTTTGGAAAAGGATCCTGACTAGCGAGAACCTGAGGAAGCGGGGGATTCTTGGGTCATCCCAATGCCCTCTCTGTTTAAATGCAGAAGAGACAATTGGCCATATTCTTGAATCTTGTTCCTTCTACCCCTTGATTTGGGATCGAGGAGCTACCATTTCAGGAGAAGTAATCAGATCAGAGGATATCCTAATCAATCCCTCAAGTCATGGGATCTAAAATTTTTCTCGAACCCTATTATTGGAACTCTATGGCAACAGCTTTTCCTAGGGATGGCGATATGGACAATATGGAAAGAAAGGAATGAGCACATATTTAGGGATAAATCCAACAAAGAGGAGGTGTTTTGGATGAAGTTGGTCAGAAACATGGCAGAAATGATCAGGGGCCAACAATGGACTGACAAGGATAAAGACCTATCCCCGAGGGATTTGCATATTGCTACAGTTTGGGTTTTAAGTCAGTTGGATCTTGTTGGTCTTAGATGGAAAGTGGTTGTTTGTTGTCCGACTATCCCGGTCCAATGGTCACCTCCCCCTTCTCCTGGTTTCAAAGTCAATTTTGATGGGGCATCCCAGGGCAACCCTGGCACTGTGGGTTTTGGCGGGGTGTGCAAGAACATTTCTGGAGTCATTCTGAAGGTCTTTTTTGGATCCATCAGTCATGACTCTAGCAACTCTGCAGAACTTGAAGGCCTCATTCAAGGTCTCAACCTGATCATATCGGTGGCCTGGTTTCCAGTCATCTTGGAAGGTGATTCCATGATCCTGGTTCACATGGAAAAGAAATTACTCTAGGGCCAATCTCCGGAGAAAGTGTCCTCCAGTTGGCATCTCTTGACCCGTTTGGAGTATTTGAAGGATCTGCTTACTAATCGTACAACCATTTCTTTTTCCCATGTCAAAAGAGAAGCCAACAAAGTGTTGGATTTCCTTGCTAATCATGGCATTGAGGCTAGCAATGCCCTTTCTACTGGCTTCGTGGCATATTTTCACCCTGCTGACTAGATAAGGGTGTGTTGTCACATGGAAAAAGCTGACCTGGTGGGTTCACGACAGCAAACAACACTGGGGCCCGCTATCCAGGGTGACAACAACAGAAGTGTGGGGAAGTAACAAGGGAGCCATGTGGTCAAGCTTGCATCCGCTCTGAATGACGCTTGTCGAATCGCTAGTCTTATCGATTGCCAAGCTCGGACTCAAACTTAAGTGCAATAGATTTGTTGAAAAGGGTGGAGGTAGATTTCACTGTACTATCCTTTGCTCATTCATCATTCTCGTTTATTGGCTCGTAAATTCGTTGCAGGACAACCCTTACCCCGTACCACTTGTTCATCAATGCACAGCATCCTCTGTGATTTCACTTCAGGCTTTTAATATGCAGGGAAGCTCTCACTCTATCATCGTCATCTCTATAATTTCGCCTGCTTCCTGGTGTATTGACAGAGTCGAGATTTTGCGGAGTGTGAGAAGGGGTGTTTTTTCTGGGTTAGACACCTGAGCCTCTGGTGGATTGCAGAATGGCCCCAAAGCACCGATTTTGTTCCCCAGACCTGAATAATTCTGGGGTAGATGGGCTCCAGACTGGGGGGGAATCCTCTATGCAGGGCAGTGTAAGTACGGGTCGTGTAACCCGCGCTTCAACCAAGGCTCGCCTTTGGGAGTCAGCCTCTTTCTTCCGTAGTCGTATTCCTCCACCTATCAGGGATGAAATTGTGGTAATTGAGAAAGACCTTTGGGATACTATTCAGAGCATTCCTCCAGAAGAAGTTTGTAGGGAAATTGAAGATTGGGTGGCAGACCCTGATACTACTTCCGGTCGGGCCTCTCTCTATGATCAAACCCTCATGACTTCTGGGTTACGAAGAACTTAATGGCACATGTTCTGATGGACTCATACAATAAAATAAAAGGGGACGAAGAACCGGCTAGGTCTTGGAAGACCCACAATTTGGACAATCGCGTTATGCATGCGAAGATAGATGCCATTTCCAAGAAAATTGGTCTCACCTTCATCATTCAGGGGAAGGGTGATGCGGACCTTGGAAACGTTGTTGGTGGTGGCACCAAGAATTCTCCTGAGAATGCGGGGAATACTGAAAAAATCCAAAATCCGCCTTTCGGTCCACATCAAGCGCTGGAAACTCCGGGTAGACATCCTCCTACTATCACAATTGATTAACTTCTGTGTTATGGGCATGTTTGGTGTGTCCCAAAATCTATTTTTTGGCTCTGCTCATTCGTACCAGTTGGTTTTTGTGCATAAGCTAGATGATAAAGGTTCTGAACATATCTATCTATGTCTATGTCAAATTCCTGTTTGCCAGATCTTCTGCCGGGAATGTTTTAGTTTAATTTTGTTATGTATGTCTAATGCACGGATTCTTGTTTGGTCAACCTAGGACGGGAATGCCTAAGTCTCTGATGAAACTATTTGACAAGCTCTGTACTCTTCATAAGTAGTAATATATAGTCTTTTTATTTACAAAAAAAATATTATTATCGAAAAATTTAGGAGTTATCATTCCATTATGGAATTCTTTCTTACACTTATGACCATTGCAAAGGAGTGTCACAATAATAAAACCAATATTTTGTATTGCTTCGTTGACTTTAGAAAAGCATTTGACACGGTGCTCAAAACTAACCTTTGGAATATATTAGAAGAGCTAAACGTTTCTTTCAAGATGAGATCTATTACGATAAGGTTGTATGATAATGATATTTCCAATTTTAGGAACACTAAGGGTTGTTCACAAGAAATTAATTGTAATATAGAAATCAAGTAAAATTGTCCTCTATATGTTACACTATTTGGTATGTATGTCAACAAGTTAAAGGGTTGTTGGGAGAAGTATGTTTTGTCAACACAACTCTAGCTAGTATACTCATCATCCTTCTTCCTTATGCTGATGATATTGTTCTTATGGAGGGGAGTCTCTATGATCTTGACAAGCAACTAAAAAATATCAAGTAATTTTTCTCTACTACGGTTATGATTGTTAACACTGACATAACAAAGGTTATGAATCAAATCCAAAAATATCGCTTATCCTAATTTCATGCATCAAAACAAAACTTGGAGCAAGCACGAGGGTTCACTAGGTAGGTAATATTATAGCACATGAGTTCATATTGGGGGATTCAACACTCTAAAAAATTGAAACAATATGTTGTCTAGTATATAAGGGTCAAAGGGCATTTTTAATATATCAATATGATTGTGTGAGAAGTCATATTGGTGTTTGAATAAATATGTTCTATGTGCGAAGGTAGTGTAAATCTAATTGTGTTTGGATTCAGAGTGGTGTTTGAATATGTATGATTTGTGAGTGAATTTTGTGTGAAGTTGATTGGAATTACTATATATGAAGTCAACATTTTTTTAGAGGGTTATTCCCCATCTTGGAATAGTTTCAGCTCCCACTAAGATGTCATATTTCATATTCCAAAGTTTCTAGACGTTATAAGATTTGTTCCATGTCACCATACTAAGGGTAAAGATAAAAAGGGGTATGCTCACAATTGGCAGGACTAGATTTAGTAAAAATATCCCATCTAAGCAAAAGCAGTCTCTAAATCAAGGCAAGAGGTCACAAATTGGCTAACTAAGCTTAGGTAGGCCATGAGTGACCAAAAGGAAACAAGCTGGAGACTTTTCAGGAGAAAAACATGGAAGAGGTGGTGGCCAAAAGCATGCAGACTTGCCAAATCTATCCAAGCACCCCTACCTTATCCTTATCCAAGTGAAAAGCAGTAAATTTTGGCTTTAACTCGGTAAAGCAGGATAAAAGAAGGAATAAAGCAGAAGTAGCGCTCTAGTCCAAAAAAGTTGCCTTAAAAGTAGAGAGAGGGTGCACTTGAGGATAAACAACACTTAGAAGTGGGTCAAGTATGCACTAGGGACAACATGACCTAGTCCAACACCTAGGAAACATAAATTAATGAATAAAAATCATATCCTAAGGCCAAGATGGGGTCAATTTATTCTAACACAACGATATATTGGCATCTCTATTTGGAATACTACATAATCGAGAATTCACACCATCTTTTTTTAATAAATGTTTGCTTAAAAAGTGTTTGTAGAAATGCCTACTCATGCATTTATTGAAATTCCTATGGAAACATTTCAAATATTGGTGGGATCATATGAGGGTAATGGCCCATTAAAATTTTATCTACCAAAAAGTACGGCAAGTCAAGTAGATCGAACCTGCGACCTCCTCCATGATGTGTCAATGGCTCGCGACCTCCTCCAATGCATGGCTATGTCCCGTGACCTCCTCCACCATTGAGTGTTAACCACTATGGTTGCAACTTCTACTTAAAGTTGTAATTATTATAAAATTTGTTTTAATAAATTATAAATGTAATCGAAATTGTTACAGGATTATTAATTAAACAAAGATTTTGATTTTTTTTGTGATGGTTAAATTTTTCAAAGTGAGACTTTGGAAAAAACCATCATTGTTAATTAAGTGAGTTAGATAATCACATATTATTAAGTGTGACACAATATTTCATGTTCTTATAAGTAATGGATGTTCTACACTCAAATTGTCGAAGAATTATTCTTTAATAATTTCTTTTTAAATATTAAAAGAGAACTATTGTAAAGAAACATAAACAATACTATAATAAATAATAAAGTGTGATCTTATAACACACGTAACAAAGGTCATAGTAATGTAATAAGACTTGTATTAGGCAAGGTGTTGTCTTTATCCTCGGGGTTGGGTCTCAATATAGCATTAATTGCTTCTAACTTAGATAATGTAAGCCCTCAATCCTCATTATGTTACATAGGCTCGTTGGTAGGCTTCTTACTCCACAAAATGTCTCGTTGGTAGGCTTGTTACTCCACAAAATGTCAAGTGTTAGTTGTATGAATGTATCATTTTGTACTATAATAGAAAGTGTTGGTTATGGAAACATTCTTCCCTCTCACAAACAATGTGCAAACAATCCATCGATCGGGAATAAGATAAATGGGTGGTAGAATTGATATCCAATTCACTTGTTACATTATAAGGAGCATTTCCTTATAAATACTTCAACATCATGCACAAGTGCACCATTATATTGTATTTAATATTTTCTAAATTTCATATATTGATGAATATAAATTAATAAATTAACAAATTTTTATATTTAGAAAAGTATTTAACTTGTGTTTAAATAAATAAAATAGAATTTTATTTTTTTATTTAAAAAAAATATTTTAATAATTAAAAATTGAAATGAATAAGAAAGATAACAACTTCTCATTTTCCAGGGTTGCCAGGTGTGGGGGGAATGATTTTCGACTCCAAGGGGAACAAGAAAAATGAGTTTGCTTGGGGGATTGGTCAGAATAATGGCGTCGAATGGCTTGGCCTCATTAAAGGGACTAAGATTGCCATCTCTTTGGGCATTAAGGAGTTGACAGTCTTGGGAGATTCTCTAATAATCATACGAGAAGCTAGAAACATTTTGGGAAAGAGGAAAAGTCCAACCTAAAAAATGCACCACCTTCTACTCTGCATCAGCAAGGAATTCCACCAGCTAAAATTCCTACATATCCTGCGAAGTCACAATGGAAAATCTGATAAAATGGAAAATACCGGGGTAGAACTCACCTATGGCTCTCTATGCTCCAACAAAGTGACCTTGGAAAATGTTTAGGTCCCCTAGACCATGGTATTTTCTTTGCGCTAGGGTATTGCTCCCTATTCATTAGAATTTCAAACATAAAAACTATAGGCAAGTTAGGCATAAATTTTCAAGCATACGAGAGATCTTCCTTGGCGATATGGTGGCAGCATCTCAATCCTCCCAAATGCATGCAGGAATTAATGGAACCTATCCTGTTTGACAGTTGGATCGTGTATGGGCAGGTGGGAGAGGGTTATCTCCGGGGTGGATGCTCTCTCGTCCTCATTCTGCTACCGATCCTTGTCTTCTTTCTGCACTCCTGCTCTGTTCTTGTGCCCTCAGGGATATGGATCGTCGTGGTTATCTCGGTGCTCAAGGTGGTGGAGAGCTATGTTTTGGATTCCCTCATGTCGGGGGGGAAGTTAACACGAAATGTGAAAAATGTGGATTGACGAGGAGAGGCCCCATTGGAGGTGGTTGTTGGAGCTTGCAGCCAGAAGACGCATGGGGCGATTCTATGGAATTGTAGAATCATGGACTTGGCCAGTGCAAGACGAGAAGATGAAAGAATGGAAAGACTGGGATAATTCATGGCAAGGAAGGGAAATGCAGTAGCCCAGACCTGGATGAGGAAATACTTGACCGTTTGCAAGAGCTGGAAATGCAGGTCAGAATGATCCGCAGTGAGAATCTGGAATGTAAAAATGTGCTCCTTCGCCTCTACAACCTGGTGTCCACAAACCATACTGAGGTCAGGGCTCATAAGTCTATTCTAGCTAAGAAAATAGACCATTTGGAGGACTCCTTGGGACTTGTCTTCTCTCGCAAGGCTCGAAAGCAAGAAGTCACTAGCAGGGAACTTGAAGAAATCAACAGAAAAATGGTAAAGATGCAGAAGTATATGGCAAGTGTTGGAAACTTCGTTGATCTCAGTGCAGACAAGAATGGGGCAGCGAAATCTATTGGAGCTGCTATGGATGTCGGCCTCAAGTAGATGACTGTTGACATGGGTCATGGGTTGGCCTTCTCTGGTTCTTTTTTTTCGTTTTCTTGTTTTATAAAATGTTGTTTAAGAACTCTGTAACTAATAGTATAGGATGCAACTATATTTTGAAAAACTTGGAAGGTTTAAGTCCTCAGTTTTGGACAAGGAAACATTTGCACAATGTTTTATTCCTGTTTATTTTTATTAGGGAAGTTTGTAAGATTCTACAGTTTTAATAGGACTGGAAGGTATAATGACTGGTACCAACTGGAATAGGATGAATTGGGAGTGATGGTTGTCTTCCATTCATGGGAGCAATCTGCTCTGTATTTTGCTATGTAGCCACTCTTTTTTTATATAATCAAATTATAACCGTTTCTGTTAAAAAAAAATAACTTCTCATTTTAATTATTTAAATTAAAACCAACTTAAAAAACTAAAAGTAAATTTAAATAATATATTATAAAACAACTCAATAAAATATGAAAAATACATTGATTCTTGACCTTCTTCATCATATTTGAACATTTAAATACATCGAACCTCATGAAAGTGTATCAATATTTCACATTGGTAATTATAAAAGTAATGTAAACAATTTAAATACATTGACTCTCAAAGTAAGGAGTAATGTGAAATGAAATGTCACAAAAAAAAAATGGGATTGTTGATTGTAAATTAAGGTTAACCATTTAAATACATTTGACTTGACTTTCATAGTAAAAAATAATGTGAAATGACATGTCACAAAATATATGCAATTGTAATAAGAGCATGTAGTTTTGATATAATATTTCGCATTGTTGATTATAAAATTATAAAAATAAGGTTAAATCTTTAAATGCATTGACTCTCATAGTAAGCAGTAATGTGAAATGAAATGCTTTCAAAAGATATTCCATTGCAATGCATTGATTCTCATAGTAGGGAGTTATGTGATCAAATTTGAACATTTAAATACATCGAACTTCATGAAAGTGTATCAATATTTTACAATTTTAATTATAAAAGTAAAGTAAACCAAAAGTAATGTAAACAATTTAAATACATTGTCTCTTAAAAGTAAGTAATAATGAGAAATGAAATTTAAAAAAAAAAAATTAATATTAATTCTAAATTAAAGTTAATCATTTAAGACATTCACTTTCATAGTAAGAAATAAAAATAATGTTAATTGACATGTCACAAAATATATGCAATTGTAATAAGAGCATGTAGTTTTGATATAATATTTCACATTGTTGATTATAAAAGTAATTGTTGATTATAGAGATAAGCTTGAACATTTAAATGTATTGACTCTCATAATAAGTAGTAATGTGAAATGAAATGCTTCCAAAAGATATTCCATTGTAATGCATTGATTCTCATAGTAGGGAGTTATGTGAAATGAAAAGTCGATAAAAGATTCCATTGTAGTAAGAGTATGTAGTTTTTATATATTTCAAAATTATTATTTATTTAATTGTTAATTAAATTTTATGTGAAAAAAGTATATTATAAAAAAATTACTATATATTTATTATATTAATTAGAGTTGGAATTCATTATATTTATTGATTATTAAAAAATATTTGAATTTGATAAAAAACGATAAATTGAATTAGGAATAAAATAAAAATAAAGGATGATACTAAATATATCCCTTAATTAATCATTGTTCTTCTTTATTATTATCAAATGATTATCTATGTCATTTGTTTTGTGATATGTCTCTTTCAACTTTAAATGCATCCAAAACATTGTGGAGACAATCTTTTTAAGGTCCCATCCTACTTAACCCCTCACACATTATCATTGATTTCCACTTTTCATGCATATGCTTGCTCTCACACACATGACTAATGCAAGATCTACAACATGAGATAGACATTGCATTAACATCCAATCCATATGGTATCTATTCTACTAATGAATAAACATGTCATCAAAACCTCATATCTTCAAACTACATTACCGATATCTTGTATTTTTTAGATTCAATATGCTTGTCAAACTAGGTAAACAAATTTGATGAGGTTTGTTACACCAAAATCTCGTCATCATGAGTTATGTGTTGTCTATATGCCCTGATCCCTAAAGTACCTGGGCTAAAACACTAAAAGAGAAGTTGTTGTTCATTCCTTTAACTTTGTGTTGTCACCCCAACACACCCTGATTTTTGTAAGGTGCGTCAAACTTAAGTTGACGTGTTATGCACCTTAGCAGAGCACGTCAGTGACGCATGATGTTCTTGCATAGAATTTTTTGACCTCCCATGGGCATATGTTTCTCTTGTGCAAGTTGCGTCGTTGTTGGTTAAAGTGGATAAAGAGAAGCTTCAAGCGGCTTCTCGAAGCTTGGTTGGCATGGAGACCTATCCCTACATATATGGAAAGGTGGCTTTTGATCCCCTTGTCCAATGGGATGATCCCTTAAGCCTCACCCCTAAATCCTCAGCCTCTCCTATCTCTTTAGTCCTATATATATGAACCCCCTCTCCATTGCTAAAGGAGGAAGGACAGAGTACCTATATGCTGGTGGAATTTTTATAGGAGATCCTCTTCATCCATTAGAGGCTAAGAATTTGATCTTGGAGAATAGGATTGTTGGAAGGAGGTTATGACGCCAAAGCATTGGTTGTATCACCTCTCTCTTTCTAATTCTTATTACTACATCTAATGCAAATTATTTCCATAAACTTGTTGTGTTAATAATGTTTAGGATTAACGTCTTTGACTATTGATCTAGATTGATTCACAATCATGTGCTTTTATCACTTGTTTGTTTCCATTTGTTATTGAATAGTTTTGCAGCTAAAGATCTGAAGATTGGGACTTGGATAAAAAATGAGAAAAGATTTGCACTTATAAGGTAATCCATATCTTTCACTTATCTTGCCTTTCAATCAATCTAGGAAAGTTGTTTGTGAGATGTACTTGTTTTGTTCTAGATCTGAACCATTCAGACTAGGGAGATCCATTTAAGTCCTCCCTTACAGATTATCCTAAACGACTCTAGGTTTTAGCGAGATGTCGATCGGAAAGGTAGGCATGATGTTTTCCAAGTTTCCCTCGGTTACCGTATCATATGTAAGAATAGGATATTGAGGGTAAGGAAAGACATCTAGTGAAACAATTGTTTCAATGGCATTCTCTACTTAATATAACGGCGGGTGGAAGGACAATCGATGATGAAGGTCTTCCATGGGGGTTCATCGACACTCATAATATCCAGGATTGACTCATCAGCATGAAAAGTATGGATTAGAGGATCAGGTAGGGATGAGGCCCATTGTAATGGAAAAGAATCTTAGGTAGATGCCACTGAAAAGTGGACGTCACGAAAACATTCACATAGGCCAAAATTGTTCTCCCAAAGAAGTCATTATTTTCACAGCCTTGTTTAAATAATTTTGTGACCTCTTTGCATGGCGCTACAAGGAAATGCCCGGGATTGTTCCTGACATTGTCATGCATGAGATTCAAACATATCTTGACATAAAACCTGCCCGAAAAAAACTCCATCCTGTTCACCCTAGGAAAACTACGGTTATTAAAGAAGAGATATAAAAGTTGTTGAAGGATGGGTTCACTTATCGTGTTCCCTTAACGGATTGGGTCTCTAATGTTGTCCTAGTTACAAAAAAATAGGGAACCATCAGAGTCTATGCTGATTATAGGGACCTTAATAAGGCTTATCCTAAAGACAATTTCCCTACTCCATTTATCGACCAGATTATCAACAACTATGACGGAAGTGTCGTCTTCTCATTCATGGATGGATTTTCTAGCTATAATTAGATTGAGATCCACCCATCTGACCAACACAAAACTGCTTTTATATGCCCATGGGGTACATTCTAGTATCACAAACTCCCCTTTGGACTTAAAAACGTTGGTTCCACATTCCAGCGGGCTATGTCATACGCTTTCCATGATGTGAAGGATTTTTTGGAACCTTACCTAGACGATCTTCCTTATCATTCGAATCATTGTGACTTCCACATCGATCATCTAACGACTGTATTCCTTAGATTTCGATGGTATAATATCCGTTTAAATCCTCACAAGTGCATTTTCTGTGTTGAATCTGGTTAGGCTTCATCATTTCAAAAGATGGGATCTGCATCGATCCCCTCAAGGTGGAAGCTGTTTCTCTACCAGCACCCACGGATATTATGGAACTTCAAAGTTTGCAGGGGAAGGAAACCTACTTGCGACGTTTCGTGTGTAATTTCGTAGAGAAAACACAGGGATACATGTGGTTGTTAAAGAAGGACGTCCCACTCATTTGGGATGATTATGCTAAAAAATCCTTTGAGAACATCAAACATGCAATCACTCATGCTACAACCGTTAAATTACACCAAGGATTATATCCTTTATCTTCCTACTTTTACTTCCACTACTGGCATGGTTCTAGTATAGGAAGATATCCATTCCAAGGAACATGCAATATACTACCTTAGAAAGGGTCTCATTGAATTTGAAACCCGGTATTCGTATGTAGAGAAGATAGCTCTCGCAGCAGTCATTGTTGTTCAGATGTTCTATCACTACATCCTCCTCCGCACTACCACTATTATCAAGGACTCTAACGCTATGTACCACGTTCTCACGCAGCAGGTTCTAAGGGGGAGATATTCACGCTAGATTGTGATCCTCCAGGAATTTGATCTCTAGTTTGAGAAGGCCAAATCAAAGAAATATTTGGTTTTTGCAGAACTTATTTGTGATCTTCCCTGTTTGATAAAAAAACTGAGCCCATGGACTCTCTCCTCGATGAGTCTTTGTTTCTCATCAGTACTTATGACCCGTGGTATGGATACATCACATTTTATCTCAAAACCCAACAATTTGTTCCTCAATTATCTCATGATGAACGTCGTCATGTCTGTCACCACACAAAATATTACCTCATCATTACCAATACGTTATATCGTCATGGTATCGATTCCATTCTATGACGTGTTGATGCCTTAGTTGTGTAGGTGTTGGAATGGTGTTCAAGGAAAACAACAGGGGATGAAAACCCAGCCAAAGGCTTCAAGTAATCCTACGCAAGTATTACTCTATCCTCGAGCTATTTGGTGTGGTTAACACCCATAGATATTCGACCTCCGCTAGCACTCTTTGAGTCGGTGAGTTTTCTCCTCGAAAGGGAGACTTTGAATTAGATCTGAAACTAATCCTAAATGTTATTTGAATGCAATCTACAATTAATAATTCTACAACTGTTAGAATAAATTCTATAGTTACAGAAATACATATTTGAACTAAAATACTAACCTATCCAAATGTTAATTAAATTAATAACCTATCCCAGGAGCCAAAAGTTTGAAATGGAGAGAATGATCTGATGCTCAAAAGAATAATTGGATCATCAATTATTTAAAAACATTTAAACATTGATGTCATAAGCCTATTAATTCTAACATGAGAAAACATTATCTTCACTATGCTAAAACTGTTTGAACATATAATCGTTTCTGCAAATCATTAAACATAATCAAATTAACAAATATACTACAGACATGCAGAAAAGTGAATCTGATTACTATTCAAAAGTGCGTAACAGAGACATCTCATTAGATAAATGAACAAATAAAGAATAACTGCAGAAAAGAGAAAGGTTCACATCACCATTTCAGTTTCATAAATACATTTACAAAGCTGAACATTGATGATCAGCAGCCTCCTCAATCTAGCTCTCTTCCAAGTAAAAATACATAGAAAAGAGTTTAGTAGAAAAATTACAATCCTTCTAGTATGCAGAGACCACCTCCCTTCTCCCCCCTTTTAGATCATAGAAGGTAGGTATTTATACAGAGAAAATTAAAGGAAAAGATAAGATTCATTTCCCCAATTGCTGAGCTAACTAGCTCAGTTGTTCCATTCACTAGATCTGTCCATGAGAAAAATTTGGGAAAATACATTTTTGGAAAAACAGTCGGATCTCCCAAATGAAGAACATTTTGAGGATTCTGCTCTCAAAATAAACTAATTGGGAATATTCTACACAAAACCCATGTCTCGGATTGTCCATATTCGTCTTCATCACTCTAGAAATCGCGTCCAAAGATCACTACTTTTCACTTGACACGTTTTAATCAATCAGAATTCGGGATGTAAATTCTTCAATTTGATTCCTCTAAATCCAAATCCACAAGTGTACAATTCAAAATATAAATTAAAATATTAGTAAAAAACTAACGAAAGAAATCCAAATTAATAAAATCCATTTGCAAAATCAAAATATAAGGAAAATAGTTAAATCTTATCCAAATCCGAAATTGATTGTTCAGGTATATTTTCGAGGTGTTTAAGCTATTCATTTGGAAAAAATAATCTTCCAAAATCATTCCCCATCCTTCCATCTTTCCAACGAGCTATCTCGAGCTTGGTTTGGACTTATAAATCTCAAAATATTGCTCCCAGAAGTTAAGACTCAATAGCCGTTGATTTCATTGCGGAGTGAATTGTGGCCATTGATCTAACAATTGAATCCATTATCCCATATTAATCATTTTCCAAAACAAATAAAACCAAAATCAATAATCCCAAAATATCGGAAATCATATGTCGGGAAGAAAATTTTGAAATTTTAAACAAATCAAAATCGGGAAAAACCAAATTAAAATCCTAAGTAAAAATAAAATTACAAAATTTACGGACCCGAAATTAAATTAAAACATAGCATAAGATAAAATTATGGTCCAGATAATGTGGGAATGAAAATTTTAAAATTTGAAAAAGTGATTTCCACAATCCCCATTGGGGGTTGCTGGTTGCGGAAATATTAAATTTCAACAAGAAAAATCCTACCTCCCACAATCCACATTCCGCATTGCGGGTTGTGGAAACATTAACATTTCAACAATTAAAATCAAATGTTCCACATTCTGCATTCTGCAATTGCGGATTGCCGATTGCAGAAAGGTTGAAAATTTAACCAAAATTACATTTTCCTCAATTGGCAAAAATGCATAAAGCTTAAAAAAATGCAAATTTTTATTTTTTTTTAAATATTGAAAGGAAATAACAATGGACAAAAGATTAAGAAAAATCTAGAAATATTTAATTCAATGAGAATCTAATATTGGAAAAATATCATTAAAACATAAAACCTATAAGTAAAAATCAAAAGCCATTTACAAGCTAATTCTTAAGAAAATAATTGTTGGAAACAAGTTAAGTATATAGGAAAAGAATCACTCTTATAATATATGAGAGTTAATGAATTCCATAAATAGGTTTCTAACATAATCATTTTCCAAGAATAGAAAACCAAGAAAAGAATAATAATATTTCCTTTTGCACAATAATAAATGAAAATCTTTTTAAATTGCAAAAGGGAAAAATAAAAATTGTATTTTCAAGATCAAATTAGCTTATTGAGAAGAAAAAACTTATTCATAATCAAACTAACTTTACATTCGCTAAATTTTAATCTCACTAATTCTCAAATAATCATAAACAACTCATGGAAATTAGAGAAATTAGAACTCATACAAACTAAAACATGTGTATTCTTTTAATTTTTATAACATCAAATTGTGTATAAATTTAATATATGGATTTAATAAAATACACAAATTAAGTTAATGAAATTCAAAGCATGACTATAAATGTTTAAAATATTTCAATAAGATTAAACTAAACATCAAAAATGTTAAACTAATATAAGCAAATAAACCCAAAGACTAATATTATTTACAATATTTACATTATGATTCTAGGCATGCAAAAGTTAAAATAATACTTCATCAAACTCAAATATCATACTAATGCAATATCAAAAATCATGAGAGAAGAAACCATAAGATCAATCAAAATCCCAGAATGAAGGTAACAACCAGCCATCATCTCAAATAATCAATTTGTGCAGTGAAGACCAAATCTAGGTGGGGAATGTGAGGAACAACATAGTAAATTAACCACCAAGATCATGGAAACAACTCAAATGAATCAAAAACAAATAAGTAAAAAAGGAAACCATCCAAATAATTATTCAAATCACGCAGTGTAATCTCATTTGCGGGATCAAAACAAATCAACGGTTAAGATTAAACATACGGAAGCAGAGTTGCTGAAGTTTTATTCTTGCAAATATGTACATTTACCCCGCAATCCACAATCCGCAATTGATGATTGCGGGATACGGGATCGCAACCTTTAAAAGAAAATAAATCAATCTTTCTGCAATCCACAATCCGCATTGCGGGTCGCGGGTTGCAGAAACGCAAACAACTAAACTCGAAAAATAAACTTCTCACAATCTGTAATCCGCATTTGTGGGTTGCGGGTTGCGGGATCGCAAGACACGAAAATTTATTGAAATAGTTTCTGCAATCCGCAATTGCAATTTGTGGGTTGCAGAAACACAACATTCCAAAACTAAAAATAAGGGTCCCACAATCCGTAATTTGTGGGATTGCGAGTTTGCGGAAGACTTATTTTTTTGGGGAAAATGAGTGATTTCTGCAACTCATAAAAACACACAAAAAATCAAAGAAAATTTCAAAGGGAAAAATACTAACTGAATAAAATCATCACAAGGACATCAAAGCATGATAAGTAGGATGAAAAACCCCAAAATGACTAAGGAATTTAATCATTATCTTTGCATATAAAAATTACGGGCTCTCGTGTTTTATTGAAAACAGGGGATCTGTTGTACCTACAACACGACGATGTTTAAATCATGAGGAGGCCGAGCATGTTCTGAATGATTGTCACTCAAGGGCATATAGTGATCATATTTCTGGGATGGCTACGACCCAGAAAATTTTACACACTGGATACTATTGCCCTTCCTTCATCAAAGATTGTATCGAAGCAATCAAGAAGTATCATCCATGCCATCTTTTTCATTATAAAAAACGCTCACATCCAGCCCCATTACACCCAGTTATTGTCGTCGGTCCCTTTTCCAAATGCAGCATCGACTTCATGCATTGTAATCCTACCTCGTCTGGGGGGAATGGTTATGTTATTGTTGCAGTTAACTACTTTACCAAGTAGGTCGAGGCTATGCCTACATACAAGGAAGACAACGAAACTTCCACACTCTTTATGTTTAACAACATCATTGCAAGATTCGGAGTCCCTCAAGCCACCGTTACTTATCACGGATCATATTTCCAAAATAAGATGGTGGATGAACTAATCACCATATTGGGTTTTCGGCATGAAAAATCAACTCTCTACTACCCTTAATCAAATGGACAAGTAGAGGCCATTAACAAGGTCTTGGAAACCATGATTCAACGTATGGTGGGAACACACAAGTCCAACTAGCATGTCATGCTTTCTTCAACCCTTTGGGAATATAGGACTTCCATTAAAACTGCCATTGGTTTTACACCCTTTCAGTTGTTCTATGGACTAGAGGCAGTATTACCTATCGAGTGTAAGATTTATTCGCTAAAACTCGCTATTGAATTTTTACCAAACACCACTACCGGGGAAGAATGATTTCTATACTTGGAACAACTAGATGAAACCCGCCACGATGCAGCTCTAGCTAATGAAGCACATAAGAAATGCATCAATGCTCAGTACGATAAATCAGTGAAGCCTCGTATCTTCAACGAAGGTGATTTAGTCCTTACTTATGACCAAAAACAAGATAAGATGGGGGCAGGAAAATTTTAGTTCATGTGGCATGGTCCATATGTGGTAAAACATGTTTTGGAAAAGTGATCCTATGAATTAGAGGATTATGATGGGATATCTTTTGGGGAGCCTCACAATGGGCTCTACCTAAAGTGGTACTATGCCTAAATCATTACGCATTAGTAATTTGTATATATTTTACATGACATGTGTTTTGTGTGGTGTGACACTTTGTATTTAGTGTGCTAGGATGTTATCATTACGCTTATACCATGTTCTGCCTAGATGTGCAGATGGTAACTTGCTTTATATTCGCAGACGGTGCTAGACGACACACCCGCAACCTTGCTTCGGCAACATGGGTACTCTATTCCCCTATCAGCGAGATGCTTAGTTCAGGAGGAACTTGCCTAGGTTTTGCAACCAACAATGTCGTTGAGTATCATGCGGTAATTATTCTATTGACCGACGCTTTTTCCTTGGGTGTGGACCACCTTGTTATCTACCTCAATTCACAATTAGTGGTCTCCCATATCAACCATGTCTACTCTATCGACGACCCCATATTACTCTTTTTATTTCGATGAGTATGTCTCTTGGAGAGGTCCTTTGAGTCCATTCAATATAACCTACACATTCGAAGAAACATGAACACAGTTGTTGATTCCTTAGTTAATTTCGTGTTAGATTGGTACATCGCACATTCATAAACATTTTTATCTAAGAGATGCATAAGACGACATAACATGTAATCTACTCATAGTGTATAGGCCAACATCCATAAGATCCCAAATCATCTTAGAAGAAAGAGTATATAAAACCACAAAATAGTGTTTTGTATATATATCATCATGTCCGGTAAAATACAAAAAAGTGGTATTGATACAAAATCTAAAGCCCATAAGCTTTCAGTAGATCCAGACTACAAAATATGAATCCTATGGCTTTCAGTACATATATCATACAAAGAGTTATCCCTGAGGATGCTCGTGATAACAGATAATAGCCCTAGCTACTCGATGAAGCAGCCGAACAAAGCGTCCTGAAACTCCAGCTCTAAGCTGTTGGTAATGGTGAGGCAATTCATCGATGGATATGTCAAGAATATCCAGCATTAATCTTTGGATTTTCTCCTCCATCTCGTTCATCTCCTCTATTGCGTTGTGCTAAGCAACTTCCATCTCTCGTACCACCCCTATCCTCTCAATCGGAGAGGAACCTACTAGTCGAGATGGGACAACATCTATGTGAAACATATGAGAACTATCGGTACTACACAAAAACATTAAAAAAATACAAAATACATAAAAACAACCAGGTTTTCGTTCTTACCCATATCTCCCCATTGCTCTCCCTCTAGAAGAGCAAGATTAGGATCTCCTTTGAAGTTAGTCCCAGCATAGGCATAATCCTCAATCATGAGGAGTTGTCCCTGAAGCCACCTAAAGAAGGTTGGCCCTTAAGTGATTATAGGTCCTCCACCTCCATGGTGTTGGAATATTAAATCTTCCTATCTATGTCATTTAATTACATTGGTAGGATTAATTAATCATTTATGATTAATTCCTATGTAATAGAATGGAAAATTGCCATGTGAACCATTGTGTGGACCACAAGGCAACATTGGGGGGACCACAAGACTTCCAAGTGTGGACCACAAGATACCAAGACCACTTGGGCGCATTTATAAAATATTCTGGATAAGATTCTGGTGGAAAAGGAGCCTTGCTGAGATTTACTGCTTTTTACCCATGGGGGAAAAGCTAGTCTTCTAGGGAAACTTGTTTTTTGGACCACACATCCTCTAAGATGTTTCTTCTTTCCATATTTTGGATTTGGAATTTTTTTTCATCACATCAGCTGCAGGTCACTAATTCAGAAATTTGTGATCCTTTGGAGTGACTCGGAGAACACACTTGCCACCTAGGGGGGGATTTGCATAATTTTAGTAAGTCTGATGATATGAGGATCCAAATGGCATATTTATCCATTCGAATCTATTTTGTAATTTTATATAACAGCAGCCTATTATTTTCCAAAGGTTGGCTGATGTATTTTATTCATGAGAGTTAATACAGTTTGTATTATTGTGAGTAATTTTCTGAGTTCTTCGACTAGTTGTGTGAGATCTTTGTGAGTGAGTGTAATTCTTGATCAGATCTTGGTGTGAACTAAATTTCACACATGGCTGGCCATCACCTCTGACCATCGGACCATGTGTGGATCTCATGGATCGAGATCATCTAGCTCTACCTACGGTCGCAGTAGTGGAACTCGCTCTAGGAAGAACGAGACCATGATGGATCCATATCCAAATTGTTTCAACTCACCCCGTCTACATATAGTGAGCTGATCTCTCATATTTACGAGGATCCCTCGCACCAGTTGAATACTGTTAGTTCCATACACTCAATGGCATATAACATGTGCACCTTGGTTTCCTAATGAGCAGCTCTGTTTCCCACCACCCTCTCTATGGTGAAGATTAGAATTCTCAAGGGTTGATCTCATACATTCTTGATGGGAATCTTCCCAACAAGCATATGTGTCCCTGGTGTACAAAATTGTTCCACCAAAATCTCTATCAACTGATCACTACCATGTGGCCTGGATAGTGAAATTGGGGCTCCCTGTCTGGAAAACATCGTAAGGAAATAAATGTCTTCCACATCCAAGGTGAGTATGTGGGCACCAACTCTAAAATGTTGTTGATCTGGTTCCCACAGCCTCATCGGGTAATATAGCAGTTGTACATGGGCCCTCATGCCCTATACATGGAAGAATTTTAAGAGTCCACATCTTTGCAAAGCATTCATAGAATGTGGATCATTCGTCGCTTGGGCATCTTTGAGTTCGTGATCTCTTTCTTTCCATTGGACCATTATGTGGGCTTAAACCTACACAAACATCAATTAAACAAACATTAGAACCTTTTCATATCATTGGGTTGCGTCTTTTTGGCTCCAATCTTTGTTTTTGGTTGTGGATATGCACCGACACACCCCGCTTTTGTGGACAGTGTGCCGACGACGCACTTTTCCCGTGGGTAAAGCGCGTCATATACCTCTCGACGCACTTCCCGCAAGGGGAAAGCGCGTCGCCCAGGGCGCGCGCAATCCCCTCCAAAATGATTCCCAAAACCCCAAAAAATGACAATTAAAATAAAAATTAATCCACTGAAAAGATAGAGTACAAGGTTAAGGCCTACCTGCAACTGATAGGACGTGAAACGACTGATCGTGGCATTCGCAAACGGCGTTGGAAAAACGAGCTCCAAAGAGGTGTTTTCACTATTCCAACTTGGTAAAAAACAATTGGTAAATATTCTTTACTATTTGAATTTTTATATAAAAGAAATAGAATATTCATTTTTCAATTTTTCTTTTATAGGTCTTTTACTATAGTTGGTAAACTTTTTACGTCTTAACACCTTATTATGAACTCTAACTTAGTTTTTGGAGCTCGTCGATGAGGCAAAGTGGTGTTTCGACTTTATTGGTGACAATCATAGACGGTTCATACTTTTTACCAAGTGTGAAGAGTATTCGAGCGTCTTTTATGCCATCATCGCGCTCGTTAAAATCAAGTATTAATGGCATCTAGCTTACTTTTTGTTCTTTCTTGTGCTCATAAAACTATAAGAATAAGTCACCGAGTTACATATTATCACTTTTTCGGGCTTGTAAAACTCCCATGAAAAACAAACCCCTAGAAGTTCCTCTTTAAGCTCTTTTCAGACTCCCTAAATAGTAAAATATTTCCAAGTGAACTTGATTCTTTCACACTTGTAAAAGTGTTTGAAAGGTCGTATTTATGGTGATAGTTTACCCCTTTTGGGAACAGGAGGACTATTTACGAAAAATGAGCACTTCGGTTAATCATGACTGGAAGAGTTCTCTCTCATGTTGTTTTATCTTTTTTCGAATAGGGAGACTAAATTTTATGAAAAAGAACCATCTGGAGACTTCCGTAGTTCTTTTCAGACTCTCTAAATATGAAATGACGTCAATTTTACCTTCTATGGACTCGTTAAAATCTAACATTGAAGGGCCCTTTTTGGGACGAACGCCTCCTATCTAAAGTTTGTAAAACATATGAGATCGGACTCGTCCGAAGGATGAGATATACCGATCATTTGTTACCCTCGTCGAGATCGTAAAAAACAAAGAGGTACTAATCAATCATGATGGGGATAAGGAAAGAGTTTGTATTTCATTGTAGTTATGGAAGTACTTAGTCACTTTTGAACATGGCACTTGTTTTCATATACATTCAAACACTTGGATAATTTGCTTGTCTTCGAGTCCCACCAATTCCGTGAGTCATTCCATTCCTTTGATTCATCCAAAGAATGCTTCCATCATCCGTTGCATTAGGTATCTGTGTTATTCTCAGCATGTCGATGCTTCCAAGTCATGCCATTCCCATGTTCAAGAGAGGTCTATTCATCGAGTATATATCTGCAATCATTATACCTTCCATCGTATCGGTTACCCCTGAGTCAGTATCAAATGTTTTCTCTACAACGTGATCTACTCCAAAAAATCTTTGATCTTTGTGTCGATCATGGGGGAAACATCATGGCCCTCCTTCAACTGGTTTATCCTTGTCAACTTCAACACTTCATCTGAGGATTAAACCTAGAAACCAATCAAGTACCTTGGGCCTACATCCCTCAATGGAAGGTTACCTCGCTTTCAACATGATTTCACATCATTGACTTTTGATTGAAATATTCCACTAAGTGTTTGACCTCAACTCATTGATTTGCATTTCAATGGTATGTACTATGATACCTTGGGGAACATTGACATCAATGGTGATTTCCCTCTCACTTTCTAACAGTATGCATCAATGACTGGTAATCAAGTGGTATCTACCATGTTTGAATTCAACACATTGTAATTAGATGGTTAGATTCGTATCATTGCGGGTTCAGCTTGAAGACCCTATGTTAACTCATGTATCTCACATAGGTTGCGATGGATATTTTTCAGTCATATTACACATATCCACTTTTGTAATGGTTGTGGTTGTGTTATCATCTCATCATGGATCTATGATTGTGTCTAGTAGCCATGATTGTGTTTAGTCAGTCTTTACTATCATGGATCTGCAATCTATTGGTTGTCAACCATGTTATGACTCAATTGAGACATATAACTTAGAGTCAATTGCAATGTAGGAGGTCTTTGTTCGTCACTCAAACTGACAATCCTTACCTCGACTTTTTTTTCCTATTACAATCCATTTCACCTACCTTATTTTTCCAGCTTCATGCTTTTGGGAGGCATTCTATTACACCAAAATCTCGTCATCATGAGTTATGTTTACTCTATATTCCATGATCCCTAAAGTACCTGGGATAAAACACTAAAAGAGAATTTGTTGTTCATTCTTTTAACTTTGTGTTGTCACCTCGACGCGCTCTGATCTTTGGAAAGGTGCATCAAAATTAAGGTGACGCGCTATGCACCTTAGCAGAGCGCGTCGGTGGCGCATGATGCTCTTGCATAGAATGCGTTGACCTCCCATTGGCGTGATTTTCTCTTGTGCAAGATGATTCGTTGTTGTTTAAAGTGGATAAAGAGAAGCTTCGAGCGAATTCTCGAAGATTGGTTGGTGTGGAGACCTATCCCTAAATATCTAGAAAGGTTGCATTCAATCCTCTTTTATAGTGTGATGATCCCTTAACCCACTACCCTAAATTCTCAAACTCTCATATCTCTTTAGTCTTATATATATGAACCCCCTCTCCATTGCTAAGGGAGGAAGGATAGAGTACCTATATGCTGGTGGAAATGTTGCTAGGAGATCATCTTCATCCATTAGAGGCTAAGAATTTGATCTTGGAGGATAGGATTGTTGGAAAGAGGTTATGACGTCAAAGCATCGGTTGTAACTCCTCTCTCTTTGTACTTCTTATTATTACATCTAATGAAAATTCTTTCCATAAACTTGTTATGTTAATAATGTTTAGGATTAACCTTTTTTACTATTGATCTAGATTGATTCACAATCATGTGCTTTTATCACTTTTTTTTTCCATGTGTTATCGACTGGTTTTGCAGCTAAAGATCTGAAGATCGGGACTTGGATCAACAAGGAGAAAAGATGTGCATTGATAAGGTAAGCCATATCTTTCACTTATCTTGCATTTCAATCAATCTAGGAAAGTTGTTTGTGTTATGTACTTGTTTTGTTCTAGATCTGAACCATTCAGACTAGGGAGATCAATTTGAGTCTGCCCTTACAGATTGTTCGTAAACAAGGTTTGTGTTAGCAAGGAAATTAGACAAATTTAAGGCATGACCAACTACTCTATTTCTATGATTTTAGGGATCCATTATCCTTATTTAAGGTGCTCAATGTAGGGAAATTAGAACAATGTCATTTATTGAACTTGATTACTGACATGTCTTTTTATGTAGCTACCTCCACTATTACTATCGTCTTCTCTTTATCTATCTTCTTCTCTATCTTCCTCTCTTTTACCCCAATTTGTAAGTGCTACACTAATTATCCCATACACACTTATTTTACTTTCTTTACTTCTACTCTTTAAATAAGAAATCATATTTATCATAGATTATACTAATGTACATGTGAACTCATTATTGCAAGCTTCCCCCTTAAATCACATCATTTTTAAAAATTCCTTGATAGTGCAAAAAGTTGTTATTTCTTGATATTAAATGCTAAAATAATAAAAAAACTAGCTAATCACTACCCTAAAATATATAAAACCCTAGCTATAATGATCCTCCACAACAATTTAGTCCTTTGAAGTATGATATGAAGTTTGATGACTTTGATGGGAACATTTGTTTAGCACAATTAGAACACTATTTTATTTTATTCCAAGTTCCATTGAATATGAGGTTACCCTTCACTACCCTAAATCTTAACAGTCAACCATTTCAATGGTACCAATGATTTTTTGAAGGAATTCAAAACCCAATATGATAATGTGTGGGGAAATAGTACTTCAGTCAATGCACCAAAATACAACAAATAGAAATTTCCCACAACTACACATCCTAGCAACAAAGGCTAGCTACTCATGTGATATGCCTTAGTGCTAACAAGGTTCTTGAGCTTTATATCAATGAGTGGCATCCAACTTAAAGTTTAAATGAATCAGCCTGAAGACATCTCGAAAAAAATCAAGTTGTAGCTCGATAAGTTGAAGCTAATTTTCCTGTAATCCATCATTATCCATACACTAATAGTGAAAAAGGTAAGGCTTTCATGTTCTCTACTATTTTTTTCATCAATATTACTCCTAAGGAAATAGAAAAGTGATGTGCTACAGATATTTACTTTTGGTGTAACAATACATGGTCTTGAGGGCATAAATTCACCAAGCAATGTAGCCTCCTTGTTTTTCAAGATAACCAAGAAGAACAACAAGACCAAGTGGTAATGTAGAGGCTCTCATGAAACCTATTGCAAAATTAATACCAATTGAACTAGATCTATGTATAATCTCCATTCTTGCACTCATTGATGTTTCCATCTCATAAACATTATGAGTTGAATGCTACATCAAAAAGCAGAGAGTTGTGATTCTCAATGAGCTTAGAATCACCCAAAACTTCAATGACTATAAGTTAGCTTCACAATTAATCAATTAATTTGGACTCCATATCAATATATTCTTAAGTCGTGATTATAATGGTCATACAATTTCTTTTGGAGGCTTGTGTCACGATGTCAATGCAAAAAGGTTTGATTATCAACTTTCCACCTCTATGTATGCTATTTGGTTAGGTGGCATTGATGTTGATGTTGGTGTACAATGGATTTTCACTCTTAGCACCATTTGTATGAATTTTATCACATATTCCCATAGTTCCAACAAGATGGTCACACTCATACACTCAAAGGGATGAATAGTCTTCCCAATCAAGTGATTGTTCTTGTAGAATGGAAAAATACTTAGAAAAGGATTTTAGGGGGTCTTTCCTCATGAGTCTGTAAAATTTTAAGTGATGGTCCTTTGGATGTTCCTCAATTAGAGGTCCAAACAATTAGGGGTAAGCATTCTCAAGAATTTCAAAATCCTTCATTAGGCCTCCCTGCATCTTGTGAACATGAACACGACATAACATTTCTTCCAAGGATCATTCCTCCCAATCTAAGTCCATACTACTATCCTTACCAGTGCAAAAGTAAGATTGACATTTGGTTCAAGAATTACTGGATGTAGGATTCATTGAACCTAGTCATAATTCCTTTTCTACACTTGTCATATTAGTACAAAATAAATATGGTTGAAGGTGGTTGTGCCTTGATTACAACAAATTGAATATAATTAGAACCAAATAAAAGTTTCCTATTCCCATAATCAATGTGCTACTATATGAATTTCATGGGGTTCACTATTTCTCAAAACTTTATCTTCATTTTTCTTATCATCAAATTAGAATCCAAGAAGAGGTGCTTCCAAAACAACCTTCCAAACTAATAAGGTCACTATGATTTCATCATTGTTCCATTTGGATTGACTAATGGTCCTCTACTTTTTAAAACCTAGTGAATATGCCAATATTCAACTCGTGCTTGTGGAGGTACAATGCCTATTTCATTAAACTTGGACATATTCTAGTCCAAGTCACTTTGAAGACGGGTCAAAAGCATCCTTTCTAAACCCCAAAATCAAGGTTTCTAAACTGCAAAATCTGGTTCCAAAAGTGCCAAATCCGGTTCCAAAAGTGCCAAATCTAGGTTCCAAATGCATACTTTTTCTTTTGATATTGCCACTTTTGAAATTGGTTTTTGTGCTTTTCCGATATGATAAATGTGATAATGGTACTTTTAGACCCTGATTTTTCCCTTTTGGAAGTCTACTTTTGACACTTCCAATACTTACATTTGCAATTTTGAAAACCGATTTTGGCACTTTCAAGCTCTGATTTTGCACTTTCGAAAACCAAACTCGACACTTTACAAGTATTATCTTCCTTCTCCCCGTTCTAACCCGATTCCTACTCGCGCTCAGGCCTTGGCCTTCCCATGGCCTGTACTGAGGGGGGCCAATAGTTCCTCCCCCAAAATACCATGATGTAACCATGCAATAGGTACCAAACAAGTCACCCAACGAGACTACTGACCATAGTCTACTGCAATAGGATTTGAAGGAGGCAGAAACACCCACACCACCATTAGACAACTCTTCTCCTGAAGGGGAAAATACAACTAGTACATGCATAACCAAATCGACGAACCGACCACATTTAGAGCTTTCCCTAGAGAGGATAAATGCCAGAATCTAGTACATGAGAGACCACACACTCATCTACAAGTTCATTGGTATTTGACCAACTGAAAAATCTCTAATGGGTTGGATAGCTACGAAATGGAAGCCAAAATCCCACTTAGATATGCAACTTGGATCCAAGGGCTTCTTCACAGTTTTTTTTCAAGGATCAAGGACAAAGACAAAGTCGTAGACGAAGGACCATAATTTTTAAACTCAGTTGGATTGTTCATTCATAACTGGATCAAAAGATTCAATCTAGACACTAAATATTTCACATGGGATCTGGTATGGGTTCACCTATACTCTCTACCTCAAGACTATTGGAATGAGGAAACTCTGCGAAAAGTAGGCAATTCCATAGGATAATTTGTCAAGATAGCATATCAAACTAGATCTAACAGGTACATATCTTATGCAAGAATTTGTGTCTATATGCACATAGCGCGAGCCCTTCCAGACTCAATATGCTTATTGCATGAATATTTAGAATGGATCCATCTAGTAGATTATGAGCATGTACCCTTTAGATGTCGTAAATTTCATGAACACGGACGTCTCTATAGAGACTATCCCCTAAACAAGCCTACTCCATATCCAAAGAAGGTGCAGGTCATAGATGAGGAGGGTTTCAAGAAAGTACCACCTAGGCATCACCAAAACAAAAATAATCCTACAATAAGTAAAACAACTACCACCAGCAACAGCTTCGATGTGCTCTTAGAGCAACTAGAGAACCCAAAAATCTTGCATTTAGAGGAACAATAAGCCCCAAAAAAGCAACATACAGATCCCATCATAGAACCAGTCTTGAAGCCAAAAGATTCACCGGCCTCTGCAAGAGATGTCCCTCTGGAAACCCAAGCAGCACCTACAAACCATGTTCTGGACGTGGTCATGGCTGAGGAAATGAGTGATATTGATCTAGGGGATTTGGACCTCCTGGGACTTGAGGAAGCGTGCAATCCAAGATGGGTATCTTGAATATCTAACAAAAAAGTAAAAAAAAAACATCAAGGGATCCCAAGAAGTAGGGAAGGAAAACAAATCTAGAATGCCTAAACAACCTTGGCACCAAACTTCTTGAATCGGGGAAATATGCCCAGCTTACTGAGTTTTTTCTTTCCCATACTGCTAGTTCTCAATGAAGATTATCTCCTGGAACATTAGAGACATAAATAGTCTTACCAAACACAGAATGCTTCACAGGAAAATTCACTGAGAAAATCCCTCAATGACCATCATTCAAGAAACTAAATGTAGCAGCAACAACCTAGAGACCCTCATGGCGTTTCTTTGGAAAGGCAATACAGTGGTAGTTCTAGATGAAAATGGAGCTTCGAGAGGTCTTGCGCTAATCTCGAGCCCCCAAGAGGTAAATCTCAATGACTTTTAAGCCACAAGAAACTCAATCTTGGCCTCCCTTCATGTTATAGGAACTAATTTCCACAAATGAATCTCCAATGTCTATGGCCCTTAATCCCTGGAGCAAAAAATCAAATCTTCTAGATTTTCTGGAATGGTACAGGAACAACACCTCTGACCAACCATGGATCCTGGCTGGAGACTTCAATAATATCACCAATCTTTGGGATAAAAAGGGGGGGCACAAAACCTTCTCTCAGGAAGATGAAAGATTCAAAAACTTCATTGATAGTATAATAGGTTGGTTGATGTGGAAACAGCCAATGACATATTTACTTGGAACAACCGAAGAGGGGGAGTCAACCAGATAACATCCAAACTTGACTGCTTTCTGATCTCTAAAGATATAATAGACATTGGCATGAACCTAATCGCCACGGTTCTTCCCTCAGTGGGTTCTTATCATTGGTGGATCAGTTTGAAATAGCAGGGACAAAAATCTTTCTTATAACGCCCATTCATATTTGAGAAATTAGGTATCTCACACCCTGATTTTCAAGAAACAATTAAAAATTGTTAGATGAGATTCCAAGTTTCAGGTTCATCCAGGATGCTTAGGATTCAACAGAAGCTCAAACTTCTAAAGCAAAATCTAAAAATATGGAATAAGGACACATTTGGCAATACCTTCATAGCCAAAAATGCTTAGTGAGGGTCGCACACAGGAGTGAAACAAAAAGGAGACAGAGATCCAGGCCCAAATAAATGAGCCATGCAAGAAGGAGTAGATTCTTTAGAAACAAAAGTCACAAATCAATTGGTTAAAGGATGGAGAGCGCAATACATCTTTCTTCCATCTCTCTACCATACAACACAGAATGCACAACAATATCAGCACTCTCAAGAAAGCGGATGGAACCAAACGCATGAGGATGAGTAAGAACTGGTCACCTTTTACAAGGATCTACTAACTGAAGACACCTCGAACAAACATACTACTATTGATTAGGTCGTCACTCATATCCCGGATATAATAACGGATGAGAAGAATGCAACCCTCATACATTACACATCACCCCTTTGGAGGTTGAAATGGAGGTTCAGCAAATGGTAGAAGGAAAGGCCCAAGGTCCCGATAGATTTACCACTAATTTCTTGCATCATTTATGGGATCTACTCAAAGGATAAATCTGGGAGATTGTGGAGGAATCGCGCAAGAAACAATTGGTTCTTCCAACGCTCAATGCCACATTCCTCACTCTCATTCCAAAGGAGGAAAATGAAACTTCCCCAAGTAACTATAGACCCATCTCCCTCTATTCTTCCAGTGCTCAATGCCACCTTCCTCACTCTCATTCCAAAGGAGGAAAATGCAGCTTCCCCAAGTAACTATAGACCCATCTCCCTCTGCAACGTCATTTACAAAATCATTTCCAAAGTTATTTCTAACCGCCTCAAACCTATTCTACCTTCCCTTGTCTCCCCAAAGAAAAATGGTTATGTAGAGGGGAGACAAATCCTTAATGGGATTATGCTGACTCATGAGGTCATTCACTCCCTTAAAAGCTCCAAAAAACTAGGCATGCTCATCAAGCTTGACCTCTCAAAATATTTTGATAATCTTAACTGGAACTATATTCAAAGAGTCCTCCTTACCTTTGGATTTTCTCCTGCCTAGACTAGGTGGATCCTTTCCTTGATCTCAGCCCCCATATTTTCTGTTTTGGTAAGAGTTACTCCCTCGGCCACTTTTTCCCCTTCCATAGGAATTTGTCAAGAAGGCCCCTCTTCCCCTTTCTCTTTATCCTTCTCCTAATTCACCTCTCTTTGCAGGAAGCCCGAACCCTGAAACACATCTTAAAAATTTCTCTGATGCCTCAGGAACTTCATTCAACCTCGAAAAATCTCACATCTTCTTCTTCAATACTCCAAGGATCACTTGAAGGAATATAGCTATAATCCTTGGTTTCTCCATTGCCTCCCTCCCCTCTAAATATTTGGGAGCCCCCTTACGGATTCAACCGTCAAACACTCTTCCTAGAGAGAAATGCTTGATAAACTGAAAGTTAAGCTCTCCTCTTGAACCTTCGGGTTTCTCAATATCGCTAGGCGTCCTATTCTCGTTAAGTCTTTTCTTTAAGTTGTGTTGTTTTACCTTTATTCTGTTCTTGCTACTCCAAAATGGGTCCTAAAAGTCGTCAGAAGCCTACAACGCATCTTTCTTTTGAGGGGGTGACAAAAGTCACTTCAAATGGCCATAGTCAAATGCGACAAGGTTTGCATGCCTAAATCAGATGGTGTTTTGGGCCTGAGAGATCTGGCCATAAGCAATGAAATCCTAAGTGCTAAAATATGGTGGAATTGGGTGACAAAAAATTCCACTCCTTGGGCCCAATTCTGGAATTGGAAATATGCCCCCAATTGGGACCCATAGGAAAATATTCGCTTTAACTCCCCATACATGGCTCTCTTATATGGAATGCAACAAAATCCTAGAGGTACTTGGTCCAGCAACACAGTTTTTGGGAAATAAAAAATGGGTCCTTTGCCCATTTTCGGATGGATTCTTGGCAACAAATGCCTATTTGACACTGCCTACTCCAAATTCCATCGATACAAGAATCCATACAAGCCTTTGAAAATCTCTCAGTCAAATAATACTGGACGGATAATGCACCACAAGACTTTCAGATCTGGAAGCACCCAAGGCACTGGGGCATATGCATGAATATTGAAGATATGGACAAGATTTGGAAGGAGCTGCAAAAATGCAAGATCCGTACTAAGCCAAAACCGGACATCATTAGAAGGGGTTACAAGCCCATTGGATCGTTTTCCATCAAAGAGGCTTATCACCTGCACTCTCAGCACCATATAGACCAGCGTGATCCTAATTGGACAAAAATATGGGCCATGAAAACCTAGCCTAAAGTGACTACCGTCATGTGGCTCATCATCCACAAGTGGTTCATCTCTTGCGACAATCTAATCAAGCGTAGGATTTGTGGCCCCTCTAGGTGTGTTTTATGCAACTATCAAGAAGAGAACATGGATCATTTGTTGGACTCTTGTCCTTTATCCAGTAATTTATGGTACAAATTGGCTACCCTCTATAGAAGGACTAAACGTGTGAAAGAAAAATCATATCCAAACCATCAAAATTTGGTATGATAAGCCCTACCAAAACAACATCCTCAATCGGCTATGGAATTCAGCCCCAGGTTTTGTGGTCTGGGAAATTTGGAAGGAGCGCAACTCAATAATTTTTGAAGATAAATCCAGAAATGATGGCATGGTGTGGGCTAAGTGAAAAGATAATATCTTGGAAACTCTCTTTCTCCACAATTGGTCAGAACATGATTTCAAAGCTAGTCCATCGGATGCCATGATATTGGACAGCTGGAATATTACCCCTTTAGCGACACCACCGGAACCAATGTTCCTTCGAGTCCAAACAAATGGAGTAGGCCCCCCATTGGTTTTATCAAACTCAACTTTGATGGTGCTTCTAAAGGAAATACGGGACCTGCTGGATTTGGTGGAGTCTTCAGAGACAACCGAGGGAAAATCATCCACCTTTTCTTTGGTAATCTGGCCATGAAAACAACAATGCGGCAGAATTAGCAGCACTCCTCAACGATCTCTGAATAGCCTCTTTTTGGTCCCTTCTTCCTTTGGTAATAGAGGGGGATTCTCAATTAATTATATCTCTTGCCAGAAAATTTTAGTGTGGATCACAAATCAACAAACTCTCCCCAAGCTAGAGACTCAATTATGGTCTTTCTCGAATGGTGGATCTCATTTCTGCATTGGGAGCCATGACCTTCCAACATGTTCGAAGGAAATCTAACGCAGTGGTTGATTGACTAGCAAATGAAGGTGTCTCAAGCAATGTCTTTCTCCAAGGCTTGGATCCAGCCTTGCTACCGAATTCAACTCTCAAAACAGACTGCTTCACTCTATCGGAACAGGTTTTCGAAGCCCTGAATGTGACTGATTTTTTTGGTTGTGGAGCCAGATCTTCTAGTCTCATAGATGATATCGTATCAGCCGTGTTTGTACCCCAGTTTTATATGATATGTAGGTGTACTGTACATTAACCCCAGCGGGGGGGGCATCGTCCCCTGGCTAGGGGGTCTGGGGGCCAGTGGTCCCCCGGTGGGGGTTCGAGGGCAGCGCCCCCGAAGAAAAATTTTGGGGCTGTTTTCGCCAGCTGTTTTGCAGGCCCATGGTTTTGGGTATCCCGTGGTATTTTCCCATTGTATTTCCCTTATAAAATAAAGACATTGTAATACGGCTAGGGATGATGATGTATTAGGTTTTATGCATTGTAAAGATCTCTAAGATCAGGAGAGAGACTGTGAAACAAAGAAGAGGAAGTGCAGCGGTTGTGCTGCAGGTTGTATCCCTTCACCTTGCTGGACGGTAATAATAATAAGGACTGGAAAATTCAGTGTGGACGTAGCCCAAGTTGGGTGAACCACAATATATCTATGTCTCTCTTGTAATGTGTATGTGTGATTATATTTGCATTTCTGTTTATTGTTATTGCTCTGTGATCCTTTTTTTCTAACAGATTTTCCAGCTCATACGAAGTGTGAGGATACAACCATGGAGGCCACCTCCTTCCACGAAGTGGATTCCCCTCGAACTCCACACCATGCACACTAAACAGGCCTCTGTCTCGGTGCAAGCGGCCTTAATTCCGATGGTCATTCTTGCCCCTAACAGAGCTGGCTTATGTAACAGGGTTATCATTCCTCGTCCGCATGAATTAATGGCCTACACAGATGTTGAATTAAAGCCTCCTGGTAGGAATTATTTCCATTCCCGAACTATGGGCAACTAGAAGACTAGTGAGGTTCATTCTCTGCATTTGGAAGGTCACTTGTTGTTTGCTTGGTTTTGGCTCTTTAGCGTGAGCACTTAGATTTTTTATGGTTTTAGCGCTCTCGGGCTTCGTTCTGCACCTCCCAGGTTTCTTTTTGAGGATTACAAGGATTCTTGGTTTCTTGTTCAGTTAAGGAACATGTCTTAGAGGCTTCATGCAATTCCTCGTCGAGGCAGTGGTGGCCGTGGTAATTTGGGTAATCGTGGTCGAGGAGAAGCCAATGTCAATGGCTATGACAATTCTGTCCCTAGGCACCTACAAACTATGATTGATGATTGGGAGGAGGAATTGGTGTTGTAGCAAATGGTCACTCAGTGGACACGGGTCAAGCGTAGGCATTTTTGGATGGTAAAAAATATGCTTGCACACATTCTTATGCACTCTCAAGAGCCTCTGCAGGGGAATAACCCCCCTCCTCCTCCCTCCCAAGCTCCTACTATGCACTCTTCCTCCTCTCCTTCCTCTTCACAAGTCTCCAAGCCAATGGAGAACAAGGATACCTAGCTTGAAAAGGATTCTAAGCAACCTAATGATTACACCAACATGGAATCCACCAATGGTCACAAGTGTAAGCATGGAATCCACTTGCAACTCCAAGTAATTTTGCAGTTTCTTTTATTTTGCATTATGTCACTGAGAGTGTTGAATGCTACTCTGTTTTGGGTATGTCATCTTTTTGTCTACGGGTTAATGCTCAAGTTAGAATCCATTCCATGCTTTTTTTTGTAATAAGTCCAGTCTAGTTTTATTGGCATATTTTTGTAATTTCATGTATGAGCAGTATACTTGTGAGCGATCAGTCTATCATCCCATGTCTGGACAGGTCTCCCAAGGCCTTAATTGAGTTTTTTTCTCTATTAGAAGCCACAGAGGGCTCGCAGAATTCCTGATTATCTTGTGTATGTAATATTTTTTGTACTTTAATATAAATCCTCTATGTAGCTTACAAAAAAAAGAGCTTGTGATGAAGGTCTATTTCAAGATAATTGTATGATCTTTTGGGATTTGATTATCATAATCTTTGTTCTGTCAATGTTAACACCCATACCCATACTGAAGCAAAACTCCTTGAGAATTTTTACCTGCTTGTTGAGATCATAGGGACTCCTCATTGTAAAAACAATATCATCAATGTAGAGATGAAGGATGATGACTATGCCAACCAAATTTGTGATGACACAACCTATGTCTCCCAAACAACTGAAGAACTCTCAACTTAGAAAGAAATTTTAACTCTTCTAACCTATTCCAAAAATTATATATATATAATCAATCTAATTAAAAAACACACACACAAAAAAAAACATATTTTATTCAAAATTTAAAAAAATAATAACAATAATTATTTATCAATCAATCTTTGGCATTCCCATTACAATTTAAATTAATTTTTCATTATAATAAAATATCACATTATAACTATTTTTTTTATCCGTTTTATAATAAAAAATTAATTAATTCTTAGATTGTTATTTTTAATTTTAGTATACCTTGTAAAAATAAAAATGAACTAAAATATTAAATACACCTCGTAACACCTTAAAATAAAAAATGATATTTGATATATACACCTCCTAACACCTTATAATAAAAAGTGATATTTGATATATGCGACGTGGTGAAGATTTGAACACTAACCAAAAGGTATATCAAGGTACTCATAAAAACCTAACTAATAATAGGTCGCGACTTATGGGATCCCGTTGTCGGCTCTTAGCTCTTGATTGCGACAAATCAGGCATTTAAATTAAATTGAAGTAAAATTCAAAGCATTTAAATTGAAGTAAATTCAACCCATTCGAAGAGGAGTGTTTTATCAATATTAAAATTAAAAAATTAAAAATTAATGAATTGGATTTTTTTTATAAAGTTGTGACACTCTATCATTAAAGTGGAACCTAGGTTTTAAGAGTGCTAAATCTATTTTTTAATTAATTTTGAATAATAAAAAGTTATGATGTAGTCAAAATTAGATTATTTAATTAATAATAATTAAAAAAATTAAAATCATTTCCTCTTTAAATAATGTTATAAATTAATTTTAAAAAAAACTCTTAATTTTAGTGGAAATTTTGAGGGGTCAAATTTAGCCATAAACTAATTTTTAACTTTTTTTCTAAAAAAAATCTATTTTCATTTTTTTTATAAATTGATTAGTTCAAATTATGAAAATTTTATTCATTAAACAAGATTTTTTTTCTAAATTAATTATAGCCCAAATTATCCCAAATTATGGAAATTTTATGATTGAAAATTATATTGATTCGACAAAGTTTATGCAATTTTAAAAAATTATAAATCTTTAAAAAATTTCTTTATAGTAACAAAAATAAAACTCCCTTTTATAAATTAATTCATAAATACAATGTCCAAATTAAGGAAGCAAGAATCTCATCTGTAATGGTCCAACAGAAGGGATGGGATGGTGTGCATGGACCCACTAACAATGTGCTCTCAAGACTTGACCTTGCTCTTACACCACTTAGTGTGGTTTCCATGCTTTAAGGCGTAGGTCATATGTCCATTATAATAATAGAGCAGATTCCCTATTTGCAAATAAGTGGAAGTCAATGCTTAAAATAAAGGTATTTTATATCTCCCTTTTAAAATTGGGTTGACAGCCTTGATGCCCATGTTTCATGTTTCCCAACATGTATGCTTGTTCATTGTCACCTAGAATGTCTCCTCCGAATTATATTTCAAACATTTATTTTTTTAAATTAAATATGAGGCAATACTACCATACATAATGGTCAACCCAAACATTTAAAATTCTATATTTCCTTTATCATATTCTAATCATAATTTTTCATGTTTCATGTTTCCCAACATGTATGCTTGTTCATTCTCACCTCGAATGTGCCCAGAATTATATTTCAAACATTTATTTTTTAAAATTAAATATGGGGCAAATTTCTTTTGTTGAAGAGAAGATTTAGGTCCGCACGGAAAGTGCATAAGGTTATAGAACTAGAGGATTTATCCCTTCTATACTACTATACATAATAGTCAACCATATATTTAAAATTCTATATTTCCTCATTATATTCTAAACATAATTTTTTTTAAACAAAAATAAAATACAATCTTTTTAATTATAAGGCAATCTACTTAATTATAATATTATTATGGGCGAATTTAGGTGCTATCATTCTATTGTGGATTTCCTTATTACACTTGAGACCATTGCAAAGGAGTGTCACAATAATAAAACCAATATTTTGTATTGCTTCGTTGACATTAGAAAAGCATTTGACACAATGCTCAAAACTAACCTTTGGAATATATTATAAGAGCTAAAAGTTTCTTTCAAGATGAGAGCTATTACGATAAGGTTGTATGACAATGATATTTCCAAGTTTAGGAACACTAAGGGTTGGTCACAAGAAATTAATTGTAATATAGGAATCAAGTAAAATTGTCCTCTATATGTTACACTTTTTGGTATGTATGTCAACAAGTTAAAGGGTTGTTGGAAAGAAGTATGTTTTGTCAACACAATTCTAGCTAGTATACTCATCATCCTTCTTCCTTATGCTGATGATATTGTTCTTATGGAGAGGAGTCTCTATGATCTTGACAAGTAACTAAAAAATATCAAGTAATTTTTCTCTACTACGGCTATGATTGTTAACACTGACATAACAAAGGTTATGAATCAAATCCAAAAATATCGTCTATCCTAATTTCATGCATCAAAACAAAACTTGGAGCAAGCATGAGGGTTCATTAGGTAGGTAATATTATAGCACATGAGTTCATATTGGGGGATTCAATACTCTAAAAAATTGAAACAATATATTGCCTAGTATATAAGGGTCAAAGGGCATTTTTAATATATTAAAAACATATAGATATTAGGGGGAGTTTATAATTACATATCAAGGGACTTGAATAGGGTATGGGGGCATTTGAATTGGCATTCTATGTCTAGAGTTGATGTAAATATGACTATGTGAGAAGTCAGATTAGTGTTTGAATAAATATGTTCTATGTGTGAAGGTGGTGTAAATCCAATTGTGTGTGGATTCAGAGTGGTGTTTGAATATGTATGATTTGTGAGTGAATTTTGTGTGAAGTTGATTGGAATTACTATATATGAAGTCAACATGTGTTTAGAGGGTTGTTCCCCACCTTGGAATATTTTCTCTCACTAAGATGCCATATTTCATAGTGCAAGGTTTCTAGAGGTTATAAGATTTTTTCCATGTCACCATACTAAGGGTAAAGGGTACGCTCACAATTGTTAGGATTAGATTTAGTAAAAATCTCCCATCTAGGCAAAAGCAGTCTCCAAATCGAAGCAAGAGGTCATGAATTGGCTAAATAAGCTTAGGTAGGCCATGAGTGACCAAAAGGAAACAAGTTGGAGTCTTTTTAGGAGAAAAACATGGAAGAGGTTCTGGCCAAAAGCATGTAAACTTACCAAATCTATCCAAGCGCCCCTACCTTATCCTTATCCAAGTGAAAATCAGTAAAAGTTGGCTATAACTCGGTAAAGTGGGATAAAAGTAGGAATAAGGTAGAAGTAGTGCTCTAGTCCAAAAAAGTTGCTTTAAAAGCAGAAATAGGGTACACTTGAGGATAATCATCACTTAGAAGTGGACCAAGTATGCACTAGGGACCACATGACCTAGTCTAACACCCAGGAAACATAACTTAATGAATACAAATTATATCGTAATGCCAAGATGGGGTCAATTTATTCTAACACAATGATATATGGGCATCTCTATTTAGCATACTACATAATCGAGAATTCACACCAACTATTTTTAAGAGATGTTTGCTTAAAATGTGTTTGTAGAAACGCTTACTCATGCGTTTATTGAAATGCCTATGGAAACATTTCAAATATTGGTGAGATCATATGAGGGTAATGGCCCATTACAATTCTATCTACTGAAAAGTAGGGAAGGTCAAGTGGATCGAACCTGCGACCTCCTCCACAATTTTCCAATGGCCTGGGACCTCCTCCACTGCATGCCTATGTCCTGCAACCTCCTCCACTGTTGAGTCTTAAAACCACTATGGTCACAACTTCTATTTAAAGTTGTAATTATTATAAAATTTGTTTTAATAAATTATAAATGTAATCGAAATTGTTACAAATTGTGATTTTTTTGTGGGTGATGGTTAACTTTTTCAAAGTGAGACTTGTTTGGAAAAAACCATCATTGTTGATTAAGTGAGTTCGATAATCACATATTATTAAGTGTGACAAAATATTTCATGTTCTTATAAGTGATGGATGTTCTACACTCAAATTGTCGAAGAATTATTCCTTAATAATTTCTTTTTAAATATTAGAAGAGAACTAGTGTAAAGAACCATAAACAATACAATAATAAATAGGAAAGTGTGATCTTATAACACACGTAACAAAGGTCATAGTAATATAATAAGACTTGTATAGGCAAGGAGTTGTCCTTATCCTCGGGGTTAGGTCTGGGTCTCAATATAACAATAATTTCTTCTAACTTAGATAACGTAAGCCCTCAATCCTCGTTATCTTACATAGGCTCATTGATAGGCTTCTTACTCCAAAAAATGTCAAGTGTTAGTTGTATGAATCTATCATTTTGTACTATAATAACAAGTGTTGGTTATGAAAACATTCTTCCCTCTCACAAACAATGTGCAAAAAATCCATCAATACATCTAGCTTTATATCATGATCTATCAAATATTATGTCCTATGAGGAATAAGCTAAATGGGTAGTAGAACTGATATCCAATTCACTTGTTACATTATAAGGAGCATTTCCTTATAAATACTTTAACATTCACCATTATATTTAATATTTTCTACTTTTCATATATCCAATTCACTTGTTACATTATAAGGAGCATTTCCTTATAAATACTTTAACATTCACCATTATATTGTATTTAATATTTTCTACTTTTCATATATTGATGAATATAAATTAACAAGTTTTTATATTTAGAAAAATATTTACCTTGTGTTTGGATAAATAGAATAAAATTTTATTCTATTTAAAAAAAAACATTTTTATTTTAATAAATCAAAAATTGAAATGAATGAGAAAGATAACCACCTCATCGAAGCATGTGTAAACACTAGATCCATGGAATAAGGAGCAATACTCAACCAATCCTCATGAAGGAAGGGGTTTCCCCCTTCTCCAAGCAACAAAGCAACCACCATGCATTAATAAAGGTGCCAAGAGATAAGCACAAGAGGAGCGATAAGTCGCTCACCCGACCATAGAGAGGGTTAAAAGCACTCCACCAATCAATATAGCTAACCATACCAAGATGCCAACCAAGTTTCAAGGATCAAGGGAACCTTATCAAAAGGTGAGTATATGCCCCAAAATATGTGCTAGAGGGCGGGCGCTCCATGGAACCCACCTATACCTAGCTTACTACCAACCTGTTGCTACCCTAACCTAATGTACTAGACTCTAACCTAACCTAGCATATTTGGCTTACTCTAAACTACCCTAAACTAAGCTACCCTATATAGTAAAGTCTACCCTAGTAAAAATTAGCCTAAACAAACCTAACCTTAACCAAACCTACCTTTTATTAAACTATGCAGCTTGGGTGGTGAAGTCTTGTGCTATGAATGCATAAGCGGGTAAAGAATACATGTGTTGAATTTTACTTACAGTCAGAATTTCAAGAAGGAATCGGGTTCTCTAATCACTGGACAGCCGGGACTTATTTAAACTTCTAATTTTAATTACTTAAATTAAAACAAACAAAAAACTCATAATAATATATTATAAAACAACTCAATAAAATATGCAAAATACATTGATTCTTGACTTTGTTTATCAAATTTCAACATTTAAATACATCATCGAACCTCATGAAAGTGTATCAATATTTTACATAGTTAATTATAAAAGTAAAGTAAACCATTTAAATACATTCACTCTCAAAGTAAGGAGTAATGTGAAATGAAATGTTAAAAAAATGTCATTGTTGATTATAAATTAAGGTTAACTATTTAAATACATTGACTTTCCAAGTAAGAAATAATGTGAAATGATATGTCACAAAATATATACAATTGTAATAAGAGCATTGTTAGGATATTCCTATACTCCATCCTAGTCCCACCAGTATTTTGATCATTTACATTTTCAGTCATGCATGCACTTTTAGGGTTTTCATGCATGATTTAGGGTTTGCATGCATCCCAGTCATCAATCCCAGCACCTAGCCCTCAGTTAGCTAGCCCCGGGAGCTTCCTTCCACTCAGTTTCAGCCCTCCTAGTCTGTCATGCACACTCCTTTCACCTACTACATGAGAAGGGCACCTTTCTCACCTACTACATGAGAAGGGCACCTTTCTCACCTACCAGACCAATTTACTTCAGTTAGCCACCAGTCTTTCCGTGATTTGAGGCCAGATTGACTCCTCACTATTGTTATCACTCTAATTGACCTCCAGTGAGACATGGATACCTGTTCTGACTCCAGTTAGCTCCTCATGTGCCCTCCACTAAGTCTCCTTCATTCAGTTAGTATCTCCATGTGCCAGTTACATTCAGTTACACCCACCACACTCAGTTAGACTCATTTTGACTGACGGTTGACAGTTACTTGTGCATTGATGACTCCACTGATGATGAGATAGACTACTAGTTGTGCTCCTATGACACTCAAGTGATATTTTGATCACTCCGTGAGGGCTAATTCGAATTGCCACCTTAGGCATTCGAATCCTCATGCATTGTACTATTTATTTGTCCATATTGTGATTAATTAACTAGTGTGTGTGAAGTATTTTTGCTTCTATCCGAGTTCTACTGTATTATTATTATGTTTCTCATTACACTGCATTGACCACTCTTCTTTTATCTTCCTGCTTAATCATAATTACTCTTGTGAGGTATACATAATCTCTTAGATCTGCTGTGAGGATTTTCACAAGCATGTGATTTTGATATAATATTTCACATTGTTGATTATAAAATTAAGGTTGAACATGCAATGCATTCACTCTCATAGTAAGGAGTAATGTGAAATGAAATTCTTCCAAAAGATATTCCATTGTAATACATTGATGCTCATAATAGGGAGTTATGTGAAATGAAATTTCACTAAAAGATATTCCATTATAGTAAGAGTATGTAGTTTTTATATATTTCAAAATTATTATTTATTTAATAGTTAATTAGTAAATTAAATTTTATGTAAAAATTATTGTATTTTGATTATTTTAATTAGAGTTGGAATTTATGATTCTTAATGATTATTAAAAAATATTTGGATTTGATAAACAGCATAAATTGAATTGATAATAAAATAAAAACTAATGATGATACTAAATATATCGCTTAATTAATCATTATTATTTTTTATTATTATCAAATGATTATCTATGTCATTTGGTTTGTGATATGCCCCTTTCAATTTTAAATGCATCCAAAACATTATGCAGTCAAAATTTTGAAGGTCCCATTCTACTTAACCCCTCACACATTATCATTGATTTCCACTTTTCATGCGTATGCTTGCTCGCACACACATGACTAATGCAAGATCTACAACATGAGATAGACATTGCATTAACATCCAATCCATATGGTGTCTATTCTACTAATAAATAAACACATCGTCAAAACCTCATATCTTCAAACTACATTACCGATATCTTCTATTTTTTAGATTCAATATGCTTGTCAAACTAGGTAAACAAATTCGATGAGAATTGTGTTAGTGAGGAAATTAGACAAAGTTAAGGCATGACAAACTACTCTATTTCTATGATTTTAGGGATCCATCATCCTTGTTTAAGGTGCTCAATGTTGGGAAATTATAACAACGTCATTTATTGAACTTGATTACTAACATGTTTTTTATGTAGCTACCTCCATTATTGCTACCATCTTTGCTTTATCTATCTTCTTCTCTATCTTCCACTCTTTTACCCCAATTTGTAAGTGCTACATTAATTATCCCACATCCACTATGTTATTTTACTTTCTTTACTTCTACTCTTTAAATAAGAAATAATATTTATCATAGGTTTATACTAGTGTACATGTGCACTCATTATTGTAGGCCCCCCCTTAAATCACATCATTTTTAAAAATTCCTTGATAGTGCAACAACTTGTTATTTCTTGATATTAAATGCTAAAATAATCAATAACTAGCTAATCACTACCCTAAAACATATAAAACCTTATCTATAATGATCATCCACAACAATTTAGTCCCTTGAAGTATGATATGAAGTTTGACGACTTTGATGGGAATATTTGTTTAGCACAATTGGAACATTATTTTATTCTATGCTAAATTCCATTGAATATGAGGGCACCCTTCACTACCCTACATCTTAACAGTCATCCATTTCAATGGTACTAATGATTTTTTCAAGGAATTCAAAACCCAATCTGATAATGTGTGGGGAAATAGTACTTCAGTCAATGCACCAAAATACAACAAATAGAAATTTCCCACAACTACACATCCTAGCAACAAAGGCTCATGTGATATGCCTTAGTGCTAACAAGGTTCTTGAGCTTTATATTGATGAGTGGCATCCAACTTTAAGTTTAAATGCATCGGCCTAAAGACATCTCCACAAAAATCAAGTTGGATCGATAGGTAGAGGCTAAGTTTCCTATAATCCATCATTATCCATACACTAATAGTGAAAAAGGTAAGGCTTTCATGTTCTCTACTAGTTTTGTAATCAATATTACTCCTAAGGAAATAGAAAAGTGATGTGCTACATATATTTACTTTTGGTGTAACAATACGTGGTCTTGAGGGCATAAATTCACCAAGCAATGTAGCCTCTTTGTTTTTCAAGATAACTAAGAAGAACAACAGGACCAAGTGGCTAATGTAGAGGCTCTCATGGAACCTATTGCAAAATTAATACCAATTAAACTAAAAATAAATACAATCTCCATGCTTGCACTCATTGATGTTGCCATCTCATAGACATTATGAGTTGAATGCTACATCAAAAAGCACAGAGTTGTGATTCTCAGTGATTTTAGAATCACCCAAAACTTCAATGGCTATAAGTTAGCTTCACAATTAATCAATTAATTTGAACTCCATGTCATTATATTCTTAAGTCATGATTCTGATGGTCATACAATTTCTTTTAGAGGCTTGAGTCACGATGTCAAGATCAAAAGGAATATCTTTTAGTGACATTTCATTTCACATAACTCCCTACTATGAAAATCAATGCATTACAATGGAATATCTTTTGGAGGCAATTCAATGAAAAGAGTTGTGATTCTCAATAATCTTAGAATCACCCAAAACTGATATAGAATCACTCGTATATGTAAACTCATTATTAGGCATTGTCGCCTTAAGTGAAGTTAATATAATATACAAAGGTACTGTCGTATAATATATAAGGTATAGTCGTATATAATATACAAAGGTATCTTTGGATGTAAAAACATTTTACAAGATACTTATGGCTAGCTTATTTCTATCGTAATGGCATATCAATATATTAAAACTTTGTTATATATCTATATATACCTATATCTATATATATAAATAAATAAATAAAGGATGAACATCATGATCACATGGATCCTATTGTGCAGAATATTTCCTCCTTTTATATATATATGAACATCATAATCATAATTATAATCATATGGATCCCATTGTGCAAAGAGCATTTCCTCCTTAATTTTTAGCCTACAGGTGAAAACATTGGATTATATAAAATTTTAAGGCGCACGCATGCCGTGACGTCAACATCCAACAACTTAGTTTGACACCATGTAGGATTTAATAACCTGGACCGAGATTCAAGTTAACCAACATGGATTGCAAATTAATTTAATACATATTTATATATTTTTATTGATATATATATATGAATGATTAAGTATTATATATTCTTTTTGTCCTTTTTCTGAGGATGAAAAGTGCAATGGAGAATGAAATTTTGTGTACATGATGTTGCTTCACATCATATATTGCAAAGATATATTCAAGAGAAAATAGGGTGAAACATCCTTGCAACCCAGACTTACATCGATACTACGTTCATGTGATAATCTGCAGAAGGATCTAGCAACTGAAACAAACCTCACAAAACAAATTCTCAAAAAGTGCAAAGAATAAGAGAAGAATGCACTCAATAATCACTCATGAACACGGAAAATGGAGAATAGCAGTATCATACATCAGTTGTGAGTTGGCACTATGAAAACTGAATACAATAATACAATAACTATAATAGAGAATTTGAATTAACTAAGGAGGTCATTCGAATCATGGTCAAAGTCTAGCTTGGACAACATTGGAGACATCATCCAGTTAGTAGTAGCAGTCATAAATGGTCAATAGTCAGTAAAATGAGTCTAACTGAGCCATGTGAGCACAAATCAAAGGATGGAGACTCCAAGGAGGGTGCATGAGGCTATCAGAAGGTCAAGTGGCACTCCAGAACTAGCTAACTAGGAGCTGCAAGCAGTTAGCATGAGCAATCAGTGGAAGAACTACTCAATCAATGCTCTAACTGACTGTCAGACACCTAGTAGGTGAGAGAAGGCACTCTAACTGAAGATGTTGAAATATTGTAACTTCAAGGAATATTATATTTGTATATTATTTATTCCGGAGATGTTCCATACCTCCGATGTGATTATACTATAAATCCGGAGATGTTTATTCCTCCAAGTTGGTTGTGGTAACTAGGGTTATTAGACCCACCTAGTGGGGGTCGGCCCTGTATGTGTCATGTGGGTCAAAGGGTTATTAGACCACCCTAGAGGGGTCGGCCCAGTTAGTTGTAGTAGGGTATTTAACCCATTGATTAAATACGAGCCTACGTGTACCTGTGTAAAATACATGTCAGTGTAGTGTATAAATAGAGGAGGTGTGTTCCTCATTTGACACACTCACACACTTGAGGATAGCGCACTTGTGGAGGAGAGGTCTGCTATTGTGGAGGAGGAGATCATGTCTCAGGGTTTCATCTTTTTATATTGCTGGTCATCTATATTGAGGAAGCTTTGCTGGGTTTTCTACCCCATGAGGGTTTCCCAGGATAAATCTCTGTCTCTTGTGTTTATGCTATGCTTGTTGTTTCTTCAGTGATCCTGTATATGCTATTATTGTGAAATGGAATGTAATGCTGCTATTTTATGTCTTAGCATATTAAATCTTAACATGGTATCAGAGCTAACCTGAAGGAAGACAAGGTATGGCACTTACGACACTTGCTTTACTTACGACAATTTGAAGGTTAGGGTTTTACATAGAAAAAACCAGTCATCATGGAACTTTCGCTATAAATCCATTTCTGCGAAGGTTCAATGTCTAAAACGTTTACAAGTCGAAGATAACATCCCCAGGTACCTTGTGTCCAAAGGGCACCCTCAGATTCGTTGTACTTTATGAGTTATGATCAGTACAAGTTAGGGTTTCTGCCTCTTCCAGAACTCAGTCAAAATCAGGTGACCTTGGCCAAAAGGTCATAACTTGGGCTAGGAAGCTCCAAATGAAATTTCGTAAAAAGTGACAGGTAGCACACAGACTTTAATATCTCAGAAAACTTTTTCAGAGGCAGAAGGTGAACCAGTGACACGCGGCACGCCGTACAAGTTCGCTCTCCTGTTTTATCCCATAAACAGGTGACGTTGCGACACTTGGCATAACTCTCTCTCAGAGAGTCCAATTGAGGTCAGACCTGTCAGGATGGAAAGATGACAGGTCGAGCTATCTCAGAAAACGTTTTCAGAGGCCGAAGTTCAAATAGTGACACGTGGTATGCCGTACAAGTTCGCTCTCCTGTTTTATCCCATAAACAGGTCATGTTGCGACACTTGGCATAACTCTCTCTCAGAAAACCCAATTGAGGTCAGACCTGTCAGGATGGAAAGATGACAGGTCATGCTACTACAGAAAAAGGGTTTCAGACCCTGTGGAGCAAAAATTTCAGATTTATAGCAGAAACAATCAGGTGCATATTTCTGTCAAAACCGAATTATTTTTGGAGCACCTTTATTCATGGCTTCCGGAATTTAGGGTTTCGGAGAAAGTTAGAACTTTTGGAATCGGAGTCCACGGCTGAATGCTAATCAGGAAAATCGAAATTTAGAGACCAAGATTGAATTTTTTGGTTGGGTGGAAGACCGGGCTTGATCAAACCCCAGTTCGGGATTTTGATCGGAAAGATGGAGAATTAGGGCTTCAGCAAAAGTTGGAATTTTTGAAGTCTGTAACCACGGCTGGAAGCTCCTAAGAAAAATAAGAGTTTAGAGTCTTGGATCGAACCTTTTGTTTGGGAAGAAGGGTGGGCTTCATCAAACCCTAGTTCGGGATCCTGTCCAGAAGATCCAGAAGTTTCAAAGGCAATTTTGAGGGGTCAAATTTTGGAGATTCCAAAATTGAAGTATGCCAGTTTGATCAGCTCAGCAAGACATATTCTTTCATCCATTCAGAAGTATGAAAGTCAAAGGTTGAATCTTTAGGGTTTCTCTAGCAAACCCTAATCAAGCTCCAGATCCAGTTTCAGGGGGAGTTGAGGCTAAGGCCTTACATAAGAAGACTACAAGAAGTCTCGACAGGTATGACTTAAGGAGGCTCAGGTATGTCTTGAAATCTAATTCTTGATTAAGTTCATGATGTGTTTGTCTTCATATTATTTATTAGTACAATCTTGATTAATGTTAGAATTGTCTTATCACCCTAGTAACAGTATGAATGCATGTGAATGATCAAAGACATTCATTGATTAGGGCTATATGATTGTACTAATGCATTATGATGTTGTGTGAGGTTGATGTTGTCTGCTAACAAGATACAGGTACATCACAAAAGACAAATCAGGTTCCATGACCATGAAAACATGAAGACAAAGACTCATCCATAATCTTTGTTCTACTTACGAGGTATGTATGACTTTTTTATATTATGCTTAACCTATGAGACATGCAGGTTCTAGCTCAGGATCTCTAAATCATTGAAGAGATTGTTTAGGTATGTTGTACATAACTAAGTAGGTATACTAATCCAGGTATGTTTCCCATTAATCTTACCTTGTGTTAGGATCCCTTAAGTATACTTGGTATGATTGGTTATGCTTATTCATAAAGTTAGTAATCAAGGGATTATGCATATTATGTCTTTTATCTTGATTGATGATATGCATGAGTAAAAGAAGACTTCCCTGAAATCTTGAATACTAATGTTTATTAACTATAATCATGACCAATCATTTTCAAGATTATTTAGAACTATAATGTTTTGATAACATTTAGAACATACTAATGGGTGTATGTTTGTGTATGAGATCATGAGGATGACACTTGAACATGCACAGTGGTACAGAATGAATAGAAGTTCAAAAGACATACAGAAGATCAAGCGGGAGGCAACCACACAAACATAAAAGATAAGTATTTGAGTTGTTATTTGAAATAGTAAATGATATTGCCTGTAATAGGTTGTATGCATATTTGTATTCCTATAATATATCATGGTGAGTGTAAATATTTATAGAACATTGAACAGTATACTACTAATATGCATATGATTGGTAAGTTGGACAAACATTCCATTGTTGCTTGTCTAGAATGAAACCTCTTTGCTGACATGCTGAGAGTTGTGCACACTCTCGATAGTATGTTCTGGTAGAGATGGAAGGCATCTAGATAGCCACTGTATGCATACAGGATATGGGAAAGTGTTGTGCCAAAGTATTGGTCAAAATAGTTGCATAACTATGTAAATGATATATGTATGCATAATAGGTTATCATGTCAATATGATTTGATGATTATGAAGTATTACTAATCATGTACCTAATTTTGATTTGTAGGAAAAATCATGATGAATGATTAACACTGAACAAGCAATGGATGTTCAACAAGAAGATTTACAAATCAAACAAAATATAGAAGGCTCATGGCTAGAAGATTCTCTTAGAAAGAGGAAGAGAATCATGATGAGATGTTTGCTCCAAGTGGCTAAGATAAGACCATTCTCTTAATGGTGTAATTAAAGAAGAAGTGTGAATCAGGTTTTATATGGGTTACGAGGATCGATAATCAATTGATGAGCTTAATGATCACCATGGGTGATGTGGATCTCAACCTTTGCTACAAGGTTGAATATGGCTTCTATACACATATGACATGGATACAAGAAGGAACTCACCACAGAGTTGGAATGATGTTGAGGCTCATATCAGTAGACCCATCTGATGAGAGATGGCACAGATAGAAGACTGTAGAAAAGAAAAATGAAAGATCTTAGATTAATGTATTACTTCCTAGGTCTGGAAGTATGGAAAGGCTCAGTAGGAATCTTTCTCAACCAGAGAAAGTATGCTGAGAAATCTTGAGAAGACTTGATATGATGGAATGGCCACTCTTATGGATTCCAACTTGAAAATGTTAGGAGATGACTCATCAGAGTTAGTGGATATAACTCTGTACAGTCAAATTATTGGGTCATTGATGTATCTAACATATATTAGGTTAGATATATGCTTTGTTGTGAACACCTTGAGTCAGTATCTAGTGGAAACTAGATGTGTTCACCCGAAAGTTGCAAAGCATGTGATGAGGCACATAAAGGATACGATAGACTTTGATCTATGCTATCTTGGAGATCATGACTTCAGATGGCTACTCAGATGCTGATTGGGAAGAAAGTGTATCAGACAGGAAGAACACATCGAGAGGATGTTATTGTCTGGGATTAGCCATGATCTTGTGGTTTAGCTAGAAGCAGTCTAGTGTGGCTCTCAGCACAAGCGGAATATGTGGCTGCTTGCTCTACTAGTTGTGAAGAAGTTTGACTTCAGGATTGTTTGACTTAGAGATAGAACCAACTATGATCCTATGTGATAAATAGAGTTGTATCAAGATGACATAGAATCTAGTGTTCCATGATAAGTCAAAGATCATAGGGAACTAACAAGATATGACGCGGAAAGGAAATATAAAGTTTGAATTTGTAACAGGTTACCTTTGTACTAACCAAACCTCTACCTCAAGTGAATAAGTTACCAACCAAACCTATGTCTCGAGTGAAATTTGAATACTTCCGAGACAATCTTGGTGTAGTTCAAAAGGACCCTCCTCGAAAGGGGGAGTAGTATAGTCACTGATGATGAGGTTGTCTCATCGAACAACAAGGTCGATGATGAGGTAACCTGTTCTCTACACCTAGATACTTAGAAATATTTAGATTTAGGACTCTTATACTTAGAATACTTAGTTTTAATTATACATGATTTTGATGTTAGATGTATTAGTAAGAATACATGCTTTTGATGATAGATGTATTGGTGAGAATACATGCTTTTGATGATAGATGTATTGATGAGAATACATGCTTTTGATGATAAGATGTATTGGTAAGAATACATACTTTTGATGATACATATATTGATTAATGTACTTGTATGGTTGAGGATACTTGTACTTGTATTGATCAGAATACATGTGGGGATTGTATCATCCTTGAACACTTGTTCTAAAGAGATCCATATACGTATGGTCTCCGAAAATGAAGTCCTTAGTGGACAGGTGGGGATTGGATCATCCCTGTACTTTCAGTCCTAAAGAGAGCCGTAGACGTGAGGTCTCCGAGAAAGAAGTCCTTGGTGGACAGTTGAGGGGATTGGATCATCCCTGGACTTTCAGTCCTAAAGAGAGCCGTAGACGTGAGGTCTCCGAGAATGAAGTCCTTAGTGGACAGTTGAGGGGATTGGATCATCCCTGGACTTTCAGTCCTAAAGAGAGCCGTAGACGTGAGGTCTCCGAGAATGAAGTCCTTAGTGGACAGTTGAGGGGATTGGATCATCCCTGGACTTTCATTCCTAAAGAGAGCCGTAGATGTGAGGTCTCCGAGAATGAAGTCCTTAGTGGACAGTTGAGGGGATTGGATCATCCCTGGACTTTCATTCCTAAAGAGAGCTGTAGACGTGAGGTCTCCGAGAATGAAGTCCTTAGTGGACAGTTGAGGGGATTGGATCATCCCTGGACTTTCATTCCTAAAGAGAGCCGTAGACGTGAGGTCTCCGAGAATGAAGTCCTGAATGAACAGGCAGGGGATTGCATCATCCCCGGACTGAGGTCCTAGAATAGAGCCGTAGACTGGGTCTCCGATAATGAAGTCCTGAATGAACAGGCAGGGGATTGCATCGTCCCCGGACTGAGGTCCCAGAATAGAGCCGTAGAATGGGTCTCCGATAATGAAGTCCTGAATGAACAGGCAGGGGATTGTATCATCCCCGGACTGCGGTCCCTGAATTGATCCGTAGACGTGAGGTCTCCGAGAAGTGGGGATTGTATCATCCCCGGACTTCGGTCCCTGAATTGATCCGTAGATGTGTGGTCTCCGAGAAGTGGGGATTGTATCATCCCCGGACTTCGGTCCCTGAATTGATCTGTAGACGTGTGGTCTCCGAGAAGTGAGGATTGTATCATCCCCGGACTTCGGTCCCTGAATTGATCCGTAGACGTGTGGTCTCCGAGAAGTGGGGATTGTATCATCCCCGGACTTCGGTCCCTGAATTGATCCGTAGACGTGTGGTCTCCGAGAAGTGGGGATTGTATCATCCCCGGACTTCGGTCCCTGAATTGATCCATAGACGTGTGGTCTCCGATAAGTGGGGATTGTATCATCCCCGGACTTTGGTCCCTGAATTGATCCGTAGACGAATGGTCTCCGAGAAAGTGATTTTTTATTGATGATGTGGTTACTTGTATCGGTAGGATACTTGTATTGATGATGTGGTTACTTGTATCGGTAGGATACTTGTATTGATGATGTGGTTACTTGTATCGGTAGGATACTTGTATTGATGATGTGGTTACTTGTATCGGTAGGATACTTGTATTGATGACGTGGTTACTTGTATCGGTAGGATACTTGTATTGATGATGTGGTTACTTGTATCGGTAGGATACTTGTATTGATGATGTGGTTACTTGTATCGGTAGGATACTTGTATTGATGATGTGGTTACTTGTATCGGTAGGATACATGTATTGATGACATGGTTACTTGTATCAGTATGGATAGTTGTATTGATGATATGTATACTTGTATTGGCATGAATACTTGTGCTAATGATGTGGATACTTGTATTGTTATGGATACTTGTATTGATGACGATGCTGATAATCATATGATGACGATGCTGATGATCATGATATGATGATGCTGATGATCGTGTGATGACGATGCTGATGATCATGATATGACGATGCTGATGATCGTGTGATGACGATGCTGATGATCGTGAGATGACGATGCTGATGATCGTGTGATGACGATGCTAATGATCATGAGATGACGATGCTGATGATCGTGTGATGACAATAATCGTGAGGATCCAGATGATGATATTATTGTAGCTGTTCAAGTGCTATAGAAGATAAAGACTCAATACTGAAGATGTCGATGTTCCAGTATTGAAGATGTTCCAGTAACTGCTTGAGTTACTGATGATGTTGAGAAAGCTTCCAATGATTTATAGATGTATCATGTATGATGTTGATGACTCCTTGCTCGTGCAGATACTGTTATAATATCCTTCTCGTTAAGGGGGAGTGTTGAAATATTGTAACTTCAAAGAATATTATATTTGTATATTATTTATTCCGGAGATGTTCCATACCTCCGATGTGATTATACTATAAATCCGGAGATGTTTATTCCTCCAAGTTGGTTGTGGTAACTAGGGTTATTAGACCCACCTAGTGGGGGTCGGCCCTGTATGTGTCATGTGGGTCAAAGGGTTATTAGACCACCCTAGAGGGGTCGGCCCAGTTAGTTGTAGTAGGGTATTTAACCCATTGATTAAATACGAGCCTACGTGTACCTGTGTAAAATACATGTCAGTGTAGTGTATAAATAGAGGAGGTGTGTTCCTCATTTGACACACTCACACACTTGAGGATAGCGCACTTGTGGAGGAGAGGTCTGCTATTGTGGAGGAGGAGATCATGTCTTAGGGTTTCATCTTTGTATATTGCTGGTCATCTATATTGAGGAAGCTTTGCTGGGTTTTCTACCCCATGAGGGTTTCCCAGGATAAATCTCTGTCTCTTGTGTTTATGCTATGCTTGTTTTTTCTTCAGTGATCCTGTATATGCTATTATTGTGAAATGGAATGTAATGCTGCTATTTTATGTCTTAGCATATTAAATCTTAACAGAAGACAGGCTCTAGGGAGCTGAAATTAGGCTCTAGGTGTTGGGGAGACCACCAAAATGATGACTGGATGCATGCAGTTGCATGCAAATGCATGCATGATGACTAGATGCATGCAAAATGCATGCAGACATGCAAATCTGAAAAATGATGGTGAGAATATTCCAACATCCTCCCTCAAGCTATACTATGAGGTAGTAACTGAAAATTGAAAAATACTAGGGCCTGGTAACTGAGACCAAAGGTCACCCCATACAACAATCTAATAAAATGAATGAGGAAAGAGGGAAAACCCCTGTGGGAAGAAATCCCTCCCTCAAAATAGACTGAAGTATGCTAATGTAGCATGTCATCACTCACCCCAGAAGGAGGCAAGTGTCCTTCTTTTCCGAAGAAGAATCGATCGATTTGAAATGGATCAGTAATGTGAGAAGGATGAAACCTGCCATTCTGAAAATATGATCTGGTTCGTCTCTGATCATGTGGATCACCAAAAAAATCACCGACAGATCGGAGTGTAATGGTTTCCAATCGAGGAAGAGGAGGATCATCAGGTGAGAGATCATCGAGTTCTTGTAGTTCTGTATCTCCCATTCGCTCATCTTCATCATCAGTTGTTAGATCTTCGGGTTCTTATGGATCTGGATCTATCATTCCCTCGTCATCATCTCCATCTTCAGATTATGAATCTGAAATCTCATGTGGATAAGCAAGTGAAACTGGCTCATCATCACTTCCAAATTCTGAATATGAAATCTCATGTGGAGAAGCAAGTGCAACTGGCTCATCATCACTTCCAAATTCTGAATCTGAAATCTCATGTGAAGAAGCAAGTACAACTGGCTCATCATCACATCCAAACTCTGAATTTGAAATGTCATGTGAAGAAGCAAGTACAACTGGCTCATCATCACATCCAAACTCTGAATATGAAATCTCATGTGAAGAAGCTTTGCTCTCTTGCTCATCATCACTCAAAGGAGGAACAAATCCAAAAATGTGAATATCATGAAATTGTTTTAGAATGTGCATGTAGTTCTTTGATATCTCCTTTGAACCAACATAGGTGAGATCACTATCAAAACAACCATGACATAATGGTGATGGCTTGAACTTCAAATGAGATCCAAGAATTCGAGGATGGTTTCTTATGATCTCCTTTGAACCAACAGGGGTGAGATCAAAACCAAAATCACAAGGATATGCGTGAGACTTGAACCCAAGCGAATGATAGAGTCTTCCATCTTCAGTGAAACTCTGAAAAAATGTGCCAATGACCAAATAGGAGTCCATAGGAAGATTTTGATCAAGGAGGGCGAATGCATTTCCTCCCAAATCTGATTTTACTTCCAAAATTCTCAGTAGGTCATCATATTGCACATCAGCAGGCTCATGGGAAGTAGAGATTGTGAAGGTCTCTTCAACTTCTAGAGTAGTAACTAACATCTTTTGCTCGGAATTCGAAACAGAAGATGGATCAACTAAAACCATGTGTTTTATTTCGACTTTATCTTGAACAACTTCATCATGGGAGATGATGGAGGCTGAATCATGAATAGAGAGAGCACTTGAGGCAATATCATTGAGCTTGTTCTCCAAATGGCTAGCATCATCCTCTTCCTCCTAATTTCCAACTAATCTGTCCAATCTAGTCCATAGATCACTTGGATTTTCATCAAGATCAATGAGGTGGTTCATATTGGAATACATAATAATACATATTGATCCAAGGGCTCCGTCACAAGCATCAAGCCAATCTTCTTTCTCTCCATAGGAAGAAAAATCTCTCTTAATAACAATACACACATCAAAAAGATCATGTCTCTTCAAATATGCAATCATCTTTGGTTTCCACTCATCATAGTTGAATGGAGAGAGAGAATGAACTCCTCCCAGATGCATGGAAGATGTTGTTCAATTCGAATCTACTGGTGTGTTTCTAGTGCAGAAAGCACTGGTGCAGACGTGCAGAAAGCACTGGTGCAAAAGTGCAGAATCACTAGTGCAAAATCACCAATGAAAAATCACTAGTGCAGAATCACCAGTGCAGAATCACTAGTGCAGAATCACCAGTGCAGAATCACTAGTGTAGAATCACCAGTTCAGAATATTTCGAAATTGCTGCAACTACAGGAAATAGCTGCAACTACAGAACACTTCAAATAACTTGCAAAAACAATGGACATCCACGATAGCTGCTGAATTCGAATATGTTGAAGAGGGATTCGAATGGATGAATAAACCTGCAAAACAAGAAGATTTTTTTTATGGAGATTTGCTACACTTCGAATGAACACTGCCTTAGGAAACTAAGCACATATGACTAAGTCCTTCACACCTGGCTAGACATCACTGGATTGCTCCAGTGAATTCAAGGTAATGGCACCAGGATTTGTTGTGGAAACTCAGAGGCTTCTGGTGCTCAAGTGAAAGACAGCTGCTCAAAGAAATATTGCAACTGTTGCAATTCAAATAGTTGTTGCAAGCTCTAATACCATGTGATGATCTGTAGGAAGATCTCACAGCTCTGATACCATGTGATAATTTGCAGTAGGATATAGCAACTGAAACAAACCTCACAAAACAAACTGTCAAAAAGTGCAGAGAAGAAGAGAAGAATGCACCCAATAATCACTCATGAACATAGAAAATAGATAATAGCAGTATCATACATCAGTTGTGAGCTCGCACTATGAAAACTGAATACAATAATACAATAATTATGATAGAGAATTCGAATTAATCAAGGAGGTCATTCGAATCATGCTCAAAGTCTAGCTTGGACAACATTGGAGACATCATCTAGTCAATAGTAGCAGTCATAAATGGTCAATAGTCAGTCAAATGAGTCTAACTGAGTCTAACTGATCCATGTGAGCACAAATCAGGGGATGGAGACTCCAAGGAGGGTGCATAAGGCTGTCAAAAGGTCAAGTGGCACTCCAAAACTAGCTAACTAGAAGCCGCAGGCAGTTAGCATGAGCAGTCAGTGGAAGAACTGCTCAATCAATGCTCTAACTGACTGTCAGACACCTGGTAGGTGAGATAAGGTGCTCTAACTGAATGATAACTCCTGGTAGGTGAGAAAAGGCGCACATGTCATCTAGGAGAGTCAAAGAGGGAGAATCAGGTAGGTAGGAGGGCTATTGGGGGTTGAAGACAGGCTCTACAGAGATGAAATTAGGGTCCAGGTGCTGGGGAGACCACCAAAATGATGGTTGGATGCATGCAGTTCCATGCAAATGCATGCATGATGACTGGATGCATGCAAAATGCATGCATACATGCAAATCTGAAAAATGATGGTGAGAATATTCCAACAATTCAGTTGGGTAGTAGACTGAACGTAGAATCGATATAAGTCTAGACTGCGTGACTTTGTTGCTACTCCATCTGATTGCCTGAACTTATAGTCAGGTTGCCCATCCCCTGATGCAATGCCATATTTTCAATAATAACGTGGCTTTTATTACAGAGGTGCAGTCAGCATAGAGTGCATTTTTCCAATCGTTGCTTCAGCTTCAATCTCTGTATTCCTTATAGTTGGTTCCTATCAATAGCTAGGCTTTCAGTGCCTTACCAATATAGTGGCTTGAAGTAAGCTATCAACGTGTGTATTTTTATGGTGTGAGTTAAAATTGGAAGTAAGCTACTAGCCTTTTGAGCTAAAACTAAAACATATTTTTATGGTGTGAGTTAAAATTGGAAGTAAGCTACTAGCCTTTTGAGCTAAAACTAAAACATTCCATATTTGCATTTATTATTTAGCTATATTTTTTTACCAAAATTGAGCCAAAATCGTTGAAATGACAATATTAATTAGTTGGAATTTTAAGCTAATCAACACTTAAATATATTTCTACAATCAAAATTAAAATTTAAAACATCCAAATCACAATTTTAGAAAAAAAAATCAAATCACCAAATTCATATTCAATAAAAAATTCCCAAAAAAACACAAAATTGAAAAAAAAAATATAATAATCTTGTAACTTTAATTTAGTACCATTTTTATGGTTCGATTCGATCACTTGGTGGATGACTTTTTAGATTCTTGAATCAAACCTGAAACCGGATTATATATCATATACAGGGCAATATTAATATTATGACCTTAGAATACATAATGGACAGTTGAACGTAAAAGCATGTTTATAATAGATATGTAAAGAAGAAACATTGTCCCACGCAATTTCATGGACTCGTAGCTCCTCCTTCCTAATGTTAAAGTTTCTTGTTATGGTTATGTAATTTCATGTGACATTGAGAAAAAACAATTCAAACATTCATTAAAATAGTTTTGACTTAAAATATGATCGTCAATTTCTTTTTGGAGTGGGCTAGCCAAATGTTCACACGTTCATTGCTCCTCCTTCCTATTGTTAAAGTTTCTTCTAATGGATATGTAATTTCATGTGACCTTGAGAAAAGGCAATTCAAACATTCATTAAAATAGTTTTTGCCTAAATATGATCGTCATGAGTGGGAAAACCACATGTTCACACGTTCACTCAATGTTTATTAAACACTCATATTTTCATGGTCCTTATATTTTCATGTTCTTATAAAGCATAAATATGGGATAAGGCTTTAATCATGAAACTCGTGGGACAAGTGTAGTTTTGTAGAGCAAGTATCTCAATGAAAGCACTGATAGGGAATAAATGTTGACTAAGAGTATGAAATGAATGTGCACCAACAACACTAACAACATTTGGTTAATTATTTGTTGGTGATTTTTAATATGTAGAATTGGAAAATCTTAAATGGTTTATGATTTTGTTTTGTCTATTTATTTAGTGTTAGGGTTGGAGGTAAAGAGTGAGCTTTTAACTTACTCCTACAACACACTTCAATGCCATGTTGGCATCTTGATTTGGCATACTATGTACTAGAGGGTGCATACCAAATTTTTGAAGAAATGTTTGCTTAAAAAGTGTTTGTAGAAATGCCTACTCGACATGTGTTTATTGAAATGCTTGTTATTGGAATGCTCATGGAAATGTTTCAAAGGTTAGTGAGATCATATGAGGGTAATACCATTACACTATATGTACAATTGTTGGACTCTATTGAATCCATTAAGCTAAAATTCTAAAACAAAGCAAGGATCCTAGTGGCACAATAGCACCTTTAATTAGTTAGAAATAAACTAGATGATCACTGTATATGACTAGATTATGACATTGGTGAGAATTCCATGGTATTCATATCTCTTTGTCTTTGTGGCAGAGACAATTTTAAGGATATACTCTCCTCATCCAAGGGCTACTCTTTTAAGGATGCAGTTAATAGAAAATCATATGCAATTGTGCCAACTCACCCACACAATGTGTACATTATGGACAAATCATAGGAGGTCCTAGTACTAGAAGTAACTAACGAGATAATCTTTGATCCCCTATCATACTATGAATCTATGTCTAAGTAATTTACCAATTAATAGTTTTTAGCTTTTGACATTAAAGTTGTACTAGTGGACCTATATGAATTAGACAAAGGATTGTGAGGTATAACATGTTTCTAAAGGTTTTTCTATTGTCTAATTTAACAATCCTATTTATTGAAGAACGGGTTCCTAGATTATCCATGGTATCCATTTAAAGTCGACATTTTGAATCCTAAGCTGGATTCATCATCAGGACAAAGATTCGAAACGTCGACTTTAAATGGATACAGTGGATAATCCGGGAACCTGTTCTTCAAAAACCACCCACCACGGAAATCTTAAATATGTAATCCTATTGATTATCAAAAAAAAATTGAGGAATATTTGTGGTTATGCAGAAGAGTAGGTCTTGTTAGTACCCCATTGTTCCTACAATTTGACCCATCCTCTAGGTCTAGCACTAAAATGCTTATTTGAGTACATCTCCCAAATTTGTCAATGCACTTTTTGGGATTTCTAGATTTTGAAAACACCAAGATACATTGGAAGCATAATTAAACACACATATATAATGGCTAAAGCTTGCCCTTTTTACATATACGTGCATATTTGTAAAGATCTATAGTAAGGAATTATCATATACACACCTTCTAAGAAAAGGTTTCAAATGGACTTAGGTATTGGATTATGAAGATACTTTTTACAGAAACAACATATTTTGTGCTTTTATTGTCTTTTACAATTATTTACTTTTCGCATCATCACTTCCTCTCCTCTTGGATCTTCTGCTCCTCCCTTGCACAACATTTCTCATGTGATGGAGCACAATAGGGTCCAAAATTTTATAGAAACTCCTCAGTACTTCCAAGCGGGCCCTATTAGGGTTCGAAGGAGTAGGGTGATGAAAATAGGGACCCTTACACTTCATAGGTTACACCCCTGGTTGTCTTTGGAAACCCTTGTGATATTACTGAGAATATTACACCCATTAACTCTATTCGCCACTCTAATGTCATTGTTCGAAAGAAAAAGGGGAAATTGGGGAAATGCAAAGAAATGTTGTCCAACTTGGGGCATAAGTGGATTAACCCCAAGATCTCTAAACTATCATCCGTTTCTGCCAGGATTGATTCTTCTACTTGCTATGGTCCTCTTAGAGCGGAGGTGTACTAGGTTGATGTTCCCTTATGATCATCCTCTCCTTGAATGTTAGAGGGTCAGGTATCCAACCCAAAAAGGAAGCCTTAAAAAGACTGTTACATGTAAACAAACCTAACATCATCATATTTCAAGAAACAATGTGTTCAGGGGTTAGTGCTTGTGAGTCCTTTCTTAAGCTGAGACCGAATTGGCATTGTAGTGGCATTGATGCTAATGGGTTATCTGGAGGCCTATTGTCCACATGGAACCCACAGGTATGCCATTTCTCTTCTTATATGATATCGGCTGACATAAAACTGGTAGGTAGACTAAGGGGTATCAATCTACAGTTTAGTATCTTTAACATCTATGGACCTTATAACAATAGGACCGCTTTCTGGGATCCTATTGTGTCCCAAAGTATCTTATCGGATCCCCACACTATTCTAGGTGGCGAATTAAACTTAATTATGTATGAGATGGAAATATGGGGCTCTAAAAAGACTTTGGATCCTTTGGCTTTCTACTTCAAGGATTTATTTACTAATGCGGTACTTATTGACATATTCCTTGCAGTTATGGTTCCCACCTAGTTGTTGATGTATTTGTAACTTCAGAAGATATTCACTTGTATATTACATTTGTACTTTATTGTATTTTCAACAAAGATGTATTATTCCTCTGATTGGAAGTGTCATCATTTTTATTTGCAAGTGTCGCAAGTTACATTGTAACTGTTGCCATTTGTATTGATGGCTTATTAGACCACCAGTGTGGGGTCTATTAAGTTTAGCCTAATTTCACAATCAAGATCACTGAAAGAAACACAATCACAAGATAGACAAATATTTACCCTGGGAAACCCTCATGGGGTATAAAACCCAGCAAAGCTTTCCTCAATATAGATGATCAACCAATACAAGATGTAGTACCCAAGCAAGAGCTCCTTCTCCTCCTATGCAGATCTCTCTCTCTCTCTTATGCGCCAATCACAAGTGAGTGAATGAGTGAGATAATGAGGAACACACTTCCTCTATTTATACTCATGTTCCAACTGACTTTTCACCCTAATGGGGCCGAACTCTCCTAGGAGAGTCTAATAACCCCTAAACAACTAACTCAGGGCCGACCCCACAAGCGAGATCTAATAACCCTAGTTACCACATTCTCTCAGAGGAATAAACATCTCCGGATACATAACAAAGTCTTGTCGGAGGAATGAAACATCTCCGGAATAATAAAATACAAATATAATATTCTTAGAAGTTACAATATTCAACACTCCCCCTTAACGAGAAGGATATTATAACAACATCTGCAGGAGCAAGGAGTCATCAACTACATGATACATCTATAAATAATTGGAAGCTTTCTTCAATCACCATCAGTAAATCAAACAGTTGCTGGAACATAATCAACTGGATCATTTCGATCAACATCATCATCTGGATCATCTCGATCAACATCATCATCTGGATCATCTCGGTCATCCGGATCATCTCTATCAACATTATCATATCGATCATCTGGATCTTCTAGATCGTATGGATCTTCTCGATCATCTCGATCTTCTCAATCATCTCGATCTTCTCGATCGTCTGGATCTTCTCGATCATCTTGATCTTCTCGATCGTCTAGATCTTCTCGATCTTCTCGATCATCTCGATCTTCTCGATCATCTGGATCTTCTCAATCATCTTGATCTTCTCGATTGTTTGGAATACATATGATCAAATTTTGGGATGATCAATCCCTCTCCTTTTAAGACAAGTCTCATGTCTATGGACGATGAAATCCAGATCTACTTCCAGGATGATCAATCCTGATCAATTTAAGACAAGTCCCATGTCTATGGACGATGCAATCCGTGCTCCGTTTAAGACAAGTCTCATGTCTAAGGACAATGAAGTCCGTGATCTGTTTAAGACAAGTCTCATGTCTAAGGACCGTGATCCGTTTAAGACAAGTCTCATGTCTAAGGACAATGCATTCCGTGATCCGTTTAAGACAAGTCTCATGTCTAAGGACGATGCAGTCCGTGACCCGTTTAAGACAAGTCTCATGTCTAAGGACGATGCAGTCCAGATCAAATTCCCAGGATGATCAATCCTAATCAATTTAAGGCAAGTCTCATGTCTATGGACGATGCAGTCTAGTCATGTACATTTTGAACCAAATGTTCAGCGACAATGCAGTCCTATCATCATTTCTCGAAGACAGATGTCTACGAATCAATTCAGGGACCTAAGTCCAGGGATGATGCAATCCCTTTCATCCACCAAGGATCTCCCATCGACCTCCTCGTCGGTATCATCAACCTTATCATTGATACTAGTTCAAGTATCCTCAGTATCAATACAGATATCCTTGTCATCAACCTTATCGTTGATACCGGAAATCTCATTATCGATACTGGTATTAACACCAATATCCCATCGACCATGTCACTCCCCCTCTCGAGGAGGGTCCTTTCGAACTACACCAAGCTTGTCTTGGAAATACTCAAACTTTACTCAAGATAGAGGTTTGGTCAACACAGCAACAACTTGTTCGTCAGTGTTCACATACTCAGGCTTGATAGCTTCTTTCTGCACCATATCCCGTATATAGAAATATCGGATTTCTATGTGCTTTGACTTATCATGGAACACTGTATTATCTGTCATCTTGATACAACTCTGGTTGTCACACAAGATCACAGTGGGGTCCATCTCTAAGTCAAACAATCCTGATAACAACTTCCAAAGCCATACGGCTTCACAACTAGCAGAGCAGGCAGCTATATATTATGCTTCAGCTATGCTGAGAGCCACACTAGACTGCTTCCTGCTAAACCACAAGATCATGGAAGATCCCATACAATAACATCCGCCCGATGTACTTTTCCTATCTGATACACTTCCATCCCAATCAACATCTATGTAGCCATACAATATGAAATCATGATTTCCAAGATAATATAGACCAAATTCTATCGTACCCTTCAGGTACCTCATCACATGCTTTGCAGCTATTAAGTGAACATGTCTAGGTTCCACTAGATACTAACTCAAGGTGTTCACAACAAAGCATATATCTGGCCTAGTGTTCGTCAAATACATTAATGACCCAATAATCTGCCTGTATAGGGTTACATCCACTACCCCTAATGAGTCATCCGCTAATAGCTTCAAGTTGGAATCCATGGGAGTGGCCATGGATTTACATTCCAATATATCAAATCTCTTCAAGATTTCCACAGCATACTTTCCCTAGTTGAGAAAGATTCCTTCTTAGCCTTGCCACACTTCCAATCCTAGGAAGTAAGGCATCAAACCAAGATCTTTCATCTCAAACTCTGCAGAGAGTTTCTTCTTGCATTCAACAATTTGTTTCTCATTTCCAATCAGAAATAGATCATCCACATACAACAACAAAATGACAGGTTCATCATCCATAACCTTGAGATAAAGGTTAGGATTAGCTTTACTCTTGGTAAAGCCCAAGCTAGTCAAGAAACTGTCAGCTCTTCCATACCAAGCTCTGGGAGCTTGCTTCAACCCATACAAAGCCTTCTTCAGTTTGCATACATGGGTTCTTCTATCTTCAACCTCAAATCCTTGTGGTTGTTCTATGTACACTTCTTCCTCCATCACACCATTCAGGAAAGCTATCTTTACATCCATCTGATGTAATTTCCACTTCATCATGGATGCAAGTGCCATGATGGTTCTAATGGAAGTGTACCTTGCAACTGGTGCAAATGTTTCTCCATAGTCAATTCCCTCTTTCTGAGAGAATCCTCTAGCTACAAACCTAGCCTTATACTTTTCAATGCTACCATATGCATCATGCTTTATTTTATATATCCATTTGGATGATACTACACTCTTGTCCTTAGGCTTGGGAACTATATGCCAAACATCATTCTTCATTATTGACTGGTATTCTTCTGTCATTGCTTCTACCCACTCTTTCTTATGAGATGCCTCTTCATAACTAGTGGGTTCTTGATTTACAAGATCACACATCAAAGCCACGTAGTTGGAGAATGGCTTTGGTTTCTTGCTCACTCTGGTGGAGCCTTCAGGATCTCCATATTTTTTTGCTCCTAGAATAATATCTCTAGCCCATGCTGGCTTTCTTTTTCTTGATATGTTTGTGATAGGGGGTTCTTGTGGTTCTAACATGTCATGGTGTTCTGGTGTTACTTCTTCAAGGGTGGGTACAGCTTCTGAAATTCTAGGAGGTGTGTCTTCATATACTTCTTCAAGATGACACTTCCTAGACCTCTTCAGAGCTTTTTCTTCATCAAATGTCACATCCCTATTGATTTCCATATGATGGAATCCAGGGATGTAAATTCTGAATGCTTTGGATGCTTCACAATACCCAACAAATATTCCCTTCTTCCCAGAAGGGTCCAACTTATTTCTCTGTTCTTTTGGTATGTGAATGTACACAAGGCACCCAAATATCTTGAGGTGACTTACCTCAGGATTCTTTCCTGTGAATACTTCTTCTAGGGTCTTGAATTCAAGAGCACTATGAGATAGTCTATTCTGCACATAGACTACTGTCCTAGCTGCTTGAGCCCAGAGATACATAGGTAGATCTTGATCATGTATCATTGTCTTTACTGCTTTCATAATGGTTCTATTCTTTCTTTCCGCAACACCATTTTGTTGAGGATTGTAGGGAGTGGTTAGTTCCCTCTTGATTCCAGCCTCTTTACAAAATACTTCAAAATCCTTTGAAGTATATTCTCCACCATTATCTATCCTAAGTATCTTGATCTTCTTTTCTGAATGATTTTCTATCAAGGCTTTGAACTCCTTGAATTTCCCAAAGACTTCATCTTTTCCCTTTAGGAAGTATATCCAAGTCTTTCTTGAATAGTCATCAATGAAAGTCAGATAGTATTCATATCCACTTAAGGAAGTGGTGGGCATTGGTCCACATACATCTGAATGTATCAATTCCAAAGTACTCTTAGTCTTTGTTTCACTCTTTGGAAATGGGTTCTTGATGTTCTTACCTTTTGCACATTCTTTACAAGTGCCTTTATGTTCAATCTTCAAGTTTGGCAATCCTGTTACTACTTTGCTCACATAGTTAAATGCTTTATAGTTGATGTGAGCAAGCCTTCTATGCCATAGTTCACTTGGACTAGTGGTTTCATGAACAAGGGCAGCTTCTGGATGTCCCTTGAGCTTATATAGGCCTCCTTCCTCTTCACCAATAACAATTGCATCCTTAATTGTCTTTCCTTTGGACCACATAAGTACTTGTCCATCTATGAATGCAACCCTATAGCCTTTCTTATCTAATGTTGAGATAGAAAGTAAGTTCTTCTTCAATCTTGGTACATATAAGATGTCTTTCATCTTCATGGGGGTTCCAGAATCAAGCTTGTATCTTGCTTCACCAATTCCCTTGATGGGATATTGATAGTCATCTCCTAAAGATACTTTCTGAGGGGAGGTCTTCTCTTCAAGTTTTGATAGATTTTTCTTTTGTCCTGTCATGTGCCATGTATCTTCTCCAGGTGTTACAGACCCAGAGAGTGGAGAGAATAGCACATATTCTTCTGGATCTTCTTCTTCTACTTTGGTTCTTTTCTTTCGAGGCCTCTCTTCTTCTTCTTCACTATCATATTCTGCTAAATGTGCTTGATACCTTTTGTGATGAAGGTTCTTCTTCTTCTTTGAAGGAAAATTCCTAGCAAAGTGTCCCAATTTGTGACAACAATAACACTGGACATGGGAGAGGTCTCTTTCTAAACTTACTCCTCTTTTCTTTTGAAATCGGTGTGGAGGTTGAGACTCCTTGTGACCATTCTTCTTGGAGTTGAAATGACTCCTTCTTCTCTTGGTGTGGGTGGCCAAAGATTGATCATCTTCTTTGAGCAAGGCTTCTCTATTGTCTACCCTAGCCTCTTCTTGAATGCAATCCTCCCACACCACATCAAACTTCATACTTTCTTTTCTTGCACACATGGTTTGGATGAATGACTCCCAAGGTCTAGTGAGACCATTCAGAGAAGTCATGACTAGTTCATCTTCATCAAGGGTGTCCCTAATAGCATCTAGTTGTCCCTTGAACTGGGAAACCCTTGAGAAGTAATCTTGAATAGATTCTCTGTTATTCATCTTAGTGCTCTATAGTTGAGCTCTTAGGTTCATCTTCCTATTGATGTTCTTTCCGTCATACATTCTGGAAAGGGCATCATACATTTCCTTTGGGGTCTTCTTGGATGCCACTTGGGGAATCAAGTGGTCCTTGATAGAATCAACAATGATTCTCTTTGTCCTAATCAAGTCCTTCCTATGCTTCTCTTTGGCTTCATCTTCTTCAGGTTCTACAACCTCATCCTTGATATATTGGACAAGATTATTCTCTTCAAGAATGAGACCAATTCTATATTTCAATGCTTGGAAATTTTCTATACCCTCTAGCTTGTCTTCAAGCTTAGTGCTTGGAGCCATCTTATCCAGGAGGTCACAGAGGTTGAAATTTCAAAAGATAGAATAATACTTACCAAGAGATGAGCTTTATTGAATTGAGATTACTGGTGTGCTCTGCTTCTGGAAACTTCAACTTTTCACCTTCTGGATCTGCAACAGAATTTCTGGTTTTTTGGTCTTCACTTTTATGGTTTACTGGTGCACAGGTTCGCATCTTTTCTGGTTCACTGGTGCATAGGTGCACACTTTTTCTGGTTGACTGGTTTTCTAGTTTTCTCGTCCAAACCCTAAACTAGGGTTTGACTTTACCGGAGTTCTACCCACTCAAAAAGTTCGATCTAGGGCTCAAAACTTTGATTTTGAGGAGGGCTATCCAACCATGCAATTAGAATCCAAAATTTCCAACTTTTGCAGAAACCCTAATTTTCACCGGAGGAGGAGAGAGAGGTATTTTCACCTTGTGAAATATGTCCTATTCAGGCTAGATCTGATACCATGTTAAGTTTAGCCTAATTTCACAAGCAAAATCACTGAAAGAAACATAATCACAAGATAGACAAAGATTTACCCTGGGAAACCCTCATGGGGTAGAAAACCCAGCAAAGCTTTCCTCAATATAGATGATCAACCAATACAAGATGTAGTACCCAAGCAAGAGCTCCTTCTCCTCCTATGCAGATCTCTCTCTCTCTCTCTTATGCTCCAATCACAAGTGAGTGAATGAGTGAGATAATGAGGAACACACCTCCTCTATTTATACTCATGTTCTAACTGACTTTTCACCCTAATGGGGCCGACCTCTCCTAGGAGAGTAATAACCCCTAAACAGCTAACTCAGGGACGACCCCACAAGGGAGATCTAATAACCCTAGTTATCACATTCTCTCAGAGGAATAAACATCTCTGGATACATAACAAAGCCCCGTCGGAGGAATGCAACATCTCTGGAATAATAAAATACAAATATAATATTCTTAGAAGTTACAATATTCAACACTCCCCCTTAACGAGAAGTATATTATAACAACATCTATAGGAGCAAGGAGTCATCAACTACATGATACATCTATAAATCATTGGAAGCTTTCTTCAATCACCATCAGTAACTCAAACAGTTACTGGAACATAATCAACTGGATCATTTCGATCAACATCATCATCTAGATCATCTCGATCAACATCATCATCTGGATCATCTGGATCATCTCGATCAACATTACCATCTGGATCATCTGGATCATCTGGATATGAAAATCAAAGTATACCAGCTTGACCAGCTCAGTAAGGCGCATCTTTCTATCCTTTCAGAAGTTTGAAATTCAATGTTTGAATTTTTAGGGTTTCTCTTACAAGCCCTAATCTAGCTCCAGATCCAGTTTTCATCAAATCAAGTGGTAAGACCTAAAAACTTTCTATTTCCATTTGAAGTACTCTTTAAGATGTCTCACCACACCAAGCTTTAGGATAAGCTTGAAAGAGCTGATAACTTCTGATCCTGGAAGTATAGGATTGGGTTAATCCTAGAAGAGAATGAGTTGGACACTTACATAAGTGAAGAGGTTCCAGTTTCAGAGGGAGAAGAGGCTAAGGCCCTACACAAAAAGAACTTGGTCAAAGCCAAGAGAATCATTGTTGATTCTATTAAGGACCATCTCATACCTGATGTGTCTTCCCTAAAGACACCTAAGGAGATGTTTGACTCTTTGACTAAGTTGTTTGAAGGAAAGAACATAAATCGGAAGATGACTCTGCGGAACCAATTGAAAGGGGTAAAGATCCATAATGGAGACACCATCCAATCCTACTTTTCTAAGGTCTCTCAAATCAAGGAACAACTTGAAGCTGTGGATGAAGTGGTGGAGAATGGAGAAATTTTCATGACCACACTGAATGGCCTACCTAGGTCATGGGACTCCTTCATCCAAGGAATCTGTGCAAGAAAGAAGTTGATCTCCTTCAGTAGACTATAGGAGGAATGCTCACAAGAAGAAGCTAGGCTTGTGGCCTGAGAAGAAAAGATGAGAAGTGAATATCAAGCTCTCACAACACACACCAAGAAAAGCAAGTTCAAGAGAGAACCACCTCATCATCACAAGAAATCTTCTCACTACCATCCAAAATATAAGAAAGATATAAGATGCTTCTCATGCAATGAGAAAGGACACTTTGCTTCTGAATGTCCCAAGAGAAGGAAAGACTCTAACAACAACCACAAGAATAAGAACATCAAGAAGAGGTATCATGCTCACGCTGTTGAGGATGATGAACCTCCCAAGAAGAAGAATATGGCAGAAAGTGAAGACTCTTCAAGTGAGGAAGAATATGTGTTGATCTCTGCTCTCACAGGTACTATCTCACATGGATGTGATGATTGGCTTATTGATAGTGGGGCTTCCAAACACATGACGGGATTTGAAGAATCCTTTGTAGACCTATCTGAACATGAGTCACCTCACAAGGTGAAACTTGGGGATGACTATCAATATCCTATAAAAGGAAGTGGTGAAGCCTCCTACAAGTTAGACTCTGGGAAGTCTTTGAAAATGCAATATGTTCTATATGTACCTAGACTCAAGAAGAATCTCCTCTCCATATCATCTTTGAATGCAAAAGGGATGAGAGTTGCATTTGTGGATGGCCAAGTACTTATGTGGCCTAAAGGTAAGACCATTGATGATGTAGTAGTGATTGGAGAGCAAGAGGGAGGATTGTACAAATTGAAGGGACAACCTGAACATGCCATGGTACATGAATCCATGGAGCCAAGTGAACTTTGGCATAGAAGACTTTCTCATGTGCACTATAGGACACTACCAATTGCAAGCAAAGCAGTAGAAGGTCTTCCTGAAATCCAATCAAAGCATGAAGGTATTTGCAAAGGGTTTGCAAAAGGAAAGAACACAAAGAAGGAATTTCCAAGCAGTGAAAGCAAAGAAAAAGGAATCTTCGAGATTATCCACTCCAATGTATGCGGTCCAATGTCATCCAGTTCTTTGAGTGGATCCGACAATGGTGGAGAATTCACTTCAGGATATTTCAAGAAGTTATGCAGTGATTCAAGGATTAAGAGGGAGTTGACCACTCCTTACAATCCACATCAAAATGGAGTTGCAGAAAGGAAGAACCTCTCATCCATCTTCAGCATTGGTTAAGGTGCACACTATCAGAGATTCTAGTAGCTCCTGCAAGGAAGCAAAGATTGAGAGGGAGTCCACCCAACAAACAAACAAAGATAAGTATTTGAATTATCATTTCTTGTATATCTGATTGTTTAAATAATATTGTTCAATGATGTATATACTTATGTTCCTAGACTTAGGTTGTGTATTATGCATATTATAATAGTTGCATCAATGAACAAGATACTACTAATATGCAAGTAATGGGTAAGTGGCCTATGGTACTGTACAACATTTCATTGCTACTTATCTAGAATGAAACCTCTTTGCTGACATGTTGGGAGTTGTGCACACTCTTAACAATTTTTTGGTAGAGATGGAAGGCATCTAGAAAGTTACGGAATATGGATAAATGTTGTATTGAATCTTTGGCCAAGATAATTGCATGACTATATGACATATATTTTTATGTGTAATATTTTGTTCTGGAAACTATGAGAAGTTTCTAATCATGCAATTGAATTTGACTTGTAGGAAAGATCATGTACAATCACCTACAAAAGAAGGACTACAACATTTGTTCCAACAACGAAGTTCAATAAAACTATCTATTGAAGATATTGAAGAAACTAAAGTTCCCAGGATCCGGGATACAGTAAAGGATGCCATGGTCGAGGAATACCAGTCAATCATGAAGAATGATGTTTGGGATGTGGTTCCAAGACTGGAAGGGAAGTCTGTTGTGACTTCCAAGTGGATATATAAGATCAAACATGCTGCAAATGGTAGCATAGAGAAATACAAGGAAAGGTTTGTAGCTCGTGGCTTCTCCCAGAAAGAGGGAATAGATTATGAAGAGACTTTTTCTCCTGTAGCTAGGTACACTTCCATCAAAACAGTACTTGCTCTAGCTGCAGTGTTGAAGTGGAAGATACACCAGATGGATGTCAAGACAGCTTTCTTGAATGGTGTAGTCAAAGAGGAAGTGTATGTGGAGCAACCACTTGGTTTTCAGACACATGACAGGGAGTCATATGTATGCAGGTTAAAGAAAGCCTTGTATGGATTGAAGCAAGCTCTTAGGACTTGGTATGGTAGGATAGACAGATTTCTATCCAACTTGGGCTTTACCAAGAGTAAAGCGGATTCCAACCTTTACTACAAGGTTGAGGAAGGAAATCCTGTGATACTACTACTATATGTGGATGACTTGTTTGTTACAGGTGAGGATGGGTTGATTGCCGACACAAAGAGGAAGCTTGCTTCCGAGTTCGAGATGAAGGACTTGGGGATGATGCATTACTTTCTAGGTATGGAGGTGCGGAAGAGTGCAGATGGAATCTTTCTTGGACAACGGAAGTATGTAGTAGAGATCCTGAAGCGATTCGGGATGATGGACTGCAAGGCCATGGCCACACCTATGGCATCGAACATGAAGCTATTGTGTGATGCTTCATCTGAGCCGGTTGATGTCATGGTGTATTGTCAGATGATTGGGTCCTTGATGTACCTGACGAACATGAGACCAGATATTTTCTTTGTGGTGAACACCTTGAGCTAGTTTCTAACAAATCCTAGACATGTTCACCTGATTGCTGTAAAGCATATTCTGAGGTACCTGAAGGGTACAATTGACTATGGGCTCAAGTATGATGCGAATCAAAAGTTTAAACTGGAGGGTTATGTTGATTCAAATTGGGCAGGTAGTGCTACAGATAGGAAGAGCACTTCGGGGTGATGCTTCAGTATGGGATCAGGTGTGATCTCTTGGTTTAGCAGGAAGCAGTCCTGTGTAGCACTAAGTACAGCCGAGGTAGAGTATGTCGCAGCTTGTTCGGCCACTTGTGAGGAAGTATGGCTTAGGAAGCTATTGTCTGAGTTATTTGATCTCCCGTTGGATGCTACCTATATCTTCTGTGACAACCAGAGTTGTGTGAAGTTGTCTGAGAACCCGGTGTTCCATGACAGGTCGAAGCACATTGAGATCAAATATCACTATATCAGGGATATGGTGCAGAGAGGAGTAGTGAAGCTTCTATATGTTGCGACGGATGAGCAAGTTGCAGATGTGTTGACTAAACCACTAGCCAGAGTGAAGTTTGAGTACTTCAGAGAGAGGCTTGGTGTTCTTTAGATAGAATATACTTCAAGGAAGAAGTGTTGGGACACATTTGCGGGAGCCATTCCAAGCATGGTGATAGGAGGGTCCTTCCCATGGCTATGGATGTAAGCGATGTGTGATAAGCATCAGGATGATGCTCTGGATGATGTTCTACATGATGTTGACCAGGATGATCATATGTGATCAGGGATCAAATTTGAAGGGCGGGTCTTAATTTAATTTTGAAGGTATATATTCATACTACCCTTCTATAATGAAGGGCTTTAAAAAAAATTACATTTCAATTGACATGTATAAATTAACTTTGAGTTTCATAAAAAATGTGACATATAAAATATTACATTTTCAATCAATTTATTTAACTAAAAAAAATTATAAATCTACATTACAATTCACAAATAAAATAATTTTTTTTATGGAATAGAAATTCACACATAAACATCCAAACACTGAATTTAACACGTTCAAAAAAATAGAAAAAAAATTCACACATAAAATATTGACTTCAACACATTAAAAAAATAAAAAATAAAAATTGTAAATGAGATAAGAATCTACCTTGAATCCATCCATTCATCCATCCATCAACAAATCATCCAGAATGTAATAAAAAGGATTAACACCAAGCGCAGTGCCATTGGATTCTCGTCCAGGCCATTTTTAATCCATTTCCTCTCTGGAAATCATTTGTAGTTCCTGCTTACATTTATCCATCACAGATTCAGGCGGATAACAATATGCTCTAGTCTGCATACTCTCTTGGAAAAGAGAAAATGATTCCAGAAACCCTCTCAAAAATACCCATCTCAAAATCCCACAAATAAAATAAGCCTCACAGGATTCAATTCGAACTGGACCATCCCGAAAAACAATAACACTACATATGAGGTTCATCGCGACCCTTCATTCGCTACATGGAATTTATAAAGGATATATTTATGAAATCATGGACATTTTTATACATTAGCTACACGAATCCACTTATTTTAACTTATGTAGATGTGGTGCGATTTTCATTAGAAGTGCAAAATTACATCTCTATTTACTCACTGATATTTTTATATGAGATAGGATAGACACTGTAGCTTAATAATAGAATCCTACAAACAGAAATTCTTCTTTTCCTCTCAAAACTAGCGCCCTATTTACCGAATTAGCAATAACAGGACTCAAGGAAACATGGTAATCAACTCAACCGTCCTTCTTAGTTAGGTCAAAACAAAAGGATGAACCGAAGTGGGGAACATGTGCACTTTCCTTCTTAGTTAGGTCAAAACAAAAGGATGAACTGGCCTGGGGAACATGTGCCTTTTATTTATGCACATTTTACCTTTGAAAAAGCTTCAGAGGTTAAATACTAAGTGCGTTAAGGAGCTAAAAACCCTCATTTCCACTATTGGACAGCAATTTCAAGCGTCAGATTTTCGTCCCACATCACCTTATAGTCTCTTCCAGCAAACCGCAAGGGTACATCTAGGCGCTACGTGTGGATATCACTGTTTCCATTCTCGTCCAAAGCACACAACCCAGAAAACCAAATGACCTTCCAAATTTTGCATTGAATGACCTAAAAGTGATGGATCACAAATAAATCTCCAGCAAGTATGCTCATCAAAATTTGCAGAAACAAAGGAAAAGTGTTTATTTATCTAATAGGATCCAATCATAGGGAGGTTTTTAGAAAAAAAATTTAAATTAGTTTATTTTCATAGATTCACACAGCATTGTGAAAACTATGTGGAGGAACCCTGTCAATCTGCCTCATTAATGGCTTTGGCACCATAACAAAAAAATTCACAATAATGAAATCACATCGATACTTAATAACAACTGGAAAAAAAACATGAGCCAGAGCCCACCTTAATGTTGAAGAGAGCACCCGAGTAAAGCAAACTGTAATGTTAAATCCTTGCCATCAAACTTTATATCTCCGCTACATCGAGAGAGAACTGAGTTCTGTCTCGTTTCTCGGCTCTTGGAGTTTCATCACGTTCTTCAGTGATCTAAGTGGATTCAACTATCTCTGTGCTGGGCACCACAATCGATTAGTAAAAGGACAGAAACTATAAATTCATGGTTGCCCAGAAAGAGATATAACCCCATTCCCATACCCAGGAGACCTCGCCCCTCATTACCATCGGTACACGCCAGCCGAGAGGACATCAGGCCCAGGATGGAGGGACCGATTCATGACTGGTTCAGGATTCACCCTAGGCAAATTGCTCAAGATAGAAAATCCTAACAAAACATTCAGCTTAAGGTAAGTTTAATTTGGGAAGATAAAAAAGAGTTGATTGTTTCAGGAAAACATGCAGAACCGAAATAGAGGGTTGTAAAAACAGCCAGTGCATAAGCATAATAATAAAAATAGAGACAGCAAAAATATGGCGAGTACACTGTACGCCTGTCACAAATGCAAAAACTGCTCCAATATTCACCATTATTATTATTATTATTAATTTATTCATAAACACCCACTCAAAGCAAAGTCGGTCAGCAAAACTTTGGTGTGTGAAGGACTTCTTGTACTATTATCCCTCCGCACCATAATGGCTATATGTTTTAGCGAAACTGATGGGAAAGCCCATCCTATCTAACAGTGCCCTCCCTTAAATGCCAACAACTTGTAGCAACCCAAAATTAAAGGTTGACGGGCAGTTTGTAAGACTACCCTTTTAATGAAAATTTAATTCGAGGCTGCAATTTTTTTTTTAAATGTCAAAATTAGAAATTAACATTTTTTTTTACGTCCATTTTTTTAGCTGCACTTCTGGGACGTGCTAAGACCCCTTTGACAGGCTGTGACGGCTTCAAATTTGAACCCTGTATGTGATGATATGCATCAGGTGGATGCTTTACATGATCAGTTGGATCATGTGTGATGATATGCATTAGGTGGATGCTTTGTATGATCAGTTTGATTATATGATGATGATGAGTATCAGGACAATGCTCCAGATGATATGCATCAGGATGATGCTATGATGATGATCAGGATGATCATATTTGACAAGTATCAAGACGATGCTCCAGATGATATGCATTAGGACGATGCTGTGATGATGATCAGGATGATCATGCGATGATGATGATGATCAGGATGATGTACTATATGATGATGATCAGGTGGATCATGAGTTTTAGGATGATACTTAAAGGTCAAGGATATGTGGCAGGTTGTGCAAATAGCATAGGAAAGATCCTTGGAGATCCTATAGTCTGTGCTAGGATTATCTTTCAAGGTTTTGTTAGGGAGGCATGTAATCAGTCCTGGAGATCTGATAGGGATGTGTGCTCGTAATAAGTCCTGGGATGCTCTTTAGATATATTGTTGGTCGTGCTTAGGCACGTAAACTGATCCTGGGATATTCTTTTAAGGTTTTTCCTAATCACATGTAATCAGTCCTGGAGATCCGATAGGTTGAGCTGTGTGCTCCTAATAAGTCCTAGGATGCTCTTTAGATATCTTGTCGGTCGTGCTTAGGCACGTAAACTTATCCTAGGATATTCTTTTAAGGTTTTGCCTAATCACATGTAATCAGTCCTAGAGATCCGATAGGTTGAGCTGTGTGCTCGTAATAAGTTCGGGGATGCTCTTTAGAGAATATTTCCAGTCGTGCTGAGGCACGTAAACTGATCCTGGGATACTCTTTAAAGGTTTTGTGAAGGGATGCATGTAATTAGTCCTGGGAGATCTTGTCGGTTGTGCTTAGGCACGTAAACTGTTCCTGGGATACTCTTGTCAAGTTTTTCATATGCACATAATCAGTCTTGAGATACCACCTCTATTAGACCATTCACAGTGATGATGAAGACCTACAGGAGGCTAGGCCTACATCCAGCATGAAAAAGGGTTGGGTCTGTAGAACTTCCTATGACAAGAAGAATTATGAGATAGCCCAGTGATCGCGATGTCGAGTACAACAGTATTGATGATGATGATGCTCCATGATCCAGTGATGATGATCCAGCTCCAGAATTGAAGACTTGTGCCAATATGTATTGATGACCTGTGTCTAGAGAATGCCTTCCTAGTTAAGAGGGAGTGTTGATGTATTTGTAACTTCGGAAGATATTCACTTGTATATTACATTTTTACTTTATTGTATTTTCAACAGAGATGTATTATTCCTCTGATTGGAAGTGTTGTCATTTGTATTTACAAGTGTCGCAAGTTACATTATAAGTGTCTTCATTTGTATTGATGGGTTATTAGACCACCATTGTGGGGTCGGCCCTAGTTAGGTCATGTGGTTGGGTTATTAGGCTTCCTTAGGAAGTCGGCCCTGTTAGTTTATTGGCAGGTCAAGTCAATGTATAAATAGAGGGTGTGCCTCTCTCATTCTATTCATTCACTCACTTCTCAAACTCGCATAGTTGAGAGAGAGAGAGTTGCGCATAAGTGGAGGAGGAGGAGTATCTTCTAGAGACATCTCTTTAAGTTTGATCATTGTGATCTTGTATTGTGGTTTATTCTATCTTTGAGGAAGTTGCGGGGTTTTTCACCTTCTTGGTTTTCCTCGAGGAAACTCTATGTCTATTGTCTCTTGTGTTTATGATTGATATATTGTACATTTTATTCTCTTAGTGATCCTAGATAATATTGAATGAAATTATCGAAAAATTAACATTGGTCTAATGGAAGAATAAGGGAGGCGGGAGTTTCCAAGAGACTTGACAGGTTCATGATCAATGAAGATTTGGCTATTAAACTTGGAAAGTACAAATCGTGGAGTTTACCTACAGGGATCTCCGACCATAAGGCGATTGTCTTGCATGTTGACTTTTGATTTTGTCCACATTACTATCCTTTCAATTTTAATAGTACTTGGATCGATAATCACTCATTCTGTGATTTTGTTAAGGAACAATGGGTGAATATGCCGGTCTCTGATAATCCTTCTATGCTCTAGAATTTATTAGATAATCTCAGTCGACTTAGTCATGAGGTCATGATATGGGACTGTGTGAAAAAGTAGGCCCTTATGGAAGACCTTAGGAAAATTGAAGAGAAGATAGTGGAGATTGAGTTCACTCTAGGGGACGATCTATTCTCAACTGAGAGAAAGTGGGAATTATTAAACGTGGAAAAAAAAGGCTTATTTTAAACCAACAGGAAAAAATTTGGACATTAAAAATCCGTGCTATCTGAGTTGCTCGGGGCGACCAAAACAGAAAATTTTTCCATCGTTATGCCTCGCAGCGTAGGAATAATAATTCTATTTGAGAGATCAGAAATATGGATGGCTCGGTGGTGAATGAATAGGTTTCTATCATGAATTTGGTTATGTCCTACTTCAAACAGGTTTACAAGAGAGATTTGACTCCAAATTTATTGGAACAACTGAAGATCATCAAACTATTTCCTAAGTTATTTACTGATGAAGAGGGTATCGATATTGGTGGGAAGATCTCCCTGAATGAAATCAAAGCGGTCCTAAAGGGATTCACTAAGGAAAAGAGTCCCAACTCAGATGGCTAGACCGTGGAATTCTTTTTACATTTCTTTGATCTTTTTGGAAATAATATCCTTCAGGCCATTGAGGAGTCCAAATTGAGGGCCTGCATACCCAACAAGATGAACAAGACCTATATTAGGTTGATTCCAAAAAAATATAAACCGATGGAGTTCAATGATTTCCGTCCCATTTCCTTATTTAATCTGTTGTATAAGGTTATCACCAAGATCATCTCCAACAGGCTTCAACCCTTCTTGTCTAAACATATATCATTGGAGCAATTCAATTTCCTCTTCAACGGGAAAATCCTTGACTCGGTGGGTGTAGCATAGGAAGGCTTACATTCCATCAAAACCAGGAATATCAAAGCATTGGTGCTAAAAATGGACCTCATTAAAGCCTATGATTATGTCGACTCGACTTTTTTTAGGCTAATACTGATTCAGATTGGTATACTAGTTGATATGAATAATTGGATCGTGGCTTGTGTAACTACTTCTACCTTTTCTATCCTGGTTAATGGAATGCCTACGAAACCATTTGTAGGTGAATGTGGGGTACACCAGGGTTTTCCACTCTCACCCTTGTTGTTCATTCTGGCTATTGAAGGTCTTAGTAGACTAATTGGGGAAGCAAAGAATTTGGGTAAGATACAAGGTATCAAAGTATCCAGGACTTTCTTCGTCACCCACTTATTATTCATTGATGATGTTCTAATTTTTGGAGAAGCTTCTACTTCTGAGTGGTTATTGTATAAAGAATTTTTTGCAGTGTTTTGTAAAGCCTCCGGGCTATTATCTCAAACCTAATGACTACAAAATTGAGGAATGGGGATGGATTTTACAAAAGATTGACTGCAGGGTTAACAACTAGACTTTATGTTGGCTTTCAATGGGAAGCAGGCTTGTCTTGGCTCAATTTGTTCTCATGGGAATTCCTATCTATTGGTTGGGACTTATGAACCCTCCTTCTAGCATCATCAAGGAGGTGCACGGGAAAATTTTCCATTTCATCTAGGTGGGTAACCAATTATCTGGAAATTTCCACATGGCAAGCTGGGAATCCTTATCATGGCCCAAAAACTATGGCGGATGGGGTTTACTTAATCTGGACCATTTTAGTATGGCGATCTGGGTCAAGATTTTATGGAGAGTTCTCACCACCAGCAGATTATGGAACTATGTCATAAGAACCAAATATATCAAGTCCTACACTTCTTCAATGTGGATTCAGAACTTGACTTTAATTTGTAAGGGTGATTCTATTATTTGGAGGACCTTAGCAGTCGCCTTTCCTTACATCAATAGTTTTCTTGGCTGGAAAGTTGGTCAAGGAGATCAGGTAATTGTCGGGATTGACCCTATTGTAGGAGTTTCTGACTATGACATCACACAATAGACTCTGAAACAGCTGAATGATAAAAGAATCTTTGTTCTCTCTCAATCTTTTTATCATGGTGATGATTTGAATCCGCCCCACTAGATATCAGTCGGGGAATTGAGGCTTCAAGGTTCTGCGTTTGAGGAATGGAACCAATATATCTGTAATATCACGTTGGCTGGTATTTCTCCTTCAACCGATGATGGCACTATCGTATGGGACCATCTGAATGCTAATGGAAAAATTTACCATGCATATGGGGGTCGGGAGTGGCACTAATATGAAAGCGTAACTCTTTGCACTCTGGGGTCTGCTTTGGCTCTCCAACAAAAGGGGAATTTTTAATTTAATAGTGTATGGTGACTCCAAAGAGTTTAATTGATTAGACTGAGGGTCGATTTGGTATTCACACTTTACAGCTCGTACTATGGCTAAATCAGACTTCACAGCTCATCAAATCCTTCGAGGACATATCCTTTTGCCATATTTATCATGAAGCAAATTCGACTACGAACTATTTATCAAAAGAGGCCATAAGACCACTAGATGGATATATCCATTTTCAAGAATGGGTAGATAATTGCTTTGCTGAATATGTCACTCTTAATGCCATATAAATTACTTTTTATATGTTGGACTAAGATATGATGTTGGGAGGCACCTTTTCATGTTGTCTTTTATGATGTATCTAGTTTTTCTGCATTTCTATAAAGAAGACCTAAATAGCCAGCTAAATAGGGTCATCAGACCTCTTGGTAAATGCAGCATGTAACTTTGATTTTCTTACCATTTTTTTCTCCCGAAAAAAAAAAACTTTTTACCTTGTCCATTATCATTAATTACAATTGCTAATTAGTTAAATTAATAAAAGCATTAATACGTGTGTGGTTATGGGATCTCTTTGTTGGCTTTAACTCTTGATTGTGACAAATCAATCATTTAATTTTTTTGAAGTATACTCAATCCATTACGAAAGGGAGTGTCCTTATGCAAAAATATAACAAAATGTTTAAAAAGCGTTCCCTTGGTTTTAGTTGGGTGTTATATCAATCACGTCGTGCGCCAATGATGAGGATGGTGGCAAAAAGTTAGAGCACGGTGCACGCTCTTGTAAATCAATCCATAAAATATTAAGATGAAATTACTATGTTCGAATAAAGGTAGCACGAATCTGAATGTGTGCAATGTCCAAAACCATGGGTTGGTGTGACATGGACCCATTGGCAACGTGCCATGGATGCCATTGAATATGGTCTATTATCTTTTATAATAATAGGGCAATCCCTCTTATGATTCCATATATTTCCATTGACAAACACCTGCATGTAAATGCTTAAAAAATAAAGTTATTTTAGATCTTCCTTCTAAAATTGGGTTTAGAGCCTTCATGCCTATGTTTCATGTTTCCAACATGTTACTTGCTCATTGACAGCCAGAATGTTTCCACCGAATTATATTTTTATATCTATAATGAAATACATTGCAAAGCGCATATAAACACATTTTTAAAATCAATTAATAATTAATTTTAAAATTTTATTTTATTTTCACTTGTTTTTAAAAGTGAAGATAAAGATATATTTTTTTATTTATAAGATTACAATGATTAGCCAAGTTATATAAAGTTATTCTAAAAAATAAGATTGGCATAAGTTAGAATGTCACAAAAAATAGTTAAAGGCCATGCCAAATATATGAGCTATTATTTACAGGTGGCCTGCCTTGTTAGGTTTAGCATGATTGCAAAGTAGTGTCACAAGAATAAAATTGATATTTTGTATCTTTTTTTGTTAGATAGAAGAGTTAAAAGTTTCTTTCAAATTTGATGTTGTTGTAATGAAGTTATATGAGAATGTTATTGCCAAGTTAATGAACATTGAAGGTTGGTAAGAAGAATTAATTGTTATATAAGAGTCAAGCAAAGTTGTCTCCTATCCCCTATCCTTTTTGTATATACATTGACAAGTTAAAGAGTTGTTGGGAGGAAGCAAGTTGTGTCATCACAACTCTAGTTGGTATAGACATCATCCTTCTTTTTTATGCTAATGATATTATTCTTATGGCCAAGAGTCCTTATGTTCTCAATAAGAAACTAAAAATTCTCAAGGATTTTGATCCGAAATGGATTGATATATAATTTGCCATCTATCTTGATTCATTTTAGGGGGTAACGATTGGATGAATTAACTTGCATGGCCCATTTTAGGGACAGGTCTCACTTTGTATATTTGGGGTCGAGAACCTTCTGAGGCTTATTGGAGGGCTTAAACAATGTTTTTTGAGGTCAAGAGTTCATTCCTGTAGGTTGACCTATGCAATTGACGACCATAGTATTGAGTGGATTCCTCATCAACTCTAAATTCTCACACATGTGGAGCGAATCAAGTGTGGAATTTCAAAAAAAATCTATAATGTCCAAAACTGTAACCCCAATCGAGAATTTAGGCATGCGAAAACACTAAAATTAACCCTAGACTATTCATATCAAACTATGTTAAATACCAAGCCAATAGGAGAAGAAGGGGTTCCACTCTTATGATGCTATTGTATTGTTCCATAGTTGAGCAACAACATGGGGGTGGATATTAGAGCATAATAGAGGAAGTAGGAGATCATGTAGTAGTCATTTTTGTTGCAAAGCCATAGGTAACTCCATGGAGGGCACCACTTTCTTTGTATTTTGCACTACATATTGGAGAAGAAAATAACAATGCATAGTCTTTACTTTTGGCTTGGGATCTCCCCTTAATGGATTTTTCTAGAGTGTATCTTGTGTTGATTGTGTATTTCTTCTTTCTAGATATTTTTCTTTCAACTCAAGTTTATTTAGCATTCAATGGAAATAAGCTAATATAAAGGACTAAGTTGTAAATTCGTTGTGACGAATTGTTCCAGTGGAATATCCATGACAATTTACATATCAAATCTTTGCTCTAGTACAAGTATGATTGTTAGCACTGACAAAACAAAGGTTATGCTAGTCAAATGAAAAATTATCACTTATGTTAATCTCATGTATGACGACAACAACTTGGAGGAAGTGACTACATACAAGTATCTATGTATCGATATTTATTCACTTAATTACATTGGCATCTTATATTTTGACTGTGAGCAAATCTAAAGAGATACGAGGCATGAGCCCTCTTAATTTATATAACCTAGAAAATTTTTTAAATGGCATAAATGAATGTTCAATTGATTTTTTTATTGTTGATGATTTATTTGCACAAGAATCAACAATCATTTAATTGGTTTTTTACACTTTTCTTATGATTTTGGGCCCCACATGGTCAAGAGCTTGTAGAAGCTCCTTGCTTGTTAAGGAGGTCATAGGTTCAAATCCGGAGGGGCATAGGGTATGTATGCCTCCATAGACTTTAGCAATCAAATCATTGTGTAGAGGTGGGGCCCTTGTCCCACAAAAAGGGTGGTCTCATATACCAAATTAGTGTTTGGCTAGGTTGTGACCTTACAAATATATTATTATTATTATTATTATTATTATTACAAATAGACATGGACTTCTACAAGCTCCCCCCAAAAAAGGAGTGACCAGGCCAAGTTCTCGAAAAGATCCTAAAGAAGCTCCCAACAAAAATAGAGTGTTTCATACCAGCTCCCAAGCTCCCTCGAGTGAGCAAACGTTGGATATGCATTGCCCAAGTCCTGAGAGTAGTACCTGTGCAACTATGTTATTATATAGTGTTATTAACTACTCATGAGGTATTGTTATTACAATTTATTAAATAATATATATATATATATATATTTGCTTTATTTTATTTTATTGTTATATGATTTTATAACATAAAGTCTTCATAGATAGGAGGATAATAAGAATAGTGTTTGAAATTAATTATGGAGACAATTATAGTGTTAAGTCCAATCCCACTAATGGCATAATCCCTTGCATTGAGGCAATATAAATATCTTACAATGTAAGAGACACCAAATTCCAAAGCAATATACATATATTAAGATTCAAAGCCCACTTCACAAGGGATAGCCAACCCTAGAGATGTTGTACATCATAATTATGGAGACATTTTCTTCTTATGGCTAGGTATCTTTAAAATATGAGTATTTTTGAGAATGTAATTTTTATTAAAATTGTGATTTTCATTGTTCAAATTGTAATTTTGATTGTAAAAATAGATTTAGTGCTCTCGATTACTGGTCGACATTATAAATATACAATTCCAACAACCTAAAACTGTAATTTCAACCAAATTTTAATTAAAAAATAACTTAAAAATAAATACAAATCGTCGACCATTTAACGTACACCAAATTCATTCTTCCCTTTAATTATTCTGCTACGCCACGGAGAGTCACCCCCTTGAACGATTAACCCTCTCACTCTGATATGACGTGGATACCCCACCCCAAATACACCCCGAGGCCCATTTTATGAACGGTTCGCTTGTCCCATGGGACCACTCGCCTATGCGTTTTGAATTATGAGGAACGGTGGAAATAAAGGATGGTCCCGTAGAAACTTTCGGACCCATAAAACGTTGGGTTGACTCTAACCTTGGTAATAGGTCGGGGTTACGTCTTGATTTTGACAAATCAAGCATTTATTCTTTTTAACTAGATTCAACCCATTACAAAAAGGTATCCCTACATAAAAACATTAAAAAAATCATTCACTTGGTTTTAATTTATACATGGGCAAATTAATTTATATTGAGGTAAGGCATCAATGTCATCAACGATCCATAGAATAATAGGGTAAAATGATTAAGTCCGAATTAAGGGAGCAAGAATCTTGTGTGTGTGCAATGTAGAAAGGTATGGCATGGTGTGCCATGAGCTTCCTCCCACGGAGTTGGATGTGACTTATTAATCTATGTAAAACTCCATACCATTGCTTGATGTGTCCATTATAATTTATAATAATTGGACAATCTACTATGTGCACAATGTACAAAGAGATGGGATGGGAAGCGAGGTTTATTAATGCCTTCAAAATCCCCAACCTTTGCTTTATGGAGCAGGTCACTTTGTGCATATAAAAATCACCAACCTTTGCTTTATGGAGCAGGTCACTATTTGCATTATAATAATAGGGCTTGGGCAATCTCTTTAATGATTTTTTTTTCCATTGACAAATACCTAGATGTGTTATTACTTAAAAAAAACTATTTTAGATCTCTCTTGCTTTAAGTTTCCCAACATGTATGCTTGCTCATGGACAACTAGAATGCTTCTTCTTAAATTTTGATATCTAGTATATAAAATATATTGCAATTTGGTTTGTAGGATACCTTTTGTTTGGTTAGGTCATCCATGAATAAAAAATTATTTGGTTTTTTTAATTTTATTTGTGTTATCGTCATAGTTGTGATGAGTATTGTGATATAATGTGGATGTTCACATGACATTCTAAACTAGTGATTTTCATCACTTTCATAATAGCCTAGCATCAAAATTAAAAAACTATAAATTTCATCTTTTTTTTGTTAATTCACATCAACTACATAAATCACTTAATATTAAAAAAACTCTCTTTTTCTTTATAATATTTTTAAATTGTGATATAATGTGGACATCCATAAGACATTTTAAAACGGTGATCTCTCTCTTTGTGTGTGTTTTTTCTTTAACAATTTTTGGTATTAGCTATTATCCGTACTATAAAAATAAAAATAAAAATAAAAACTTTGATTTTTTTAAAGTGGATGTATTATATTTTATTTTTTAGCTATTAGTTTTAATAAATTAATATTTTTAATTCTATTTTTCTTATTTTGGATGGCTAGATTTGGTTGGTGTAACAACTTTTGTGATTGAAATTCAATGACAATAAGGATTATTTGATTTTAAAATTGGTGAAAATTGTGGCCAGTGTTGGGACTTTATGCTTTAAGAAATTTATGCAGATATGTGAGTGGTACAAGGCACACAATGCTACATTGAATACGTTTTAATTTGGTCTTTGTGTCGAGTCAATGTATTACTTGGTTGGTTTGATAATAGTGTTACCATTGTGGAGAGTGGGAGGTCGACATTGGGTGAGGGGGAATATACGAGGGCACCTCATTAATCTTGGATTGCATTATGTGTTCCTTTGTTAATACCTTGACCATGTTAATATCAATTGTATCCACATGGATTTAGTTATTCGGATCGTGTTGGGTTTAATTCCCTAGACAATGTTATTCGCGGATTTAGGGCATTGAATGCCATTAATTTTCTTATGGATTAGGATGTACATCATTTGGTGGGAGACTAGAATTCAAATGCGCATTTTTTGTTTGCTTGGTGTTCTTTCAAATGTGTTGAGTTTTCTAGGTAGCATATTAGTTCAATGGTGGCTTGTTTGGACTTTTATTTGGTGAATAAGAAAGGCTAAGAACCTACAACTCTAGGTGTTTTTGTAAACCCTTGAATTGGTTTCAATAGCTTTCTACTTAGCAAAGATTTGTTGTATCATACCAGTTCCTAACTAATGGGCTTGATTGCAAGATGGGAATCTCGATCAAACTGGAAAAAATCATTGGGATAAATAGTTTATAGAGGAAGAGGTGTCAACTTACATTTCTAGGTCACTTTCACTCATATAAATATGCAAGAAATCAAGTGATTTTATCCTTGCCTCTCTATGTATTTTTTGTTAGGTGTTTAATAGTAATTTCTATCATGTTTAAAATTAAAAACATGTAATAATTTAAACTTTGAGTTTGCTTTCGAAAAAGCAATTTTTTGTCATTTGGGTGTTATTTTCAAACCGGATTCTAATTTCACTCATAAATTCACACCAAAATGTTTTAGTGAGCTCCATGAAGTGATCTTTATCATCCTTGCACCGAAATCCTTCAAGCTATTAGATTAGGGAGTGCTCCATGAAGTGATATTTAGGGAGCATAAGCTTATGGCCATGTATGCTTGTGCCTACGATTCTAGATTCTATATACTTAGAACCTCTTTTTGTGCGAGTCACTTATGCTAACTAGTTGAATCACTTTTTCCGATGTGGCTTCTTTCCCCGTCTCATGTGAAGTGTTGGAGACAGGTATATTGCAGGTACCTTCAAATGTTACAATAGACAAAATATTAGGAAATTTAAAAGTGGACATAGAAGGTGGATTGTAAGGAACGTAACCTCATGTTTGTTGGGTCTCCCTAGGTTCATTTATTTCTTGTTGGACATCCACGAACACTTATAGATTGTTGGGTTAGACTCATGAGATCCCACTTTGACCCTTTTTCTCTAAGATTCTTCTTGTAGTGGTTGATCATTGGTTTTTCTTTTCTTTGTTTTCCCCAAATTGCTGAGAATATCAATGAGGTTCTGACCGAAACTAGTGGTTTCAGGCTGATTAATATTTTCTAAATCAAGAGAATGAGTCTTTCCCTTCTCTTCTTGAGGATATTCTTCAATCATGCATTCTTCTTATGTAGCTTTTTGTTCTTCAATATTCACATGTTCCATAATTGGTTAATGCTCTCTAACCTCTTCTTTGATAGTTGGTTGTTTTGAGGTTCTCTCTTCTGTATGATCCATTTCTGTACCAACATTTCCCTCTATCACAATACATTGTTCTATAGTTCACTCTTGTTCAAATCCATGAGGGACTTCTTGTTGTACTGAATATTCATCTAGTATAATCAATGTTGAAGAGGCATCTAGCTTTGTAATCAATTCCCATTGTTGGGTTATATGGACAGGAGGGTGGAATGTCTCCTGGAAATTCTGGGTGCATTTGGGTCATCTCCTAGTCCTATCCTCCAAGGCTTTTTTTCTACCTTGATGGGATCAATGATACCTTGGTTATCTTTCCCCAACCCCCGATCTTGTGAAAACCCCATGGAATGCATGATAGGGAGGGCCTTCAATTGAGGGACTAATTCTTTAGGAGGCAGTGGAATGATCTATTCTACTAACAATTCTTTGCTTCCTTCCCAACCTCCTCTAACCTGTACATAGGGGTGACATGCCCAGTTCCTTCTTTCATTCATCTTCTCATGTATCCCAGGTCCACCTCTTCCTCATCATGACATTCATCATACCATTTATTGAATTTTGGATCCTAAGGAATACCAAGATATGTAACATCTCTCTTTCCCAAGTATTTATGAGCATCCCCCGCCATGCTCCTCTTTTATGTTTGCTAAAGTTGTCTTGAGTTATTTTAGCATATATTTCATGAGTAGGGGCTCCAAAAGTCATGTCTTATTTAGTAACAATGGCTCCTTTTGTCCTAAAAAATCTATGGTATGGTGAAACTTTGAGAGTACCGGATTCACCTCCGATGATTGCCTCCACTTCTTCATAGGAATCTTTGTTTTCCAGTTTTTCAATTTATGGCTTACATTCATGATATTGGGGATTTGGCAATTTTCTCTCCTTTCCTTGTCCTATCAATAAGTGGGGATGACATTTCCAATGTTGGTCCAAGGGTAAATCCAACCCTTTGAGAATTTCCATGGCTTCTCTAATGTATATTTTATCATTTATGGCCTATCCCCTCATGGCAACAAGAAAACTAACCTTCCTTTTTTTTCTTTATTTTACAAAATGGAGGTCATCTACTTCCACCATTTTCCTTACATATTCCAGCATGAATTTCCTAGGGGTTAGGAGTATGGGTAACCGATGAGGAGTAACCTGGTACCATATAATCTGATAACAATGTAATCGACTCCTAAGTACTAATCCCCTCATTTCACTACTTCCCCCAATTGTAGGTAATATTTGAACTTATTAGGCATCCTTTTAGGTTTCCTTCCTAAAATAACTGAGTATATTATATACATAAATTTAGAAACATATTCAATAAATGTGGATCTTATTTCCCCTATCTTTACACATGGTATCCAATCATATACTTTGTTGGGAAGGCTAGCCTTTGTCCTTTGTAGACAAAAAAACTTAGAGTGATAATACATAAAAAGATATATTAAGTAAGAGGGATACCTATACAACCCTATTGCTGAGAAATTTTCCAATTGAGACCTCACCTTGGTGGTGACAACTTCTGCATACATGAAGTCAAGGATATCTCATGAGTTATAGGCTTCTGACATGGCCACCATCCCCTCGAAGATGTCTTCATATAATTACCTACTCAGGATTAGAGTGAAAATAATAATAAAAAATCATTCTTGGGCCCATGCTAGGAACCCCTTTAATTTCCATGGAGTGGGGGAAATATCTTCTTTACCCTGATCATATTTAAGCCTATAAAATATCTCTACCCTTTGTGTTTGATTCATTTTATTATATCTATGGATTGTGCCTCATGCGACAAAACAATAATTCCCAACGTGGTGACCAACATTTGAGTGATTTGAAGGGCATTAATATGAAACAAAACAATATATTCGCCTTCAATTGTAATAGTGGATAGTGGATATGGTGGGTTTATAATTACTTGCACAAATTTGCACAAATTCTGCAAATATGAAGGTGTCAGATACCATATGTTGGGGCCAATCAAAATTCCCAAAGGGTACTTCTGCATTGCAGAGAAAGATGTTTTCCATAGACAATGCCTATAAGATGTTTGGGAGATGACTTGGTTGTTCAAGGAGTAGCAATTTTTACTAGTTCATCCATGAAGGGTTGACCCTGGGAGGAGGAGACATCATTGGTGTCAAAAAGAGTGGATATGGAAAACGAAGAGGTGATATATGAGGTAGTCTTTTGTTTTCTAGGAATGGTTGATGGATTTTATAAAACAAGGGAATGGGGAATATTTTGAAAGATAAAGTTGAAGGACAAATTTACATTTTTTATCAATATCAACAAAGAGAGGGCTCTGATGAATTACTTGGTAAGAATTAAGACCTTGAACATGGATCAAATGTCTGTCAGCGGATCACTAAATATTCCTTAGTCGATTAACGTTGTTTTCATAGCTTCTCGAGTTAGATTGATCGGGAGGGAGTTTGCAATAAATGGGAGCACTGGTAACTCGATGAAAATGAGTAGAATGAAGGTCCACAATGTTATTAGGGAGTTAAATATATTCATTTAAGAATGCATATCCCGACATTTAGGTAGCATTCAAGGAAATTATAGGGTGTCACCACCAATTTGCCAGGATAGCGAGACACGTCTCTTTCAATCATTTGATACCAAAAGATGACAAGGCTAATCTCGTCACTTACCTGGTTTTATAGGTGGGTGGTTAACCTTTGAGGTTTTTCTTGACATGGTGTAGGCCCCTGGGAGAATCTCTTATATTCTATTGAATCTCTTATTAAATCTATACTATTGGCAGGTGGACCTCTCTTTATATCCCATGTGCTTTTTCCTTAGCATGAATTACCCATATTGAAGAATAACAAGTTATCATTTTTTTGGCTTGAAAAAAAGAATTACCCATATTGAAAACCCCAAGACATGCTCAATATATCTTTATCATTGGTGGATGGACTCCCTTTTTCATATCGTGTGCTTGTTCCTTAGTGTGAACTACCCGAATTCATTCATGGAAACAAGTGCAATACATCGAATCCATTCATGGGATGACTCCCTTTTCCATCTCTTGTTCTTTTTCCTTAGAGTGAATGACCTAGATTAAATCATGGAAGCATGTGTGATATATCTAGACTATTGGCACGAGTGTCCCCTTCATTATCCACCACACTTGTTCCTTATCCTGAACAACTTGGATTAAATCATGGAAACATGTGAGATATATCTCAATTGTTGTCACAGGTATCCCCTTTATTGTCTGCATGCTTGTTCCTTAGCGTGAATGGCTCGAGTAAAATATGTGATGTATATCTCGATCGTTGGTATGGGTATCCCCTTTATTATCCTACACGCTACTACCTTAATGTGAGTGGCTCAGATTACAATAGGTATGAACTAATATATGTACCTTAGTAATTGGAGGGGCATCCTTGAAGGTTACTCCTAAGCTACTGCTGAGTTAAAGGGTCAAGTAACAACACTTAGAAAACTCATCAAACTTTGCAAAACAAAACTCATTACAATTAACAGATCTCAACACCTTAATCTTTCCACTAGACTGATTTTCCAATAGAGCATTAAACTCCTTAAACTGACTAAATACCTTAGATTTAGTTATGATAAATCATACCCATGTCCTTCTAAAGTAATCATCAATGGAACACATAAGACAAATCCTTATATATCAAAGGAACTTCAATAGGATCAAATACATTATAATGAATTAAGTCCAACAACCCTGAATATTTGTGTGAAATATAATAAAATTGAACATAGTTTTGTTTTACATATATTCAATGCTCCCAAAAACCAAATTCAAGAGCACAATCATCGAGTATATCCACAAGATTTTTATTTCAAGAATCATAGGCCCTTCTCACCTATATAGTCCAATCTTTGATGTCATAACATTGTCTTCATTATAGGTAGATTGATTTCTAAACCAAGGGCTCATTTAGGTATCCAGGAAGCGTGACCATTAGAAGTAGATACATGTTTTTATTGTGAAGGAGTAGATTCTATAGTTCTCTTCGCTATAGAAATTGAATAAATATGACACAAAAGGTGTACACTTGCATCACACAATCTAAACAAGACTTTATCACAAACAATTATGTTGAGCAGAGTCATCATTGAGGTATTCCAAACCACAACCATATTTATAATACACTAAAAACATGTCCTAATGGGAAGTCATATGAAAGGAAGCTCCAAAGTCTATCAACCATGCACACTTCCCTAAATAGGTTATCAGAGTTACAATAAAGGCATCTCCTCCATCCTCCTAAAAAGGATTTTTAGACTCAACATCAAAGCCATTATTTTCCTTATTCTTCTTTTTATCTCCCTTTAACCTCTTCTAAAACGCCTAACCTTGTTGTAGTTCCAACAATTTTCCTTGGAATTTCTAGGTTAGACATAAGTCTCCCAGAGTATTTAGATATGTTCTTTTCCCTCTTCTTTTCTTTTTCATCGAAATTTCATGAACAACCAAGGCCTCATTAGTTGATTCAAAATATTTTTGCCTTAGCTCCTTTGAGAGTAAAGTGGCCACAACCTCAACAAGAACCAATTTCTTTAAATTGCTTCCAATTATGGCCATTACCAATTTGTTCCATGAATTTGACAAAGAACACAAAGAGTTGAATACAATGATACTCCTCATCCTGCATGTTCACTCCAATTGCGATCAACTAGGTCACAATAGTATTAACAGCATTCAAATGCTTGGATACAAAATCCCCATCGCCCATTCTCAAGGCGAACAAAATTTTCGATAGAAAATGTTTATTAACAATGGATTTAACATGGTACAAATCCCATAACCTTTTCCAAATATTTATTGTGGTATTTTATATAAAAATGTTTAATAACATTGAATTGACTAAATAGAGCCTAATAAGTCTTCTCACCTTTCTCTCTAGCACTTCCCACTCTTCATCTTTCATACCAACAAGTTGGGTTCCATATATTTCCCATACATCTCCAGTTTTGAGCAAATCCTCCATCTTGAACTTCCATAGCTCAAAGTTAGTGCCCTTAAACTTCTCCATTTCTAATCTAGATGTTCTATCCATTTCTGTGCAACAAGATTTTCTTTTGTGCAAACTCCCATTCAAACCAATATTATATCAAAAAACCTTGGATCCAAGGTCATTAGACTTTGATACATAATGAAAAGAAACAAAGGTGTGCAATCGGCTTCCTACACTAATGACTAATGAATGAGAGAAGAATGTAAAAAAACTATATATTAAACATTTCAATAATAAACAACACAATTGCATAAGTAAATCTTTCATGGAGAAAAACCCCACACTCCAAAGCATGCTTAAGGTAAATTATTCAACAAAATAATTACAATACATTACACAATCTTCTTGCTCTCATCATGAGTATTCAATACCATAAAGATGATTTTTTCACAACATAAAGTAAGTTAAAAACTCATTATTTACTTTCAACTCTAGTACTCAATAAATAGTAAATAGTGATAACAGTGTTTAGTGCAGGGACATGTCTACACTAGTTTGACTATTTTCCTAAGAGATGGTGAGTCTTTACGTCAGCATTATGAAAATATTATCACAAGTTTCCGAAGATCTAGATTCATTAATCAAAACTCATTAACATCTAAAGACTATTATGAATTAAATTCATGCATGATAAGCTAAATTCAAACTCATAGATGGTAGAAACTTGAATCTATTCATAGTATAACAATGGAGAGATACATCCTTACCATGGAATTAGATATGAATCCTTCCTCCATTGACATGAGCTTCCCTTCCTTCACCCTTGCTTTTGAAGAATTTGAGCTCTTTCTCCTCCTTCAGAATCTTTCCAACGTTCGTTTGCTCTTCCTTTTTGTGTCTTTACCATGCCCCAAATCCTTTCTTATATAGCATTGGGAAGTGTGCCTTAGGTTTCTCTTTTAAGTGTGGGATAATCGATTTTAGATTATTTTAACTTGAAAACCCACTTTTCATAGTTTTTAGGCTTTTTGCACCTAATTTAGAATGATTTTCACCATAATTAATGCATTTAATGCATTTCTTAGAGAGGATTCATCTCTGCATGAACCTGTGTCATGTCTTCTTATTGTAGGTGCATGGTAAAACTACGCTTCTTCCATCACTTGACTAAGGGTGTTAATTTTATTGTTAACAGATGCCCTCTAATGTGTGAGGTCCGAAGCAGAGCTAAGGACCGAAATACATTACCGAACTTATACTCTGTATATTGATACTCTTTATACTGATACTCTTTATCATTCAAAGCAAGGATAAGGGAAGGAAAGCTCACATGCGATGGATTAAGGATCACACCTGTAAAACATAGCAATTTCTCAAATATATAATATCTTCCTGAGGCGGGCATACCCATGCTTAGCAGTAAACAAGCATGGCCACGAACAATACACAGTGGATCCATGTCAAAAGCAATTTTTTCTAAAAATGTAAATGTGCACTTCGATGAGTGCGATAACAAAGTCCTTTTGGGCTTCTGACATGGCAGTTTAATCTTGCGCAGCTCGGGCAGTGCATCGATGAGTGATACAAGTGTTTTTCCCAAGGTCTTCAATACAAACCGACGATAGTACGAGTTAATATCATGCGAATAAGTGATCTGATGTCGAGCATAATAAAACACCATCTGATTACCGGTCATTGATGTATACCGTTAACAGATGCGAAGAGACCCATCGATAATGATGATAGACTCTAAGGTAGTGAGTACAAACTAACAAGTGTGAATAACTGATCTGAAGTTGAACACTTGTAGAATCAAACAATCATGGGTCATTGATGTATACCCACTGTCATTTGCAAGGAAACCTACCACTAATGACTGCAAGATCCAAGGTACTCCCGGGTTTCTAGATCCATGTCCTAGACGATGATTTGATGTCAATAGGAATAGATCCATCGGAAGGAGGGCATTAATCCATCCCACATCAACCGATACGAAACAAAGATCAATAGTCTGATATAATTTGGTAGAACTGCGAGATCCAACACTATATACTGACACAAGGAAGGTCGACATGACTGGTCAGGAATATTTGAGGAATGGACGACTCAGTTTGGAATTCCCTTGAACACATAACACGACGCAGAATGGAAACTTGGCAACAAAGGACTTTGAGTAATCGACCTTAATGAAATCCACTAATGCCAGATGCATTAACGAAAGCTCCATTGTTGAGGGGAAGGATAACCCATCGGTGGAGATCTGTTCAAAATACTGGTACAGTTTCCTAAGGCAAATGCAGATGATGTGCTGACAACGGAGACCAAATTGTGTGCCGTGTTCAAGGGTGACAAGGATTGACTGTTGCCGTTTTCTCCAAGGATTATACTATGAAGTGATTCAAGTCTCTACCTTTTTGGATTTTTGTGTTTTTTAATTTTTATGCTTTTTATTTTTTGTAAAAAAGAATAAAAAATGTTATGATACATAGGAGGGAACGAGTGTTGCATGGGCGTATGCCTATTTTTCAAGGGCACGGGTTAGGCCAAGGAAAAGATCCATATTGCAAATAAGAGCTAAGCTAGTTGTGCACACTGTTACAGCTGTTCCCTCCCAAGGTAGGCTATCTGAAGCAAGATTATGTGTCGACAGACGGTGAAGTAATACCATGTAACTGAGGTTATCCAATTTGGTGAAATGTCCAAGTAGGAATGGTTCAATGAGGTTTACTTCAGCTTGAATCTTATGAAAAAGTTAAAATCATAAATCATCATGAATCATGGTCTGTCTCAACTACCTGAGTCAAATAGTTCGAACTGTCAAAGTCTTCAAGTCTTGAAATCAAAAACCATTTCATTAGCCATCAATTTGGTTAGAAATTGGTTTAAATGTGTATTTAATATCTAAAAAGATAGCCAAAAATGAGGAATTATGCATCTTTCTATCATTCAAAAGGATACGGTTTGTACATGTATGAATAAAAAATAAGTAAAAATACTCATGATTTACCATATGTGTTCTTTGTGCGGCCGATGTATGAGAGGACGCATCCCCTTTCAGCTTGAATTCCTAGAAGCTATGAACCTTTGGTCTTTGATCTGCCAGTAGTGGGTTAGTTTCGATGTTGAACTAGAAAAGTTTGAAACAGTTTCCCATGTTTTCGAGTTTTTCCAAATTTTCCATTTTTTTGTTTGTATGAACATTTTTTGGGTCTTATCTATAAGAAAAAGAATCAAAAAGGAAAATAGTATTTACACTATTCTTTTTGGTGTGTGCAAAATTTACACACTTTTTGGGTTATGATGTAAGCTAGATTATTTCGGTTTCACTTATGTCTTTAAATGATGTGTTCAATTAAATTGGCCATGAAATCATATACATGCTTGATTTTTGGTATGATGTCAATGACTTAGATGCCAATCAAGTACATAGTTGGCCAAAGAATCAGCCAAACTATTCAGACTCCTAGGAACGTGTATATACTCAATAAACTCGAACTGACGCTCTAAAAGACGTACGTGTAGAAAATTTCTAAACAGTGTAGGATGTCAAACCTGATACTACCCATTTAACTGGGATACAACTATTTCTGAGTCCAGTTTGACGATTATTCGTCGGATTCCAAGGGTGATAGCCTCGACAAGGAGTTTAATGACTGCGCTATATTCTGCAACATTGTTGGTTGCAGATCCGAGAAAAGTGCCTCCTAAACTAAGAACTTCATTATTAGGTGAAAAAACAACCCATGTGGCGGAAGCAACGTCCGATAACTACGGCTGGTGCCGTCCGCATATCCCAAATATGTGAAAGATTCTTGTGCCATCTGCGGAAGTGACAATGCCAAGCAAGATAAGTGTGTGCCCGAAATAACTAATGTACAAAATTTTATACAAAAATACAACATAATACAACAAATGGTGTGAGGCATCAGTGCCTATGTGAAGTATTTCTTCAGATAGAGACCATTTCTGATCTCCAACATGGGTTCCCCATCAAAATTGACCAATTCATAAGCTCCCTTTTTTAACACAGTTTTGACAATATGTGGGCCAAACCATTCAGGTACAAATTTTCCTTCTCCTATTTTATCTTGGGCTTGGTCATAAACTAAAACCAGATCACCTTCAGAAAAGACTCGAGGACAAATGGACTTGTCATATTGTGTTTTGACCCTCTTCTTATGTACTTCTATGTTTAGAGAGGCCTCCCTTCTAGTTTCATCAAGAGAATGGAGATGGAGAAGCCTTTCCTCTTCTGCAGAAGTGTTAGGTAGGAGTTCGACAACGATCTTCAATGATGGGATTTCACATTCGATGGGATTTCACATTCAATGGGAAACACAGCTTCTTCTCCATAAACCAGTTGGAAAGGAGTGAATCTAGTTGCAGTTCTAGCGGTTGTTCTGTAAGCCCAAAGAGCAGTAAACAACATCAAGTGCCATTTATTCTTGTTTTTGTTAATCGTCCTCTGTAACATAGTTTTCAAAACCTTGTTGATGGCTTCTACTTGTCCGTTAGCTTGAGGATAATATGGCGAGGAAAAGTCCTGCCGCAATCCTAACCGGTTTGTAAGTTCATCCATACAGGAATTCCTAAAATGACTTCCGTTGTCAGTAGTGATTTCTTTGGGTACACCAAACCTTGCTATCACATGATTGAATAGAAAGTATGCTGCAGTTTTACCCGTGCAATTGAATGTAGGCATCGCCTCATCCCACTTGGTGAAGTAGTCCACTGCTACAATGATGTAGTGGTGGCCATCGCCTGAAGGTGGATTGACAGTCATATAATCAATGGCCCATTTTGAAAATGGACCCACGGTTACTACAGGGTGTAAAGGAGCAGGATGTGCGCACATTTTTCTTGTGTAGATTTGGCAAGGGTGACACTTTTTGACAGCATTAATGCAATCTTTGAAAATTGTAGGCCAAAAGTATCCTGCATGCAAGATTTTTTGAGCAGTTGCTAACCCAGAAAGATGACCGCCACATGCTCCAGCATGGCAATCATTCAAAACTTGTTCAGCTTCCTCATATACTAAACAATGTCTTAATATCATATCGATTCCCTGACGGTACAAAGTATCCCAATGATGAGGTATCTTCGAGATCGATGTCGAATACGACATCGTTCAATACTAGAAAGTTGAGGATCTATCCTTTGGGTTTGAAGATATATAATGAATGCTCCATACCAAGGATCAGAAGTTGCAATGAGGAATACATGTTCATCTTCCCAAGTTTCAACAGACATAGAACCCTCCTTCTCTATGGGTAACTCAGACATTAATTCAGCAAATGCCAACAACTTCTTGGCTTTAGCGTTTTTGAATTCAAGGTCGAATTCTTGTAAAATTACTATCCATCTTGAGTATTTTCCACCAGTGATATGGCAGGACAAAATATGTTTCATGGGGTTCATTTCAGCCATTATGGTTGTTTTCCTTGGAAGTATGTAATGTCTAAGTTGTTGGACATCATGGACTGCTGCCAAGGCCAGCTTCTCGACCTGGGAATATCTCAATTCGGGACCTGCAAGTCCCTTACTAAGATAGTAAATAACATGTTCTTGATAGGATTCATCTTCTTGTGCTAAGACCATTCCAATTGTGGTAGGAGAGGCAGCCAAATATAGCAGAAAGTCTCTATTATAGTTCAGTGGACTAAGCACCGGGGCAGAGACCAAAGCTTTCTTTATTTCATCAAATGAACATTGAGCTTGGTCATCCCATATGAATATTGCATCTTGTTTTAAGAGCCACATGAAACCTTTAGCTTTTTCGGCAAAAGTTTCGACAAATCTTCTCAAGTAGTTGGCTTTTCCTTGAAGGCTTTGAAGTTGAGTGATTGTTTTTGGGGAAGGCAACTGAAGTATTACCTCAACCTTGATGGGATCAACCATGATCCCTTTTTGAGATACTATGAACTCAAGTAACCTCCCAGAGTCCACACAAAACATGCATTTATGTGGATTTAACCTAATGTTGTACTTGCAGCAACGCTCAAATATGGCTTGTAAATGTGCACCATGTTCAGTTTTCTTTTAAGATTTAGCTGCCAAATCATCAAGGTAAACTTCGACGATATCTTTAATATCGTGAATGCGTATGACATTGCTCTTTGAAAGGTAGCCTCGGCGTTTTTAAGGCCAAATGGCATTTTCCTATAAGAGAAGGTCCCCCAAGGGCATATAAAAGTTGTTTTATGTTGGTCTTCCTTTTTTATCTAGATTTGGTTGTAACCGGAGAAGCCATCCATAAACTAGAAGATTTAATTCCCGGTACATTCATCAATGATCTGATCAATGAAGGGTATGGGATAGTTATCTTTGGGACAGGCTAAGTTCAGATCTCTGAAATCAATACAAACTCAATAGTTCCTTGTTTTATATTGACGGGAAATGGATTGGATACCCAATTGGTCAAAGGAACAGGGTAGATGAATCCAACTTTTAAAATCTTTTCAACCTCGGCTTTAATGGCAGCAGACTTTTTAGGGTTCATTGGACGTAGTTTTTGCCGCATAGGTTTGGCAATAGGGTAGGTTTTAATTTCATGTTCTACGATACTGGGATCGATTCCTGACATTTCTTCATAAGACCATGCAAATACATCACGAATTTTTTTGAATAAGGCAGTGTAAAATTTTATTTCCTCAGGAGAACAATCCGCACCTATGTTGATGTACTCAACGATGCTAGATTTGATAGATATATCAATTTGGATGGTTTTCGAAATATTCGCCAAATTTCCTTCTGAATTCACATCGTAGATACAGACAGGGCATTGGTACTTACTGTTGTCATTATGGAAGTAAAAATTTTCAGGTTTAACTTCTAATGAGTCGATCTTAGGAAGAAACGAGGACTTGTGATGCATATCCTCCCAGGGTCTTTCTGAGATGTTCATAACCTCTAGGATGGCTTCATCCGAAGAGAAAGTTTGATCTAGGATATCATGGTTACTTTGAGAGTTCAAGGCCCAAATAGGTGAAGTATAGGGATCATATTCCTCCATCTTGGGAGGATTTTGATCCGGTTCTACCCAGGCCATTTGAATAGCTTGATAAGCGAGCTCTATATTCGAAAAGGGGACATGACTCTCCATTTCCTCATGGTGTGCAGAAGTATGTATCTTGCCATCATTATTTTCATCTAAGGTGTTTTCTTTGGAGGTTCCAACCGACGAGGTGGAACCGACCTCCGAAATGGAATTAGAGAAAACGCTTAATGGAAAGTATACCTTCAATGTTATGGTGAAAATTGGAGCAATGTTAGGGGTCAATATTTGTGGAGGAAGTGGGAAAGTTCCCAAAAGGGACGAGTCTTTAAACATTCCTACCCCAACATCTTGAATAATCGTTGTTCCATCCGCTACCTAAGGTACATTTGAATGGATACCAAAATGGGTACCAGTTTCAGGTGAGCAGTAATCTAGTTGATCGATTGTAACAATCGTCCCTTGGTGGGGGAACCGAATGACTCAGAATATGGAAGACACTATCGCCGTCATCTTGTGTATCCAACTACATCCCAATAGAAAATTGTAGTCTGTGGGTGCATCCACTACCTCAACATCTACTTGAACTGTTTCCCCCCCCAGTTCAATTGGGAAACCCAAGATGAGTCCATGAGGTGGTAACGAATGTCCATCAAATGCCTTGAGTATTGTTTGGGATGGTACTAAGGTGGGTGATCCCAAAGCTTTCCAATAATCTAGGGACATGACGCAAGTGGAGGCTTCTTCATCCACAATGGTTCGAAAAATATTCTTCCCATGTGAAGTTACTTTAATTTGGAAAGCAATTTGTGAGGGAAGCCTACCTGTGGGTTGTTCTAAGTCAAATGTGATTAAATTGGTATCTGATGGATCAACAAAACTGATGGCAGACAATAGTGCTTTTCACTGAGTGGGACAACTTTGCAACACCTCCAAGGTAGACATTGCATAAGGGGCTTGAGCTAAATCTTCAACCACATTGCAGTTTTGAGTAGCTCGTGCATTGGGATTGTGTGTTGTTTTGCAGAGGGCCCCTTTTGAAGGTCGAGGCACCATGTCTATGGTTGGTTTTTCAATATTTAGAAAACCAGTAGGTTGAGATCTAGTTGATTCAACATATTTTGAAGGTATGTCGTAAGAACGGGCCCTAGTTTGGATATGAATGTTATGTTCACCAATTGTGAAGATATTTGCGTTGGGTGGATTGCCCCCCTGTGGGGGGTTTGCCTGGTTTCCTCCTGCTAGAGGTGCTAGCACCGCAGCAACCATTTGTTGTTGCTGGGGGAAGGGTTGAGTTAGGACAGTAGGTTGTGGTTGTTTCCCTCCTCGTTGTGCCAACATGCGATGAATATCATCCATATGAGGACAAAGATGAGTAGGATGATCTTCTTTGCAAATTTTGCAAGGATATTTGTTTTTCCTATTTTCCTGATTGCCTCTTGTGGGGTTATTCACCTTAGGTGCCTCTCTTGTCATAGGGTTTGCATTAGGTTTCTTCTTTTGCTTCTTGTTTTTTCCTTTTGGGTCCACAGTTTGAGCCGTAAGGACTTCGGAAGTTTGGGTAGGAGTTGCAGCTTGCTGATTTGCCTGGCCAACTGTGGGTTGCGGGTTTTGAACTGACATTTTTCCCAATTGCTAGGTAATCTGTTCAACTTGGTTAATAGATCCAATCACACCATCAGTATGAGGTCCTTTTGGCGGTCTAGCTGGATCACACGTAGGTCTTACAGCATGGGGTATTAAGTCATAAAGTGTGCCCGATTGAGAATATGCTAAATCCATATGGTGAGCACTCTGAATGAGTTGTTCTTCAGTCATGGATCCCGACATGGATACATCTTTGGCAAGAGTAGGTAACAGTGATTTAATGAACCAATTTGCCAAGAATTGATCAAGGATTTCAGCTTTTATAAGCCTTCGACATCTCCTCCACTCGTGGATATGATCTGAGATGTGAGTAGTGGTGGATTGCCTAAGTGAAGCTAAAAGTTCAGTTCCCATCTCATAGTGGGTAGGTAATTGAAAATGTGTCAAAAATGCCATAGCTAAAGATGAAATTCAGTAAATGTATTGTGGGGCAACTCAATGTACCATTTCACAGCATTTCCCATTAGGGTCCGCTGAAACAACCTCAAGCTAATACTATCATCAACTAGGGAATTGGATGAACACCACAAATGGAATGTCATCACATGATTTGATGGATCTTCCCCTAGTTTTCCGTCAAACTTGGGTGTGTCTGAGGTTAGTTTGGTTGGTATTGTTTGCCACCCATTCAAATGAAGAACAGGGTCATTGGTGAGCTGGGATAAATCCGGTAGATTCAATGTGGCCATAAATTGTGACTTGGATGATGCCAAAGCAAACGTTTGATATCCGGGTGAATCTTGATGGCTCCACTGTTGTGATCCTTGGGCTTGAAAAGTGTTCCAAGCGGGATTACCTCCTTGCGGAGATTGCATCCAAAAAGATGGGTTATTTCCTGAATATTGCCCATTCCATTGTGGGATAGGATGCATGTACGGATTGCCCCCTTGCGGAGGTATGTTCCATTGAGGTTGGTGACTTGGTGGAACATTGCCACTCCATTGTGGCATAGGGTTAATGGGTGGATTGCCCCCTTGCGGGGGTATGTTCCATTGAGATTGGTTACTCGGTGGAACATTACCACTCCATTACTGGTTGGGATTCATGGGTGGATTGCCCCCTTGTGGGGGTATGTTCCATTGAGATTGGTTACTTGGTGGAACATTACCACTCCTTTGATTGTTTCCTTGGTTTGGATATGGATTCCAAGGTTGATTTCCCCCTTGCGGGGTTGGTGCCCAAGAAGATGGGGTATTTCCTGGAACCTTCCCACTCCATGGTGGAATGGGGTTGATGGATGGGTTACCTCCTGGTGTGCTACCTGTTGGGGGAATGGGATTGCCCCCAGGATTTGTGCTAGGAAAGTTTGGATAAAGGTTTCCCGAGGAACTTCCACCAGCTTGTGGAGTATTACCCCAATTAGCATTAGTGTTCCATGGTTCGTTAAGTCCACTAGGGATATTGAGGTTCCAAAATGAAGGATTCCCCCCAGGTGTAGAACTTGGAAGACTGTTTGGTATGCTAATAGGATTTTGATTTACTCCTAGATTTTTTTGACCTTGAGTAGCCAAACCATATGGGAAACCCAATTTTGGTAAGGCACTCCCTCCAACAGGTAAAGTGGATGTACTTCCAGGATTGGGACCTAAAACTGTACCAACTGGCAGTGAAGTTCTAGTTGAACTTATGGTAGAAGCAAGTAAATTAATTCTTGAGATGGTGGTAAAGGTCGAATTGGAAGTATTACTACCTCCAACAACCGGTTGAGGTTGTGATGATGTTGTCCCTTGTGGTCTTGATGAAGCCACATGGATATTGGAAGTATTGTTACCTCCAACACTCATTTGAGATGGTGCTGATGTGGTCCCTTGAGCTCCAGCCATAGGGATATTGGAAGTATTGCTACTTCCAACAACCGTTTGGGGTTGAGGTGATGGAGTCCCTTGTGCTCCTGATGAAGCCATGGGGTTAGATGTTGAATTTTGCATGTATATCAAATGTGCCAAAAGGGGATTAATGGTGTTCAAAGGTTCACTGATGTGGAGTACCATTAGGTCTGAAATATTTGTCAAAGGTGGATTTACAGGATTTGCAGTGTTGTCTTCTAATATTTCAATTGAAATTGGAGCAAGAGAATCAACAATTTCTATGCTTTACTGGGTAGGTGGTGTTGTAGTATTTGTTTGATGTGTCTCTGCTCTACTGTTGATAATTGAAGTTAGAAGTGTGTTAGTGTCAAAGTCAAAGTGTCTTGTATTTTGTAGTCGTCTCCGCGATGTAGTGGGGCCTTCAATTTCCAGTGACTCACCTCTATGCCACCGTGACTGGCGGGTCGGAAGATTAGCTACTTTGAATAATATGGATAAAATGATATGTTTAAATTTTTTTTGAAAACAGAAACAAACAATCCTATGTCTTTCTAGACTCAACAAAATAAAGTGTCCATACAGTAAAAATTTCCTAGATATTTCAAGCAAGCAAAATTACTTTTCCAAAGAACCGAAGCTTAGTGAAAAGCTGGATTGTAGGGCCTTCTGAAACTAGTAGCTGCTGAGGGATTTCATGTCCTCATACAATTGCTAGGAGTGAAGGTGTGAGAAACAGTTACACTAAACTTTAATTGCCATGGGTACAAGTGTTGGTTCCTAACCACTCACCCTCCAAAGGAGTTAAAGTTCCAAAGTCTATCTCAGGTATTGCAAGTGTGTCCCACTTACAACAGCCTATGTGATATCCTAAGAATAGACACTAAAGTTACCACTTCGCAATCGACGGTCGAGCGGACAGTTGTAAGTCAAGAACAACTCTTATTACCAGAAACTCTAGAAACAATGATGTCACCCCGAGGACTTGTCACTGAACATAGAATCCCTTCGATAAGCTCATGTCCCACTAAATAAGCAAGAAGGGGGAACCACCCTTACTTATCCAGATTGACCTCGTGCTTGACGCATGTTTCAAAAGCGCTTTCCTGAAAAGCGTTTTTTGTGATAATGGATTTACTCTCTTTAATCAATGCTAGTTTCAAAGTTTTGCAGCCCAGGAGTGTTAACTCTCCAAACCTAATCCAGGCCACTAACCTAATCTTGTTGGTGATATTAAAATCAAAAGTTTGTCAATTTTAGATTAAGTGCCAATTTTAGTGGAAGTTTGCTTAGTCTCAGGAGTGGAAGTGAAACTGATGGTGTTTTGACTCGAAAACAAAATGAACCACACAATGCAGGATGCTCACGATGCTATATTTCAGTTCGATGAATATCCTAACTGAAGGAAGGGTTAGAGGTTCATGAGCTGCGTTCAAACATGCAAAATTTCTAGTAGATGTCTTATGTTCATGCATAGTTTTCCTGAAATATGGATAATAATCGATGTGTAAAGATCAATGTAATCCAAACAGATATATCAAGTAAACATGAATCTAATTCTATCACACGGGGGATCCCTGTTTCTCATTCACAAGATCGCTCGAAAGCCCAAGTGAAGAGGATACGCAGAGCCCTTTGGAATGCTTTTGAATTAAATCCTAAACTGTGACACGTGAGATACACTTTCTCATTCACAAGATCATCATAAGATGCAAGTGAAGAGGATACGGTGCCTCAATATAAGATGCTTGAAACTCAACCCCTAAACTATTACACACAAGATACACTTTCTCATTCACAAGATCATCGTAAGATGCGAGTGAAGAGGATACGGTGCCTCATACAAGATGCTTGAAAATCAACCCCTAAACTATTACATGCAAGATACACTTTCACATTTACAAGATCATCATCATATGCCAGTGAAGAGGATAAGGTGCCTCCTACACAATATATCTCAAGAAAACTGAACTGTAAAGGTACAACTTTCTCTAATTGTGCATGAAAATTATGAAAATATTCTAATTCTAAAACAAAATGCAACTAATTAACATTTGAATTCTGTTTTGTGGGAAGAAATGATCCTCAAATTATCTCAAACATGTGATGTGTATGGTGTTTTTCAAATACAAAGGTGTGTAGATGGCGCCTTCAAAGGTATACAACTCTGATCATATCTCAATTTGATCCAAATATTTCAAGCTTTGTAAAAGATTTGAAAAAGCTTCAAAAATTTTGCAATTTTTTTTTCTTTTCAATATGGTTTGACAATCATGAAAATATTAAAAAAAAACAAAATATAACTAATTGAAGCTTATTTTTACTTTTGGAAAAGAAAATACTCTTCAAATTATCTCCCCATGTAATGGTCAAAGTTTATTTTTTGATGCAAAAAGTGTGAAGGGTTCATTCAAATGTATTTGGTTTAAAGTTTCCAATGAAAAAGATATTAATCCCAAGTTTAAGCAAAACATTTTTCAAATTTTTTCAAAAAGAGTAATATTATGTTTGTATTCCTTTGAAAAATAATAAGGAAAATGTTTAATCCAAAATATGCACCACTTTTGCAAAATGTTTTTTGAATTCTTTTTAATCTTTTACAAAAGGTATAAACCAAATGAAGATTTTCAGTCAAATATGCCAAATTTTTGCAAAGACTTTTCAACACTCTACCAACTTTCTTTTTAAATCCAAATGAAAAGAACCTAAAAAAAACTTGTGCAAAAAATTTTATTTTACTTTTTATTTCTCTTTAAATCCAAATAAAAAGAATGTAAAGAAAACTTTTGCAATTTTTTTTTAATCTTTTTAAATCTGGATGAAAAGATTGTAAAAACAACTTTGCAAAATGTCTTGAATATGAAGTTTTTAAACAATTCTTAAAGGATTAATACGTTGTTTGGTGTTATGTTCAAAATTCAAACTCTTCAATTTTTAAAGCAATGCATTCACCATACGATTTTATAAATGAACACGCCTTCCCCAAAAACCAGAACCAAAAATCAAAACGCTCTTAATTCATGCAGCAATCGATTTTGAAATGGAAATGCATTCACCATACAACTATTGATTTTAGGAATGAAATTGTATTCATCGTATAGCTTCTGGAAAAAAAAAACGCATGCATCTCTAGCCAAAACGCCAACACCAAAAGCGAAAACGGTTTCAAACATACAGCAGTCAATCTGGCAGTCAATTCAATCACTCAATTTGGAAATTGAGACATAGTCATCATTCAATCTTCAACCAATTGAGCACTACAATCCAAACGCCTTCATCAAACAGCAGATAGCATGTTGAGATTAAAGTTCTCATTCAACATACCAATTCATGGCAGGGTGTGAAGGAAACATGCCGATTCAAAGGATTTACAGAGACTGTTTTAATGGTAAATGGAAATCGTATTCAAGATCTAGAAACGCAGAGAAGGACGCTGACTGTCAAGGTAGAGATCTTCCCGTTTTACTTTTCCACTAGTCTATCTGATTTTCATCTTGTCGTGGCAGAGTTGGGGTTTATGATATTAAATATATTGCTTCTTGAAACATCAAATGAAAAATGCAACAACAGTCAATTTCAAAGCTAAGACGCAGAGGTTAAATGGAGGACAATGCAACCAGCGCTCAAACCTCAAGAAGCTTCAAAATTCAATACATTCACACTGCAAGAAACCAACATCAACCAATATCTAAAATGATTCTGCGATTCTGAACAACATCTAAAATGCTTTTTCGATTTTGAAATTCAATCCGTAATCTCTCTGTGTATTTAATTGAAACCTGGATGACAAACTCCAGAATTTGAATTCTGAATGGTGATTGGATTCTTAAAAATCTGAGTGTCTAACCAAGGATTAAAATGGCAAGATCTGTAAATGCGGGGTTTAAGAACCACGCAGAGAAAACGCAGAGGTCTCAGATCATGGCAGAGATTTCGCGTTAATTATGAGTTTGTAGGCTGAGTTTGGCATTTCACGCAGATTTTAAGCCTAGGATTCAAGGCAAATTGTGGCAGAGGCTTTAAAGAGTGGCAGAGATGCATTCACATAGTTCAAAATTCAAAGAAACTCAAAATTCATAACACTCCTAAATCAAGAAACTCAGATCTGAAGGCAATTGGAGGTGATTTGATGAATTAAAAGTGTATTTAGGTTGCTCTTAAGCTTCTCAAGCTGGAGCTAAGGATCTTTAAGTGATCTTTAAGCTACAAAGGAGCAGAGGTGAAGGAAGAACACCTCAAAACTTGAAGAAAATCAAGAAAATTCAACAAGCCAGTATGGTTGCTAATCTGATAACAGTATTTAGTGCAGGGACATGTCTACACTAGTTTGACTATTTTCTTAAGAGATGGTGAGTCTCTACGTCAGCATTATGAAAATATTATCACAAGTTTCCGAAGATCTAGATTCATTAATCAAAACTCATTAAGATCTAAAGACTATTAAAAATTAAATTCATGCATGATAAGCTAAATTCAAACTCATAGATGGTAGAAACTTGAATCTATTCATAGTAGAACAATGGAGATATACACTCTTACCATGGCATTAGATATGAATCCTTTCTCCATTGACATGAGCTTACCTTCCTTCACCCTTGCTTTTGAAGAATTTGAGCTCTTTCTCCTCCTTCAGAATCTTTCCAGCATTCCTTTGCTCTTCCTTTGCGTGTCTTTACCATGCTTCAAAACCTTTCTTATATAGCATTGGGAAGTGTGCCTTAGGTTTCTCTTTTGAGTGTGGGATAATCCATTTTAGATTATTTTAACTTGAAGACCCAAGTTTCATAGTTTTTAGGTTTTTTGCACCATTTAGAATGATTTTAACCATAATTAATGCATTTCTTAGAGAGGATTCATCTCTGCATGAACTTGTGTCATGTTTTCCTGCTGCAGGTGCATGGTAAAACTACGCTTCTTCTGTCACTGGACTAAGGATGTTAATTTTATTGTTAACAAATAGGCATAACAAAACCATAAACCATTTAAGTGTTTCTCTACTACAAAATGTATGACACGCTTATTTCAAGAATTTGATGATTGAGAACTTTGTCTTATTTGCTTTATAACAACTTATATGACTAGCACAACCACAATAGGCCACAAGTTAAGTGTCACGAATAAGTTATTTGTTACTTGTTTTACTTGTTTTCATGAAACTCCTTATCCATGCACCAATTAAGAGTTACCCATGCACTAGCTACTAGTTATCCATGCATCAACTACTAGTTATTTTATAAAATATTTTTTCATTTATAATTATTATTTCGAATTTTCAATGACCGCCATAAAATCAATTTGAATAGCACACTTGTCTTATCCTTATGCAATCTATGAAAAACATAAATGCTAATCCAACCCACATTATATGATATTAACACCTATCGTTGTAAAAATGTGGAGTTTCTACTAAACACTTTCAAAAAGTTTGAACATTCAGTGTTTGGACTCCAAAAAATAAATTTACAATTATATCTAAACCAAAAGAAATGATTTTATTTAAGAAATTGATAATCATAATTAAGCCCCAAAAGATATTTTAATTAATGTTTGGATTGTCTTTTCCCAGGTCATAGTCACATGAAATTGCATAGTCGTTAAAATAAACTTTAAAATTTGGAAGGAGGAACTCTGAGTTCATGAAATTGCGTGGCTCACTGCGTCTTCTTTAGCTATCTCTTATAAACATGCTTTTACGTTCCCATTTTCAACATGATCGAACAATAAAAATGCACTGATATGGGCGAGCTGTTACCATTAATCCATTCGAGTGTGTTGATTATTTAAGGAGTATAGTGTGCAATAATTTATCAAACAAATTGCAAAATAGGTTATTCACTGTAATAATGGAGAACTTGTTCACGGTATCTATAATCACTATTAAAGCTGTGTAATAATGGAGAATTTGTTAAGGGTATAATGTCCATTAATGATTATATATATATATATGTATGATGTTTTATAATTTAGATAGTGAAATTAATTATGGTTTTATTATCAACCATGTAATATGATTATCTAAAATATTTTTAATAGAAATTTACCATTTATAAATGGTAAATGCATGTTCATCACTTGCATGGACCATTCATCCTCAGACGAAAAACAGAGAATACATATTAATATGTTCAAGTACTCAGCGTTTAATGTTAACTTCTGATCACAATATGTGGACAACACATAAAAAATATGCAATATCATGGCTATCCTCACACATCAGAAAACCAGATAACAGCATGTACCTTTCAGCCATCATAACTAACTAGGCAGAAGAGCATCTGCCTTGAATATGACTACCTCTCTAGATTTATCAAATATTAGCCGCAACTGCACTTAACTATTTTATTAAGAAATACATGATATTGTGCATTGGGGTGCTTTTGGGCTCCGTCACTGTACAGTGTACACTGTACATAGCCTGTGAAAATTTACAGGGGGTTTGAACTTAAACCCTTGTCGCAATATGCAGAGAAAACAAACATGGCTGTGTATTTTCCTAAAGCTCTTTACCCGAAAACAATACATACATTGAAACACTATTCATTGCTTGCAGTAAGGATGATGAACAGTTTCCATTTGTTCATCCATCAAAATATGTTGGTAAAACCTTTGCATCATCCATCAAAATCTGTCGGTCGCGGCATTCCATGCTGCAGAATGCTTTGTCACCTCCGCAATAAACAACAAGCAGAGAATGAGAAAGTTTTCAAACCCGAGTTTTACACATGAACGCACATAAAACTTTGAGGAGTTTTTGAAAACACAATAAGTAGAGCAGCTCTCCCATTATCAAGATTCTAGATGAACTGAACAGGCTTTTTGGATACATCAGTGCAAATTGAAAAGAACCGTTGACCTAAAACTATAGTAAAATTTCAATGCCATTCTCCAAGGTTTAAAGCAATCTCTAACAGAAAACTCGTGATATAATGATTATAACAGACCTGTACATGTAGATGTCCTTCGCATGGCTCAACTGTCGTTTGCAGAGATAGCAAGCACTGAGAAAATGGGCAACAGGAAACACTGGAACATTTGCATAGCTTCCAGGTGGCATTGCAACATTCCATAGTTGCTGTTCATGACGTTGTTTTCGAATATGAACAGGATTTTGCACAATTTTGGTCTCCATACTGCAATGAGTATATATTTGTTCTGTGCCGTGGGCATGGTATGTGACACAAGTATAGCTCTCTGAATGCTCCATTCCAATCCGATTGGTGGCTTTTGCAAATCCAGTGGAAAACCAATTAGTGTCTCATTTTGCTGCTTGAGAGATTTCAACTGAGGATCTAACCTGTTTTTCTCATCCCAATGAGTGATCTCGACTTCAGAATTTTGCTGAATCTTCAACCAGTGCTACAAACTCTTTCCCCGCTGCTAAAACAGCAGGATTCCTCTCCCAGAATTCCTAAACAACTTCCGCTCTATTTTAACAGAAAGAAGCCCTCCTAGAATTTCAGAACAATAAATTGCCTGCTTCTCTGTGCAAGAGTACACAAACCCATTAATATTAACCAAATTAAACTTGCTGAATCTGGAGGTTACCCACCTACCCAAATTTATATCGGCAATTCACTAAACTCGATTGAATCCCGCTTGCCACCAATCTCAATTTTGTCTCTCTAGTTACCAGCTATCCTATCTGTACAGCCAAATCCTGCACCTATCTATAAAAATATATAAATATGTATTACAATAATGCAATTTCACAAACTCTTCTGACACTCACGCTTACAGTTCGCAACCCAGGGTGGTTAACCTGAATCGCAGTTTAGGTTATTAAATCCCACGTGCCAAACTAAGTTATTGGAGGTTGACGTCACGGCATATGTAACAAAGTTATAATATTATTAATTTTGTATAGGGTTGTACATTTCTATATTTTGTTGACTTCACTCCAAGGGTAATGTCATATATATATATATATTATCATAGAGATGACAAATTTGTTTTGACTTATTATAATCTAATGTTTTGTTTTATTATGAAGTTTAAGTTTATAAGAGTTTATTTTTATTTTAATAATGTTGATTTTTTTATTTAAGTAAAGTAAAACATAACGATACTTTTGATCTTCTAGATTAGGGTTTCCGGCCTCCCTATAATATCTTAATTTTATCTTATCTATTAATTTTTTATGACATTATAATTCCTCCATAAATTTAGATATAATAATATATTTTAAATCATCATTTTTCTATGAAGTGACATATTATTTTATTGTTCAATGATTGAGCCAAGACTTGACATCTTTATGTCAACCTAGCTTGAGTCACTAATAGTTTTGATTAGAGTTTGAAGTAATCTTAGGAAGGTTCTTGTTTCCAATGATGTTTATCTTGTTCCTATACATTAGGTGCCAAGTCCTAATCATGCTCTCAAGGAGGCGAGACTCGTTTATATGATGATGATAGGATAGGGTGTATTTCCTTTCATTTTGAGACTATAAGTTATAAAATTTTCTCTATACTTATCCATCCATTAATATCTAGAGATGTTGCACGTCCAAACTTCACAGCCATTTAAGATAATAGGAGTGATAAAAGTCTCAAAGATGAGTTTCTTATTATCCAAAATCCAAAGGTTTACTAGTTTACAAGTGTTTTCAAGTTGATAATAAGCTTTACACCCTCCATTCATCATTTTCTCAATGATATAATTCTAGTTAAGCTTGTGATGAAGATTGATACAGAGATATTTATATGTAGTCACTTCCGCCAAGTTGTCGTCGTCATACATGAAATTAACATAAGTGATCCTTTTGGATTTGATTATCATAACCTTCATTTTGTTAGTATTAACAATCATATATGGAGCAAAAATCCTTGAGAATTTTTTGTTGCTTGTTGAGATCCTAGGGACTCCTGGACATAAAAACAATATCATCAGCATAAAGAAGAAGGATGATGACTATACCAATTAGAGTTGGTGATGACAACTTGCTTCTTCTCAACAACCCTCTAACTTGTGGATGTATTTACCAAAAATAATAAGGGACGGGGGACAACATTGTTTGACTCCTATATTACAATTAATTTCTTGTTACCAACCTTTAGTGTCCATAAACTTGGCAATAACATTCTAGTACAACCTCATTGCAATAGCTCTTGACTTGAAAGGAACTTTTAGCTCTTCTAATCTATTTCAAAAGATAGTTTTGGGCACTCTGTCAAATGTGTTTCTAAAGTCAACAAAGAAATACAAAAGATTAGTTTTATTATTGACACACCTTCACAATGTAGCAAGCACAAGAAGGTGGTCCAAGTTTAAATAATAGCTCCCAAATCTATTTTTTGAGACTTTCTAACCATATACTAATCTTTATTTAAAAAAACTAATCGTTATAATCATATACTTAAAAAAATGTTTTTATCTTAATTTAAAAAAAAAAAATTATTAATTTATTATAATATATAATAATTAAAAACAAATCCTCTAATTCTTTAATCTTATGCACTTTGTTTGATGACCTAAATATTCTCTTCTACAAAAGAAATTTACAATATATTTAATTAGCGATATAAAAATACATATCGGTGGATACATCGAGCAGAAACATGTGCATGAAGGCTCTAAACTCAATTTTAAAAGGAAGATCTCAAAAGGCTTTACTTTTTAAAAGCATTTGTCAATGAGAAGAGATATAGGGAATCATAAACAGAGATTTGCTCTATTATTATGACGGACCACATTCAATGGCGTCCTTGGCACACCAAACCATGTTTTGGACATTGCACACATTTAGATTCCTTGCTCCCTTTATTCGAACTAGTAATTTCATTTTCTTATTGTATAGATTTATTTTTTTTATTTTTTTTATAGTTATGGTTATTCCATATTTTATCTTTAGAATTAAATATCGTTTTATAAGCATCTTTAAAATAGCGTAGTCTAAACATTCGATGATTTCACTAAAAAAAATATAATTTTTTTGAAGCAATTTTGATGAAATCTAATCAAAATTTGGAAGAAATTTTGCAAATCTCCACAAAACATTGTTTTGCTTATATAATCTAGATACCTTGGAGTTTTTGAAGACATTAAATTCATCTATATCTTCAAAAAAATTTAAACAATACAAATTTCGAATTTCAAATCTAGCAATAATTTTTTTATCGAATTCCAAGCAAAAAGTGATTGGACGAACAAAATTGTTGAAAGTTTAGGAGACTTCTCCCTAGAACATACCTATGAGACCCCAACCACCACCCATATTAAACCACACTCTCACACACCTTGGATTATTCACATATGGTCTACTTTGCCACCATCCTCATCATTGGCGCACGACATCATTGATATTTCACCCAACTATAAATTGAAACCAAGGGAACGTTTTTTTAACATTTTGTTATGTTTTTGAAAAGGGCGCTGCCTTTTATAACGGATTGAATTTACTTTAAATATTTGAATGCTTGATTTGTCACAATGAAGAGTTAAAAGCCAACAAAGAGATCCCATAAAAACTGACGTATTAATGTTTTTATTAATTTAATTAACTAGTAATTGTAATTTACGGTGTGGTAATAAAGAGGTGAAAGTGGAAGTGATGAATGGTAAAAGATGATAAAAGCAGAAAATATATAAAATATGAAAAATAAGGGTGTACAAAAAGGTAAGTGAATACATCAACTATGAAAAGGAGTGGTGTACAAAAGGACAAATATAATAATAATAATAATAAATAGAAGATTAAATATCTACAAATAATCAATACCTTTATTAAAGTCTATATATAATAGATTGTATATTTTTTTGAAATTATATAAATATATATTGTATTTTTTTTGAAATTATATAAATATTTTGTCTATTGGTATATTTGAAACTTGAAAATAATATTTCATAATCCAATAACTAAATCCATTTCGAACCTTTTCTTTGAAGGATTTGTGTATTCTGTAATTTCTTACTACTCCGAATCTTTATAAATGCACATGCATATGTAAAAACACAAACTTTAAACATTTTATCTATCTGTTTAATTACATTCCCAATGTATTCTTGATGTTTTCAAAATCTATTAATGCATTCTTGATGTTTTCAAAATCTATTAATGCATTGACAAAATTGGGAGTAGTACTCAAATAAACATTTTAGTGCTAGACATAGAGAATGGGTTAAATTCTAGGAACCTTGGGTAATAAGAAGACCTACTCTTTCACATAATCACAAATCTTTCTCAAAAACTTTTTTAATCAATAAGATTGTTAAATTGGATAATAATTTTTTTAGAAACAAGATATACCCCATTATCTTTTATCTTATTCATATGGACCACTACTACATATTTAATACATATTTAATGTTGAAACACAAAAACTATTAAATCGGTAGATTACTAGGAAATATATTCATAGAATGATAGGTTGTCAAATACTATCTCATCAATTACTTTCAATAATGGGACCTCCTATGATTTCTCCATATTATACACTGTGTGTGGGTGAGTTGGCACAATTGCATAGGATTTTCTATTAGTTGCATCCTTAAAAGAATAGCCTTTGGATGAGGAGAGTATATCCTTACAATTTTATTTGCCAAAAAAAAGATAGGAATAACATGGAATCCTTACCAATATCATAATATAGTAACATAAATGATAATCTAGCTACTTTATAGCTAATTAAAGGTGATATTGTGCCACTAGGATCTCTTCTTTGTACTAGAATTTTAGCTTAATCGATTCAATAGAGTCTAACAATTGTACCTATAGTGTAATGGTCTTGCCCTCATACAATCTAACCAATATTTGAAATGTTTCCACGGGCATTTCAATAAACACATGTCAAGCAAGCATTTTTACAAGCACTTTTTGAGCAAAAATTTCTTCAAAAAAGATGGTGTGCATCCTTGATTACGTAGTATGCCAATCGAGATGCCAACATGGCATTGAAGTGCATTATAGAAGGACCTCATGCTTCCTCCTCTTCTTGGTATACGTTCTTGTCTAACTTGCTTACACTAAACATTCACCAAAGACCCCATCCACATGGAAATCTTCACATAGCGATTACACAACAACAACACACCCGTATTTGTGAGTAGGGTCTTCTTCACATATGGTTTGCTTCTCAGGTAGTCTCCAAGAGTTTCAACAGATTTGATTTGACGAACATGTTGGATTTGATAATGAGTAACCCCTTTTCGAAAACCAAAGATTTGTGTATAGATTGCATGCTATGTCTTGGACAATCATGAAATGTTTTCTTAGTAAATGCTTCACCAAACAAGAGCCCACAAAACCAAACACTGACATCAAGAATATAATGGTTGTTTGACCATTGTTGCCATTAATAGTTGCAATGACTATATTCAAGGTTTCCTTGTTCAGAGTGGCCTAAGAAATTTCAAATCTTTGAAGTTTTCCTTGTTATAATGTCATAAGAAACTATTATGTAATAATAGTTATAAGTTGTAATTTACATTATGTTGTTATAATGATAATTTATCCTTTTTCTACCAAAGATGAACAATTTCCCACCAAATAGCCAAAGACTGGCTCTAGTTGTCAGCATTACAAATGGTAAACACAAAGTCATTGATATTGTTATTTTCTTTCATGTCCCAATTTCCATAATAGGTTATATGCACAATGATGTTGCTCATTAGCACATGACTAGATAAATGGGAAAGTCTCAATATAGCATGCCATTGTTGAAGGATAAATAGAAATATGTCAACAGGTACTCGTATGGAGGAAGTTGGGAACAACATAACCCTATAATAAATTTCAACACTATCCCAACAATAATTATGCCACTACCAAAGCATATGAATTCCACTTGGAAAAATAAATCAGGAATCTAAGCTTCCATTCGCCACTGTTATGAAGACTATGATTGAATATTAGCATTTGATTTCCATGTTGTAAAACTTTCCGTGAGAAATGTGGCATACACTTATGTTTTTAATGTTGGTGGTTATACATTTGTACTTGTTAACATCGGTATGTGTTAATAGAGAGGGATCACACATGTTTTAACAATGAGAATAAGTTCAATAGTCACCACTTAATCATCCAACAAGGATACTAATCGGCATTGAACTAATCGGCATTGAACTAACCAGCATGTACACATCCACGCAAATAATACACAATATCATTCACCTACCAAGCTATGTCCAAGGGAATACATGTGGTAGGGACAAATAATAATGATATAATAATTCAACAAAGTGAGTGCCATCCATTGTAAGTTAAAAATTGTTGTGTTTTGGTGCAAGGTTTATTGGTAAAGAAATGGACTTGCCAACAAATATGGCTTGCATTGGACGTGATCTATAATGAACGTGAGTGTGCCTCCTCGCCTCATAAATTTCATAAGAATAATTTCGTTCCTTCCTCCTTGATATTGAAGGGATAGTCCACTACTTAGTCATCCATGTTGACACCCCCTCCTTCATATGGAAATTCGCTTGATATGTCGATGTAATGCCTTGGGAAAAGGGTTCTATGAAATCTCATGAACAATCAAATGTGTCATGAATTGTATGACCCATCATTGTTGACTGGATTCTTGAGAGGTTCTTCCCAACCTTACTCTTATAAACTTGCCGTGGATTCTCCAGGGCCCATCTCATTCATCGATATTTTCCACCTTTCACAATGGCATTTAATCCTTTGATGTGTGTACAATGAAAATTATCAAGATTTTGAGACTCAATCATGTTGGGTCCACTTATCATAAGCGTGGTAATGGGAAATAACATCTATACCTACGGCAAAAATAATTGTCTTGGGATATAACATGTTCCCTGAGGAGAACAAAAAATAAGGGCACCAATAACATAGTTGTTCTTTGATTCGACGAAAGGGAAATTGAGTTCTTAAATAAATATATTGATGGGTGATGGGAAGAGAAATTGAAACTTTAAATATTTACAAAAACTTTTTTCTATGTATTTAACCTTTAACCTAATGGTTAATGAAAGTGTAAGCATTGACCGTTTGTTGTTATATGTGGGGCTTTTGCATTGTTTGCATATTTACTTCCATTTACCATGTGTTTAAATCATTTTCCGTCATCTAATTAAGAAATAAATACCAATTTACTTTATGGGTTTTCGTAAATATGTTTAGGCCCACACAAAGGTGTGGCTTAATAGTCTCTAGATAAGTTGGGATCGCTTTTGTGCTTTATTACTTTCCTATGATGTTGAGTGTTTCATGGATTCATGCAATCTTTTCTCTGTGTCTAAATGGCTTTGAGTATTCTGGACCAAGATTCCATTTTTTTTCTTTGATGCTATGAATATAAATTATGTCATAAGAGTCGATTGTTTTTGTGCTTTATTTATATGCTTTCCCATGTTCCTTTCAACATTGTTACTTTATAGTTTATATGGTTAACTTTTTTTTTCTATATGGTTCACAGCCTTGGAGCTCTCTATGTTTACGGATATAATCTAAGGGGTCCACCCAAAGGGTCCTCACCTTGTTGGCATTACTTCGGTGCCTAACCCTAAAGGAGCCATAAAATTGAACCCCCTACCTCGACCATGTGTCGTCTTGGTCCCGAAAGATCCTCCCAACTGAGCTACCCCTCGGGGCTCCATTTATATGGTTAACTTGTCATGGTCCTTATTCAATTGCAACTTTATTGGCTTCAATATTTACATTTGCACATTTGAGTGGTGTTATGCTTATATGGATTTATGTTAGATCTAGGAATTTGTGAAGTATGGTAATTTATTGATAGCTACATGATGTAATTTGATCAAGGGTTCGAATTGTGTACTATCTTAGATTTTGATCCAATTTTCATTAGATACAATGTCTTGAAAGTTTGGTCATGCCTTGTTGGATTTGTTTACAGGCCTTTGATATCTCCTCATCAATTCAAACTTAATATAGTTGGCCACATCGTTTCAAGAGACCGATTCTAATGAGTAACTATCATGCCTTTTGTTGTCCACATGCATATTCTCCTATATTATTTCATGCATGTAGTGAACTGATTGACCTCAAGTGAGGCATGTATCATTCTCACAATGATTACGAAGATGCATATTGAATTTGACCCTACATCAAATCATTGTTGATGGGGACAAGTTTATGGAATATCTATTAATAAGATCATCCTCTATTTAGAAACCTAAACATTATCTAAAAAATGTTTTTTAGATGTTTACTTATTGGATTATGTTAGAACAGTAATCCATACTTAGTACCATAGTCCATAACCATAGTCAATTTTTATTGCTCATGTGCTTCAATACACCATAGTTTGGACTAGGTGACTTTAGTTGGTCAAATACCCACATTTGAGAGTGTTCACACCCACTTCCAAGCAAACCAATTCACCCAACCTCCTGTTTTGTCCACAAGTGCGCCCTCATTAAATGCTGGAGTGTTCTCTCTCCTTGATTTGGGGAATTGCTGTTGACTAGGAGCGCTAGGGTGGATTTTGCCCAATTTTGGCTAGATTTGGAGCATTTATTGCTCCCTTGGTCCTCCCAAACACCTCTATTTGTTCACCCGCCTGCCTTGGCCTCATTTATGACCCAGCATGCTTCAGCCACCTTCACACCTGAATTCGTGACTGTTTGGGATGATTAGGATTGAGTTGGACCCACCTAGGGGGGATTGAGGCCAATTTGGCAATTTTGACTTGTACACTCATCTTGAGCTATCTAATGCTCTCGAATTTCTCATGGATGTAATAAAAACCTGCTCTTAACATTTTCATATGTTAGACAGTCAGTTAATGCAAAGATTAAGTTCACATTGTGTGTAAAATTGTCTCCTTTTTCAAGCTTTTTCACTGGTTTTGCAAATAATTCGATTTTGTGAGGTTCTCCATAGCTCCTAGATCTTACTGTGATCAAAATACTCACAGATTAGATGAAATTTTTGCATTGAAACTATGTAAATTCCATTGTGTGATCAAACAAATATTTATAATGCCATTATTTTCACAAGGGCAGTTTTTGGAAAACCCACAATTGATGTATTTGAGGATGCCTTCCATCCTACGATTTCAAACTCTGGGCTTTCTAATTCACTTAATAGATCTAGTATGGCTTAGTTCATTGGTTAATGATTATCACCAAGACTAAATGTTTGTTAGTCTTTTGTAATGATTTGCTTTGATATCGTATAACCATTATTCAACAAGATCAAAGGTTTGTTTAAGAAATGTGAAATCAAGTGATGTGAAAGGAGTCTGTCAACGACATCAATTCTTGCATTGGAAATAAAAATCTATGACAAAGTGATGGACTAGTCCTCCTCCTCTAGATCCATTTCCATTCACTATGGATGCAATCATTATGGGTGGCCTACACAATGTGCACATACCCATAGTTTTCTATTGTGTTGTTTATGTTTTTGCTAAGATGTATCCTAGTGAACGAGTAATTAACAATGAAGGAATTCAATGTGTGGCATCAAATTCCTCATTAGTAGTGCTACTTCTAAATCTATGAAATCTAAATTAATGGAAGGGGTCTAGAGTAGGACCAGGAGTAAATGAAAATGAACTAAGAATAAGAGTAAGAATAATATATTTCCATAAGGGATGTTTTGGACTAGGAATGAATTAATGACAAACCATCATTTATAAATACACTATGCAAAACAATTTACGTTTCCAACTGCATAATTATTTCATAAATTTTGTTTTCTTCATCACGCTTCTACCTAATTTTTGTGATGGACAAGAATTGGTATGCATGTATGAATGGAATTTTGTTTTTTCATTATACTTATACAGAATTTCTATGATTAACAGGCATAGTATGTATGTATGAATGAAATTGTTGGTGATGCATGTTGCAAATAGAGTAGTTGGGAAGTGAAGCATCAACATATGAGGTGTACCAACAAGGGGCAAACGAGGTGGCTCTCTTAATAGTCTCAATTGTGAATTAATCTAAATAGTTTTAGTGGTCTCAATAGTCCCAACAATCATGGTTGTGGTTGTTGCAGCAATGAGATTTGCATATCAACAAACTAACAATGTAATTATGTATACAATGGAAAGGCATCAAATATGGTGTTGTAGTGATTGGACAACTCACAATTGGCAACAATGGATACAATTGGTAGTTGGAGGCGAGAGATCGGTTAGAAATAAGTGCACCAATGGTCATCTAACCGATCAGACGCCCTAATGCAGCAGGAAATTCAATGGAGAAACATAGTAATTGAAGAAATGTTTGTCACCATGTTCAAAGCAGAGAACTTTGGTGTTGAAGGTAGGAGAAAAGGCGTATGTTCAAAGGGAAAGATGGACCGGGAAAGCTGTGGGATGGATTATCAACAAATTTTTGATGGTCATCTAATGACAATCAACGACAACAGAGAGGCAAAAATTCCATCCACAAATGTAAAATTAAAACATAGGATTCAATAGAGGAGAAACACCTTACGGCGTAATTATTAGTTTTCTTTTATGAATACCTCTGTTGCAAGGTAGGGATATACCTTTTGGTCAAACGATTTTTTACTTTGAATTTATTCACTAAGATGGAATAAAATTTTATCACTCAAATATTGCTTTTCTTAATTTTGTTGAGAGGTGTATTTATAATCTAGTAATAATGTAATTGTAAACTTTGTCTCATGTCCCATAACATTAAGGTGTGGGATCATCCCCTTTAGTTAGCAAAAAATTTCTCTCAATCTAGCAAGAATTGTGATGGAATTCATAGTTCTACCTCATTATTTGGATCTATACCCCTAGGGGTTTTGATCCATTTTAAGATAACCCAGATCATTGGATTTTTGAAAAAATGTATGGAAGGGTGGAACTATGCCTTCTAGGAAAATTCACCCTTGTTGGAAATAGGGTGATTTGAGTACTCCATATCATATGCCTAACATTTATGCTACAACATATAATAACATATATCTATTCAATTTTATATTTAAAAAAAATATTATTTTTTAAATAATGAATATTATGTCAATTAAACAATGATAACTTACATTCATATATAAAACAATAATTTTGAAAATAATAAATAAAAGAGACGCGGTTTGAAATGGTGTAGTCTAAATATTCTACATTTTCAACTCTTTTCGAGCATATTTTTCGTCTAATTTTGTTCGAGGGTGCTGAATCTATTTATGGCTTTAAAAATACAATTTAAACACGTAAAAATATGGATTTTATTAGAAAACAATTACCGTATTCCGATCAAAACCCACTGTAAAATCGAAAATGTAGAATAAATAAACTACTCCGTTTGAAATACTCTAAATTACATATACAAAAATATTGTAGATAATAATCACATACAAAAAACTTTATATAATTACTAAACTATAAATAATATTTGAATGGTAATAATGATTAAACAAAACTATTTATATTGCTATGCACAATAATATATAATCACTTCTATGGCTTAATAAAATTGCATCTATTCATTACACATAGATCTAGAACTTAATAGTACTACATTTATAAAGTCCAATCCATTTCTTAAGGGCAAGACTAGAGACAAGACACATGCATACAACAAAACGAGGTCAAAGAAGACTACAATCAATAAATTAGTGAAGTTGTATCATGTTTGATATGTCTTTTTGCATTTGATATAATTTGAATCTTGGTGACCAAACACAAGACCGAGGCATACAACAAAAATGGTTTAGAGAACCAAAAAATTCATTGCTAGAAATATCCAGAAAAAAAAAAAAAATGGTCATTAATTGTTTGTAAAACTTGGTCTTCATATGCATACCAAAGGACACAAAGGACACAATGAATGACAAACTTTTTCAAGGCAAGGCAAAGAAATATTTTTTAGAAATATAGATTAATTACTTTAATCATGGACTTTTAATGTGAGCTTTTCTTATTTTCCATATAATTATATTTTAAAATTTTTGATTAATATCTGCATTTTTTATTTCAAATTATTATATGAAAACATGTTAAGTTTTCTATAGTATATTACAACTAGATTACATTTTTTCTTTATTTGTTGTTTATCATTTTTCCATAGGCTTAACTATTTTAGGCACCCTCTTACTTTCTTGTACTTCTAGTGACTCATTTGTTCCTTGGCCTCTAACATGAGACATTTTTGTCATTGTAAAATATATTGTGACAAGTAAAATGAGCAAATATGCTAGAGCCGAGTTCAAGTTTAAATCTTGATGCATGTTTGGTTGAATATTTGCTCATTGGGTAGTGTATGGCAATGATGTCTTTATTACCAAGTGTATTAGGTGGTGAATGGTAATGTGGTCATTATTATAATTTACCTAGTGTAGTGTTTATCGTAACTTAGTTAATAGCTTTGTATAGGAGTCTGCACGTTGCTAGTCAACCTCCATTATTATTATTCCTAGACTATCAAATCCAATTCATGTATTAAAAGTGAACCATTGATGCCGATGACAATATTTATGAATTACATATAATTTAATGAGGTTGCCTCGTATCTTCCTTACTACAAAGAAGCCACTATTATTTGAAGACTTGACTAAAAGCGGTTTAATGCTATTTTGTTTAACTCATTTGATTAAAATAATCCATTAGGCGTCCCCGGCCTATAGCGATAGGGATAAGCAATTAGCTTGACTTGACGTTGAGTATTCATATACCATATATTTTTGTGAGATGTGGTTGGAATTCTAAGAACAACAATATGATTGGTATTAAATAATGGTATACCTTTCCAAGTGTGTGTCGACACATTAAACAACTTAAACTACTATTTAATTTATTAGCCAAAAGATAAATAATTCAATTGAAGTATAATCAAAGTATTTAGCAAATATTTAATTCATAGTATAAATGCTCTACAACCAAACAATGTACATGCAAATCAACAAACAACTTAATGGCATTTGATGCATTAAATCCATGCAAATACAATCGGTACCAACACAGTGTAGGAATCAACAAGGCACACCCCTAACACAACCTAGGAATTAAGGGGTTTGACACTAGTGGTCCTTCGCTTTTCTAGGACAACAACACCATTATCATACCAACCGGCTAAAAAGTCAACATGGCATCAAACCAATTTAAAACATATTGAATGTACCTCTTATTGCCTCGTACAACTCAAATATCTACATAAATTTCTCAATGCACAAAATCCTAAATTTGACCACCATTCTCATGAACTTTAAAATTAAATATTGCCCATTTATCTCAATTTTGAATCACAAAATTTGGGCCCAAAATTTGTAGTCGTCCACATCTAGTCCAAAATCATAAAAAAATAGAACTACAATCATTAATTTATTAAGAATAATAACTAAAATAAATTTAATACATCCACTTTGGAAAAATCAAAGTTCTTATTTTTTCAATTTCAGTAATAGGTACTGAGAGAAATCCATTACAATAGTCCTTGTAGCCAAGGTCCAAAGATAAATTTAATACATCTAAGAAAATAGTTTTAGTTGAATGACCAGCCACCAATTAACATAGTTTACAATGCAAGTCTAATTATTCTCATCAACTATCCAAGGTGGGGTTGCAATTTGGTGATGGAGTTTGGCAAAAATGAGAGTGTTTCAATGACACTTTGATGGAGCATGATCCTAGGATTTGGATTTCACATTTTCTGAATTTGAAAAAGCTCTGAAACAAAGCATAAAAGATCTACTTTTTTTTTCTAGGCAGTTTTGTTTAATCTTTATGTAATGATGTTTTGCCAACCTATTTGGCGACATATATCAAAATATTGTTTTTTATAGGACTTATGGGTAGAAGAGTGAAAGCTACAATTTTGATGATATGTATGAAAGGCCAGTAGGCCATCTAAAATGTGGTTTGTTTTTAATAATAAACCACGATCTTTTTACTTTGAAAAATAAAGTATAATTATTTTGACTCACCTTTACAGATATTACGTATTGATCATCGAAAAGAAATTTTAGAGGTTAAATGAAACAAGCCTCTGGGAAAAGTTTAAGACTTGTCACATAGATTTCTCATGAAAATTTAGGACTTGATCTTAGAGCAAGAGAAAAATGTTGGAAACATTATTTTGTTACTAGGGTTAATTATCATCGTACTTTGGATTTACTATTCATGTTAGTTCTCATAAGGTAATAGGAAGAGTAATTAGAAGTTCAAGAGAAGCCTTGGACTATAAAACTAAGGGTCATTTTGAATGTATTTGTACATGTAAATACATTCACAATGACCCTTGGTTTGATATTCCATGGCGTCTCTTGGAATTCTAATGACTCTTCCTATTCACTTATGAGAACTAGCATGAATAGTAAAGACAAAGTACAATGATAATTAACCCTAACGAATTAATGTTCCAATACCCCTCTTAATTCGAAGGGGTGTATATGAGTCCAATGTAGATACAATTATAGTGTAGGTCCAATCAAATAAGAATAGTGTCTCAAATCAAATGTAGATACAATTATAGTGTAGGTCCAATCCCAATAATGGGATAAGCAATATAAATATATTATATGGCATAATCCATGTTGCACATCATAATATTGTAATCTTATTTAAGATGGGTGTGGAGGCACTTCCCTCTTATGGCTACGTGTCCTTGAAATAGGAGTATTTGGCTTATTTGGGGGCATTTCATTTTTTTAATATATATCTAGATTAAAATGATTAAGTTTAGGCTAGAAATTCATTCCTTCTCTATAATTATTCTGCTAGGCCACAGAGGGTCCCGCCTTGGACGATTAAACCTCCCACTCTGATATGACGTCGATACCCCACCCAAATACACCCCGAGTTCCATTTTATGAACGGTTCGCTTGTCCCATGGGACCAGGCTTCAAATTTGAAGCCTTCAGAGCCCTTCAGAGGCCATTTTACAAGTCATAGAAGACCACTTCAAATATTACCATGCAAAAAAAAAATAATTTCATGGGAAGCCCTTCAATAATTAAATTAACCACTACAGTTTACAATTGCAACAGAAGGGTAACTTCAAATTTCACCCATTGACACTTTTCAGTGGGAAATTGGGAATACGACTACTAACTAGGTGACTTGGGAGTGGGACTCGGTTACTCTCCAATATCCATGTGTTCGATCATCGATGGATCATGGACCATTGGGCCTCTAATAATATCATTGACCAGCTTAGGTGGATGGGCTTACATTGTGCAACCCATGGCTTGAACGCTTCTAAGTTCTCGTGTTTATAGCGAGCGCTTACGTGTTTAACACCTTTAATGGCAGCAACAACTTTATTAAACATGGTTGGTGGCTCATACGTGTTGTTGGCAGTGGGTTACCAAGTCACCAGTTATCACATACCAATTTGTGAATTCTAATTCTGACTCCGTGAGTTAATTGAGTATTCAATGTATAATATATTATGTTAATGTGCCCCGAATTTGGCATTTCAAACAAAATCCACAATCCAGAAACTTCTTGTAATGTTACAGGTTGTTGCTCCTGCTCGTGGCCCCTACCCACAACCCTGTGTTTTCTTTGTTGTATCAAGTTAATCTTACCATCTATGGCTCCGAGCCTCGCACCCTGTGTTTTCTTTGTTGTATCAAGTCAATCCTGCGACTCCTGAGTCCCACCTTGTGTTTTCTTTGTTGTATCAAGTCAATGCTTAAATTCCATGCTTCCATGGCTCCGACCATCAATATATAATATTATAGGAATACAAACAAGCTTTTTCTTATACCCCTACTCCACTGTGGTCGAGCTACTTCCAAGTCCCACCTACCTTATCTCCTCCAGTCCTCCAGGAGAGTTTGCAGAGCGAAGCTGCCAATGCTAGCCTGCCATAAACATATATAAAGAAATTCATTTTCTTTGAGGAGCTCAACTTCAAGGTTGACTGGATTGATGACATCCTATGAATTTATAGGTATGTACATCATTTATCCATTCATGATCCCACCAATTATTTAAAAATTTATTATTTGATTAAAATTCTGTAACTTCAAAGTTCAAACATAATATTATTATTTGACTGAAATTTTGTTACGTCAAATGGGCCTTGAAGGATTCAAATTTGAAGCCTGAACCCGAGAGTGGGTTTGTCACAAATATCCATCAGAGGCTGTTTAGAACGACATTTATCAATTCCCAACTATAGCAACAACAACAATTGCTTCTTTCTGCATATGTTCTATGTATATGCATATGATTTCATGTGCTCCTTTCCTTGCCCTATTTTCCATTGTTTCCCGATCGAAGCTCTTGAGAATTTAACTACCCTTTAACTTTTTTGAAATGGAGGGGACAAGGAAGACCATTGTTTTCACTCTGAAACCGAGTGCTTCCCCATGCAGTTGCCACTGGCCACGGTTGCAACCCTACGAGAAACAAGTGTGCGCACTGTGCCCCCCAGCTTTACCAAAAAGACTGGGGATTTGGGGAAGTTCCCACTCTGCCAATCTCCATGCATCTAGTTAATGATTTAGATCAAGAATCCAGACTTTGTATCTAAAACTGTATTGCATGAGCTATTTTCCCCAATTTCTCACTCGTCGAATCGACACCTTCCTCTAGTACACGGTTTAAGATTCTTAGTATTTATTAATATGAAGAGCACCGATGCTACTACACTTACAATCCCAACTAGCTATCAAATTTCAATATGATTGAGAATATACAACAACATCTGGTGAAGGACAATGCTGAAAGCTGGCAATTTTCTTAGAACGCCCAGTGCCCACTCTTGCGTTCAACTGTACGAACTGGGACAAAAATGTTTTGTAATATTGACTTTTAGAATGATAGTGCTACTTTACCTTTTGATTCTGTTGCCCTTATCAGCTGCTTTGGAATAGAACAGGAAATTCAACCATATAACAAGAACTTCAACCATCTATGCATCTCCTCTCTACTTGGTCTACCTAGGTTTTACGTATGCTTCACAACCCATCTTCTACTCCATCATACCATAGAGTTAGTATGTAAAATGAGATCTAGGGGGAGGGCTATAGAGAAGAAGCATCCAGGGTCCTTAATCAGCTATTGAGAACAAAAGTTACCTGGAGTCGGATAGTTCTCTTTGCTCAAACCATAACATAGCATGTAACATGTAAGGAGCGCTTAAACTTATTCTATCCCAAGTACGTTTGGCATTCATAGTGTTGAATGAAAAATTAAAACATATATTGTTGTCATTGTCATTCAATTATGCCGTAGGGTACACAATTAGAGTGACAAAGAAACTTGCTATTAGTTTTCAATCCAATCCAACTTCGTTGTTGAACTATTATCTCTAATAGACTTGCATGAAGGAGGATTATAAATGGCATAGGTAACGTAGTTGTTTGATAGAGGCGCATGAAAGTGAATTATGGTCCTCAATTCAACAAAGTAAAAAAAAGTTATCATTCAGATTCTTTCCCTTCACCTTTTTTATTGCCTTTCTGCATACATCTCTATTGTTCACTAATTTAGCAACAGATATAGACCAGACTCAACATCCAATGTTTTTGGCTTTTGAAATAATTTCTTCCTTTTTTTGCTTACATTATCATTTTTTCCATTGTTAAGTAGGCTAGAATTTATATTAGTTTGAAGAACACTAGTGATTTCCAAAGATTGAAATTTTCCAAGAATAAGCATCACATTGCTTTTAGAAGAGTTGAAGAACCCAATTCTTCATCAAGCTTGTACTATTCGAAGCAGCCTAGGAACCCATTTTAAGAGGTATTAAATATTATTATACTGGTTAAAAGTTGGATTGGAATTGGGCTAGCAAGCTAACTGTAGCTCCACTTATGCAGGAAAAAAGATCTATAAAATTAGTTATGGCAATTCACACTGAACATCTGGAAAGTGGATTTTCTATGTGTCTCCTAAGTTATGTTTCACTAATAAATTCCTCATGTTCAAGCAGATCATGAAAGAGTAAAATAGTACTAATTTTGGTTGTAAGGATGAAAGTTGGATTGGGATGGGGTTAGCAAGTTAACTGTATTATTATACTAGTTAAAATTTTAAGAGGCAAGATCAATTTGGGAAACTGCTAAGATGACAAATGTGGCATAGTGGCCTAGAGACCGAGCCGCTAGGTCGAGGCGAAATATGGTTGTGTTATATGACATATATAACATTCAGTGCTGCCATGTCCACTGCAAAATAAAGCCTCTCGATTTTACTACATAAATAAACAATGAAATTTTGATTTACTAGTACATTTTCAAATGAAAAGAATGACTTATTTTTACATGGCAGCATTGAAGGGTTCAATATCTCTAAGCCCTTCAAAGTGAAATGGGACCGCACCCTTCAAATTTGATCCATGCATGGGACCACTCGCCTATGCGTTTTGAATTATGGGGAACGGTGACCCATAAAACGTTGGGTTGACTCTAATTTTGTTAATAGGTCAAGGTTACGTCTTGATTTTTACAAATCAAGCATTTATTCTTTTCAACTAAATTCAACCCATTATCACAAAAGGGTATCCCTTCATAAAAGACTTAAAAAATCATTCACTTGGTTTTAATTTATATTTGGGTAAATTAATTTATATGGAGGTAAACCATCAATGTCATCACCGATCCATAGAATAATAGTGTAAAATTATTAAGTCCGAATTAAGGGAGCAAGAATCTGGTGTGTGTGCAATGTAGAAAGGTATGGGATGGTGTGCTATGAGCTTCCTCTCGCGCCGTTGGTTGTGATTTATTAATCTATGTAGAACTCCACACCATTGCTTAATGTGTCCATTATAATAATGGGGGAATCTACTATGTGCACAATGTACATAGGAATGGGATGGTATGCCATGAACCCCACATGTATGCCCACTTTGTTTAATTATTATATCATAATTTTTTTGTCCCTCCAACATGTATGTTGTTCTTGGACATAGCTTTGTAGGTGGATGATATTGTGTATTATTTTACAGAGTAGTCTAAACACGCGACTTTTTTGTCTCTTTTTTCGGCAATTGTTTGATTAAATTTGAAAATGAATTTTGGGATTTTATGATAACAATGGTCAAAGTTACATAATTTGGGTGCCTAAGGGGTTTTTGAGAGAGTTGAATCTGTTTCTGTAGTAAAAAAGAACAATTTGGGTTGTAAAAAAAATCGAATTAAGGAAAAAAAATTGACGAATTTCAACCTAAAACCATTGAAAAGGAAAAAACATTATTCGTTTAGCCTCCTTTTTATTTGACTAGATGTGTACATGTTGGTTGGTTCAATGCCCATTGGCATCCCTGTTGGATGACCAAGTGGTGACGATTGAACTTATTCTCATTGTTAAAACATGAGTGATCCCTCTCTATTAACACATACCCATGTTAATAATTACAGATGCATACCCACCAGCATTAAAAACATAAGTGTATGCTACACTTCTAATGGAAATTTTTACAACATGGAAATCACATGCTAATATTCAATCATATTCTTCATAACAATTGTGGATGAAACCTTAGATTCTTGATTTATTTTTCCACATGGAACTCATATGCTTTGGCTATGGCATAACTATCATTGGGCTAGTGTTGAAACTTGTTATAGGGTTGTGTTGAAACGAGTACTTATTGACATATTTATTAATCCTTCAACAATGGCTTGCTATATTGAGACTTGCCCATTTATCTGGTCATGTGCTAATGAGCAATGCCATTGTGCATAGAACCTATTCTGGCAATTGGGATGGGAAATAAAATAACAATATCAATGACTTCTTGTTGGCCATTTCTAATGCCGATAACTAGAACCAATCTTTGACCGTTTAGTGGGAAAGGGTTCATATTTGGTAGAAAATGGATAAATGATCATTATTACAACATAATGTAAATTACAACCTATAACTATTATTACCTAATAGTTGCTTATGACATTATGACAAGGAAAAATTTAAAGATTTGAATATTCTAAGGCCGCTATGAACAAAGAAACCTTGAATATAGCCATTGCAACCATTAATGGCACAATGCTCAAACAACTATTGTATGCTTGATGTGAGTGTTTGGTTTTGTGGCTCTTTGGTTGTCGAAAAGGGGTTACTCATTGTCAAATCTAATGTTCGTCAAATCAAATCTCTTAAACTCTTGGAGACTAGCTGAGAAGCAACCATATGTGAAGAATACCCTCCTCACAAATACCAGTGTGTTGTTGTTGTTTAATCCCTATGTGAAGATTGCCATGTGGATGTGTGGATGTGGTCTTTAACAAATGTTTAGTGTAAGCAAGTTAGAGAAGAACATCTACCAAGAAGAGGAAGACGCATGAGGTCATTTTACAATACATTTCAATGCCATGTTGGCATCTCTATTTGGAATACTATGTAATCAAGGATGCACACAAACTTTTTTGAAGAAATGTTTGCTCAAAAAGTGTTTGTAGAAATGTTTACTCGTCATGTGTTTATTGAAATGCTTGTTATTGAAATGTCCGTGGAAACATTTTAAATATTGGTGAAATCATATGAAGGTAAGTCCATTACACTATAGGTACAATTATTGGACTCTATTAAATCCATTAAGCTAAAATTCTAATAAAAAGAAGGGATCGTAGTGGTACAATATCACCTTTAATTAATTAGAAAGTAGTTGGATGATCATTTATGTAACTCTATTATGGCATTAGAAAGTAGCCAGGGTTCCATGTTATTCCTATTTCTTTTTTTTTGGCAAATACAATTGTAAAGATATACTCTCCTTGTTCAAGGACTACTATTTTAATGATATAGTTAATAGAAAGAATTGGAAGTAACTAACGAGATAGTCTCCGACAACCTATCATACTATGAATCTGTGGCCCAGTAATCTATCGATTTAATAGTTTTTGTTTCGACATTAAATTTGTATTAGTAAACTCAAATCAAGTATTTAACCTTTTTTAAGTAAACTCGAAGGGAGTGTTGAGGATGGTGGCAAAGGGTAAGGCACGCTCTTGTAAATCAATCCATAAAATATTAAGACGAAATTACAAAGTTGGAATAAAGAGAGCAAGGAATCTGAATGTGTGTCATGGACGCCATTGAATATGGTCCGTTATAATAATAGAGCAAATCTCTCTTTATGATTCCCTATATCTCTTCCCATTGAATATGGTCTATATCTCTCCTTATGATTCCCTATATAAAAATTAAAGCTGTTTCAGATTTTCCTTTTTAAATTGGGTTAGAGCCTCGATGCCTATGTTTAACGTTTCCCAACATGTATTCTTGCTCATTCACAACCATAATGTATCCATCGATATGTGTTTTTAAATTGCTATAATTAAATATATATATAATAATTACATATATTGCAAATTTCTTTTCTGGAAGAGAATATTTAGGTCATCAAATAACTCCACCGAATTGTATTTTTATATCTCTATAATATATATTGTAAAATAAAAAAAGCAAGATTCTTATATCAATTTGTTTAATTTTTAGAAATCTCCTTATATATATATAATTTTAAAATTTTGATATATTTTTATTTTATTTTGATATATTTTTTATTTTTAAAAGTGAAGATAAAAATAAATTTTTAATTATAGGATTATAATGATTAGTTTTCTTTTAATTAAGTTATATAGAATTATGTTAGAAAGGAAGATTAATACATGGTTAGAAAGATTAAAAAGGAGATTTGGGAGCTATTATTTTTAGGTGCGGACCCCCTTGTTATGCTTGCGATTATTGTGATTGAGTGTTGCAATAATAAAACTAATCTTTTGTAACTTTTTGTTAACTTTAAGAATACATTTGACACAATGCCCAAATCCTTTGAAATATATTAGAAGAGGTAAAAGTTCATTTAAAGTTAAGAGCTATGACATTGCAAAGTTTATGAACACTAAAGGATGGTAAGAAGAAATTAATTGTAATATAGGAATCAAACAAGGTTGTCCTCTGCCCTTTACCATTTTTGATATATGCATTGACAAGTTAGAGGGATTTTGAGAAGAAGCAAGTTATGTTATCACCAACTCTAATTGGTATAGTCATCATCCTTCTTCTTTATGTTGATGCTATTGTTCTTATGGCTAGGAGACCCTATGATCTCAACAAGCAGTTAAAAATTATTAAGGATTTTTTATCTAGTGCATGTAAGATTGTTAATACTGACAAAACAAAGGTTATGATAATCAAATCCAAAAGGATTGACAACAACTTGGAGGAAGTGGCTACATACAAATATCTCAGTATTGATCTTCATCACAAGCTTTTAACTAGAACTATAAACTTGGAGGGTGTAAAGTTTATTATGGACTTGAAAATAGTTGTAAACTTATATACTCATCTTTGATAATCTTGTCGCTCACATTATTTATATGGTTGTGAAGTTTGGACCTGCAACATTTGTAGTTAAGCGTGGATAAGTATAGAGCATAATTTCCAAAAGAGTTTTATAACTTATAGTCTCAAAAATAAATGAAATAACCCTATCCTATCATCCTCATAGAAATGAGTCTCTGCCCCCTTGAGAGAATGACTAGGACTTGACACCTAATGTACAAGAACAAGATAAACAACATTCGAAACAAGAATATTTCTAAGATTACTTCAAACTCTAATCAAAACTACCAACGACTAAAGCGAGGTGGAAATAAAGATGCCAAGTCTTGGCTCAATCATTGGACAATCAAGGAAGAGGTCACTCCACAAAGAAATAAAAATTTAAAATATATTATTACATCTAAATTTAAGGAGGAATTATGAAAAAGGATAAGATAAAATTAAGATACTATAAGGAGGTGAGACCATAATCAAGAAGATCAATTTTGTAATCGCTATGTTCTCCCTAGTGTAAAAAAGAATTCAAGATTGATAAAATAAGAATAAACTCTCATGAGCTCCATAATGAAACAAGGCATTAGACAATTCCAAAAAATGTCATGGATCAAAAAAAAATTGTCATCTTTGTAATGCTAAGAGGGTTGAAGTTGAAAATATTTTCTCTTAGAATGTCTCGCGTTCACCCACATGAAATTGCGATTTCAAAATATATGTTACAACACTCCCGCATGAGATTGTGATTTCAAAATATATATTGCAAGAGTAACCTTTCTAACCCGACCTTAATTTAACTAATCAAAATTATGGTGATCTATAAATGCTTCTCTTGAAGCCCTTAAGTATATAAATAATATTCTAAAATAAACCAAATGATTCTTTATAATCCTTCCTTACCTAATATAATTTATAAAAATAAAATAAAACAATGAGGGCATTCCTTCCCTGAACATCTTTGGCACAAAGTTTGATCATTCTATAAGCTTGATCTGCATCCATTCTAAAGATCAGCTAGAGAGATCTCAAGCACACGATGCTTATGCCCTCAAGAAGCAATCTACATAGAACAACTTCAGCTAACTCTATTTGGCCTTCTTAGACAAATTAAGTTACATTGAGAAAGTGTTCTTTTCAACTGATAGAAGAACAATTCTCTTTACACTTCATTCTTCGCCAACAATTTTTTGTTCATTTTTTAATCATGGAAACCCTGCCACAACAAAGGTGGTTCACGCTAATAAAAATTAATGCGGGCAATAAAGTTTAATATTTTGTTTGTTTTTAGTTCGTGGGGTAGCTTAAGTGGTAAAGATGAGAAGTTGTAAATGGAAGATCATGTGTTCGAATCCCCCAAACTTACCTGTGCGCCATGGTTCGGACCATGTGGATGCACCTAAGGGTATAGTGGTAGTGAGTCACATTGGACCAACTGCAAATTCTTTATGCTGATTTTTTAACTATCGGTATTTCTAAGCAGCAATTTCCTTATGCCAAATTTTCTTCATGGCTCTTCAGACAACCAGACAACTTCTAAACTGACAGCTTCCACACCCAAACAACTTCAACCCAAAAACGATTTTTTTTGGGAGGAGTCCCTTCACTCACATGGCTTCTCACTTTCATGCTTTGCGTTCTACAACAGACTTTACTCTGCATTCAACACCAGATTCAACAAACTTCACTTGAGAGCAGACTTCCCTCCGGTGTGCAGCAACAACTTCAACAAAACCTCCAATAAAGAAGAGGCTCCTAAATCCATCTTTGGATTGACCAACGGCTATCATGTTTTGTTTTATGTGAGAAATGGTTCATGAAATCCTTTCAAAAGGTTAATGGAGTTATAAAGGGACGTATTTGTATTGTGAAGGCTAACTTCATAGAAGTTAAAGTAATTTAGAATTAAGTGAGAAAAGATGTTGTGAAATGGCTTAAAAAGGATAATTGTGGCAAAAGTGATTTTTGAAGAAAAGTAGCTCTAATGTAGATTAGGGTTATTTTTTGTTTTTAAAAGGGTTAGTGGAATTTAAAATTTGAAATGAATGTATTGGTATGGTGATGGCTATTTCAAAGAAGTTTGATTTTGTCAAGCTATTTGAAATTTAAGAAAAAGATTTAAAAGAAATCATACTCCCTGAATTGAAAAGAAAAGAACTAAGATAGCTAAGATTTTTTTATGAGATTTTGTATAGTAGAAGGTGATTGAAAAACCAAAAGAAACCAAACATGGGTAAAAAAAAGAAGATTAAAACAATTTCGAAGAGATATTAAACATATTGCGAGAGAGAATAGAAGGACAAAGGAAGCATATTTTGACAAGATGTATGGTGAGGTTCCAATTGTAGTTGAGGAACCCATCTCTGATGAGGACAAGAACCATATTGCAGATATGGAGCAAATCAATGAAGATGAAGAACACATTGAACCCAATGAAGATGAAGAGATAGATGAAATATTGAGAAGATCAATGTCGATTTTTCATATTTCTCAAGTATGAATTATGAAATTTGGGAAAATAAAATGGAAGATTTACTCTGTTCAGTAAATTTATGGCGTTTTGTTCAGCAAGATTTTGTAGATCCTCGTGATAAAGAAAAAATGAAATAGCAAGATATCTTATTTTGTTAGTAGTGCAAAAGATTTTTTGGATTCTCTAGAGATGAGGTACAGTAAAAAGAGAAGAAAGAAAATTACTTTGTAGCATATTGGTACATTAGAAGAAGCTTCTATGTTTGAAGCAAAGAAAGAGAAAGAAGACGAGAAAGTTAAAGTAGAGGGAAAGAATGAAGTGATTGTTTGTACAATAGAGCATGAAGAGGAAGGTGAATCTCACCGCATAGATACACTAGTGGATGATGAAGTTGCAGTTGAAGCTGCCAATGTAATAGCCTCTGATGATGAAGAAACTTTGGTGAATCCAACAACAGATATTGTTGATGACATGTGAACCCAACAACAAATTTTGTTGATGACAATTATGTTGACGATAAAACTCCCCATGTAGCAGTGTATGATGAGAAGCAAGATGACAATTTTGTAGAGTGTTTGGACAATTCATTCCAACAGAAGGAAAAGATGCTTGAAGCATCAACCGATACCAAGGAATCTCATGATTTTGGAACTAAAAATTTGTGTATGTATACAGATTATGCAGGTACCGAGAAAGAAGAACAACACTTGGATGTAATGTTAATAGATTATGATATGCTAGAAGAATGGATGGAAAATCCAAGGATTGTACGACATGGATAAGAAGATTGCAGCAGATAAAGAATCTGAAAACATTATTTTTCAAGAAGTTGAAATTGGCATTGTAGAAATGCAACAACAAATGAAGTTCAACAACTTGCACCTGCAAGGAATAGAGCTGGACATTGATATACATGAATTATGGAAGTGTTTGAGGAAGATTCTTGAGTGGGGACACAATGAGACAAATAATACAATCAACCACAAAGATCAGTTGAGTAAGGATACTAGTGAAAGCAAGGCAGGAGGACGACATCAACATCAAATTTAGGATCCAGGAAAACATCTTATCTTTGAAGATGAAGATGAAAGAAATAGGCCTAAGCAACCTAGTCTGAAGTCAATTTATTTAGGCCTAAGTAGCCTAATCTGAAGCCAATTTAGTTCTTGAAATTTTGTTAAGTGTTTGTAAGCCTAGCTGAGACATATACCATTAGGCATTTGTGAGATTTGCATTTTAGCAATATTAGAGTATCATAATTAAGAGGGAGTGTTAATGAAGAATGTAACCCTCGAGATTAAGAGGGAGATTTAAACATTTCTTGGATCCAATTTCTTGAAGTGCAAATCTAATGGGATTATGACATTTGCATCGCTATCAAAGGAATTATGAATAATGCTTACAAATGAGGATGCCAACAATGAGTAGTTGGTTCAGATGTTGGAGCCAATAACAGAGTTATATGAGATGAATGCAAAGGCCTTGTGGATGTTGGCTACAGACAGTGCCCATGGAATTTATTATCTTGTTGTTCAATACATTATCATCTTGCTATTCAAGATGGTGGTTATAGGAGAATCCCACCTTGTGTAAGTGACACAATGCTATTATTTGTAGAATGCTTATGGATCTACAATCCCATGTTTGTGATGTCGTTGGATGACCGATATAATGATGCGTGGGATGTAATGCAAACTGTGATCACTGGAATGAGAACTGTCGAGCAGTAATCTTTGATGTCAATAATGCCCAGGCATCAAGAAACATTTGCAATATTTCTATGTTTCATCTATTGGGCCAACCGAATGGAGAGAAAATCTAGCCGGGGTTTTGTTTCATTCCAATGCTTGCTGGCTCGATGTGCATGGAGTCCCACAATTAATTGACCGTCATATGATGGGCACAGAGTCGATAATACTACGTTTTTCATATTTGATCAACAGATAAGGAGAGCTTGACTATTTGCCACACCATATTTGATTACTGTCAACTGAGCGATTGAAATTCTCAGAACTGAGTTTGAAAAGAACCAAGAGTAGATTGGGTGTTGGTTGCAGCAAGAACACATATTGAGGACAATCCAACGTGTGGAGTATATATTAGATCCAATTTCTTGAATGTAACCCTGATCTATCTTACTGTAATTGGATCCTTCAGATTTGCACTTCAAGAAATTGGATCTTTCTAGGTACTTGAAGAATCATGATTTAAGATGGATATATAATGATATATATAATATTATTGGGTTGTTTTATTTTATTGTTATGTTAGGGTCCAATCCCAATATAATTATATATGTTTGTGTTTTTTCAAATTTATTGTTATTATATTATATTTTGTTTTTGATGTATAACATAAAGTCTTCATAAATAGTAGGATAATAAGATAGTATTTGAACTTAAATGTAGATACAATTATAGTGTAGGGTCCAATCCCAATAATGGCATACGCAATATAAATATCTTATATGGCATAATCCCTGTTGCATTCAGGCAATATAAATATATTTTAGTTTAAGAGAATCCAAATTCCAAAGCAATATACGTGTCATAACTTAAAAGTCCAAAGTCCATGGTTAGCCAACTGACTTTCACTGAACTCCAAATAACAAAGATATATACACTAAGATCCAGAGCGTACTTGACTAGGGATAGCCAACCCGAGAGATGTTTCCACATCATAATCATGTAATCTTATTTAAGATGGGTGTGGAGGGACTTCCCTCTTAGGGCTAGGTGTCCTTGAAATAGGAGTACTTGGCTTATTTGGAGCCATTTCATTTTTTAATATATATCTAAATTAAATTGATTGAGTTTAGGCTACAAATTCATTCCTTCCCTATAATTATTCTGCTAGGCCACAGAGGGTCCCGCCTCGGACGATTAAACCTCCCCCTCTGATATGACGTGGATACCCCACCCCAAATACACCCCGACGCCCATTTTATGAACGGTCCACCCATTTTTTGAATTATGGGGAACGGTGACCCATAAAACGTTGGGTTGACTCTAATTTTATTAATAGGTCGCGGTTACGTCTTGATTTTGAAAAATTAAGCATTTATTCTTTTCCATAAATTCAACCCATTATCACAAAAGGTTATACCTTCATAAAAGATTTAAAAAATCATTCACTTGGTTTTAATTTATATTTGGGTAAATTATTTTATATGGAGGTAAAACCATCAATGTCATCACCGATCCATAGAATAAGAGTGTAAAATTATTAACCGAATTAAGGGAGCAAGAATCTGGTGTGTGTGCAATGTAGAAAGGTATGGGATGGTGTGCTATGAGCTTCTTACCACGCCGTTGGTTGTGATTTTTTAATCTATGTAGAACTCCACACCATTGCTTAATGTGTCCATTATTATAATGGGGAATCTACTATGTGCACAATGTACATAGGAATGGGATGGTATGCCATGGACCCCACATGTATGCCCACTTTGTTCCATTATTATAACATTATTAGTTTGTCCCTCCAACATGTATGTCCTTGGACATAGCTTTGTAGGTGGATGATATTGTGTATTATTTTAGAGAGTAGTCTAAACACGTGATTTTTTTTATTAAATTTGATAATGAATTTTGGGAATTCATGATAACAATGGTCAAAGTTGAATAATTTGGGTGCTTCGGGGTTTTTTAGAGTGTTGAATCTGTTTTTGTACAAAAAATCAATTTGGGTTGTAAAAAAAATCGAATTAAGAAAAACAATTGGCGGATTTCATTTAAAAACCGTTGAAAAGGCAAAAACGTCCTTCATTTAGCCTCCTTTTTATTTGACTATATGTGTACGTGTTGGTTGGTTCAATGCCGATTAGCATCCCTATTGGATGACCAAGTGGCGACGATTGAATTTATTCTCATTGTTAAAACATGAGTGATCCCTCTCTATTAACACATAACCATGTTAATAATTAAAGATGCATACCCACCAACATTAAAAACATAAGTGTATGCTACGCTTCTAATGGAAAGTTTTACAACATGGAAATCACATGCTAATATTCAATCATATTTTTCATAACAATTGTGGATGAAACCTTAAATTCTTCATTTATTTTTCTACATGGAATCATATGCTTTGGTTGTGGCATAACTATTGTTTAACTAGTGTTGAAATTTGTTATAAGGTTATGTTGCTCCCAACTTCTTCCATACGAGTACCTATGGACATATTTATTAATCCTTCAACAATGGCTTGTTATATTCAGCCTAGCCCATTTATCTGGTCATGTGCTAATGGCTTGCTATATTCAAACTAGCCCGTTTATCAGGTCATGTGCTAATGGCTTGCTATATTCAAACTAGCCCGTTTATTAGGTCATGTGCTAATGAGCAATGCCATTGTGCATATAACTCAAATCAAGCATTTAGCTTTTTTAAAGTAAACTCAATCCATTACGAAAGGGAGTAAATTAATCCATAAAATATTAAGATGAAATTACAAAGTTGGAATAAAGGGAGCAAGGAATCTGAATGTGTGCAATGTCCAAAAACATGGATTGGTGTGCCATGGACGCCATTGAATATGGTCCGTTATAATAATAGAGCAAATCTCTCTTTATGATTCCCTATATCTCTTCCCCCATTGACAAACACTGCATAAAAATTAAAGCTATTTCAGATCTTCCTTTTTAAATTGGGTTTAGAGCCTGGATGCCCATGTATCATGTTTCCCAACATGTATTTTTGCTCATTCTTTTTTTTCCCGCGAAAAAAGCGTACTATTGATATTCAATATTTGAATCGAACGGTACATGATAAGGTCTAAATACAATGAAATTGTCATCAAGGCAATCCCATCAACGGATACCCATGATATTACAAAATACATAAAAAAGCCATGAAACTTCAAATCTAGGTCAACATTATATCATAAAAGTATAGGACCCATAAGCTATCTATTGATCCTCATAGAATTCTTCCCAAAACAGCATGTCTTCTTCACCTTCAAGAGCCAACTTAGATAAACTATCCGCCAGACCATTATGTTCCCTATAAATATGTTCCAAAGAAACCGAAGCCAACAACCCAAGTTCATCTTTAATACGCGTGCACCAGCCGATCAAACCCAAGACATTGATATCATACTCTCCACGAGCCCATTTGATAGTCACCGGGAATCCCCATAAATCTTCACAGCTACTAAACCAAAGATATTAGCCACACAGACAACACACCACAAAGCCATGAGCTCTGCCTTCATATTTGAACCCCTGCCACACTTTAAACAGAGAGAAAAGTAATGATGCTGATTAAAAAATATAATTCCACCAGCACCACATTCACCCATGTTTGCAGCCCCATCGAAAAAAAGTAGTGGCACCTTAAAAGTAAAATGATGCTCCCAAATATTCCTTGGAGCCGAAGAAGATATTTCAGACTGATACTGTGAATAGAGAACCAAGATACTGTTGATAGCACCCTGTAAATTTGGTAGCTGACCTTCAAAAGTCGCCTTATTCCGATAATGCCAGATGGACCAGCTGATAAATAGTGGCAACGTTTGGTGGATTTTTTCATATCTCATCCAATCCTGAAGACATACACCCACAGATGGACCACACCATCTATGTACAATACCAAACAGCTGATAGAATTTGTCCCAGATCTCCACAGTAAATGAACAGTTAATAAATAGATGATTAATATTCTCATGTTGTAACTTGCATAAAATACAACAGCTAGGACCAATCGATCCCATATACATCAAATTGTCCCAAGTCTTCAATCTATCGCATAATAAGAACCAAGAAAAGCATTTCAATTTTAAGGTCACATGCCATTGCCATAGCTTACAATACCACCAATTATTAGGATAGATACACCTTCTACGGATAAGACATTCATATGCAGATTTGGTAGTAATATAACCGGAGACCTCATTTCCTTCCCACACAACCATGTCATCATTTGCATGGAGCCGAATACCTGCAGCATTTAATCTTTGAACATAGCAGTCCCATTCATTTATCAACCCCGGCGGCAAGTTTAAATCCACATCATCGAACCAATATGCCGAATCAACATTCTTAACTATTGAATTCAAAGTGAAATACCCAGAACTTCTCATAAAAGAAACCAACTCATTTGAAAGCTAATAATGGCCCTTAATACCCAGAACAGGATATACACCAATAGATACCTCAGATCCATTGTCAACTTTCCAGCAAAGATAATGTGCAAACCAACAATATATCTTCATAAAACCCCTCTAGACTGGAGAGACTCCCCGTAAATTTTTCTTTGGATTTCTGAGCCAGAAAGATATCTTGATATTGATGTATTTATAGAATATAACCCGAGACCAAAGAGAACCACTGTATATAGCCCGCCACATACTCTTAAGTCTTAATGCATCACTAAAAACATGTAAGTCCTTTAAACCCCAACCACCAGACTTATATGGAAGAGAAAGCCTCTCCAATCCAACCATGGACACACTAGCTCGTTTCAGTCCACCCGTCCATAGGAAATTGTAAATACGTCTCCTCAGAGAGTTAATAACTGAGCTCGGAACAGGAAGAATAGAAAACCAATAAACAGGAATCCCCATCAACACAGATTTTGCAAGGGTAAGTTTTTCGCCAATGGAAAGAAGCCTATAAGTCCAGTGTGAGATCCGAGCTTCAAATCTCTTAATCAACCACTCCCAATCTTTCACCAGATATCCATTAGGTTTAAGACGAAAGCCCAAGTATGTAAAACCATCAATCATCAAATTACAGCTGTATGGGAGAAATGATAATATGTCTGATATGATATCATCATCTACCAAATTATGATATAGACAGGACTTTGATAAACTAACCTTCATACCCGAGGCTTTACAAAAGAGCTCAATAATACCAGAGAGCATTCTCCATTCAGCCACAATCCCAGTCCTAGCAATAAGCATGTCATCAACAAACAGTATATGAGTCAAAAAAAGCTCTTTTGAAATTTTAATACCCTTAAAGTTTCCTTGCTCATGTGCTTGTTTGATCAGCCGACTTAATCCATCAATAATTAGGAGAAATAGAAGAGGGGACATCGAGCAACCTTGACGAATACCTCTAGAACAACTGAAGAAATTTGTAGGAGCTCCATTCACCAAAATAGCAATATTCACTGTATTGACACAAGCCATAATCCAGTTAATAGCTAATGCAGGCACACCAATCTATATTAGAAGAATCCTCAGAAAATCCCAATTTACTCGGTCATATGCTTTCTCAAGGTCCATTTTAAGCAACATTGCTTTCTGTTTTTTGCACTTAATAGTATGAAGCATTTCTTGTGTTATGCCAACAGCATCATGGATCTGCCTGTCTTCTAAAAACCCAAATTGTTCAGGGGTGATAAACTTTGAAAACACCGGCTTAAGACAACCAGCAATAATTTTCGAGGCAATTTTATAAGCAAAGTTACAAAGTGCTTAAGGTCTGAAATCAGCCAACATCTTCGGGTCATTCACTTTCGAAATGAGGGTAATAAATGTGGAATTCAATGCTCCAGATAAATAGCCCTGTGATCTAGTAAATTCCACCATCCTAACAATGTCATCCCCCATTATGTCCAAGAAGTGTAAAAATAACTCAACAGTCCAGCCATCTGGCCCTAGGCTTTTTTCTTTTGCAAACAGTTTTAGGGTTCTTTCCACTTCTTCAATAGAGATCTCCGAACATAAGGAAACAACATCCTCCCTATCGAAAAAACGAGGATATAATCTTGCCACTTTGAGTTGAGAGGACAAGTCACATAAATTATCGTCTGAGTAAACCCTATGAAAATGTTTGAAAGCTTGAGACTGACGACCCTGAACCCCAGACACCAAAGAGCCATCCTCATCAAGCAATTTCCAAATAGTATTATTATTTCTGTGAGCTGAAGCATAGGAATGAAAAAATCTAGTGTTCTTATCACCCGATTTTACCCATAAAGCCCGACTTTTTAATCTCCATTCCTTCTCTTCCATAATATAAATCCTTTCTTTTTCCGCTTATAGCTTTTTCAACAGCTCCAGTTCAGAATCAACCAATGGCTTCATGGTATTAAGCATATACAGATTCTGTAGCTTTGAGTCCACATCTAACAAAATACTTCTATCACTCTGTTTCTTCTGATGGATCCATCTAGATACTTCACCTTTTAGGATTTTTAACTTATGGCACAATAGATCCACAGGATTCAAATCTAAATCAGAGGTGTTCCTAGTCCAAATATTTCTGACCAAACAGTCAAACTCCGAATATGACAACCATGAACTGTCGAATTTAAATGGAAACTCAGTGTCCAAAAACTTATCCTCCAACTGAAGAAAGATAGGCGAGTGGTCCGAGATCTTGGACTCACCTACCCATGAACGATACCAACATCATCTATCTAATAATGATGAATTCACCAAAAACTTATCAAGACGTTTGTGAATGCCTTCACACCCATCTTGACCATTTGACCATGTTAGGACCAACGCCCCTGTGCAAACATCAATAAGATTATTGTCAATAAGAAAATCCGAGAATAAAGATGCCAAAACATCCATTTTAGCCTTAGCACCCCAAACTTCTTGGGCCAATCTCGTAAAATTTAGATCCCCCGCAATCACGAGATTTTGTAGTTTCAAAATCCCAGATGACTGTAAACCAAGCGAAAAGATCTCCCTATTCTTATATGGAGCATAACAAATTAGAATTGAAAGAGAAAGATCAGATGCTTTGCATGTCCCTTCCAATAAAATACCCCAAGTTGTCTGAAAAACACTGAAAGAGTAGATACGAGGCTCCCAAGCAGCAACCATACCCCCAGACAGACCATTAGAACCAACCGCCAATATTTCCCACCCCGGCAGAATCCCCGCAATTTTTGAAACAATAGAAAGATCATCACACATTGATTCTTGTTATAGCAAAATACTAGGTCGAGAAGTAGCTATTAGGTCAGATAGAGCCCTTACTCGAGCAACTCTACCCAACCCACGTATATTGAGTGAGCATATAGACATTAAGAAACATTGGAATGGAGGGAACAAGCTCTAAGGCCCCCAGATATTGCAGTCATCTTCTCCCCGGGAATGATCCCCCCAGAATGTGGAATGTCCCCCACTCCATCATCCAACCTCCCAGAATCCACCGTATTATCAGCCAAACCATCATTCAATCGAATTCTCTCTGATATAGGAATAGTAACAGGGTTCACCTCCTCTTCCTTATTCTTCCTATTCCTAGCGAAATTCTTGGCTTTCCGAATAGTGACATTTTGAAAACGGGACGATATGACAGACTGAACCTGGGGATTGTGAGAAGGATTTTTAGAATAAATGGCTAACGGGGTAATCACATCGGGCGAAGGCTTATAACTAGCCTCATTCAATAAATTAGAGTCATCCAAAGTATAAGGGCCCCATTCCAAATCAGACGAAATAACCCTAGGAGTCTGCATAGGACCAGATGTAACCCTAGACCCTAACTCATTACATCCAGAAGCCTGGCTAGGAGCCAGAGAATCCTCACCATCAACCACATCTAGATAAGTATCAAGTCTATTAATAAAGGAGTCGTCGACATCAGCTTCAACCACATAATTCACCCCAAACAACCCCCGACAAGTTTTAGACTTAATAGATTGGATTTCAGACTGAATAATAGGAGAGGTGGCCATACCATTCCCCAAATTTAGCACAATATCACCAGAAGCAATTCTCTTATCAAGGATATCCTCCGCAACTTTTTCCAACATCAAATCTTCCTTAGGAATGAAAGGAATAGGAGAGCCAATACCACGAGTATTCTTACCTGAAATAGCAGCGCCTTCATCAGAGTCTCCTTCTGTATTGGCCGAGTCATTTGATGGAGAGCCCGCAGATTCTGAAGAATGCCACTAGTTCTCCCGAACTATAGTCTCCGGACAGCTAGCCTGGTCATGTCCGGTCTATTGAAAAATATGACAGCGAAAAGGAATGCGAAAATAATCCAATCTCTGTCTCCATACCCTAGTCCCCCAGACCAACTCCACCTCCGTAGGCAACCCTTTTTCCATTTCAAACTCTACCATCACACGAGCCGACCGCCGATCAAAACCATGGAGAGAAGAATTGTCTAAACGAACGAAATGACCCACCGAGTTTGTGATACCCATCATAATATATTCAGACCATAGCTCAATAGGGAGACCAGGAATGAGGAGCCACAGGTGACGGATACTCTATTTTTCCCGCAGAGGGTCAAATGCTAAATGCCATCTTTTCAGGGATAGGGAACCCTCTTTGAAACACCAAAACCATTTAAGTATAATGCCCACATGCTCAGTCTTAGTAAAGATGAACATTAACCAACCATTCAGAAGCTGCATAACCCTCGGCATCTCGCCCACAACAGGTAACCAGTTTCTTCTAACCCATTCCACCAAATCTTTCTGTTTGCCAATCGTAAATTCCAGGCAGCCGACAACAGCCCTAGAACTCAACATTTCAATGTGGGATAAATTCATGTCTTGAGGAATATGAAACCGTGCCAAACCTTCACGCACCTTCAACGCATTTGCCGACCTCCGTTTCCTCGCCTTCTCACCCTTGAAACAATGATGCCAACCAGAGGTCTTCTTCTGAGCAACCTCCGAAACGGGAGCAACCTTAGCAGAGATCTCACCAGGAAAAGTCTCGGGCCTTTGTTTCCCCACCAAAGAGTATGGTAGTAAACCCCCACAAACCGCCGATGAGGAAAGACCCATATTATTGTGTTGCTGTCCCATCAGGGACCAAACCCCCAAGAAACCCGACAGATGTCGAAAAAAGGAAAAATGACCGGCATATGTCCGCTAATGATAGCGAAACCACTGTAGGCTACTTACAAAACCCATGTGAAAGACCCCATCATCCGGTTTACTCCAGGTCACATGCCAGAATGGGGGTTAGAACAATAGGATATTGGGTAGGTCAGAAAGATCAACAACCAGCCAACCCCGTCGATAGCATATAGAACCTCTAGCTGATAATAACCTGGCAGTGAAGACACATGTAGCCCATAAAATAAACTGCAAATTAGGGTCAAATAAACCTGCTAAACCGCAGATAAAATGACCAGCATTCCGAAACCGTAACCAAATCGACAGTGACTGGGATAGATAACAAAGACCACCAAACCAATAACCGAACTGTAAAATGGACTATCGAAGAAACAAAACAAGAACAACATCGTACACCATTATTCCCTCTTTTTTTATACTTGGTAGGTACTGGGCTAGTTCAGGTTGAACTAGCTTGACTCCAAGTCGTTGTATACTCAAGAAATGTTCATCCATAGCCCATTCCCAGCCTCCATCGTGGCTTCCTTAAACCACAGGAGTTTCCACCATTGATGCTGTCAAGCTTTCACCACTCATGGCTAACTTATTTTTGCTCATTCACAACCCTAATGTATCCATCGATATGTATTTTTATATTGCTATAATTAAATATATATATAATAATTATTAAATATATTGCAAATTTCTTTTTTGGAAGAGAATATTTAGGTCATCAAAGAACTCCACTGAATTGTATTTTTATATCTCTATAATATATATTGCAAATTTATATTAAATTCAAATTTTGCAAAATAAAAAAAAATCAGATTTCTAAAAAATCAATTTGTTTAATTTTTAGAAAGCTCCTTATATATATATATATATATATAATTTTAAAATTTTGTATTCTTTTGATATACTTTTTGTTTTTAAAAGTGAAGATAAAAATAAATTTATAATTATAGGATTATAATGATTAGTCTTCTTTTAATTAAGTTATATAGAATTATGTTAGAAAGGAAGATTAACATATGGTTAAAAAGTTTAAAAAGGAGATTTGGGAGCTATTATTTAAGTGCGCCCCCCTTATTATGCTTGCAACCATTGTGACTGAGTGTTGCAATAATAAAACTAATCTTTTGTATTTTTTGTTAACTTTAGAAATACATTTGACACAATGCCTAAATCCTTTGAAATATATTAGAAGAGGTAAAAGTTCATTTCAAGTTGAGAGCTACTCTGATGAGGTTGTATAGGAATGTCATTGCTAAGTTTTTGAACACTAAAGAATGATAAGAAGAAATTAATTGTAATATAGGAGTCAAACAAGGTTGTCCCTGCCCCTTGCCATTTTTGGTATATACATTGACAAGTTAGAGGGTTGTTGAGAAGAATCAAGTTGTGTCATCACCAAATCTAATTGGTATAGTCATCATCCTTCTTCTTTATGTTGATGCTATTGTTCTTATGGCTAGGAGACCCTATGATCTCAACAAGCAATTAAAAATTATTATGGATTTTTTATCTAGTGCATGTAAGATTGTTAATACTGACAAAACAAAGGTCATGATAATCAAATACAAAAGGATCGACAACAACTTGGAGGAAGTGACTACATACAAAAATATCTCAGTATTGATCTTCATCATAAGCTTAACTAGAACTATATGGCATTCAGAAAAGGATAAATGGAGGGTGTGAAGTTTATTATGGACTTGAAAATAGTTGTAAACTAGCAAACCTTTGGCTTTCGGATAATAAGAAACTACTCTTTGAGACTCTTGTCGCTTATATTATTTATATGGTTGTAAATTTTGGACCTGCAACATCTGTAGTTAAGCGTGGATAAGTATAGAGAAAATTTTCCAAAAGAGTTTTATAACTTATAGTCTCAAAAAGAAAGGAAATTCACCCTATTCTATCATCCTCGTAGAAACAAGTCTCCACCCCCTTGACAACATGGCTAGGAATTGACACCTAATGTACAAGAACAAGATAAACAACATTCGAAACAAGAACATTTCTAAGATTACTTCAAACTCTAATCAAAACTACCAGCGACTAAAGCGAGGTTCGCATAAATATGCCAAGTCTTGGCTCAATCATTGGAAAATCAAGGAAGAGGTCACTTCACAAAGCAATACAAATTTAAAATATATTATTACATCTAAATTTAAGGAGGAATTACGAAAATGATAAGATAAAATTAAGATACTATATGGAGGTGAGCGCATCGCTATGTTTTACCTAGTGTAAAGAAGAGTTCAACATTGATAAAATAAGAATAAACTCTCATGAGATCCATAATGAAATGAGACATTAGACAATTCCAAAATATGCCATGGATAAATTTTTTTTTTGTCATCTTTGTAATGCTAAGAGGGTTGAAGTTGAAAATATTTTCTCTTAGAATGTATCACGTACACCCACATAAGATTGAGATTTCAAAATATATGTTACAATATTCCCACATGAGATTGTGATTTCAAAATATATGTTATAAGAGTAACCTTTCTAAAGTGCCCATAATTTAACTAATCAAAATTAGAGTGATCTATAAATGCTTCTCGTAAAATCCTTAAGTATATAAATAATATTGTAAAGTAGACTAAATAATTCTTTACTTATTAAAGATCTAATCTATCAAAATTGATCTAATTAAAAATAATAAATATCATTTTGCAATAACTAATTAATTTAATATATAAAATTTTGTAAAAAATTCAAACCACTTATTATATACTTACTTTTCTATTAATAAAGGGAAAAAATCCAAACCACTTATTAATATATGCTCATATATGTAAACTTATTACGAGACATTATCTCTATTAAAATAAGGGAAGAATCCAAACCACTTATTAATATATGCTCATATATGTAAACTTATTATGAGACATTACCTCTTAAAGTGAAGTTAATAAAATAGATAAAGGTATATCTTTGGACCCTTATAAGACAAATACACATTTAAAATATTCTTGACCATGAAACTTAAAAACCTATCATATGAAAGTTGTCTGGACAAACATTTTCCATGATAGTTATTACTAGCTTTTTTTTAGAGGAATACTTATTACTAGCTTATTTTTATCATAATAACATATTAATATATTAGAATTGTATTCAAGTATGAGAGAATATAAGAAATTGGAAATCCATATAAACCAATGGCATACCAGCCATAATACAGTGAAATACCTCCCCAATCAATATCGATTAAAGAGCAGACAAAAAAAGTAAATATGTTTAACGGATCAATATATTAGAACTTTGTTACATCCAATTGTGGAGACCTCATTTCCTCAAATTTTAGGGTAGCCCCCTCTTGCCGACCAGGTGAAAACATTCGATAAAAGTGACTTAAACAATGTGTTTTTATATTACAAACTCGCGCGTGCCGTGTAACTTAGTTTGACACAACGTGGATTTAATAACCTAAACTGAGATTTAGCTTAAACACCATGGGTTGCGAACTGTAAGCGTGAGTGTCAATCACTTCGTGAAATTGTATCATACTGTAATACATATTTATATATTTTTAATGTGAATAAAAATACAGATAGGTGCAGGATTTGGCTATACAAATTGTAGCAGGTAACTAGAGAGACACAATCATTTTGGAGGCATGTGTTATTGGTTTTTGTGCTATTGACATTGGTGGCAAGCCGGATTCGATTGAGTTTAGTGAATTGCGGATCTATAAATCTGGGTATGTGGGTAACCTCCAGGTTCAGCAAGTTTCATTTGGGTGTGTACCCTTGCACAGATAAGCAGGTAACTCAGTGTTCTGAAATTCTAGAAGGGGTTCTTGCTATTAAAATGGAGCAAAGTTGCTTAGCATTGTTTAGGAATTCTCAGGAGGAATCCTGCTGTTTTAGCAGCGGGGAAAGAGTTTGTAGCATTCGTTGAAGATTCAGCAAGATTCTGAAGACTAGATCACTCACTGGGATGAGAAAAACAGGTTAGATCATCAGTTGAGTTCTCCCAAGAAGCAAAATGAGACACTAATTGGTTCTCCACTTAGATTTACAAAACCCACATATCGGATTGGAATGGAGCATTCGGAGAGCTATACTTGTGTCACATCCCATGCCCATGACACAAAACACATATATACTCATTGCAGTATGCAGAGCGAAATGGTGCAAAATCCTGTTCATATTCGAAAACAACGCCATGAACAGCAACTATGGGATGTTGCAACGCCACCGGCTCGAAGCTATGCAAACGTTCCAGTGTTTCCTGTTGCCCATTTTCTCAGTGCTTGCTATCTCTGCAAATTGCAGTTGAGCCATGGGAAGGACATCTACATGTACAGGTCCGTTGTAATGATTATACCACGAATTTTCTGCTAGAGATTGCTTTAAAGCTTGGAGAATCGCACTGAAAATTTATTATAGTTTTAGGTCAATGGTTCTTTTCAATTTTGCACTGATGTATCCAAAAAGCCTTTTCTGTTCATCTAGAATCTTAATAATGAGAGAGCTTGTCTACTTATTGTGTTTTCAAAAACTCCTTAAGGTTTTATGTGTGTTCATTTGTAAAACTTGGGTTTGAAGGTTTTATGTCTGTTCATTAGTAAAACTTGGGTTTGAAGGTTTTATGTGTGTTTATTGCAGAGGTGACAAAGCATTCTGCAGCATGGAATGTCGTGACCAACAGATTTTGATGGATGATGCAATGGTTTTACCAACAGATTTTGATGGATGATGCAATGGTTTTACCAACAGATTTTGATGGATGAGCAAATGGAAACTGTTCATCATCCTTACTTCAAGCAATGAATGGTGTTTCAATGAATGCATTGTTTTCAACTAAGGAGCTTTCGGAAAATACACAGCCATGTGTGTTTTCTCTGCAGATTGCGACAAGGTTTTAAGTTTAACCCCCTTGTAAATTTTGACAGGCTATGTAAACTGTACAGTGACGGAGCCCAAAAGCATTTGCTCTTAATAAAATACTTATAAAGTGCAGTTGCAGCTAATAGCAGATAAATCTAGAGAAGTAGCTGTCATATTCAAGGAAGATGCTCTTCTACTTAGTTAGTAGTTATGATGGCTGAAGTTGCTTAGTTATAATGGCTGAAAGGAATATGCTAGATTATATGGCTTTCTGATGTCTGAGGATAGCCATGATATTTGAGAACAGATTAGTGACGCAGGGATATTGCAGATTTTTTTTTGTTTTCCACAGATTGTGATCAGAACTAAACTCTGAGTACTTGAGCTTATTGTATATATTCTCTGCTTTGCTTTTTTGTGAGAATGAATAGTGCAATTAAATTATAGAGTAATTGTATTTTTTTTTGCATTTTTTCTAAGAATTTAGTAATATGATTTTTGCTGAAATCATGAATTTTATTATTCAAATTGCAATTTTTATTTAGCACCTTCAATTACCTTCTTTTAATATCAAATTCTAACTACTTAAAACTGCAATTTTCCACCCAAGTTTGGTTAAAAAAATTGCAGTAAAACTAGCCAAATCGTCCAGCTTATATTTTTATGATGTTGCTTCCACGGGGGGTTCACTAGTGAGGCAATATCATATCACGTCCATTCATATTGGGGGCTTGAATACTCTTAAAAAACTCAAAAATATATTGCCTCGTATTAAGGGGTCAAGGGGGGTTTTTAATTTGACATAGTAATATAAATATTGGGGGTTATTTTATTTGGGTGGGCGAAGGAATAACCTCCAAGTCATGGGATGGATTCATATCTCCAAATCATGGGCTCAATTCATACCCACCTAAAACTTAAGGACCCTCCATTTTTATTTGATATTGCTTATGATCCTAAGTTTTGCATAAATCTGATAATATTGTACCAATGATAATATCGATGGAAGTCTCTTCAGATTACTGGCCATGATCCACACTCATTTAATAACTTATTTAGGATTGGTTTGAATTGATACATTATATTGTTTTTCATCTTTAAGTTAAGAGATGTAGCTAATTGGGAGTTTCATAGTTGAACAATTGTATTTTATTTTTTGTAGGCATTCGAGTAAAAGATCTAACTCTTCATTTTCTAGGTTGGGGTTTAGGTGGGTATTGAGATTCAATCAAACCTTGTTCCATGACAACTAAGAAAAGTGATATCAATCTTTCTTGGCTCACTCGAACCAAGAAAAGTTAGATCAATCTTTCTTGACCAATTATTTCTTTCAACTTTTTGTATTCTTCTTTAACATATTCACATTGCCAATTATGTAACACCCCAAAAATCACTAAAATTTAAAACTTTTTAGAAATGGCATTTAATGCTATAAACACTGCTTGCGGAATTAATGAACATTGACAACTACTGAACCTGGTATTACACATAAAACAAAATGTATAAATTAACATGCGCGGACTGCAGATTACAAATTGACATAGATAAAAGATAAATGCTTTCTCATGTTTTATGATTGGATAACTAAATGCTGACGACTTCGTTGTATGTTTTTTGAAGGGGTTCCTATCGAGTGCCCTTGGTTTACTTAGCTTAACAACTAAAGCATTGGAACTGTTCTTTCTTTTGAAGATCTGCAGGTAAGAGTTAAAAATATTTCCAGTCATTCAAGAACTATATATGCTTCAGCTAGTCGTCTTTAAAATAGAACAGATTTGTTTAAAACCATGCATGAAGGTGATGCCGGTAAGATTTCCAGTTTTGTTTTTAACAACTCAGTTATTTTTATTCTGTTGTAAGAAAGTAAGGATGAAGGTACTTAGTACAAATGCTTAATTGTAAATGAATTGAAATAGTAAAAGCACTTCCTACTCTCTAAAAACAACATTTGAAATGATATAAGTACATGATAGTTCTATTGTCTGCACAAGTTGGTGATAGCTGGAAACATAAAGAGTATAGACGAGCTTTTAAGATAAAATATTATCGAGCATGTCATAATCATTGATGAGGTGACAGGATTAATAAAAAAATATAGCTTTAGTGGTTTTAAAGAACCTCATCCTATCTCATCTTGTTAGCGCAATACAAATAATAGTATTCTTGTAAAGATAAGAGGTACTATGTAAGACAAGTACCAAGTCATGCTAGCATTGTGTTACTTCTATAATGCAAAAATTGGTGATCTTCTAAGCCTAGGGGACAAGAGTCGATGCATCCTATACTACCATCAGACCCTTTGCAATTAAAAATATTCCATGTAATCTTAGCGATAATATGTCAAAATCCAAAGATAAGTGAGACCATGTCAGACCCTACCTATACTGTGTTTGAACACAATTAAATTTAAAAATGATTAAATATTAACATAACACTATGCAATTTAAACATACTACTTCAACAATTGAATGTTGATGTCATATAGTTCACAATGTATTATTTAAATAGCATTAATCGAAATACAAACTAAAAACTTTACATAATATAATTATTATGAACATAGTAAATTCTAATGTCCTCAAATTATATAAAATAATTATCAATTCTTCGTGTACCTAGAGGTTTAACAAACCTTGGATTACCCTAAGCATACAAAACACGACCATGTTCTATAATACACGTTGGAATATAAAGTAATAATATTAAAACATAACCAAGGTCTATGTTATCCATGTGAATGTAATACAATACGACGTTTAACATAAACTATATAACTATGTGATTAATGAAATATGACGCTAACTATTATAACCAACGATTGATTGAAGGTTTGAGCCTCGGGCTTATATATATATAAATGTGACATTGACATGTTATAAATGCTCCTGCAGGTGAATGTTGTCGAAGTGATACGAAATCCCTTTGCATTTATGTCTAGCTGCAACTATTAATGGATTGCTCCGCTGGCTCCTTCGTGGTTGACTTCACGTGATGGCCATTGGTTGAAGGTGTAAGAATACTACCGAACTGTAGCATGTATCTATTGACGTGGCCTCCAACTGGTTTTGGTAGTTGGATAAGCAATTAATGTAGTCGCTGTTCTACACCCCGCTTTGGTAGTTGTGTTGATTGTTTGGCACAATCTTCGCCTTTGATCTTCCGATGAAACCAACCCCAAGGGTTTTTGCTATACTACCATTCGTCCTTTGTCTTTACGCTCATTTGGATCCTGGTTCTTTTGAGGGAAAGGCCGACAGGCCGCTGCAAAGGAGGGTTTGGCCGTTGGTAACTCTGCGACTCGGCTCTGTTATTTTAATGGTGAAAAACCTGCGTGAAGGGGGTAGCAGGGTTCGTCGTTGTAAGGTTTTACTGCTCTGTGTTTGGATACCATTCGATTTGAGCATTGAAGATAGTAATCCTTGAGTTCTTATGAGGGTTGCCCGGATTCGAGCGTTGACGATGATGAGCTCTATGTTGTGAGATTGACCCTTTTGCTCCGTGCCATAAATGAAGATGTGGTTACGACTGGTCTTGTGTGGCGACACCATCTTTCATTTGAAGGTAAGCCTTCGTAACCCACATTTTCCTGTCACATTGCGTTCTGATTTACTTTTAAAAAAAACTGTTACTAATGATCGAGTTTTAACCTTGTTTTCCATGTCTTGGCAGGTATCCATCCACGCCATGCGAGTTTAACTTATTGTCGATGGATAGCATGCATTTAACCGGTAAGCCCTGTGGAAGACCCTTCGTAGGACCTTTGTCAGTTGCAGACAACGAAGAAGTTATGACTAAGTAGTTTTTCGGTTTGGTAGTTGGTCTCTTAGGAGACATGCGTCTATTCTTGAGTCTGTATAAAGGTGCCTTTGGCTACCTGTTTAACAGTTGTGTTTGAAATGTTTGTGGTCTTGTTTTTAGTTTCGTGTTAAAACTGGCAAGGTGGCTCCGTCGAGGGTTTCAGCTCTCAGATGAGTTTTTTGGAAATGAAATGTCACTGTTCTTCCAAGCTTCCAAAACAATGTTTATGTTTCACTTTTGATGTCTTGATTTCGAATCTTGATTCATTCTGGGCAATGTGATTTTGCCGAAGAGAGTTTAATCCTTAGTCGGGTTTGGAAATAGTAATACGACTTCTGGAAAAAAAATGGTTGATGTGCTTTCTTAATGGGGTTTCGACCGAGATTAGAGTTTGTGACTAAAATAGTTAAAAACCTATGCATGAAATAAATATGAAAGTTCTCTGTTATCGTCTTCTTCGTTTCAAAGAAAATATAAGTGAAAAATATGGAATAATTCTTGACTGTCGCTTCGTTTAGAAGAAAATTTAAACTTCAGATCAATAGTAATTATCTGTATTGTGATGTGTCGGAAATTTAGAAGATGAAGTATAATTCTATTTCTGTATATTCGACGAAAAACAAAACGATAATGCTATGAAATGACACTTGAATGAAATGTGAAATATTTTATAAAAAGGGTTTTACTCTTTGCCTCTTGACTAGAAAGATCAGAACGATGACTGTAAATCAAATATTATCGTAGATGAAGAAATGAAATAATGCTCTGTATTAGGAGGGTTTGTAAATAACAGTTTTAGGGTTTAGGGTTTGTTTTACTATATGTTGTAAGATGAAAAACATAACTTCATTCGTCAAGAAAAGAATGCATTTCTTTTTTCTATATGATAGTGAATGAATTTCATTTATTACTATGCATTATTTCTAAAAGAAATTGATATCGATATGCTGTATGTTGGGATCTACTCTACAACTGTATGATATAGAAAATAATTCATATGATTTTCAGAAATGAAAATCAATTATTTCTAAACAAACTGATATTTATAAAATGTAGAAAACAACACTGTAATTTTCTGGAAGTAAATGTCTGCAGAATTTATAAAGAAAGCACTGATACATATAATCACAGGAAATTAACACATCAGTTTTTTGAATTTTTATGGAGTTTAATTTATTAAGATTATAGAAAACATGAGCTCTTTATGTCTATACTTATATTTACATGATATAAAATTGGTATATTGGCAGACTGTGGTGTGAAACATTTAATTCTTCTCTTTTATAAGCATTGCACTAACTATTAAACGATCAACCTTTTACATTCTTTGTTATGTTGATCTCTTGACTGGGTTTCCTTTTATGCATTTTCCTTCCCAATACTATTTCATTGGGTCTTTCACCATCCAACGCTACAAATTGATTAGTCACCCCTGCAATCCTGGTTGGATCATTATTAGAATTATACTATTATTTTATTTAGCATCGTGTTTGCTTATACTAACATGTGTTAGGGATCCTATTTGTTACAACTTGATAATATGATATAAAGGGGGTATTAAAAATGGGTTGATAAAAATGGATACATATAATATATGGTGAAACTAGGGATTTTCTTAATTAGAAAGGCATATTGGGAGGGGGGTTCAACAATAAAATTTTAAGAGGAATTTTCCAATATTTAGTGAAATTAGGGATATTCTTTAATATCATGCGAACGATCATGCTATGTAACAAATTCACTAAGTGAACCCCCCGTGGTTGCTTCACATTATATTTCAAAGAGAAAACAGGGTCAAACATCCTTGCATGCCAGACTTAAATCGTTTCTACATTCATAACAACGGTTGAGTTTACTGCTGCGCCGTCTGATTGACAGAACGTACAATCGTTGCCTTTACTGCTGCCCCTTCCCATTGCCAGAACTTATAGAGTTCAGGTCGCCCGTCCCTCGATGCAATGCTATATTTCCAATAATAACGTGGCTTTTATTACAGAGGTGCAGTTCCACTAAGTAATGTGATTTTTGCTGAAATTATTATTTTTATTGTTTAAATTACAATTTTAATTGTAAAAATATATTTAACATTCTCAATTACCTTTCTTTAATATACAATTCTAACTACCTAAAACTGCAATTTTCAACCCAAATTTAATTAGAAAAATTGGAGAAAAACTAGTCAAATCGTAAGCTTATCTTTTCATGATGTTGCTTCACATTGTATTGCAAAGAGAAAACAGGGTCAAACATCCCTGTAGCCCAGACTTAAAATCGATTCTACATTGAGGTCGCCCATCCCCAGATGCAATGCCATATTTCCAATAATAACAGAGGTGCAGTTCCACTTAGTTTTGTCCACAAAAGAGATGTTCACAGTTTACAGATTCTTTCTCCTGTCAATGTGAACACGAGAGGCTTTGCCAAACTAGATTTTGCAAGTCTCGCTTTATAAAGTGAACGATGTTCATAGATTATTGTAGTCCTTAATTTTTAAGGAGCTTTAACTATCCACTGTTTTTTTTGAATGAGTATCGAACTATTTTACGTATCATAAATGCTCCACCTAAGGCTCTAGAGGGTTCGATCCAATTTTCAAAGCTCAAAAGATAGAATACGCTGACCGAATCTTCATCTCCAATCCTTCAGATTTAAATAGATTTTTAGAGATAGCTATTTTTCCAAATATTTATCTAGTTTGGTTACACCGATAGGTGTTTAGATATTATTTGAGATTTTGGACTTCCTTGAGCTGATCAATAAGATTAACAGGAGTGTAACAAGTGTACAATTCAGATTAATTCCATGGTCCTCTTATCTTGTTATGCTTAAATACATCTTGATTAAGATTTAAATAAGCTTCACTTTTAAATAATAGTTTAAAAAGACATGTTTATTAGATAGTATTTGTTTTATGTTTATATTAATTAGTTAAATGTTTATGTTAGTTTAATGTTTATATTAATTCATGGCACTTAACTTGTGATCTATAATCCATATTCACTTGCCATAAATTAAGTAACTTGCCACAAATTAAATAACTGTGCTAGTTGCTTCACAAGTGAACTAACTATTTAAATTTCTTTCTTGCCACAAATTAAATAACTGTGCTAATTGCTTCACAAGTGAACTAACTAAAAATTTCTTGCATGTATTTCATTAATCTTGCACTCAATATCTTGCAATTCGGAGATTCAATAACCCTACCCTCAAACTTGTTCACCAACTCCATGCACGTGATTAACATAGACTAAGTGAAAGCATCCCCAGTTGTAACTGCGTTTTTATTGCAGTGGATGAATCCCACATATATAAATATCTCTCCATTTCTAAATGGTTCCACATTTATATGTTTCAATCATATCATTATATTTTGACCATTTATAAATGGTTCCATATTTATAGATTTCGATATCATTATATTTTGAAAATAAAACTTTACATAGTTGATCTTACTCCTTGAACATTCTGTATATCGGCGTATTGCCCAGCTCCAATCGCTGCTTTTGCTTCTGTTACTGTTTCCTTATTCATTAGGCTAGTTGCTTCCTATCAATGTCTTGGCTGTTAGTCCCTGACCAGTGCAGTGGCTTGGAAGTAAGACACCAACCTAATATAAATGTACAGTGAACTAATTCTCCAATATTATAGTGAAAGCATGTTTATAATAGATTGCTTAATGAAGAGGCATTGAGCCACGCAATTTCATGAACTCAAAGCTCGTCCTTCCTAGTTTTGAAGTTTCTTCTAACGGCTATGCAATTTCATATGACTCACCTAAGAAAAGGAAATCCACAACTTTAATTAAAATGGTTCCATTTCTTCACAAAAAGAGTTTTTTGGGCTTAAATATGATCATAAATTTCTTTTTAGAGTGGGAAAACTAAATATTAAAAAATGGTTGTATTTCTTCATTAAAAATAGTTTTTTTTGGGGATCTTAAATATGATCATAAAATTATTTTTAAAAGTGGGAAAACTAAATATTCAAACGTTAACTAATTGGTTACTAGACACTCACATTTTCATATCTATAAGTATTTATTAGACACATGTTTGTTAACTAAGTGTTTACCTTACACTCACATTTTCAGAAGCGTTTATATTAGACACATTTTCATATCCATTATTATAAAGCATATGTGACAAATGCCTCAATCATCAAACTCTTGGGAAAGGTATACCATACAATTTGTCAATTTGTAGTTTTGTAGCAAAGCATTAATCTCAATAAAAGTTATGTCGGTCGTGATTTTTAGGTGGAAAAATTAAATTATTCAAAAATATTTTTATAAAAAAAAAAAAAAATTAATAAATGTAAACAACTTTTTTACTATTTAATAATATTTATTCTTTCCTCTAAATTATCAGTATTTATACATTTAATTTTACTGCAATGATAAAAAGTTATTTTGAATAAGTATAATTGAAAGGTCAAATGTGAACTTTTTACAACTTGTATGAACTTCTTAGAAAAGCAAGTCTCACATATTAAAGTGAAGATATTGAATCTATTTCATATAGAATGTCACTATTAATTTAGAAGTACAAGGATTAAATAGGTTACCGAGCTTTTTTAGAAAATGCTACTTAATATAAATACTGAAGACAAAATAGTTACATCATTTTAAAGTCCAATAAATTAGAAGCTTTTCAATCAAAACCATAAATCTCAACTACTTAAAAATTCTGTTGCAATATCTTCTTGAGTGCATCTAGAGTCCATAGCTCTCATGATTCAATGACCATTTAAGTTGTGCATGCTCCACAGAAATTGCTCATGACCCATGATGTCCAAAAGAAATGTTGAAATTAATGTCACATTGTACATCTATCCAAGGAGCAAATGCTTCATAGTGCCAGGGAAGCAAAGAACATATAAGCAAGTCAAATATTCATATCCAAATTAATGGAAATGAAATCTCATGAGATAAATAACCAAAAATGCAAAATGCTTCATAATGCCAAGGAAGCAAAGAACATATAAGCAAGTCAAATATTCATATCCAAACCAATTGAAGTGAAATCTCATGAGATAAATAAGCAAAAATGCAAAACACTAGGATAAAATTATGTAACACTCCAAAATTCATCTCACGGCATCATTCCCGAAGCTTGAATTTTATAAATTTCAATATGCAAGTTCAACCGAAACATCTCACAAAGAAGAAGTATGCTTCCATGTAACTATAAATAACCACAAAATTTTAATTTATGTTTTATTTATTTATGTATGTACTTGGAAAGATAAACAAAGCTTTTCCTTTCCAAATCTAATTGTACTTGTAAATAATATATTTACAAAATTATTCATCATTGAACATGCAACAAAAGACCATATCTTTCCAAGTTATTAAATGACTATAAAACCTTTCCAACTTTAGGACATCAAATATGAACTCAACAAAAAAGTTATAACTATAAATATCAAGTCATAACTACCTAAATCTTTTTTTTATTAATCATGCACATCTAGAAATAAGAGAACTTGCAATCTAAGTTGACAAACTGACACTATAGATACTTCACACATACTATTTGTTAAAAGTATATAAACAAAAATAATGTTAATAATTTTAAAAAAAATTTAGTAATCCTAAGCTCCATTTAGTATAACGCTTCCAACTATATATAATGTTAATAATTCTATAAAAAAATTAATAATCCTAAGCTTCATTTAGTATAACGCTTCCAACTATATATGCAAAAAGCAAGTTTAATCAACATATACAAAAATGTTTAATACCCAAAAGCACACAAATAAAACAAGATAAAGGTTTCTAGGAAAACACCAATTTATATAAGGATCTAACTCTCATCATCTATTTCTCATGGCAAAAAGCAACATGGTTCATGTCCCATAACAAAATATTAAGACAATTATTTCAAACTATTCCAAAATAATAATATTATAGATTGGAAAACTTTTGAATCTAAAAACTAGTTAAAACAAAATATATCAACCTCCTATTTTATAACATTGTTTCTTCTTTTAAATCATTTCTTGCAATTTAATACTACCTAAGCATCGATAAGCTCAATCTAATAAGTTGTCTCTACTTCAAGAGGTACCTCATCCACTGGGTTATCAACCTTGACTCCAACATCATCAAAATAGTTTACATGTTATTATATTTTATAATAAAAAAATAATAAATAAAAAACATTTTAACAACATAATAAAAGAGGACAAGGGAAAAGGATTACATTCATAAGCTTTCCAAGGTCAAATTTTGGAGCCTTCAAAATCTTAACTTTTCTTTCTTAAGAATACATGTTGCATAAGATAAATGGAAGTAGTTTTTTCAATCCCCTTCTGAGTCATTTTAGGAATAAATTTTTCCACAAACTCTTTTAGATAACATGAAGTTACTTCATGTACCATGATTTATCTTATTTTCTTTTGAAAATGAGAACAAAAGTATACAAATTATTTCCTTTAGAAATCTAAAACAAATGCATAATAAATTATAATTAACAATAATGTACAATGTATTTATTCAATTGTATTCAATTGTTCTATATAACTTGCCTTATTAGTTTCGACATGCTTGCATAGCAACAGGGACTATAAGAATTGATTTCATATAATTGTATTAGTTTGGCACAATATACAAAGCGTTTTAACCTAAGTTTTTTGGTGTCATTTGTGTTCTGACCAATTAACTATTTGAAGGCCTTATTTGGGCTCTATTCAAGGCAAACCAGTGTACAGGGGCATTCGAATTGCCTTAGTCTACATCTTAGTATACGTGTTGAGAGATATACACTTATGCCACAGTGTGGCTATGTTTAATTATCAAGCATGTCCGCCCGCTTGACACCACGTGCATGCAATATGCCACTCGACACCTGGTAGAACATAGCCACTCGTGATGCATGCACTATGCCAATTGCCGAGTCTTCTTACTTTTCTATGCTTGTTTTAAGTTCTGATATCCTTCACCTTTCCCTTATTAATATCAAGGTTAGTGCAAGCTGAATGATTTGTTGACGTCACTGCTTGCTCATTAGATATGGCTCAAATGCACAATCCGGTCCAGATTGTCCACCATTGAACAGTTCTCACACTATGCGAGACCCAAAGCCAAAGCAATCTCATAGACTGTTTGGGTTGGTTTTGGAAGCCATTATTGAATTTAGGGCTGGTGCAAGGTAATGATACCCAATTATGACACGTTAGTTGCAATGAAATTCTGGAAAAACAAAAATATTATCATTAAAATGAATTATTAGAGGTACCTACAAAACTTTTTTGGATTAGGTGTAAACAGATGAAACGTAGAAAAACGGATGACCTTCCGGAATATATAACTTTTTTTTATGGAAAAGTGGTATAACCACCCCAAAATGTCATTATTCGAAAATTGGTATGTTATTTGTTTTCTCAAACATAATGCACATGTTTTTGTTGAGCCACCCGTTTGCTATGTAAATTTTCAATTTAGAAGGAAAAAAATGTAGAAGCGTAGGCATTAGAAGAATCTTGTGCGGGGCTATTTTTCCAAAATTTAAAAATTCAATTTTATATTTTTTTTAAATTACCGAAGTCAGTGAAACCCTAAAACGACATGGTCAAGTGTTGAGCCACCATATCATGGTCTAAAAATAATCAAAATACTTTTTTTTTTAAGGTTGTAGGTATTTTCGTGCTCTGTTGTGGGTTCTCTTCCGTTTTTGAAATAGGTAAGCCAATCAAAAGTTATAGGCCAAATAAATGACCTATGTTTTTTACAAATTTGACATGAGTGCAGTTAAAAATGAATTAAAAATAGAAAACAACAACATATCTATTCATAAATTATATATTTAGATTCTGCACACAGAGCTCGACAAGCATGTGTAATTTCATCTACAGTGCACTCGTGGAGCTTATGTGGAACTAGTTGTGAAAAACCGAAAGTTACAGCATTTGATGTTTTTTGCCATAAATCAGGCATAAATCAGACCGAGCCTCAAGGTGCAATCCGAAGCTAATTCTAAGCCTGCAAGGGCGCCAAAAACAATTTGAATTCAGACACGCGTGCGCACAAATACGCGCATGCGCAAACATGCGCACGCGTGACTGACAACGCACACGCGTTAACAACAGCGCGCACACATCTCTGCGCGTACGGGTTATTGTATGCCTTTATGGTTTATTTAATTTCCTTTGTCAAGGGGATATATGAAGTTGATGAAGATGTGATGATGAAGAAGATGGCGATGATGGAGATGTTGATGAGGAAGGGGGAGATGACAATGATGTTGAAGATGTTGATGATGGTGATGATGATGAGATGATGGTGATGGTGATGATGATGACAATGGTGATGAAGATGACGATGAGGATGATGAGGATGATGGTGATGATGATGATGATGATGATGGTGGTGGTGGTGGTGATGAGGATGATGGTGACGATGATGATAATCATGATGGTGATGATGATGATGATCATCACCATCACCATCATCATCAACATCTTCATCATCATTGCCATCTCCCCCTTCCTCATCGACATCTTCACCATCGTCATCTTCTTCATCATCACCATATTCATCATCACCATATTCATCATCATCATCATCATCATATTCATCACCATCATCATCAACATCAACATCTTCATCTCCATCATCATCTTCTTCTTCATCCTCCTCCTCCTCCTCCTCCTCCTCATCATATTCGTCATCAACATCATCGTCATCATCAAAACCATCATCATCATCGTCCTTCTTCCTCATCTTCATCAACATCTAGGTCATCATCTTCATCGTCAATGTCATAATCATCATCATTATCATCCTCATCATCACCATTGATGGTGAAGATGATGAAGATGATGATGAACATGATGATGATGATGATGTTGATGATGAGTACGATGATCATCAACATCAACATCATCTTTATCATCGTACTCATATTCATCATCATCCACCACCATCATCATCATCACCATCATCATCATCTTCGTCATCACCCTCTTCCTCCTCATCATCATCAACAACATCTTCGTCGTCATCATCATCATCATCATCATCATGACAATACAAAGATGATGATGATGATGAAGAAGAAGATGGCGATGACGACTACGAGTATGATGAGGATGATGAAGATGACAATTATGATGATGAAGACAATGATCATCGTGACCATGATCATATGATGATGATGATGATGATGATGGTGATGATGATGACTAATGAAGATGATGATTATGAATATGATGATTTTGATGATTATGATCATATTCATCATCATCATCATCATCTTCATCATCATCAACAACATGATCATCATCATCATCGTCATCATCATCATCATCATCATCATCATCATCATCCTCGTCCTCACAATGATGATGATGATGATGATGATGACGACGACGATGATGATGATGACGTTGTTGATGATGATGAAGATGATGAGGATGATGAGGATGATGTGCTGCATATTCGTCATCATCATCATCATCATATCCATTAGTCATCATCATCATCACCATCTTCATCATCATCATCATCTTCATCATAATCTTCATCATCATGATGATGATGATGATGATAAGGATGATGGTGATGACGAGTATGATGAGGATGATGAAGATGACTATTATGATGACTATCATCATCATCATCATCATCTGCGTCCTCACAATGACGATGATGATGATGAGGAGGAAGTTGATGATGATGATGTGCTGCATATTCCTCATCATCTTCATCATCATCATCATACTTGGGGGTGTGGATAAATTGGGGAGGATGTATGGGGGGGGGGGGAAGTGGGTGAGGATGGATGGAGGGGGGAGTATGGCTAGAGACGGGGGGCTAGATGGAAGGGAGAGGGTGGACGAAGGGAGGGGTCTAGATGGAAGCGGGGGGGGGGGGGGGGGGTGGTCATGGGAGAGGGTGGATACATAGGACTAAAATGGGGAGATGCAGCTACTGGTGGCACCTACATATACATTTGTAATATCACAATTTAGTAAACAAACAATAAATTAAACCATAGTAAGTCGTAACAAATCAAATTAAAAGCATGCTTATAATTACACATTGTACCTATGTATATGGTGATGTGCCAATCCCTGGCGGGGGTGGTTGATCACTGTAGTCACGTAACACCCGTGGACAACAAAATGCATGCATGTTATGAACATGTTAAACAAGTAATTATCTAGGCAATCAAGATATTCAAAAACATTGTACGAACTATCAACGTGTATGCCATAAATATAAATACTTGAGTAATATAAATGACATAAGTAATAACAATATTGTGTCAGGTACTGAAAATACCTCCATGTGGGGTGCCACAATTTCAGTTGCACCTGCCATTGCTGCATCAAGGTTGGGAGATCCTACGTTCTCCCATCTTGGTGTATCAACTCTGAATAATTGTACATTGAAATAATAGTTTAAGTCAAACAAAAATACTTTAAAAATACTTTACAAGTTATCAATTGATGATTGAAAACACATTAAAAAAATTGCTGACCTGATCCATATAACAGCCCTCGATCGAGCCAGGGCAAGTGTGCCCACAATGGGGACAAAGATGTGGAATTGCCCCCGTCCAACTGGAATGCCCAGCATAGCTACCACAAGTCACGGGTATACTCTGGCCCTGTCGTGAAGGCCCTGCACCTAGATCTCTATCAAGGTCAACCGACCTCTCCACTGTTGTCACTACTACAAAGGAGGTGTGTCTGAGGAGTCCACGTGCAACATTCCTCATTGCCACCTCGATCTGATCAAGCTTGTGGGGCAACTGAGCTGGCTGGGGAGAGGGGTTGAGGTCGCGCCTCGGAGCTAGTGTCCCTCTCAGAGGGTTCCTCCTGGAAGCAGGTCGATCTTGGGAAGATCCACACCCAACACCCTGGAACTCGGTTATGTCAAAATAGTTGACATGTAAACCGAAGCAAAACTTAGCCCACAGTTGGAAAAGGAAGTACTGTGGAACCTCCCTATTATTGCAGGGAGGTTTATTACACCATGAACCACCTCTGCATCTAATTGTCCCTCCATGGTTAGTAATGACACCAATCCATGCAAACACGTGGATGTGTAATGTTCGGTGGTTGCTTTGTTTTCGAATAAGTGAACATACTATATAATTGGGATTTTGTAATGTTCAAATCTTTTATTGCTTCCTTGGAGATGCCCGTGGAGTAGTACTCTCGCATCCTAGCTCTAAATTGAGTCATGTCAGTCAATTGCTATTGTGCATGGATGAGGGAGTCAATTGAGTTCTCAATTGATGTGGCAAGAGACAATCGAGATGGTTCCCCCGAGTTTCTAAGTTCGCGAGTGTGCACTCACATTTCATTTACATAATAGTTAAGGTCATCTTGTTCAAAATTGGGTTGGGGGTTTTGGTTTTTCTCGGCATTTGGATTGTGTTCACGGTTTTCTTCGGCATTGGGTCTAAGGTTTGGGTTTTCTTGTGTTCCAACAGACTCGAGGTTAACATCTTGTTCACTCATTGTCTCAGTTTACAATCTGCAATAGAAAATTGGTTCATTGTTTTCAAAATTTGGGAATTATTTACAATTAAATAAACAAAAAAAATTGACACAAATAATGAATAAAATGAAGAAAAAAAACGTGATATTTACCTATTAATAGAAGTGTTGATGAGTTTGTGGGTGTTGTTGGGTGGTTTTGGAGTCGATTTGGCCTCCTTTGGTGGTTGAATCGACACGCACACGGAGGAGGAGGACGCGCTCGGCCAAATGGAACAATGGGAAATTGTGCTCTGTTTTTTTTTTCTTTTTAACAGAGGCACGTGTGCGCCACCCTTGCGTGCACACGCCTCGGTTCGGTACTGAACCTAGCGGGGTGTGCGTGGTGCCTTAGGTGCATACGCGCCATTTTTTTTTCCGCTAGTGTGCCCCTATTGCAATGAAAATGGGGACCATCTTCGTGCACCCGCCCTTTCAAAATTTTACTTCCTATTTTCCGTGGGTGATTGTCATGATTCCCTGCTCTGAGAGTCTGATTTAGTGCTTTGAGGGAAAGATAAGGAGAGGAGTTTGGAGAATGGTAAGGGGAAAGATCTAGATGAAGAAGATTGAGAAGGTGACCAACATGCAGGTTACGTCTTCTAAGTGAAGGTATGGATTGCCGAAGAAAGCTTTGGATATCTCAGCGCTCTGTGATGTCGTCCCGACCTAATGCCTTCTAAGGAACGCACATGGAATTAAAGATAACCATACTAATGTTATGGCGAAATGTCAGGAATAAATTTATGTTTATCACTTGAACGAATAACTTTGACAGCATTAAGAACCACGATAAGAACCAAGAAAATGGATGGATTCCTTTAATCTCACATTTTTCCATTCTCACTGATGAACTTCTCCATGTTTTCTCAGGCCCACCTCATTTTTACGCCGTAGTAATTATTTCACTAGCTATTCTTTTCCTCTAGAAATCCCAACACATCAATCTAGCATGTTTAAAGGGAATACTTATTGGTGGGTGGTTTAATGGCCATTGTTGAAAGCATAAATTAAATGGTGGTTACAAGATGCAAATTATATATGATGCTATTGCAATCCAATACTTGTTCGTTCAACTTGAATATTGAAAATATTTGGCCAGTAAACGCAAACATGCAATAGGACAAAGTTATTATGACTTATTATATTTTCTCATTGGATTCTTGAGAGGTACTTCCCAACCTTACCCTTACAAACTTGTAGTGGATTCTCTAGGGTCCATCTCATTCATCGATATTTTCCACCTTTCACAATGGCATTTAATCCTTTGATGTGTGTACAATGGAAAATATCAATATTTTGTGACTCAATCATGTTGGGTCCACTTATCATAAGCGTGGTAATGGGAATTAACATCTATACCTAGAGCACAAATAATTGTCTTTGGATATAACATGTTCCCCGAGGAGAACAAAAAATAAGGGCACCAATAACATAGTTTTTCTTTGATTCGACAAAAGGGAAAAGGTAAATTGACGTATTAAAGAAATATATTGATAGGTGATGGGAAGAGAAATTGAAACTTTAAATATTTACATTTTTTCCTATTTATTTAACCTCATGGTTGATGAAAGTGTAAGCATTGACAATTTGTTGTTATATGTGGGGTTTTTACATTATTTGCATATTTACTACCATTTACTATGTGTTTAAATAATTCTTCGTCATCTAATTAAGAAATCTATACCAATTTATTTTATGTGTTTTCGTAAATATGTTCAGGCCAGACAAAGGTGTGGCTTAATAGTCTCCACATAAGTTGGAATCGCTTATGCACTTTATTACTCTCCTATGATGTTGAGTGTTTCATGGATTCATGTAATATTTTCAATGTGTCTAAATGGATTTGAGTATTCTTGACCAAGGATCCATTTTTTTTCTTTGATGCTATGAATATAACTTATGTCATAAGAGTGCATTGTTTTTGTGCTTTATTTATATGCGTGCATTGTTTTCGTGCTTTATAACTTATGTTATAAGAGTGTATGTGTCGTTTTGGTCCCGAAAGATCCTCCCAACTGAGCTACCCCTCGGAGGTCCATTTATATGGTTAAATTGTCATGGTCCTTATTCAATTGCAACTTTATTGGCTTCAATATTTACATTTGCACATTTGAGTGGTGTTATGTTTATATGGATTTGTGTTAGATCTAGGAATTTGTGAAGTATGGTAATTTATTGCTAGCTACATGATGTAATTTGATCAAGGGTTCGAATTGTGTACTATCTTAGAGTTTGATCCAATTTTCATTAGATACAATGTCTTGAAAGTTTGGTGATGCCTTGTTGGATTTGGTTATAGGCCTTTGATATCTCCTCATCAATTCAAACTTTATATAGTTGGCCACATCGTTTCAAGAGACCGATTCTAATGAGTAACTATCATGCCTTTTGTTGTCCACATGCATATTATCTTATCTTATTTCATGCATGTAGTGAACTGATTGGCCTCAAGTGAGGCATGTAGCATTCTCACAATGATTACGAAGATGCATATTGAATTTGACCCTACATCAAATCATTGTCGATGGGGACAAGTTTATGGAAGATTTGTTAATCAGATCACCCTCTATTTAGAAACCTAAACATTATCTAAAAAATGATTTTTAGACACGTTCACTTATTGGATTAGATGAAATGTTTGCATTGAAACTATGTAGCATTTTTTGGATAACCCACAATTGATGTATTTGAGCATGCCTTCCATCCTACGATTTCAAACTATGGGCTTTCTAATTCACTTAATAGATCTAGTATGGCTTAGTTGATTGGTTGATGATCATCACCAAGACTAAATGTTTTTTGGACTTTTGGAATTATTTGCTTTGATATCATACAACCACTATTCAACAAGATCAAAGGTTTGTTTAAGAAATGTGAAATGAAGTGATGTGAAAGGAGTCTGTCAACAACATTAATTCTTGCATTGAAAAGAAAAATCTATGACAAAGTAATGGACTAGTCCTACTCCTCTAAATCCATTTCCATTCAGTATGGCTGCAATCATTCTGGGTGGCCTACACAATGTGCACATGCCCACATTTTTCTATTATGTTGTTTATGTTTTTGCTAAGATGTATCCTAGTGAATGAGTAATTAACAATGAAGGAATTCAAGGTGTGGCATCAAATTCCTCATTAGTAGTGCTACTGCTAAATCTATGAAATCTAAATTAGTGGAAGGGGTCTAGAGTAGGACTAGGAGTAAATGCAAATGAACTAAGAATAAGAGTAAGGATAATAAATTTCCATAAGGGATTTTTTGGACTAGGAATGAATTAATGTCAAAACCATCATTTATAAATACGCCATTCAAAACAATTTACGTTTCCAACTGCATAATTATTTCATACATTTTGTTTTCTTCATCACGCTTCTACCTAATTTTTGTGATGGACAAAAATTGGTATGTGTTTATGAATGGATTTTTTTTTTCATTATACTTCTACATGATTTATATGATTAACAGACATGGTATGTATGTATGAATGAAATTGTTGGTGATTGCACCAAGAGGCGCTCTATAGCCCAGTATGGGGGAGATCTTGTAACATGTAACGGATGTAACATGTAGCGTTTGTCGAATATAATAAAATGTAAAAATAAAAAAGTAATAGTATGGGGGAGATATTGTAACAGGTAACGGATGTAACATGTAACGGTTGTCGAATATAATAAAATGTAAAAATAAAAAGTAATAGTATGGGGGAGATCTTGTAACATGTAACGGATGTAACATGAAACGTTTTTCGAATATAATAAAATGTAAAAAGTAATAGTATGACGGATGTAACATGTAACATTTGTAAAAACTAATAAAATGTAAAAAGTAATATATATTATGATATATTAAGTCGACCATTAATATATATTTTGTAACAACATGTATTTTCATTTGAAAAACACCTTCGAAATCAATGGCTATATGATGGAAATCAAAACAACATAAAAATTATAGAAAACATTAATTAAAAAAATAGTGTTGGTTCATAAAATAAAATATAGAAATCCATGTTGGTTCATAAAATAAAATATCATGAAAAGTAATTAGAAAATAGATATTTCTCCGGCTCCGGGTGGCACCGCCACTGTCAACAGGGCCACCAGGGGAGACACGTCTCCTCCTCCCAGCACCAGTTCCCAGGCGATGCATTAAATGAGAAATACAAAGCCTATACATCTGGCCTCCCTACACGCAATGGTTCACATCGCCCACATGGCTCGGGGGATGGCATTTATGCCGGCTCTATTTTCCTGGTCCTCTCGCCCGAGCTGGTATCAACTCGCATTTACTCTCTTGCGTGCGATCTCCTACGCTCTCCACGACTCCTGTTGGGTTATGAAGAACCAGGCTCGCTCCACTGCGGTCATTACGCCTCTTGGTTATGCTCAATCTGCATCCACAATGGAGAGCTCGGCATCTGCGGAGAGTTCAATCCTTTTGCTACCCAATTCGATCATGAAGTGCACCAGAGGTATTTCCCGGCGAGGTTCCAGTCAGGGCACTGGCAAATCTACGTCGGTGGAGAAGGAAATTCCAGCCAACATCGGCTACAAAGACAACGTTACAATGTCGGTTTGTCGATTGGTGGATGATTGGGAGTCTAGGAGTGTTGCTGAGATTCTCGCCTTCGGTAGCCCTGGTACTCAGGTGAACCACTATTGGCTGCTTAAAAATTTGCTTGGTTCTCTGGTTGAAGATATGCTTACTAACTGGAATGTGGCTAAGATGACCATAATGGACACTAGGTCCAATATGGCACATTTAGATGGTATTCTTATTGCTCTTGAAGCCTGTCTCTCGGGAAGTAGATATGCTCTCTCCCCCCGCTTGTCTCCACCCCTGGGTGTTGGTCCTGAAGGCCTGGTGGCTGGTACTGGTGATGGCATGGTCGGGGTGAACAAAGGTTTTGAGCCTCACGCAGTCGAGCAAGCCGTTGGGAGCTCACTTCACAACTCTGGGGACCTCGCTACCTGTGGACGCCGCTCCAGCACCTGTTCCTGTTCCTACTCCTCGCAGTATTCAATGTCCTGAATACCCAGCTGCCGCTGTGGTGCGAGTTGCCTCCCCTCCTGGGACTTCTTTTCCAATACCTTCTACAATTGACAATGTCCATAACAAGCGCCTTCAGAAAGATGATGCAGCAGTGATTCTTCAGCGCAAAACAGAGCCGCTGCCATTCAAGCTCCCAGAGCAGCAGTGGACTGATGATCTCTTCGAACCCTGCCCCATTTCCGAGGGCACGCATGACTCCAAAGGTGTAGAAGCTAGCTCTTGAGCTCTGCATTTCTAGTTCTTTTACTATGTCTTTTTGTACACTCTGGCTTGAACAGAGTTATAGTATTTTACTGTCTTTCCTGCTCGATAGCTATCTAGTTAATCGTGGTTACAATGCTTTGTTTTGTAAAGATGGCACCTTGTACAGGGCCAATATGATCTATCTGGATTTTCCTGAGGACTGTAATATTTTTGTACTATAATATAAAATTTCCATGTAGCTTACAAAAAAAAAATTAGAAAATAGATATTCGTTTATAAAATAAAAACTTAAAACTTAAACCTGGATCTATCAATCAAGAGAGATCAAATTTCTTGAGTTTAAATTTAAAAAAAGAAATACACCTCAAGAAATTGGATCCCTCTCGGTGCTTGATAGATCCGGGTTTGAGATGGATCTACGCTGGTGCATGTTACAAATAGAGTAGTAATTGGGAAGTGAAGCATGAACATATGAGGTGTACCAACAAGGGGCAAAGGAGGTGGCTCTCTTGACAGTCTCAATTGTCTCAACAATCATGGTTGTGGTTGTTGCAACAATGATATTTGCATATCGAAAAACTAACAATGTAATGATGTATACAATGGAAAGGCATCAAATATGGTGTTGTAGTGTGAGACAACTCACAATTGACAAAAATGGATACAATTGGTAGTTGGAGGCGAGAGACATTTTTGTCATTGAAAAATGGATACAATTTGTTCCTTAGCCTCTAACACGAGACATTTTTGTCATTCCAAAATATATTGTAACAAGTAGAATGAGCAAATATGCTAGAGCCAAGTTTAAATCTTGATGCATGTTTGGTTGAATATTTGCTCATTGGGTAGTGTATGGCAATGACGTCTTTATTACCAAGTGTATTAGGTGGTGAATGGTAATATGGTGATTATTATTACCTAGTGTAGTGTTTATCGTAACTTAGTTAATGGCTTTGTATAGGAGTCTGCACGTTGCTAGTCAACCTCCATTATTATTATTCCTAGACTATCCAATCCAATTCATGTATTAATAATGAACCATTGATGCCGATGACAATATTTATGAATTATATATAATTTATGTATTAACAGTGAACCATTGATGCCGATGACAATATTTATGAATTACATATAATTTAATGAGGTTGCCTCGTATCTTCCTTACTACAAAGAAGCTACTATTATTTGAAGACTTGACTAAAGGCGGTTTATTGCTATTTTGTTTAACTCATTTGATTAAAATAATCCATTAGGCATCCCATGCCTATAGGGATAAGGATAAGCAATAAGCCTGACTTGACCTTGAGTATTCATATACCATATAGTTTTGTGGGATGTGGTTGGAATTCTAAGAACAACAATATGATTGGTATTAAATAATGGTATACCTTTCCAAGTGTGTCGACACATTAACAACTTAAACTATATTTAATTTATTAGCCAAAACATAAATAATTCAATTGAATTATAATCAAAGTATCTAACAAATATTTAATTCATAGTATAAATGCTCTACAACCAAACAATGTACATGCAAATCAACAAACAACTTAATGGCATTTGACACATTAAATCCAAGCAAATACAATCGGTACCAACACAATCTAGGAATCAACAGAGGCACATGCCTAACACAACCTAGGAACTGAGGTTTAACACCAACCATTAATGAGGTCACTTTGTATCTTCCCCGGCTCCCAGAGTGGTCCTTCGACTTTCTAGGACAACATGTCAACAACACCATTATCATAACAACCGACTAATAAGTCAACATGGCATAAAACCAATTTAAAACCTATTGAATGTACCTCTTCTTGCCTCGTACAACTCAAATATCTACATAAATTTCTCAATGCACAAAATCCTAAAATTGGTCACCATTCTCATGAACTTTAATGGATTAACCCTAATGGATTAATGTTCCAACAACCTCCCTTAATTCGAAGGGGTGTATATGAGTCCAAACAGATAACTGAAATCTGGAGAATGATAGCTGCAAATGGCTGAAGGTGTAGAAATGTCTTCTACTAAATGGGTGCTTTTGGACTACCACTAGCTAGCCAAATCTATGAAAATGTGGTTTAAGGATGACCACAAACTCTGGAACTTGGCGTTCACTATTATGCGACAAATTCCCCAAAAGAGCATAAATATACAAGAAAGAGTAGTCCATGCCTTAATAATGAATAAACGAGATGAATAGCAATCCTCTTCAAAGGGGCAACCTCCTTATACAATGTACTAAATACACAAGACAAGACAATAAAAGATGATTCAAATGAAAAGGTCTTTTTGATATATATATAGGAGACAAATCTAGGTACAATTGTCACTAATGGACTCAAACCGACATCAATAATATAACAATACTAATATAAATTTCCCAACTTAGGGGGGAACGAGCCACAATTTAGGGCATAACATGCCCCTCCCCTTCAGACGAGTGTTTTCCTCAATGCTTGGTTAGTTGTGCATCATTTGTATGAAGAACTCATCTTCCCATGTCGAATCTTCTACTGGTAAATTCTTCCACTTGGTGAGGTACTCAATAATACCTTGATTTCGTAGTTGTTTGGTCCTCGTTTCTGTGATTAGGAGGAGCAATATATATATATATATATATATATATATATATATATATATATATATATAAGCCCCAAGAGTTAGCTCAATTGGTCGAGCACTGTAGTTAGGCCTCCCAGCATGTGAGGTCGCGGGATCCATTCTCCTCGACACTCTTGGAGTTAGGTACGCAAAATGTGCCGAGGGTGTGATGGCCCCTTCGGGTGGGCCCGCCAGAAATTATTCCATGGACGTAGCGATGCCGGTCAACCGGTACGTGAACCACATTGAAATATATATATATATATATATATATATAATTGATTAATTTACTAACTTAAACTATTTTATCCCCTGAAGCCTCTAGTAGTGTCAAAAAATTCAATCCTTTTAAATTTGCTCACACCCTTAGGTCCATACATACATTGGGGTTTGTTGTAGGTACAACAGATCCCATGTTTGGATGAAAACACAAGAGCCCCAAATTTTTATATGCAAAGGTAATGATTAAATTTCATGGTCATTTTGGGGTTTTTCATCAAGCTATTATTGCTCTGCCTTGATTTGATTAAGTTAAGCAATTTTCCCTTTTGAAAATGCCTTTGTTTTTTTGTGTTTAAGTGAGTTGCGGAAAGCTTTGTTTTTTCCAAAAGTTAAGTCTTCCCGCAACCTACAATCCGCAATGCAGATTGCGGAGGCTTGCATTTTGGATTTGGAATCTTTGCGTTCGGCAACCCGCAATCCGCAATGCGGATTGCGGATGTGGAACCCTTTTTCAATAATTGTGGTTGTTTACACCCGCAACCTGCAATCCACAATGCAGATTGCGGGAATATTTTTAATTACAGTTTTGCACTTTGCATTTCCGCAACCCGCAATTGCGGATTGCGGATTACGAAAGGGTCATTACATTGGTTAGTGTGAGTTGTGATTCCGCAACCCGCAACCCGCGATTGCGGATTGTGGAAAGAATGTATACACTTGCAAATTAAATGCATGCGATTTTCTACCCCGCATCCTGCACGTTTGATCTTGACCGTTCATTTGTAATGATCCTACGATTAAATATCGGATTGTTCGATTTGAATAATTATTTTGGTTTTTCCGTTTCTCTTCATCATTTTCAAATTGCAATCGGGTTCTTGGCTGCGATTTTCACCTTCGGCCAAGCATCATAAGGTAATAATTGATCCAACTAACTCACAATGGTCAAATGTTAATAAGATTTGACATTAAATCATACATGAATTAATGAAAACCTTATCCAGTCTCAATCCAAAATTTGTCGACGCAGGCTGCGTGTTATTTCGTTGTAGACGTGATAATTGAAATTCCCAGGCCGTAAGATTTTAACCATGGCAAATTCATTGCATTCAGTCTTTTGGAATCTTTATTGTTCTCTGTTAAATACAAACCTCAACATGAGCATTTCGTCAGTCGTCTTATTGCACAAACTTGAGTCTTGTTAATCATTTTTTTCGGGAAATTCCTTCTAACAAGTTGCATATTGTGAGCAAGATGCAGAGCAGTCACAAATCTTCGGTCCGATTTTGTGAAGAAAAAGAACCTCAACCTCTTCAATATCTTGAACCTGTGTCGCCACCTTTTAATGCAGATGTTCTGGGTGAAAGCATTGGTAGTGAAAAGGAAGACTTTGAGATTCAATCCATATGCATACGACTCCCTAGGAGTAAGAGAAGGAAGATCACTGAAAAACATGTTGATTGAGATGATACAATTATCTAGGATTTTATAATCAATGAAGTACCTGTCACTCCACCAATTCCTTTGAAGGAGGGGCAAGTGGCCGACTTTTCAGTTTTTGAGGACATCGTCGATCATCATGAATCTTCTAAGAAAGATCTATCGGTTCCCTTGCCATTGGTCATAGACAGCTAGAATGTTGTTGTTATCCTTCACAGTTAATTACGGGATATTACCTTGGATGTATGAAATCAAATTCTTGGGAATTTTGCGGAATGCTTAGTATTAGTCATTCTTGTAGGTAATTTGGCAGATTAATTGATTTTGTAATCCTTGTTTTGTGGGAAGTCTATCCTTTGTAACCATTTTGTAATTATTGTTTAAAGGGTAGAGGTCTCATGGGGTAAAGGGGGGAGAAAATATGCAAAAGAAGACTGGAGATACTCTTATTAATGAAGAGATTGTAATTTCTTGCAATTTTGAGCTAATACAGTTAGTTTTCTCTTAATTCCTCTTTTGTTAATTTATCAAATTTCTTTGATGAATGTTGATTTTCACTTCAATTTATTAATCATCACTGTTTAATGCTTGCAATTAATAATCCGCGCACTTATCTACAATTTAGATTTGTCGTAATTGATGATCTATGTGTTTATTAATGATTTAAATGAATTATTTAATTAAAACATTTATCTATTTCTGCAAATGATTCACAGAAATTATCAAATATATGTTAATTTTTCAATTAGCATAAGAGCTATAGGATAATCTTTGCATGCCCTTAATCTTAAACTACTATCGGTTAATTTTCATTGCCTGATTGTATTTTAAAGTAATGAGCAAAGATCCAATTTTACATTTTTGTTAAGCTGGTGAATTGATCTATTAAAACTTACACCAAGTTATCCTGCACACTGTCAAAACACTTTATGTAGATTAGATCTGACTCAATGTAGATTTCCTTTAAGGTAGATTTGTTCTAGGTTTAGATCCATTTTACGAGTTACGACACTTTTATCTTCCCACCAGTAATCCTTTTAGGATCAAACCCCATAAGTGCCAGTGGAGGCCTTTGTATCCGTGGGAGTTAACTACACCAAACAGGCTGGGGATAGAATTGCTCTTGCGCAGAGTCTTTTGAAGCCTTTCAGTCTGGGTTTTCACCCTCTGTTGTTAGGCTTGGAACCCATTCCAACACCCTACACACCCGGGGCTTCAACAGGGTTGTAAATTTAGCCTATGATTTCTTCCTATTGTATGATTTTGTAAAGGTAACTTGCATATCAATAGATGTACGAAGCTTCAACAACCATGATATTGAATCTTTTACTCCATCTCTATTATTGCTCCCATGAGTGCTTAGTATTGGGGTGTGTTTACATTATTTTAGATGGTAACTATTGCTTAATTCCCACGTGAATGAAATTTATTGTTTCAAGTTTCAAGCTCCTTGGAGCGGGGAAACATTTGATACTATTGCCCAAGTCTTGGGAGTGGTACCCATGCAATTATACTATTATATGATGTTATTAACTACTCGTGCCGTGTTATTATTGCCATTTATTAAATAATAATTGCACCGAGTGAAACGAGGTGCTCTACAGCCTAGTATGGGGGACTTGTTGTAATGTGTGTCCATGTAATGTTACACACGAGTATGAGGGAGATGTTGTAACGTTTGTCCAGTACCGTTACACGAGTAAAAAATAATAAATTATATTATGTCGGCCATTAATAAATTCATGTCGGCTCATAAAATAAAAAATTATGGAAAGTATTTAAAAAAAATCCATGTTGGCTCATAAAATAAAATATTATGAAAAATAATAATAAAAATTGGCGTTCTTTTATAAAATAAAAACTTAAAACTTAAACCAAGATCTATCAATCAAGATATATCAAATTTCTTGAGTTTAAATTTTAAAAAAGAAATACACCTCAAGAAACTGGATCCTTCTCGGTGCTTGATAGATACGGGTTTAAGATGGATCTATGCTAGTTTTTTTACAATGATTGCTACTACAATTGCAACAAGTGTAGCGAGTTGCTCTACAACCTAGTACGGGGGAGATGTTGTCATGTTACATAAAAGAAGTAACAGTAATTAAAACATCCAATTCCAAAAATAAAAAGTAAAATAATAATAATAATAAGCTGACTTATAAAAGAAAAAATTTAATATCACCATAGATCTATCTTAAACCTGAATCTATCAATATTTCAGAGAAATCAAATCTCGAGATGTAAATATTTTCTTGAAGTGTCAAAAAATTCAAGATAAAAAGATTTACACCTTAAAAAATTAGATCCTTTTAGATGTTTGATAGATTAGGATTTAAGACAAATCTATGCTTGTATATACAATATTATAAGCTTGTTTTATTTTATTGTTATGTTATATTTGTTTTTGATATTATTTTATAACATAAAATCTTCATTAAAAATAAGATAACAAAAATAATGTTTAAAACCAATAAAAAAATAAGATAATAAAAATAATGTTTAAAACCAATTGGTAGGGTCTAATCCAACTTAATTTTATATGTTTGTGTTTTTTTTTTTAATTTTATTGTTATTGTGTTATATTTTGTTTTTATACTGTGCTACCGTAGTGTATGGTCCAATCCCAATTAATTATATATGTTTGTGTTTATATTATTTTATTGTTATTGTGTTATATTTTGTTTTTGATGTATAACATAGAGTATAATAAGAATAGTGTTTGAAATCAAATGCAGATACAATTATAGTGTAGGGTCCAATCCCAATAATGAGATAAGCAATATAAATATCTTATATGGCATAATCCCTGTTGCATTCAGGCAATATAAATATCTTATAGTTTAAAAGAGTCCAAATTCCAAAGCAATATACGTGTTATAACTTAAAAGTCCAAATTCCATTGAGTTAGGGTTAGCCAAACTCAAAATAGCAAAGATATACACTACTTTACTAGGGATAGCCAACCCGAGAGATGTTTGCGCATCATAATCATGTAATCTTATTTAATTAATATGGTGTGGAGACACTTCCGTCTTAGGGCTACGTGTCCTTTAAAAGGAGTATTTGGCCTATTTGGGGGCATTTCTTTTTTTAATATATATATATATATTAAATTGATTAAGTTTAGGCTAGAAATTCATTCCTTCCCTGTAATTATTCTGCTACGCCACGGAGGGTCCCGCCTTGGACGATTAACCCTCTCACTCTGATATGAGCGGTTCGCTTGTCCCATGGGACCACTCGCCTATGCGTTTTGAATTATGGGGAACGGTGACCCATAAAACGTTGGGTTGACTCTAACTTTGTTAATAGGTTGCGGTTACGTCTTGATTTTGACAAATCAAGCATTTATTCTTTTCAACAAAATTCAACCCATTATTACAAAAGGGTACCCTTCATAAAAGATTTAAAAAATCATTCACTTGGTTTTAATTTATATGGAGGTAAACCATCAATGTCATCATCGATCCATAGAATAATAGTGTAAAATGATGAAGTCCGAATTAAGGGAGCAAGAATCTAGAAAGGGATGGGATGGTGTGCTATGAGCTTCCTCCCACGCTCTTGGTTGTGATTTATTAATCTATGTAGAACTGCACACCATTGCTTAATGTGTCCATTATAATAAGGGGGAATCTACTATGTATGCCCACTTTGTTCAATTATTATATCATTATGCCCACTTTGTTCAATTATTATTTGTCATTGCAACATGTATGCCCTTGGACATAGCTTTGTAGGTGGATGATATTGTGTATTATTTTACATAATACACGACTTTTTTTGCTATTTTTTGCAGTAATTTTTTTTTACTAAATCTGACAATGAATTTTGGGAATTCATGATAACAATGGTCAAAGTTGCATAATTTGGGTGTCTTGGGGTTTTTCAGAGTGCTGAATCTCTTTCTTTACTAAATCTGACAATGAATTTTGGGAATTCATGATAACAATGGTCAAAGTTGCATAATTTGGGTGTCTTGGGGTTTTTCAGAGTGCTGAATCTCTTTCTTTACTAAATCTGACAATGAATTTTGGGAATTCATGATAACAATGGTCAAAGTTGCATAATTTGGGTGTCTTGGGGTTTTTCAGAGTGCTGAATCTCTTTCTGTACTTAAAAAATAGTTTGGGTTGTAAACAAAATTGAATTAAGAAAAAAAAATTGGCGGATTTCAACCGAAAACCATCGAAAAGGAAAAAACATCCTTCATTTAGCCTCCTTTTTATTTGACTAGATGTGTACGTGTTGGTTGGTTCAATGCTGATTGGCATCCCTGTTGGATGGCCAAGTGGTGACAATTGAACTTATTCTCATTGTTAAAACATGAGTGATCCCTCCCTCTCTATTAACACATACCCATGTTAACAGGTACATATGCATACCCACCAGCATTAAAAACGTAAGTGTATGCTACACTTCTAATGGAAAGTTTTACAACATGGAAATTACATGCTAATATTCAATCATATTCTTCATAACAATGGTGGTTGAAACCTTAGATTCTTGATTTATTTTGCCACATGGAACTCATATACTTGGGCTGTGGCATAACTATTGTTGGGCTAGTGTTGAAATTTGTTATAAGGTTATGTTGCTCCCAACTTGCTCCATACGAGTACTTATGGCCATATTTATTAATCCTTCAACAATGGCTTGCTATATTGAGAATTGCCCATTTATCTGGTCATGTGCTAATGAGCAATGTCATTGTGCATAGAACCTATTATGGAAATTGGGACATGAAAGAAAATAACAATATCAATGACTTCTTGTTGGCCATTTCTAATGCCGATAACTAGAACCAATCTTTTACCGTTTAGTGGGAAAAGGTTCATATTTGGTAGACAAGGGATACATTTTCATTATTACAACATAATGTAAATTACAACCTATAACTATTATTACCTAATAGTTGCTTATGACATATGACAAGGAAAACTTTAAAGATTTGAATATTCCTTGGCCACTATGAACAAGGAAACCTTGAATAAAGCCATTGCTAACATTAATGGCACAATGTTCAAACAACTATTGTATGCTTGATGTGAGTGTTTGGTGTTGTGGCTCTTTGGTTGTCGAACAGGGGTTATTCATTGTTAGAGCCAATGTTCGTTAAATCAAATCTGCTGAAACTCTTGGAGACTAGCTGAGAAGCAACCATATGTGAAGAAGACCATGCTCACAAATACCAATGTGTTGTTGTTGTTTAATCCCTATGTGAAGATTGCCATGCAGATGCAATCTTTAGCAAATCTTTAGTGTAAGCAAGTTAGAGAAGAACATCTACCAAGAAGAGGAAGGTGCATGAGGTCTTTCTACAATGCATTTCAATGCCATCTTGGCATCTCTATTTGGAATACTATGTAATCAAGGATGCACACAAACTTTTTTGAAGAAATGTTTGTTCAAAAAGTGTCGTAGAAATGCTTGCTCGTCATGTGTTTATTGAAATGTCCGTAGAAACATTTCAAATATTGGTGAGATCATATGAGGGTAAGTCTATTACACTATAGGTACAATTATTGGACTCTATTGAATCCATTAAGCTAAAATTCTGGTTCAAAGAAGAGATCCTAATGGCACAATATCACTTTTAATTAGTTAGAAAGGAGCTAGATCATTTATGTAACTATATTATGACATAAATAATCATTTATGTGACTATATTATGAGATTGGTAAGGTTTCCATGTTATTCCTATTTTTTTTTTGGCAAATACAATTATAAGGATATACTCTCCTTATCCAAGGGCTACTATTTTAATGAAAGAACTGGAAGTAACTAACCAGATACCGTTAATAGAAAGAACTGAAAGTAACTAACGAGATAGTCTGTGACAACCAATCATACTATGAATCTGTGGCCTAGTAATCTATCGATTTAATAGTTTTTGTTTAGACATTAAATTTGTATTAGTAAACTCAAATCAAGCATTTGACTTTTAAAAGTAAACTCAAAGGGAGTGTCTGAGGATGGTGGCAACTGGCAAAAGGTAACGCACGCTCTTGTAAATCAATCCATAAAATATTAAGACGAAATTACAAAGTTGGAATAAAGGGAGCAAGGAATCTGAATGTGTGCAATGTCGAAAACCATGGGCTGGTGTGCCATGGACGCCATTGAATATGGTCCGTTATAATAATAGAGCAAATCTCTCTTTATGATTCCCTATATCTCTTCCCCCATTGACAAACCCCGCATAAAAATTAAAGCTATTTCAGATCTTCCTTTTTAAATTGGGTTTAGAGCCTCGATGCCCATGTTTCAACATGTATTCTTGCTCATTCACAACCATAATGTATCCATCGATATGTATTTTGATATTGCTATAATTAAATATATATATATATTGCAAATTTCTTTTTCTAGAAGATAATATTTAAGTCATCAAAGAACTCCTAATTGTATTTTTATATCTCTATAATATATATTGTAAATTTATATTAAATTTAAATTTTGCAAAATAAAAAAAGCTAAATTCTTATATCTATTTGTTTAATTTTTATAAAGCTCTTTATATATATCATTTTAAAATTTTATATTATTTTTATTTTATTTTGATATATTTTTTGTTTTTAAAAGTGAAGATAAAAATAAATTTTTAATTATAGGATTATAATGATTAGTCTTCTTTTAACTAAGTTATATAGAATTATGTTGGAAAGGAAGATTAATATATGGTTATAAAGTTTAAAAAGGAGATTTGGGAGCTATTATTTAAGTGCGGACCCCCTTGTTATGCTTATGACCATTGTTACTGAGTGTTGCAATAATAAAACAAATCTTTTGTATTTCTATGTTAACTTTAGAAATACATTTGACACAATGCTCAAATCCTTTGAAATATATTAGAAGAGGTAAAAGTTCATTTCAAGTTGAGAGCTACTGCGATGAGGTTGTATGAGAATGTCATTGCCAAGTTTATGAACACTAAAGGATGGTAAGAAGAAATTAATTGTAATATAGGAGTCAAACAAGGTTGTCCACTGCCCCTTATCATTTTTGGTATATACATTGACAAGTTAGAGGGTTGTTGACAAGAAGCAAGTTGTCTCATCACTAAATCTAATTAGTATAGTCATCATCCTTCTTCTTTACGTTGATGCTATTGTTCTTATGGCTAGGAGACCCTATGATCTCAACAAGCAGTTAAAAATTATTAAGGATTTTTTTATCTAGTGCATGTAAGATTGTTAATACTGACAAAACAAAGGTTATGATAATGAAATCCAAAAGGATCGACAACAACTTGGAGGAAGTGGTTACATACAAATATCTCAGTATTGATCTTCATCACAAGCTTAACTAGAACTATAACATTCATAAAAGGATAAATGGAGGGTGTGAAGTTTATTATGGACTTGAAAATAGTTGTAAACTAGCAATCCTTTGGCTTTGGGATAGTAAGAAACTCATCTTTGATACTCTTATCGCTCACATTATTTATATGGTTGTGAAGTTTGGACCTGCAACATTTGTAGTTAAGCGTGGATAAGTGTAGAGCAGAATTTCCAAAAGAGTTTTATAACTTATAGTCTCAAAAAGAAAGGAAATACACGCTATCCTATCATCCTCATAGAAACAAGTCTCTGCCCCCTTGAGAGAATGGCTCGGACTTGACACCTAATGTAAAAGAACAAGATAAACAACATTCGAAACAAGAACATTTCTAAGATTACTTCAAACTCTAATCAAAACTACCAGTGACTAAAGCAAGGTTGGCATAAAGATGCCATGTCTTGGCTCAATCATTGGACAATCGAGGAAGATGTCACTCCACAAAGCAATAAAAATTTAAAATATATTATTACATCTAAATTTAATGAGGAATTACGAAAAGGATAAGATAAAATTAAGATTCTATAAGGAGGTGAGTGACCATAATCAAGAAGATCAAAAGCGATCGTTATGTTTTCCCTACTATAAAAAAGAGTTCAACATTGATAAAATAAGAACAAACTCTCATGAGCTCTATAATGAAACAAGGCATTAGACAATTCCAAAAAATGTCATGGATCAAAAAAAAATTTCATCTTTGTAATGCTAAGAGGGTTGAAGTTGAAAATATTTTCTCTTAGAATGTCTCACGTACACCCACATGAAATTGTGATTTCAAAATAGATGTTAAAAGAGTAACCTTTCTAATTTGACCTTAATTTAACTAATCAAAATTAGTGTGATCTATAAATGATTCTCTTAAAGCCTTTAAATATATAAATAATATTCTAAAATAAACCAAATGATTCTTTACCTTTTAAAAATCTAATTCATCAAAATTAATCTAATTAAAAATAATAAATAGCATCATCATCTTCAACAATAATTAATTAATTTAATATATAAACTTTTGTAAAAAATCCAAACCACTTATTAGTATATACTTACTTTTCTATTAAAAAAGGGAAGAATCCTATAAAAAAATCCAAACCACTTATTAAGATACGCTCATATATGTAAACTTATTATGAGACATTACCTCTTGAAGTGAAGTTAATAAAATAGAGAAAAGCACAATCGAATATAGGTATCTTTGCACTCTTAGTATAAGGCAAATACACATTTAAAATATTCTTGACCATGAAACTTTAAAACCTATCATATCAACCTCGTTGTGGACAAACATTTTCCACGATACTTATTGCTAGCTTATTTCTATCATAATAACATAACAATATATTAGAACTTTGTTACATCCAATTGTAGAGACCTCATTTCCTCCTTAAATTTTAGCGTAGCCCCCTCTTGCCGACCATGTGAAAACATTCGATAAAAGTCACTTAAACTATGTGTTTTTATATTACAAACTCGCGCGTGCCGTGAAGTCAACCTCCAATAACTTAGTTCCACACAAAGTGGATTTAATAACTTAAATTGAGATTTATGTTAAATATATGGGTTGTAATAACCTAAACTATGATTTAGGTTAAATTTATTTTATGGTCGTCTTATCTTGTTATGTTTAAATGCATTTTGATTAAAATTTAAATAAGTTCGTATCTTGTTATGTTCAAATATATCTTGATTAAGATTTAAATAAGTTTCAGTTATGGGATGGATAAGAAAATAAATATGTTTATGAAATAACATTTGTTTTTATATTTATATTAATTAATTTAATGTTTAATCTTTGTTTAACAACCAGTAATTTTCACAAAATTAAATGGTTGATTACATATATAAGTGTTCACTAATCACTTTACTTGTGACTATGCTAGTACATATTTATATATTTTTAATCTGTATGAAAATACAGATAAGTGCAAGATTTAACTATACCAATTGTAGCAGGTAACTAGAAAGACACAATTATTTTGTATGAAAATACAGATAAGTGCAAGATTTAACTATACCAATTGTAGCAGGTAACTAGAAAGACACAATTATTTTGGAGGCATGTGTTATTGGTTTTTGTGCTATTGAGATTGGTGGCAAGCGGGATTCGATTGAGTTTAGTGAATTGAGGATCTATAAATCTGGGTATGTGGGTAACCTCCAGGTTCAGCAAGTTTCATTTGGGTAATATTAATATTAAGTTACAGAGAAGCAGGTAACTTAGTGTTCTCAAATTCTAGAAGGGGTTCTTGCTATTAAAATGGAGCAACGTTGCTTAGCATTGTTTAGGAATTCTCGGAGAGGAATCCTGCTGTTTTAGCAGCGGGGAAAGAGTTTCTAGCATTCGTCTGAAGATTCAACAAGATTCTGAAGAAAAACAGGTCAAATCATCAGTTGAGTTCTCTCAAGAAGTAAAAATGAGACACTAATTGGTTCTCCACTTAGATTTACAAAACCCACATATCGGATTGGAATGGAGCATTCGGAGAGCTATACTTGTGTCACATCCCATGCCCATGACACAAAACACATATATACTCATTGCAGTATGCAGAGCGAAATTGTGCAAAATCCTGCTCATATTCGAAAACAACGCCATGAATAGCAACTATGGGATGTTGCAACGCCCCCTCGAAGCTATGCAAACGTTCCAGTGTTTCCTGTTGCCCATTTTCTCAGTGCTTGCTATCTCTGCAAATTGCAGTTAAGCCATGGGAAGGACATCTACATGTACAGGTCCGTTTTAATGATTATACCACGAATTTTCTGTTAGCGATTACTTTAAAGCTTGGAGAATCGCACTGAAATTTTATTATAGTTTTAGGCCAATGGTTCTTTTCAATTTTGCGGTGATGTATCCAAAAAGCCTATTCAGTTCATCTAGAATCTTGATAATGAGAGAGCTTGTCTACTTATTGTGTTTTCAAAAACTCCTTAAGGTTTTATGTGTGTTCATTTGTAAAACTTGGGTTTGAAGGTTTTATGTGTGTTTATTGCAGAGGTGACAAAGCATTCTGCAGCATGGAATGTCGTGACCAACAGATTTTGATGGATGATGCAATGGTTTTACGTCCAACAGATTTTGATGGATGAGCAAATGGAAACTGTTCATCATCCTTACTGCAAGCAATGAATGGTGTTTCAATGAATGCATTGTTTTCATCTCAGGAGCTTTAGGAAAATACACAGCCATGTGTGTTTTCTCTGCATATTGCAACAAGGTTTTAAGTTCACCCCCCCCGTAAATTTTCACAGGCTATGTACACTGTACAGTGAAGGCGCTCAAAAGCATCCAAATGTACAATATGTATTTCTTAATAAAATACTTAAGTGCAGTTGCAGATAATAGCAGATGAATCTAGAGAGGTAGTCATGTTCAAGGAAGATGCTCTTCTACTTAGTTGGTAGTTATGATGGCTGAAGTTGCTTAGTTATAATGGCTGAAAGGACGATGCTCTTATATGGCTTTCTGATGTCTGAGGATAGCCATGATATTTGAGAGCAGAGTAGTGATGCAGGGATATTGCAGATTTTTTTGTGTTTTCCACATATTGTGATCAGAACTAAACTCTGAGTACTTAAACTCTGAGTACTTGAGCTTATTGTATATATTCTCTGCTTTTTTGTGATTATTGTATATATTCTTTGCTTTTTTGTGAGGATGAATAGTGCAATGCAGTATAATTTTTTGGGGGAGTAAGTTAATTATAGAGTAATTGTATTTTTTTTGCAATTTTTTTTAGGAATTTAGTAATGTGATTTTTGCTGAAATTACTATTTTTATTGTTTAAATTGCAATTTTAATTGTAGAAATAGATTTAACACCCTCAATTACCTCTCCTTAATATACAATTCCAACTACCTAAAACTGCAATTTGCAACCCAAATTTAATTAGAAAAATTGGAAAAAAACTAGTCAAATCGTGAGCTTTATCTTTTTATGATGTTGCTTCACATTATATTGCAAAGAGAAAACAGGGTCAAACATCCATGTAGCCCAGACTTAAATCGATTCTACATTCAGGTCGCCCATCCCCAGATGCAATGCCATATTTCCAATAATAACGTGGCTTTTATTACAGAGGTGCAGTTCCACTTAGTTTTGTTCACAAAAGAGATGTTCACAGTGTACAGATTCTTTGCCAAACTAGATTTTGCAAGTCTCTCTTTATAAACTGAACGATGTTCATAGATCATCGTAGTCCTTAATTTTTAAGGAGCTTTAACTATCCACTGTTTTTTTTTAAATGAGTATCAACTATCAAACTATTTTACGTATCATAACCTAAAGCTCTGAAGTAGAGGGAGAGGGTTCGATCCAATTTTCAAGGCTCAACAAATAGAATACGCTGACCAAATCTCCATATCCAATCCTCCCGAGTTTTCTCTCTTATCAGGTCACCTTTTTTTTAGAGATAGCTACTTTATCAAAATTTATTACACTCTTTTCTAAATCTTTATCTGATTCTGGTTACTTCACAAGTTAACTAACTTGCAAATCCTTGATTTATTTAACTGAAAGTTAACTAACTGCAGATCTCTTTAGATCTCTTTAGTGTATTTCATTAATCTTGCACGCAATATCTTGCAATTCGGAGATTCAATAAGCCTAGCCTGTAACTTGTTAACCAAGTCCATGCACGTGATTAACATAGACTAAGTGAAAGCATCCTAGTTGTAAGTGCGTTTTTATTGCACTCGATCAATCCCACATATATAAATATCTCTCCATTTATAAATGGTTCCACATTTATATATCATTATATTTTGACCATTTATAAATGGTTTCATATTTATAGATTTTGATCATCATTACATTTTGGAAATAAATCTTAACAAAGTTGATCTTACTCTTTGAACATAAACATTTTGTATAGTGATTTGGAAGTAAGCTACCATTTTATGGTCCCAAATTTGAGGAAAGGTTTGTCTCTATTATATAATTTCCATTATAATTGTCTAAGCGTCAATTATTGGAATTTGGAATCATGTTGTAAATGTTGTAATTACTAAGATATCAATTAATTAATTATGAAGTAAAATAGTTATTTACCTAACTCGGACACCACTTTTTGAAATATGGTACTTGGGTTTGTCTCTCTCTCTCTCTCTATATATAAGTAGTTGAAACAAAAAAAATTAAAAAGTTAAAAACATGTCACATGCATATTTATTCATAATTCAATGGTTCATCATTCATTCAACATTCACATTGGAACATAAAAATTGATATCAAATGGAAGTTATATTATGATTTCATTGTCATACTACATTCAAAATTTGCATAATGCGCCAATGGCATTTCCAGACATGAAATTCAAAATTCAAAATTCAAAAAACATTGAATAGTGATTTCATTCAATGATTCTCCTTGCTGTAAGAGTGTAACCTTGTTGTATTCACCATGGAAATCCCTTCACGGTTTCACCAAATGTTGCCACCATGGAAAGCCCTTCACCAAAGGCTATTGCGGTTGAATGAAATGATTATGAGATGTTTAAATGGAAAACTATGATGTTTGAAGAGTTTGTGGGTCATAATTTTAGGTTTGTGATGGGGGTCACCTTTCCTCCATTCCTTTTATTCATTTCACAACTTAAAATCTTAGGGTACGTCGTCTCCTCTCAGCGAAATGAACCTATTTTTTCAAGTCGACGTCTCATCAAGAACCAGGTTCTCCAACCAAGAACCCACACCCGAATCAAAGACACGAGTTCATGAACCCGATGTGGGGACCCGAACCCTACCTAGTACATGCAAAACCATGCAACTAAGTTATTTACCCAAATATGACTGAAGTGCAAATTATTTCATGTTGTAAACTATAACACATAAATCCTACAAATAGCAAAAGTTGCTTTCATTAACTAATTTTAAGAAGTGAAATACTTGCAATTTACCCAATTATTATTAATCTGCAATTATCATAAAATTAATATCTAACTTATTGTTCTCTTATTAACTTAATAATACATAATCAATATATTCCCCATCATAATTCATTGATTGTCAAGTAAAATAGTTATTCTTAATCCATATACAATGAGCATGTTGTGAATATATGTCTCTCTTGTAGATCAAATCAAGGTAAGACTAACTAATACACAAAGATTTAGTTGTCTTTTAACTATTTATAAAAAGATTTATTTAAAATGTAGGATGCATGAATGAAAATTTTAATTGAAATTAGATGTATATTTTTCACCTAAAAAACATGTATCTTGATATATCAATAATTCATTAATGTATATTTATACCAGCATAGATCCATCTTAAAGCCATATCTATTAAGCACCTAGAGGGATCCAATTTCTTGAGGTGTATTTCTTTTTTTAAATTTAAACTCAAGAAATTTGATCTCTCTTGATTGATAGATCCGTGTTTAAGTTTTAAGTTTTTATTTTATAAACGAACATCTATTTTTTAATTACTTTTCATAATATTTTATTTTATGAAACCAATGTCACATTGTACATCTATCCAAGAAGCAAATGCTTCATAGTACATATAAGCAAGTTAAATATTCATATCCAAATCAAATCAATGGAAGTGAGATCTCATGAGAGAAATAACCAAAAATACAAAACACTGGGAGAAAATTATGTAACACTCCTAGAATTTCCACATTAAAATGGACCAAAATCCATCTCAAAGCATCATTCCCAAGCCTTGAAGTTTATAAAGTTTAATATACAATTTCACCTAAAACATGCCATGAAGAAGTTTGCTTCATGTAGCTATAAATAACCACAAACTTTAAATTTATGCTTTATTTATTTATGTGACGGGAAAGATAAACTAAGCTTTTCCTTGATCTAGTCACACGCCCAAATCTAATTGTACTTGTAAATAATACCTTTAAAAAATTATCATCATTAAACATGCAACAAAAGACCCTATCTTTCCAAATTATTAAATGACTATAAACCCCTTCAAACTTTAGGACACCACATACAAACTCAACATGAGAGTTATAACTACCCAACAAAAGATTTTTGTTAAGCATTCCCATCTAGAAACAGGAGAACCTAGAATTTAAGTTCACAAACTAACACTATAGGTACTTCACGCATACTATTTATCAAAAGTCTAGAAGCAGGAATAATATTAATAATTCTAAAGAAATTTTAGTAATCCTAAGCCCCATGGAGTATAACACTTCCAGCTATATATATGCAAAAAGCAAGTTTAATCGGCATATACAAAGATGTTTAATACCCAAAAGCACAAGAGAAACGTTTCTAGGAAAACACTGATTTAGATAAGGATCGAACTCTCATCATGTACTGCTCATGGAAAAATACAACATGGTTCATGTCCCATAACAAAATATCGACACAATTATTTCAAACTATTCCAAAATAATCATATGCTAGCAATATCATAGATTGGAAAATTTCTGAATCTAAGAACTAGTCAAAACAAAGTATATGAACCCTCCTCTTCAATAACAATAGCTCTTTTTTTTAAATCAATTTCTTGCAATTTAGTACTACCTAAGCACCGATAAGTTCAGTCTCTGCTTCAAGAGGTACCTCATCCACTGGGTTATCAACTTTGACTCCAACATTCTCAGAATAATTTCCATGTACCTATAACTTATAATAAAAAATTATAAGTACACACCATTTTAACAACAGAATAAAAGAGGACAAGGGAAAAGGATTACATCACATATTAAGCTTTCCCAGGTGAAACTGTGGGGCCTTCAAAATCTTAACTTTTCTAATGAATACATTTTGCAAAAGATAAATTGAGGAAGTAGCTTTTTCAATCTACTTCCCAATCATTTTAGAAACTCTTTTAGATCACATGAAGTAACTTCACATACCATGATCTCTCTCATTTTCCTTTGAAAATGAGAACAAAAGAATACAAATTACTTCCTTTGGAACTCTAAAACAAATACAGAATAAATTATAACTGACAACAATGTATGTACTCAATTGCATTCAATTGTTCTATATAGCCTGTCTTATTTGACTTGTCTATGCATAGCATGTTCAGTTGACTTGATTGAGCCTCCTCTTTGTGAATCCAAAGCAAAACAGATGTAAACAATAGTTATTTGTTGTCCCGAGATCCACATGACATGAGCTTCAATCAAAGTCTACCACTTATGGACCAAGGATCTAAGCTTATCGGTGGTGTAATCCATTCCCTGGACATGGGTAAATAAAACACCTATTAGACCTTTTTAATCTTTTCTTACCTAGCTAAAAAAAAAAACTATAAATATCAACAATTTACCCAAAATTTAATGAGGGCATTCCTTCCCTTAACATCTTTGACACAAAGTTTGATCTTTCTATAAGCTTAATCTTCATCCATTCTAAAGATTAGCTAGAGAAATCTCAAACACACGATCCTTATGCCCTCAAGAGGCAATCTACATAGAACAAATTCAACTAACTCTATTTGGCCTTCTTAGACAAATTAAGTTGCATTGATGAAGTGTCTTTTTCAACTAACAGAAGAACAACTCTCTTTACACTTCATTCTTTGCCAACAATTTTTCATTCATTTTTTAATCATGGAAACCCTGCCACAACAAAGGTTTAGGAAATAATCTCAATCAGAAGGCTCAGCATGTAAAATCATTAAAGAATGAATATTTAATAGTGTTGTATTAAAAATTAATGTGTGTGTTTGTGTAGGGTAGACCTCTTTGTGCCATGGGGAAGGACATCACCTTGGATATGGTATCAGTATTATCTAAGCGAGCTTTGGTGGGAAGGTTTGAATACATTAATCCGTCTCGTCGGGATATTTTGCGTTGGAAGCCTCACATTTTGAACATTCCGCGCATCTTGATGTTGGTGAATGGTTGGATCCTATTTCAATTCCTTTCCGAGGAAGACCGAAAAAACATTGAAAACTATTTCTAGGTTTGAGGTGTAGGGTCGCTGGTTCTATCTCGATGGCACGCTAGCTTTGACCCTAAGAAAGAAAAACAGGTGAATAGACATATTTCGGTAATCCTTCCTAGTTTTCCCATACAATGTTGGAACCTTTCAGTCTTTATGGCAGTAGACAATTCCATTGGCCGGTTCCTCCTTATTGAAAATGACCAATTGATGGGGGTTGGCAGACATCCTGTTAGGATGTTGGTTGAAATCAATTCTCCGGATGGTTTTCCAAGGGATTTGGAAATTGTATGTGAAGGGGGCTCATTCATTCAACCCTTGGATTATTGGAAAACTTTATTTCACTATCATTCTTGCCACGGAATTGGTCACGCTAAAGCACAATGTCGTCATGGGTCGGCAGGTGATCCTCGAACCACCTCAGAGCTTGATGAACTGGAGGAAGGCTTATCCTTCCCTCTTCCTCTAGACCAACACTCGGCCGAGACTTTTGTGGGTAAGTTCACACAAAATATCCCTATTTTATTAAAGTTTTTATCAGCTGAAGACATTGTTCAGGGTTTAGCTGCTTCGGGTTTATGCAAGAATATGACATCTGAATTTGAACATGAGGCTCCTTCTCCTAACTTTTCATCCCATCCTGACTTAGATTTCCAGGCTAATGTTGGCCAAGGGACAGAGTCCACTCCGAGGATTGTATAAGTTGACTATCATACCATAAAGGATTCCTTTACGGACCATGTCTCTCCTTTGGTGGGTCATTTAGTTTCGGATCCAGGGTCTCCTCCTGTTGACTGTTATCCCTACAGTCCCTCTAGGGATTGAGCTTTCCCCTTCGTCGCTTAGTGAATACGCCCATACACCTAGGGTGGGTGATAAAGCCCTAGGCGTACCTCTATCTATTTTTTTGTTGATGCTCCTGCTAACTCGGATGTTATACCGATTTCCTCCATATATAATGGTAATGTAAGTATCTGTAAAACTAAAAAGAATCAAGGATGGAAGGGATTTGGGAATAATGTGGGCAAAGACGATGTGTAGACTCAGAATTCCTTAAACCATAAACTTGGATATTTATTTGGCATGGGCCTTCCCAGAGACTTTGTTTATGTTTCTTCTTCTTCTTCTGGGGCTCTTCGAGACAGGGCGGCCTCTGACATTATGATTCAATGAATTTTGCGACCTTTAACATTCGTGGGATAGGAAGGAGCCCTAAACGGGATACCCTCAACGTTTCTTAGACTATGTTCATCCTAGTGTTGTCCTTTTGCAAGAAACCATGTCCCCTTCTAATTTGGTGTCTTGCAATTTTTTTCTTAAGCTTAAGCCTTAATGGTGGGTCTGTGCGGTTAACTTTGTTGGACTATCGAGTGGAACCCTTATTACATGGAAAATTGATGTAGATAATACGAAGGCTTATCTTTCAACTGCAGGTATTATCATTGAAGGATATCTGAAAGGCTTCAAAGAGATGATAAGAATCTTGAATATTTACGGTCCTTACCATAACCGCAAGCTCTTTTGGGACATGATCGATGAGTCGGGTCTACTAACAGATGATTCACTCATTATGGTAGGGGATTTCAATCTCACCCTTTCTCCTGAAGAGACTTGGGGGGTTGGAAACATTCTTGATCCTCTAGCAGAGTATTTTCAGGAGTTGTTTGAAAGATCTAAATTAGTGAACGTAGTACCTAGTGCTTTGGTGCCTACTTGGTCACGGGAGCTGTGGAGGTTCAAGTATCGCAAAAAGACTTGATTGTTTTTTTGTATCTGAAGCTCTCTGTGAATCATTTAGTAGATATCGTTCTTGGTCCTACTCTCTGGGTGTTTCAGATCATAAGGAAACTATTCTTCAACTTGATTTTGACAACAATTTTTCCTATTATCCCTTTAAATTTAATCCGGTGTGGTTATCGGACCAATATTTTTGTGCTATGGTTCATAAGTGTTGGGATTCCTACTCTCAACAGTCACAAATTTCTCCACTTTTTGGTATCTTAAAGAAGCTGGCTCTACTTCAACATTCGGTGATATCTTGGGAGAAAGAGAGGAAAGTTGAAAACAATAAATTGCTGGCAGTGATCGAGATAGAAATTCAGCACTTATCCAATTGTTGTGATCATAAGATGTTCTCGGCTGATAGGAAGGCATGGCTAGGATCCTTGGTGGATAAGAAATTGGCCATACTCAACCAGATTGAGGAAACATGGAGACAAAAGTGTACTAGAGCTATGTGGATCCGTTTAGGTGACTGTAATACAAAATTTTTCCAACGTTATTCCAACCAAAGGTGCCTTACGAATTCCATTTGGGACGTTGCGGATGGACATGGAGGATGTGTTATTGATCAAGCTTCCCTTAAGCAGGTGTTTGTAAGACACTTTCAGGAAATATACTCAAATAGTTCCTGCAATAATATGGAGAATCAACTCAGGACTATACAAAAATTTCCTCATTTTTTCAGTAGAGAGGATTGTTTTGTTATTGGTAGACCTATCCAGGAGGAAGAAGTCTTGAAGACGCTTAAATCATTTTCCAAAGATAAAAATCCCAGGATCGACGGGTGGATGGTGGAATTCTACCCCCACTTCTTTGATTTATTGGCAAAAGAATTTATTGAAGCAATTGATGAAATCAGGTGGAAGGAATCTATTCCTGACTCTTTCAGCACTACCTATATTCACCCTATATTAATCTCATCCCTAAAAAGGATAGACCGGTAGATTTTCATGATTACCGACTGATCTCATTATGTAATATTTTCTATAATATCATTACGAAGATCATTGCGAAGAGGATCAAACCGATCTTAGGCCGTTGTATTTCTGAAGAACAATTTGGATTTTTGCCAAATAGGCAAATTATGGATGCGGTGGGTGTTTCCTAAAAGTGTTTATACTCTATGAAACAAAAGAAGATTAAAGATTTCATTCTCAAGATTGATTTGTAGAAAGCATTTGGTAGGTTAGATTGGACTTATTTAAGGTTTATCCTTCTTCAAACTAGATTCACTGTGGAGATTACAAATTGGCTTATGGCCTGTGTCTCCTCTGCTAGGTTTGTTGTTCTTGATAATGGATCCCCGACATTCCTTTTCAAGGGAAACCGTGTCATTAGACAGGGATGCACACTTTATCCCTACCTATTTATTTTGGGTATTAAGGGACTTAGCCTGTTAATAAAGAATGCCAAGGCACAAAGGACTTTACTGGGATCAAGGTTGTTGGTTCTCTTTTGATTACCCATTTGTTATTCGTTGACGATGTACTAATATTTGGTAGGGGTGTATTAGTTGATTTGTTACATCTCTAGTTGATATTATCCACTTTCTGTGATCTGTCAGGCATGTTGGTCAATTCACATAAGTCTTAGTTCTCTCATCACTACAAAGATTCAGTTATGATCAACCGTATCAAATCTATGTTCTCTAAAAGATGTCCAATGTTGAGGATGGGATTTGGTACCTTGGCTATCACTTGAAATCGAATGGTTATACTCAAGGATGATTGGAAATGGCTCATCAAAAAGGTTCAGTCAAAGGTCAACACTTGGTCCTACAGATGGTTGTCATTGGGAAGTCTCCGTGTTCTAGTAAACTCTGTTCTCCTAAACTTATCGGTTTACTGGTTCTCTTTGTTTCAAATACCTCTATCTGTGATTTCAGAGATTAGAAGACATATTTTTAAGTTTATTTGGGTTGACAAACTTAACACAGCCAAATATCACTTGGTAGCTTGGGATAGTCTTTCAAAACCTAAGTTGTTGGGGGCTGGGGGATAAAATTTCTGGTCTTCTTTAATAGGGCTATGTGTGCTAAAAGTTTTTGGAGAAGCATCACCAAGGGCCTGCGAGGAAGGGTGGTTAAAGCCAAATATCTCCACAGACTCCCCACTATCTATTGGCTTCGTTGTACTAAACAACGTATAAATATTTGTTCCCATATTTGGCGCAGTCTTATCATATCATTCCCGACCATTAACCAGGCCATCTGTTTCATTGTGGGAAGAGGCACACAAGTTTATTTGGGCATCGATCCCATTGCTGGTTTGGAGGATGTGTATAAACTGTCTGATTCATTGATTATGGAATTGCAAAAGTGTGATTTATTTGTTCTTAAACAGGCAGCTTGGAATTATAGTGAAGGAAGGACCAGATGGCTCTCTTCGCAGGATTTGGATCTATGCCTGTCTCTCACTCCAGAGTGGGACACATGTGTCAGTAACCTTTATCAATCTGGTATTGTATTGAGTCATGACGAGGATAAATTAGTTTGAGATTATAACAAAAGAAAAGGATCGGTAAGTGCTCTCCTAGCATATGATTTTATTTTAGAAGTTGAATTTAATGATAAGCGTGTTTGGTGGGCGAAGTACATTTGGGATAATCGTCTTCCATTAAATATTTCTTGTTTTGCTTGGCTTTTCCTTCACAATAAGATCCTTACCTGGCAAAACCTGTAGAAAAGGGGATGGAACAACTGAGGATTATGCTATTTATGCTCAGATGATATTGAAACCTTGGATCATTTACTTTGTGCTGCTTCTTTTTTAAGGACTGTTGGAAAGAAAGTATCTCTATTTTCAACTTACATTATGATTGGAATGGTTCACACTTTGAGGAAAACTTGCTTATGTGGATCAAATCACAAGGAGAACACAAACACCTGATGTTCTTTATCATTTGGGATATTTGGAAAGTTCGTAATGCTAACATCTTCCATAATATTAAGAAATTGCCTATGTTGGTTGGTATTAAGGTGGCTACCATTTACAAAGATTATTTCAACTCGTCTCCCTTAAATATGTCAGGTAGATTTCCTACTATTGAACCAGTGTTTGAGTTTGCATGTGGGTTATTTGATGGCGTCAAGTAGGGTGGGGTGTGCGGAGCTGGCATATTAATGAAACTGGATCCAAATCATTTTTTCCAGCTATCGCTCAAAGGAGTTAAAGGCACAAATACGAGAACCGAACTACTTGCTCTCTAGATCCTCTTATGGTTTGCTAATCAAAGGGGCATCGTGATGCTTTGATGTTGTTGGAGATTCCAAATGCATCATCGATTGGGATATGAGTTCATCTACACTGCTTTCTTTATCTCTAATGAAATGGATCACTAAAGTCAAAGCTCACATATCTTCTTTCGACTCGGTCCACTTTAGACACATCTTTAGAGAGTTCAATACGATAGCAGATCAACCCTCCAAATCTGCTATCGGGCTTATGGATGGCATATTGGTAGTGGAAGTGTTTCGTGAGGGGATATCTATAGCCTCGGACAACCTTTTCGCTTTTGATTATGGCTAAACAAGCTATGGCCTCTTCTAATGTTTGGTTGGGTACAGGCGACATAAGTTTTTTGAATTATTAGTTTTAGTATTTGTGTTGCTACATTTCATTTTTTTAGCACATTGTAAAATATCTTTTTGTGATTCTGATTTGATGATAAAACTCTACATCCTACTATTGTTTGGATTGTGGATTGTGGAGAAGATCTCGCTTCTCCTTATGTTTTTAGATATAAGTCATGATACAACTTTTGCTAATAAAAAAAGTTGTTTCTTTTATGTGTGAAAATAAAATTGTTTTTGTTATTATTTTATAACATAAACTCTTTGTAAATAGTAAATAGTAGGATAATAAGAATAGTGTTTGAAATCAAATGTAGATACAATTATAGTGTAGGGTCCAATCCCAATGATGGCATAATCCATGTTGCATTCCGGCAATATAAATATCTTATATGGCATAATCCCTGTTGCATTGAGGCAATATAAATAGTTTAAGAGAGTCCATATTCCAAACCAATATACGTGTTATAACTTAAAATGCCAATTTCCATGGTTAGCCAACTTACTTTCAATGAACTCAAAATAACAAAGATATATACACTAAGATCCAAAGCCTACTTTACTAGGGATAGCCAACCCAAGAGATGTTGCACATCATAATCATGTAATCTTATTTAAGATGGTGTGGAGACACTTCCCTCTTAGGGCTTAACAATCCAATCCAATTAATTTATTAACAATGAATTAATGTATTAACAATGAACCATTGATGCCGATGACAATATTTATGAATTACATATTAATGAGGTTGCCTCGTATCTTCCTTACTGCAAAGAAGCCACTATTATTTGAAGACTTGACCAAAAGTTGTTTAATATTATTTTGTTTAACTCATTTGATTAAAATAATCCATTAGGCATCCCACGCCTAGCTTGACTTGACGTTGAGTATTCATATACCGTATAGTTTTGTGGGATTTGGTTGGAATTCTAAGAACAACAATATGATTGGTATTAAACTAGCATACCCCCAAAGCAGGGAAAATGAAACGCCGAGAAGAACTTGAATATGTTGTAAAATGAGAGAAAGTTAGGTGTACATAAACAATATAGTTTTATGTGTTTGTAGTTGTGATTCTAGTGAGCATATGATGGTAGGTCTCTGATTTGGAAGCATATTTGGCTATGTATTTCAAGATAGCGTAACGTGAGAACACTGGTTGGAAATCCAAATATTCTCGCCATGTTTGAAGTATGCTTGGATTATGGATGTTTATACGAGCATCATTGTGTACTGGGTGATTTTTTTTACCATTTTCATCAATGTAGAGTGATGATTCATGTTGTACCTTCCAAGGGAATTTATATATGCATTCAAGTGTATTCCCTTTTCTACATAGACAACATGTCCCCTTCTTTTGTCTACCCAAATCTACATAGTTGACTCACCCGCGAGGGGTACACATGCCTAACAAAGTCTTACAGCCATATGCCCATTTACATTGTGGTTAAACCCAACTCTCATACAATTCCCTAGAGTACTTGATGTGTTGATCACTTCTTCTTCTTCATCTACTTCCATGTTCCTGTTCTTCTTACCATGTGCCTCTTTCGTTAATGCATTTCATACTTCTCTTTGAAAACACAAGCTTCATCTCCCTTCTCACAAAGCAACAAGTTGTCTCCATCCATTCCCATTAAATTATAAAATCATAATAGATCATGCATCACATGCTTATGCTCCAAAGTAAACTCAATATATTGAGGTCTAAACCATATCAGATTAAACTAACGATAAGCAACCCCAACACATAGATACAATCTTAGATCTACACGTGATCAACTTAAATACAAAAATTTCTTCATGTGGATCAATTTACAGAACTATTATTCTTCACTAAACTTCTCAAGCTACCTTCATTTGAAGTGGTTGATATACGTTGATGATCATCATTTTCCACCTTTTTAAAATATAATGGTTTCCATAAATGCATATCAACCACTTATAAAAATGTGGTTGCGTTATTATCAACAAAATAAGAAAAATATAAATAGTTAAAATAATAAAAAAATAAATAAAATAAATAAATAATCATAATCGACCATAAATTATATTCCATAATTTATTAAAAATGAATATAATAATTTCTAATTAACCGTAATTCAAAATTAATATAATAAAATAAACGATAACTAAAATAAAATAAATAATAAGTTAAAAATCAATAAAATAAAATAAGCCATAAGCCATAATTATTAATTCTCCTTATATTGACAATTGGGTTATTCCCATGGACAAATGATAAAATATTTCTTTACACCATAATTAAAATAAACTAAACAATGGTTAAAAACCAATATATAATAAAATTAGACATAATTAACCATTCTTTTGGGTCTAGTAATAATCAAATATTTATATTTCATCTCTACTAGTGTCAACTAAATATATGAATATAAATTCGGGATGAGTTAAAATTGAAGAGTTTGTCATTAATAAGCGGGATTAATAAAATTAAGTGAAACATTTACATTGATCTAAATCGCTTCCACACACGGAGTCAATTTACAACAGTTTATTAATTTCCACTATTCCATATTGTTCTGTTGAGATATAATGTGGTGGTATTTCCATTGCATGATGTTTCAATTGTTGCTAGTGCCTGGAACCACCATCTGTCATAATCAATCACTGTAATTTTTTGTCAAGTTTCAAAGCATAATTTTATGTTGTTATTTTTTATATTTATTACAAAATAATTATAAAAAAATTCTCTTGTAATATCCTTAGTTAAACCATGGATAACTTATCTAAAATATCGTGTGGAAGTACACTAACTCAAAAATTATAGCATTGAAAGAGGAGCATGCCCATATCTAAAATAAAAATATAACTTTCTCTTCTACAGTGTTGAAGGCCAAGATATTATCCATCAATCAGATGGAGTTCTTTTCTTAACGTATTTTTAAGAGAAGATAGACTCTCGATCAAGACGATGCAGAAGGAGAAAATTTTGGAAGATATTTAAAGCAAGGTTCGATATGATCTATTATGGGGGGGCGAACTCTGCACATTAGAGAAATGAATGTATTCTATTTCTATTTCTATTTCTAGACTGGTTGGGGAATAGAAGATCTTCTGTTTAGGTTTGCACCATTCACGTATTCTCATCGCTTGACAAATCAACTATGATCACTGCAAATCCTTAATGTATTTTAGTGAAACTTACACACAGATTGATTGCATGGGACTTCTATGTGTTCTCAAATTATATATACAAATTATGTTCATCAACAATCTAAGTTATGCATTCAACTGAATAGTATGTCAGATAAGTAGCGACTTTGTTTCTGCGTTCATTCAACAAGTTATTACTGAGGAACCATATCACTTACATGAAACACACTAAATGCACATAAACTCAGTGGGACTAGCCAACAGTCCCGGATCTTCTCTGGCCTTCGTCGTTTGTCGACGACGAATGAGGAGCCGCCCCCTGTTAATTTCTATTATATGATTTTTAATATTAATAACTTGTACTTGTCTATCACATTTTCACAGACAGGCAGCCTCAGAGCCTTGTCTAGGCACACTCTATAGTGATTTGATGTGTGTTATTTGGCACAAAAAATGTGCATTAATGCATCATATGATAGAGAATATATTTGAGGAATGGAGTGGATAAAGGTTGTCATCCATTTTAAGAAATATTTTCAAATTCAAAGTCAACATAGATTTGATATGAGTTTAAACATCGAAAGTAATTATAATAAAATAAATTTAAAAATTAAAAATTATTATATTTTTTATTGAAATGGAAAAGTCTAAAAGATTAAAAAATGGATTTCTTTTGTAGTTTGTTTCCCACCATTTACCTTTTGAAAATACTAATTAATAACCATTTGTTGCTTTCACGAATTTCCATTAGGAGTTTTTAACTACCATCTCTCTACATGAAAAAAATGATTTGCTTGTTAGATATGCTATTTATTTGAATGGATTATGTAATGGAGTGAATACCCAAACATAGATTGATTAAATATGTTATTGATTTGAATGGATTATGTAATGGTATGAATCCCAAACATAGATTGATTAGAGGTTTAGGTAATTGAAATATTCAACAATAAAATTAAGTGTTGATTATTGACTGTAGTTTCCTATGATTGGATTATGTAACATCAGTATTAATTGTTCATTTTGGTGTTGCATGGTCGAAATTCCTTGAATCTAAGGATGGCCTATGTGAAACCAACCATCCACCAAGATTCAAGTCTAAAACCCTTGAAATAAGAAAAATGCAAAAGTTTTGAACTTCGAAGAAAAATGCTTTGACCACATCATTAAAAGGTAATTTTGTTTCTTCCATTTCATGTCATCCACAAATTATTTTCCTAACCAGCCAAATCTGTCATGAATCACGGCTCTACTAATTATACACCAATTTCTTTTACCGTTTCAATGATTCAGCGAATGACACACCTTCTAAGAAGCCACCTTGGATTATGAACTATGCTGAAATAAACTCAAATGAAAATGCAAGGCCATTCGATTATAGGAGAAACACCTCTCAGAGAACGAGGAGCATTAACCTCCAACAATACCAAGCCATGCCCTTGGGGTGACGTCGATAAACAAGAAAACATTAATGAGCACCATGATGCTAATCGTCGCCATTGTGTTTTCATGTATGCAGCTCTGGGTAGCTTGTCTACACAATTACATTGCCAAAGTTTGAATTGATTGTTGGAGTGGTACTGTTGTTGTTGGCTCCTTCAAGCGTAATCTAGACATGTTTTTGGAATCATTGATCAGTGTATTTTAAAGGAGTGGTTCCTCTCAGGTCCAAGAAACATAATCTAAAGTTAAAGTTACTGGCCAACAAAAAATTACAAAACAAAGCTTTAAAACAAAGCAAACTGTCAACCACATCAATGTACTTACTGGCCAACAAAAAATTACAAAACAAATCTTCAAAGGCAAGCAATCTGTCAACCACATCAATGTACTTACTACGCAGGCTGTCTGGTTCATAAAGAATAACCATTGTTTGAACAATTGTTATAATCCCTGTTAATCCTATAAACAATCTTCGAAGGAATGGATTCCACAAGTGCTTAAAGTAGAAACAAATTGGAAACAACACTACAAATTAAAATCCAACAACTCAGAAACCTCCGGCAACTGGAAAAGAAATGACACCGATGTGTGTGCATAAATTAAGACGATATTGATCTTCTACATTACCAGTTGTTAGAATGTACAAAACAAATACCATTGCTTTGCTTGCATCAACAAGGAAAAAATAGTTTTCACTGTAAAGACCACATTGCAAGCAATACTCGCATTCAGTAACACAAATTATTTTAAGAGTTGCATGTCTATTGCATAATCGCTATAATACAAACTTAAGTATTGTTTATACAAATTTCATTTTGGATATGCAAAGTATATTGTTTGCTGATTTGTTGCTAGTCTCTCATTTTAACTCTCCAGACTTAACCAGAGCAAATTTATGCATGAAGAAGTATAGCTAAGTTAAACCTTAGTCCAAAAGGACTTGTAAAATTAGAGCTCCTAAGTCCACTTCATAGTCGATTAAAGAGTGTGCATACTTCTACACATGGAATGTGGATATAGTAAAAGGGTTAGCTTTTAGATTTTCTTCTTTTAGTTTTATTGGGAAGGAGCACTCCCAAGTCTATGGTTAGCCTATGTAAAGTGTAGATGTAGACATAAGTAACCAACTTGAAAGGTTTGACATGTTTTGTTTATGACATCTAGGAAAAAACATTAATTGGGTTAGGTGTTTACTCCAAGTCAATTTAAATCGGGGAATGCTAAGTTATCCTTGACTTAGTCAAATAGTACTTAAGTTCATTTTCATTGGGTCATTAATGGTTTTACAGTAGATAAAATGAATCAATACACATAATTTGTTATTGATAATTATGTAACCCACCTTTAAATTAAATATACAATGTTTAGTTGCTCACTTTTATGACACTTTTAAATCACGTATAATTCATAATTTTCAAAAACCTATTTTTTTTAAATCATCTTAAATTCTATATATCTCTGAAAATCATAAAACATATGAAAACCATGATCTTAAATTATAAATATCTCTCAAAATCATGAAATATATAAAAACCATGATGTTATGGCTTATTATTATGATATATATAAAAAGCCTCTAAATGCATGTGAAAAGTATTTAGCTATGCCTTTGCTTTTCCGTTGATTTTTTTGGTAATTTTTCGATGCAAAGGAAGGTTACATGAAGATCACGACAACCTTTCTGAAGGTGCATAAAAGAGGATCAAACCATTTTTTTAACATCCTAAACAATCAGAAGTAGCAAAGTGAGGTTATTTGAATATCGTGGGTTATTTCTTGAACTCGTTGTGATAAGTATTTTTTTTGGTTTTTGATAAATGTGTAAATTTAAGCTAGTTTTTCAATTAGTTATAAAATGCAATTTACTTAAGAAAAGATGTTACTATCATATGTGAAATTATTATATGACGATGTCTGCATAATTGAAAATGGGTAATGCATATGTGAATAGTCCTGACCATAATAGATGTCCCGAATAGCAGACATGAATGTTGTACGGGTTCACAACTTTGAGGTACTGTTGATGAATCCGTGATTGATTTTCCTCCCACCACAACTTTTCCTGCGCCTCCCCAAATTGTTCGTGCCTGCATCACAACAATATGATATATACAGAGACGAACAGGCAAGGAATTGTTCGTGCCTAGCTCAGAAGATTTTTCACTGACTATTGTTTAAAGTGTGCAGGTTACTACACGAGCAAGCCAAAACTTCAAGGCCACCAGGTACGATTTTAATTTATTAAGAATAATAAGGAAAAATCAAAGTTTTTATTTTTTCAATTTCGGTAATAGGTAACAGAAAAATCCATTACAATAGTCCTTGTAGCGAAGGTCCAAAGATAAATTTAATACATCAAAGATTTAGAAATAGTTTTAGTTGAATGACAAGCCACCAATTAACATAGTTTTACAATGCAAATCTAATTATTCTGATCAACTATCTAAGGTGGAGTTGCAATTTGGTGATGGAGTTTGGCAAAAATGGGAGTGTTTCAATGACATTTTGATGGAGCATGATCCTAGGATTTAGACCCTACATTTTCTGAATTTGAAAAATCCCTAGAACAAAGTATAAAAGATCTACTTTCTTTTCTGGGCAGTTTTGTTTAATCTTTATGGAATGATGTTTTCCCAATCTATTTGGCGACATATATAAAAATTTTGTTTTTTATAGGACTTATGGGTAGACGAGTGAAAGTTTCAGTTTTGATGATATGTATGAAAGGCCAGTAGGCCATGTAAAATATGGTGTTTTTTATAGGACTTATGGGTAGACGAGTGAAAGTTGCAGTTTTGATGATATGTATGAAAGGCCAGTAGGCCATGTAAAATATGGTTTGTTTTTAATAATAAACCACGATCTTTTTACTTTGAAAAAAAAATATAATTATTTTGACTCACCTTTACAGATATTTGTATTGATCATCGAAAAGAAATTTTAGAGGTTAAATGAAACTAGCCTTTGGGCAAAGTTTAAGACTTGTCACATAAATTTCTCATGAAAATTTAGGACTTGATCTTAGAGCAAGAGAAAAATGTTGGAAACATTATTCTCTTAGGGTTAATTATCATTGTACTTTGGCTTTACTATTCATGTTAGTTCTCATAAGGCAATAGGAAGAGTAATTAGAAATTCAAGAGAAGCCTTGGACTATAAAACTAAGGGACATTTTGAATGTATTTGTACATGTAAATACATTCACAATGTATTTGTACATGTAAATACATTCACAATGACCCTTGGTTTGATATTCCATGCCGTCACTTTAAATTCTAATGACTCTTCCTATTCACTTATGAGAACTAACATGAATAGTAATGACAAAGTACAATGATAATTAACCCTAATGGATTAATGTTCCAACATCTCCCCCCTTAATTCGAAGGGGTGTATATGAGTCCAAATAGAGAATTGAAATCTAGAGAATGATAGCTGCAAATGGCTAAAGGTGTTATCTGATTCAAAAGCTAGCATAAATGTCTTCTACTAAATGGGTGGTTTTGGACTACCACTAACTAGACAAGCTGTGAAAAGGTGGTTTAAGGATGACCACAAACTCCAGAACTTTGCATTCCCTATTATGCAACGAATTCCCCAAAAGAACATAAATAGATAAGAAAGAGTAGTCAATGCCTTAATAATGCATAAAATAGATGAATAGCAATCCTCTTCGAGGGGGCAACCTCCTTATACAATGTACTAAATACACAAGACAAGACAATAAAATATGATTCAAATGAAAAGGTCTCCTTGAAATATATAGGAGACAAATCTAGGTACATGTACCACTAATGGACTCAAGCCGACATCAATATTATAACAATACTAATATAAATTTCCCAATCTAGGGAGTAATGGGCCACAATTTAGGGCATAACATGCCCCTCCCCTTCAGACGAGTGTTTTCCTCAACACTTGGTTAGTTGTGGATGCTTTTGTATGAAGAACTCATCTTCCCATGTCAAATCTACTACTGGTAAATTCTTCCACTTGATGAGGTACTTAGTAATACCTTGATTTCGTAGTTGTTTGGTCCTTGTTTCAGTGATTGGGAGCGGCAATGTATGTATGTATATATAATTGATTAATTTCATAACTTAAACTATTTTATCCCCTGAAGCATCTAGTAGTGTCAGAAAATTCAATCCTTTTAAATTTTCTCACACCCTTAGGTCCATGCTATACATACATTGGGGTTGTGTGACTTGAATTCAACTCTTCACTGTCTATGCATGATTGTAGTTCCATAGTATGTTTTGTAAATTTGACCTATGACTTCTCCTATTGTATGATTTTGTAAAAGTAAATTGCATATCAATACATGTATGAAGCTTCAACAACCATGACATTCAATCTTTTACTCCATCTCTCTTATTGCTCCCATAAGTGCTTAGTATTGGGGTGTGTTTACATTGTTTTAGATGGTAACTATTGCTTAATTCCCACGTGAATGAACTTTATTGTTTCAAGTTTCAAGCTTTCGAAGCTAGGAAACAATTGATACGTATTGTCTTGGGAGTGGTACCCATGGAATCATGCTATTATATGATGTTAGTGTTATTATTTCCATTTATTAAATAATAAATTTTTACAACATTTTGATTATACTATAATTGCAACAAGTGTAACAAGTTGCTCTACAACCTAGTATGGGGGAGATGTTGTCATGTTACGTTACCTTATGGAATGTTCCAAAAATAAAAAGTAAAAGAAGTAACTAAAAAATTCATATTGGCTCATAAGTTACCAAAAATAAATAAATAAATAAAAGTAATTAAAACATCCCATTCCAAAAATAAAAAAGTAAAATAATAATAATAATATTAATGTTGGCTTAAAAAGGAAAAAAAGAAAAACCATCATAGATCCATCTTAAGCCTCGTTTTATCAAGAATTGAGAGAAATAAAAACTTGAGGTGTAAATATTTTCTTGAAGTATAAAAAATTCAAGATAAAAAAAATTACACTTCAAGAAATTGGATCCTTCTGAGTGCTTGATAGATCAGGGTTTAAGATGGATCTATGCTGGTATATATAATATTATAGACTTGTTTTATTTTATTGTTATGTTATATTTGCTTTTGATATTATTTTATAATATAAAATGTTCATAAAAAAATAAGATAATAAAAATAATGTTTAAAATCAATTGCAAAGATCTAATCCCAATTAATTGTATATGTTTGTGTTTTTTAATTTATTGTTAATGTGTTATATTTTGTTTTTATACTATAGTGTAGGGTCCACTCCCAACCACTCCCAATTAATTATGTATGTTTGTGTTTTCTTAATTTTATTGTTATTGTGTTCTATTTTGTTTTTCATGTATAACATAAAGTATAATAAGAATATTGTTGAAATCAAATGTAGATACAATTATAGTGTAGGGTCCAATCCCAATAATGTGATAAGCAATATATATATCTTATATGGCATAATACCTGTTGCATTCAGGCAATATAAATATCTTATGGGATAAGCAATATAAATATCTTATATGGCATAATTCCTGTTGCATTCAGGGAATATAAATATCTTATAGTTTAAGAGACTCCAAATTCCAAAGCAATATAGGTGTTTAAAAGTCCAAATTCCATTGAGTTAGGGTTAGCTAACTTACTTTCATTGAAATCAAAATAACAAAAGATATATATACTAAGATCCAAAGCCTCCTTTACTGGGGATAGCCAACCCGAGAGATGTTGCACATCATAATATTGTAATCTTATTTTGGATGGAATCAATCCATAAAATATTAAGATGAAATTACAAAGTTGGAATAAAGGTAGCAAGGAATCTGAATGTGTGCAATGTCCAAAAACATGGGTTGGTGTGCCATGGACGCCATTGAATGTGGTCCGTTATAATAATAGAGCAAATCTCTCCCATGATTACCTATATCTCTTCACATTGACAAACACTGCACAAAAATTAAAGCTGTTTCAGATCTTCCTTTTAAAATTAGGTTTAAAGCCTTGATGCCCATGTTTCACGTTTACCAACATGTATTTTTGCTCACAACCATAATGTATCCATCGATATGTATTTTTATATTCCTATAATTAAATATATTGCAAATTTCTTTTGGAGAAGAGAATATTTAGGTCATCAAATAACTCCACCGAATTGTGTTTTTATATCTCTATAATTAAATATAGTGCAAATTTCTTCCGGAGAAGAGAAGATTTAGGTCATCAAAGAAAGTGCAGCATAAGATTAAAATCTGAGGATTTTATTATTATTATTACTATTATTATTATTATTATTATTATTATTATTATTATTATTATTATATTATGTAGTTTAAAAAAGTTTTATCACTTCGAATTGAAAATTGATTTTTTTGGTAGGATTTTGAAAAAAGATAGTATAAATTTTAAAAATCGTGATTACAATTATCAAATTATGAAATTTTGGGTGTTTTGAATATTTTTAATGTTGTTAAATCTGTTTTTACCATCAAAATCACCATTAAAACAATGTTAAATTCAGATTTTGCAAAAAAAAAAAACCATTTGTCTAATTTTTAGACAACTCCTTTATATATATATAGATAGATAGATAGATAGATATATTATTTTAAAATTTTGCGCATAATTTTATTTTATTTGATATATTTTTTGTTTTTAAAAATGAAGATAAAAATAAAATTGTAATTATAGGATTATAATGATTAGTCTTCTTTTAATTAACTTATATAAAATTATGTTAGAAAATAAGATTAATATAGGTTAGAAAGTTTAAAAAGGAAATTTGGGAGCTATTACTTAAGTGTGGACCCCCTTGTTATGCTTACGACCATTGTGACTAAGTGTTGCAATAATAAAACCAATATTTTGTATTTCTTTGTTAACTTTAGAAATACATTTGACACAATGCTCAAATTCTTTGAAATATATTAGAAGAGGTAAAAATTCATTTCAAGTTTAGGGCTACTATGATGAGGTTGTATGAGAATGTCATTGCGAAGTATATGAACACTAAAGGATGGTGAGATCTTGAAATTAATTGTAATATAGGAGTCAAACAAGGTTGTCCCCTGCCTCTTACCATTTTTGGTATATACATTGACAAGTTAGAGGGTTGTTGAGAAGAAGCAAGTTGTGTCATCACCAAATCTAATTGGTATAGTCATCATCCTTCTTCTTTATGTTGATGCTATTGTTCTTATGGCTAGGAGACCCTATGATCTCAACAAGCACTTAAAAATTATTAAGGATTTTTTATCTAGTGCATGTTATATTATTAATATTGACAAAACAAAGGTTATGATAATCAAATCCAAAAGGATTGACAACAACTTGGAGGAAGTGGTTACATACAAATATCTCAGTATTGATCTTCATCACAAACTAAACTAGAACGAAAAGAATAAATGGAGGGTGTGAAGTTTATCATGGACTTGAAAATAGTTGTAAACTAGCAAACCTTTGGCTTTGGGATAATAAGAAACTCCTCTTTGATACACTTGTCACTCACATTATTTATATGGTTGTGAAGTTTGGACCTGCAACATTTGTAGTTAAGCGTGGATAAGTATAGAGCAGAATTTCCAAAAGAGTTTTATAACTTATAGTCTCAAAAAGAAAGGAAATACACCCTATCCTATCATCCTCATAGAAACGAGTCTCTGCCCCCTTGACCGCATGGCTAGGAATTGACACTTAATGTACAAGAATGAGATAAACAACATTCAAAACAAGAACATTTCTAAGATTACTTCAAACTCTAATCAAAACTACCAGTGACTAAAGCGAGGTTGGCATAAAGATGCCAAGTCTTGGCTCAATCATTGAACAATCAAGGAAGAGGTCACTCCACAAAGCAATACAAATTTAAAATATATTATTACATCTAAATTTAAGGGGGAATTACGAAAAGGATAAGATACAATTGAGATACCATAAGGAGATGAGCAACCATAATCAAGAAGATCAAAAGTAATTGCTATGTTTTCCCTAGTGTAAAAAAGAGTTCAACATTGATAAAATAAGAATAAACTCTCATGAGCTCCATAATGAAACAAGGCATTAGACAATTCCAAAAAGCTCCATAATGAAACAAGGCATTAGACAATTCCAAAAAATGCCATGGATAAAAAAAAATTGTCATCTTTGTAATGCTAAGAGGGTTGAAGTTGAAAATATTTTCTCTTAGAATGTCTCGCGTACACCCACATAAGATTGCGATTTCAAAATATATATGTTACAATACTCCTACATGAGATTGTGATTTCAAAATATATATTATAAGAGTAACATTTCTAACCTAACCTTAATTTAACTAATCAAAATTAGGGTGATCTATAAATACTTCTCTTAAAACCCTTAAGTATATAAATAATATTTTAAAGTAGACCAAATAATTCTTTACCTTTTAAAAATCTAATCTATCAAAATTGATTTAATTAAAAATTATAAATAGCATCATCATCTTCAACCATAACTAATTAATTTAATATATAAAATTTTATAAAAAATCCAAACCACTTATGAGTATATATTTACTTTTCTATTAAAAAAAAAGGAAGAATCCAAACCACTTATGAGTATATGTTCATGTATGTAAACTTATTATGAGACATTACCTCTTAAAGTGAAAATAATAAAATAGAGAAAGGTACAATGGAATACAAAAGTATTAAAGAAAGGGAAGAATCCAAACCACTTATTAGTATATGTTCATATATGTAAACTTATTATGAGACATTACCTCTTAAAGTGAAAATAATAAAATAGAGAAAGGTACAATCGAATAGAAGTATCTTTGAACTCTTAGTATAAGGCAAATACACATTTAAAATATTATTGACCATGAAACTGAAAAACCTATCAACCTTGTTGTGGAAAAACATTTTCAACGATACTTATTGATAGCTTATTTCTATCATAAAAACATATCGATATATTAGAACTTTGTTACATCCAATTGTAGAGACCTCATTTCCTCCTTAAATTTTAGCGTAGCCCCCCTCTTGCCGACCAGGTGAAAACATTCGATAAAAGTCACTTAAACTATGAGTTTTTATATTACAAACTCGCGCGTGCCGTGAAGTCAACCTGCAATAACTTAGTTTGACATAAAGTGGATTTAAGAACCTAAACTCAGATTTAGGTTAAATACATGGGTGGTAAGAACCTAAACTGAGATTTAGGTTAAATACATGGGTTGTAAGAACCTAAATTGAAATTTAGGTTAAATTTATTTCATGGTTGTTTTATCTTGTTATGCTCAAATGTAGGTGTTTACAAGGTTACGGGATCCTCCAATCATTTGCTTTGACATTCCTGTTGGTATGTTTGATGGTGTTATTCAACAGGTTATCTGTGGTGTGGGCTGCCTATTAATACTGGATCAGGAACAATATGTGGAGATGTCTCTCGGCTGTGATCGTGGGAACAATTCCAGATCTGAATTGATAGCTTTATGGGGATTATTATCATTGGCAAAAACATATGGGGTTCAAAGGATGGATATCATGGGTGACTGGACTGCCATTATTAATTGGACTACTGGTCTTCATCAACTACAAGTTCCAGCTCTTATCCATTGCAAAAAAAGGATTACTCGTCTTAAAGAATCCTTTATTTCTCTGAACTTTAGTCATGTAAGCCGGGTCTACAACAAGAGGGCAGACACATTATCAAAGATGAGGCTACAATTAACTGAAGGAAAGGCCAAGGTCAACCACTTTTTGAGGAAGCATCTTTTGGAGGAGAAGGAAACAGTCTTATACTGATTTCCTAGCTCATATCTTTCTTTCTTTTTCTGTTTTCGGTTTTACAAATTAGTCCTTTAGGATATTCTACTGTTGTGATGGATCGCTACGTGTCAATTTCAGGTGTTTATCTCTCGTTTGATGATTAAGGTCATGGTCTTATGAGTGGACATATTGCTGAGCTATGTCACATGTTTCCTTTTTGGTTATAATGGTTTTTGATATATCTAATAGTTAGTGATGGAATATTGTATTAGCTAATATTTCGAATATGTCTGTTTTGGACATGATTCCTGTGTAGTTTCTTTGATTCATCTATGAATAGCAAGAGACTCTTTTTTCTTCTGGAAAAAAATGCTCAAATGCATCTTGATTAAGATTTAAATAAGTTTATATCTTGTTATGCTCAAATGCATCTTGATTAAGATTTAAATAAGTTTTAGTTAAGAGATAGCTAAGAAAAGAGGTATGTTTATGAAATAACATTTGTTTTTATGTTTATATTAATTAGTTTAATGTTTAGTCTTTGTTCAACAATCAACCATTTCCACAAAATTAAGTGGTTGGCTATACATATTATACATATTAGTATTTACTACTGATCACTTTACTTATGGCTGTGCTAATACATATTTATATATTAAAAATGTGTATACAAATACAAATAAGTGCAATATTTAGCTATACAAATTGTAGCAGGTAACTAAAAAGCCACAATTATTTTGGAGGCATGTGTTATTGGTTTTTGTGGCAAGCGGGATTCGATTGAGTTTAGTGAATTGCGGAACTATAAATCTGGGTATGTGGGTAACCTCCAGGTTCAGCAAGTTTCACTTGGGTAATATTAATGGGTGTGTACCTTGCACAGATAAGCAGGTAACTTAGTGTTCTGAAATTCTACAAGGGGTTCTTGCTATTAAAATGGAGCAAAGTTGCTTAGCATTGTTTAGGAATTCTCGGAGAGGAATCTTGCTGTTTTAGCAGCGGGGAAAGAGTTTATAGCATTCTTTGAAGATTCAACAAGATTCTGAAGTCTAGGTCACTCACTGGGATGACAAAAACAGGTCAGATCATCAGTTGAGTTCTCCCAAGAAGCAAAACGAGACACTAATTGGTTCTCCACTTAGATTTACAAAACCCACATATCGGATTGGAATGGAGCATTCGGAGAGCTATACTTGTGTCACATCCCATGCCCATGGCACAAAACACACATATACTCATTGCAGTATGCAGAGCGAAATTGTGCAAAATCCTGTTCATATTCGAAAACAACGCCATGAACAGCAACTATGGCATGTTGCAACGCCACCTCGAAGCTATGCAAACGTTCCAGTGTTTCCTGTTGCCCATTTTCTCAGTGCTTGCTATCTCTGCAAATTGCAGTTGAGCCATGAGAAGGACATCTACATGTACAGGTCCGTTGTCATGATTATACCACGAATTTTCTGTTAGAGATTGCTTTAAAGCTTGGAGAAACGCACTGAAATTTTATTATAGTTTTAGGCCAATGGTTCTTTTCAATTTTGCACTGATGTATCCAAAAAGCCTTTTCTGTTCATCTAGAATCTTAATAATGAGAGAGCTTGTCTCCTTATTGTGTTTTCAAAAACTCCTTCAGGTTTGATGTGTGTTCATTTGTAAAACTTGGGTTTGAAGGTTTTATGTGTGTTTATTGCAGAGGTGACAAAGCATTCTGCAGCATGGAATGTCGTGACCAACAGATTTTGATGGACAACGCAATGGTTTTACCAACAGATTTTGATGGATGAGCAAATGGAAACTGTTCATCATCCTTACTGCAAGCAATGAATGGTGTTTCAATGAATGCATTGTTTTCATCTCAGGAGCTTTAGGAAAATACACAGCCATGTGTGTTTTCTCTGCATATTGCGACAAGGTTTTAAGTTCAACCCCCTTGTAAAATTTCACAGGCTATGTACACTGTACAGTGACCGAGCCCAAAAGCATCCCAATGTACAATATGTATTTCTTAATAAAATACTTAAGTGCAGTTGCAGCTAATAGCAGATAAATCTAGACAGGTAGTCATATTCAAGGAAGATGCTCTTCTGCTTAGTTTGTAGTTATGATGGCTGAAAGGAATATGCTCTTATATGGCTTTCTGATGTCTGAGGATAGCCATGATATTGCAGATTTCTTTTGTGTTTTCCACATATTGTGATCAGAACTAAACTCCGAGTACTTGAGCTTATTGTATATATTCTCTGCTTTTTTGTGAGGATGAATGGTGTAATGGAGAATATCATTTTTTGGGGGAGTAAGTTAAATTATAGATTGTAGGAATCTAAGAATCTAGTAATGTGATTTTTGCAAGAATCTAGTAATGTGATTTTTGCTGAAATCAAAATTTTTATTATTTAAATTGCAATTTTGATTGTGGAAATAGATTTAGCACCCTCAATTACCTTTCCTTAATATAAAATTCCAACCAACTAAAACTGCAATTTTCAGCCGAAGTTTAGTTAGAAAAATTGCAGGAAAACTAGCCAAAACAGGAAAGTTTTGCAAAGAGAAAACAGGGTCAAACATCCCTGCAGCCCAGACTTAAATCGATTCTACATTCATAGTAAAGTCAACGGTTGAGTTTGCTGCTGCCCCTTCCCATTGCCAGAACTTATAGAGTTCAGGTTGCCCGTCCCCAGATGCAATGCCATATTTCCAATAATAACGTGGCTTTTATTACAGAGGTGCAGTTCATTTAGTTTTGTCCACCCTACTCTCCCAAAAGAGATGTTCACAGTTTACAGATTCTTTCTCCTGTCAGTGAACACAAGAGGCTTTGCCAAACTAGATTTTGCAAGTCTGAACGATGTTCATAGATTATTGTAGTCCTTAATTTTTAAGGAGTTTTAACTATCCACTGTTTTTTTTTTTAAATGAGTATCATGGAGCTTTACGTATCATAAATGCCACCACCTAAGGCTCTAAAGTAGAGGGAGGGTTCGATCCAATTTTCAAGGCTCAAAAGATAGAATACGCTGACCGAATCTCCATCTCCAATCCTTCCGAGTTTTCTCTCTCATTAGGTCACCTAGATTTAAATAGTTTTTTAAGATAGCTACTTCATCAAAATTTATTACGCTCTTTTCGAAATCTTTATTCGGTTCTTGTTATTTCACAAGTTAACTAACTTGCAAATCCCTGATTTATTTCACTGAAAGTTAACTAACTGCAGATCTCTTTGTTGTATTTCATTAACCTTGCACTCAATATCTTGCAATTCGGAGATTCAATAACCCTAGCCTCAAACTTGTTGACCAAGTCCATGCACGTGATTAACGTAGACTAAGTGAAAGCATCCCCAGTTGTAACTGCGTTTTTATTGCAGTGGATCAATCCCACATATATATAAATATCTGTCCATTTATAAATGCTTCCACATTTATAGATTTCGATCATATCATTATATTTTGACTATTTATAAATGGTTCCATATTTATAGATTTTGATCATCATTACATTTTGGAAATAAAATTTAACATAGTTGATCTTACTCATTGAACATTTTGTGTTGTGGTTTAGAAGTAAGCTATCATTTTAGGGTCCTAAATTTGAGGAAATGTTTGCCTCTATTGTAATTTCCATTATAATTGTTTATGTACTAACTATTCCAATTTAGAATCATGTTGTAAATGCTAACACATAAATTAATTAATTAATTATGAAGTAAAACAGTTATTTACCAAAGGTATTGGGACGGGTGCTAGGGTGGTGATGCCACTTTTTGAAATATAGTACTTGGGTTGGTTGAGTATATATATATATATATATATAGTTGTAACAAAAAAAATAAAATAAAAAAGTTAAAAACATGTCACATGCATATTTCTTCATAATTCAATGATTCCTCATTCATTCAACATTCACATTGAAACATAAAATTTGATATATCAAATGGAAGTTATATTATGATTTCATTATCATAGTACATTCAAAATTTGTCTAATAGGCCAATGACATTTCTAGACATAAAATAGAAAATACAAAATTCAGAAAACACTGAATAGTGATTTCATTCAATGATTCTCCTTAATGTAACAATGTAACATTGTTGTTGTATTCACCGTGGAAAGCCCTTCACGGTTTCACCAAAAGCTGCCACCATGGAAAGCCCTTCACCAAATGTCGTTTTCCCTTAATGAAATGATTATAAAATGTTTGAATAGAAATTATGATGTTTGAAGAGTTTGAGTTGTAATTTTAGGTTTGTGATGGAGACACATTTCCCATTCCTTTTATCCATTTCACTGCTTAAAAAATCAGGGTACACCGTCCCTCTCAGCCAAATGAACCCCAATAATCAACACACTTAGTGATTAAATTAATAGTCGACAACTGGCTGATACCACTGCATTTTTATTATTCGATCACGTTAAACAGTGGAACGTAAAAGCATGTTTATAATTAGAATAGATTGCTTAATGAAGAGGCATTGAGCCACGCAATTTCATGAACTCAAAGCTCGTCCTTCCTAAATTTGAAGTTTCTTCACACGGCTATGCAATTTCATACGACTGACCTAAGAAAAGGCAATCCACAACTTTAATTAAAATAGTTTATGGCTTAAAAATGGTTCATTTTTTCATAAAAATAGTTATTTTGCTTAAATATGATCATAAATTTCTATTTAGAGCTAAATATTAAAAAATGATTGTATTTCTTCATAAAAATAAATATGATCATAAATTCTTTTTGGACTGGAAAAACTAAATATTCAAACGTTAACTAATTGTTTACTAGACACTCACATTTTCAAATCTATAAGTGTTTATTAGACACGCTGCATTTTCATATCCGTTATTATAAAGAATATGTGACACTTGCCTCAATCTTCAAACTCGTGGGAAAGGTATGCCATACAATTTGCAGTTTTGTAGCAAAGCATTAATTTCAATAAAAGTTATGCGTCAATCATCAAACTCGTCAATCATCAAACTCTTGGGAAAGGTATGCTATACAATTTGTAGTTTTTAGCAAAGCATTAATCTTAATAAAAGTTAAGTCGGTAGGTAACCAGAGTTACATGTAGCTTAGTACGTGATTTTTAGGTTAAAAAAATCAAATTAATCAGAAATATTTTATAAAAAACAAATAAATTAATAAATATAAACAACTTTTAACTATTTAATGATATTTATCCTTTTCTCTAAACTATCATTACTTAAATACAATTAATTTTAATGTAAGGGTAAAATGTTATTTTGAATGAGTATAAATGAAAGATCAAATATGAACTTTTTACAACTTGTGTGAATTTCTTACATAAACAAGTTTCACATATTAAAGTGAAGATATTGAATCTATTTCGATCGAGGTATTGTTAAACCCTTGATCGAGGTGTTGTTAAACCCTCGATCGAGGTATTTAGCTCGATCGAGGGCTTAAAAAACAAGTCGAGAGCCCTTTTCACTGCAGAATGAAATTTTTGTCTGCCTTCCACAGACTTAAACCATGTCATTAAATGCTCATTAATGAGCGGACTTGATACCATTGGATTCGTCAACGAATCCTCTATCCAGATATATAAAATTTACGAATTTTTATCTTCATATGTCTTTTGTTTTTAAATTTCTACTAAAACTTGCCCTAAAAAACCCTGTCGACAACTTCGATTGAGCTCAAAGATAAATCCACAAAATTCAAAATACACATCCAAAAAATTTGAAAAAATACACAAGTCCTAGATAAACACGTCCTCTTTAAAATGGTATTTTTAGTTTTGCAAATTATGTAAAAAATCGAAATATTTCGTGCACGCACACACATGTGTGCAAAATGCGACTTAAATATTCATTGGTCATTTTCGAAAAATAATAATAAATATATTTTTTCAAGAAAAAATAAAAGAAAAATATGTAAGCCCTAGTGCATTCTGTCTAGATCATGTTCACATATTTCATTTTTTTTAATTATTACTTTAACATTAAATTATTGTGCACGCACACAAACTACTTGTTAATTGCTCTTCAAATTTTTAAGTACACACGTTTCATTAAATGAAAATTCGACATGATATATGACATTGGTATATTTCAAAAAAAATATCATTGGAAAGCCAACATAATTCTCTACATTTCGTTTTTCAACCGCATGTCAAAATTCATGCGGCAAGTATGAGTTTCGAGGAATTCAATTTAATACATGGGTAAAATTTCTATTTTTCACCGTCATATTTGGCCAAAAAGAGTTACCCATCTTCATGGAATCACCCCATAGTTATCTGTTGTCTCGACATCCACATGAAATGAGATTCAATCAAATTCTACCACTTGCGGACCAAGGATCTAAGCTTATCGGTGGTGTAATCCATTCCTTGGACATGGGTAAATAAAACACCTGTTAGAACTTTTTAATCGTTTCTTACCTAGCTATAATTTAAAAAAAAACAATAAATATCAACAATTTACCCAAAATTTAATGAGGACATTCCTTCCCTTAACATCTTTGGCACAAAGTTTGATCTTTCTATAAGCTTGATCTTCATCCATTCTAAAGATTAGCTAAGAAAATATCAAACACAGGTGATGCTAACTCTATTTGGCCTTGTTAGACAAATTAAGTTTCATTGATGAAGTGTCTTTTTCAACTGACAGAAGAACAACTCTCTTTACACTTCATTCTTCGCCAACAATTTTCCGTTCATTTTTTAATCATGGAAACCCTTCCACAACAAAGGTTTAGGAAATAATCTCAATCAGAAGGCTCATCATGTAAAATCATCAAAGAATGAATATTTAATAGTGTTGCATTAAAAATTAATGTGTGTGTAGGGTAGACCTCTTTGTGTACTGGGGAAGGACATCACCTTCGATATGGTCTCAGTATATTCTCAATGAGCTTTGGTAGGAAGGTTTGAATACATTAAGCCCTCTCGTCGGGAGATTTTTCGTTGGAAGCCTCACATTTTGAACATTCCGCATGTCTTGATGTTGGCGAATGGTTCGATCCTATTTTTCCTTTTTGAGGAAGATCGACAGAACATTGAAAACCATTTCTAGGTTTTAGGTGTATGGTCGTTGGTTCTATCTCGATGGAACACTAGCTTTGACCCTAAGAAAGAAAAACAGGTGAAGAGACATATTTTGGTAATCCTTCTCGGTTTCCCCATACAATGTTGGAACCTTTTAGGCTTTATGGCTATAGCCAATTCCATTGGCCAGTTCATCCTTATTGAAGATGACCAATTGATGGGGGCTGATAGATATTCTCCTAGGATGATAGTTGAAATCGATTCTTTGGATGGTTTTCCAAGGGATTTGGAAATTGTATGGGAGGGGGTCTCATTCATTTAACCCTTGGATTATTGGAAAAGTTTATTTCGCTATCATTCTTTCCACGAAATTGGTCACGCTAAAGCATAGTGTCGTCATGGGTCGACAGGCGATCCTCGGACCTCCTCGGAGCTTAACGAACTAGAGGAAGGCTTATCCTTCCCTCTTCCTCTAGACCAACACTCGACCGCGAATTTTGTGGGTAAGTTCGCACAAAATATCCCTATTTTATTAAAGTTTTTATCAGCTGAAGACATTGTTCAGGGTTTAGCTGCTTTGAGTTTATGCAAGAATCTGACATCTGAATCTGAACAGGAGGCTACTCCTGCTGACTTTTCAGCCCATCCTCACTTATATTTCGAGGCTGATGTTGGTCCAGGGATGGATTTCACTCCGAGGATTGTGGAAGGCGACTATCATACCATAAAGGATTCCTTTACGGACCATGTCTCTCCTCTACTGGGTCGTCCAGTTTCTGATCCAGGGTCTCCTCCTGTTGATGTTTTCAACAAGACGGACTCACTTGTTATCCCTACAGTCCCTCTAGGTATTGAGCTTTCCCCTTCCTCTCTTAGTGAATACTCCCATACACCTAGGGTGGCCGCTAAACCCCTAGGCTTATTGTTGGAATATTCTCACCATCTCACCATCATTTATGTATTTGCATGCATGCATGCTGCATGCATCCAGTCATCAATATGGTGGTCTCAAAGCCCTTAGCCATCATTTTTGAGCCCCCTGGATCCTGTTTCTAGCCAGTAGTTGGTCTCCTACCTACCTAGTGTGCCTTGTTTTCATCACTTGCATACTAATGTGCCCTACTACACACCACTTGGACCTCATCAGCCAGTTCGTACACTGATTAATCAGTTCTTGCATTGATTGTGCATTGATTTCCCAGTTAACTGACTGTAGCTCCTAGTTGTCTATATCGGAGTTCCACTTGACTACTGACAGTCTCTCATGCGCCCACCTAGGAGTCTCCTTCCCTAGATTAGTGACACATGCATAAAATAGACTCAGTTAGAATCATTTGACTTATCTTTGACTATTGGTGGTCACTACCATTGATTAGGTGATGGTTCCAATGTAGTCAAGCCATGCTATTGAGGAGAATTCGAATGACCTTTTGGTAATTCGAATTCATTCTAGTGTACTCTCAATGTTTTTCCAGCTTACAGCTGATGAAGGACATTACAACAGTTTCTATCATTTCTTGAGTTCATGTTTGAATATTGATTCAATTCTTCTTCTTCTTCTCTGCAATTATTGAGTGAAATTAGCAAGGTTTGTTCAAGATGAGTGATCTACCCTATATAACTTCACATGGTATAAGAGCTTGAGACAACTATTTGAATTGCAGCAGTTGTAGCAATTCATTGAGCAACTGTCTTTCAGTGAGAACCAAAAGCCTATGGATTTCCACAGCAATTCCTAGTGTAATTGTCTTGAATTCACTGGAGAAATCCAGTGGGGTTTAGCCAGGTGTGAAGGATCCAATCACATGTGCTCACTTTCCTAAGGCAATTTTCTCTCGATTTGCAACAAATATCCATCAACAATTTCATCTGTTTTGCAGGTTATCTCCATCTTCAATTCGAATTCAGTAGCTACCATGAATCTAAAACTGAATTGTTTCAACTACTTTGAATGGAAATCCAAGATGAACATCTTCATGAAGCCCAAAATCCTTTCTAGAGTGTTGAATGGTACAACAGTCGAACCCATTGGAGTAGTTGAGAAATCAAAGTATCTTGATATACTTGATGAAGTAGTAGGGTTGCTACTCCTCAACATTTCCGAAGACCTCCATTTTCATGTCATTGATCTCAAGACTCCTAAATAATTTTGGGACAAGCTCGAAACTCTATTTGGGCAGAAAGATGATTTGAAGGGTCACAAGTTGGAAAATGAGCTTATCTCATTGAGCCCCTGCATTTTCGACTCAATCACTGAGTTTCTTACCAAGTTTAAAAATATGATTTCACAATTGAAGACACATGGAATAGAGAAAGAAGAAAAGCAACTAATCCTAGCCATTCTATCAAAATTGAGCCCTGATTACTCAGTATTTGTCTCTACCTTCCAGTCAGCGAAGCTATCCATCCCAAAATGGCAGTTTCCCATCTTGAAACCTTCATCCAGTCTCTCACACAAGAGGACAAGAAGTTGGTTCACATGGGGATGATCAAACCCAAGATGGATTCAACACTTGCAGCTGCTGAGAGTAAGAGAGCGAATGGAAAGGGAAAGCAAAAAGAAAAAGACAAAAATTAGAATGAGCAGAAGCAGAAGGAAGCTCCCTATCAGTCAGAAGGGGCTTCGAATTCCAAGAAGGGAAAGCAATCTCACAAGGAGAAAACCAAATGTACCTATTGCAATAGAGAATTTCATCCTGAGAGTGCTTGTATGAAGAAGACAATATATCTGATGGCTCAAGTACTTGAAAAGAATAACCTTCCAGTACCTGTATGTTCTAGGAAGAAAGAAGATGAATCTTCAAGATCTGAGGACAAGGAGAGATGCCATGCTCTCATGGAAAGTGTAGCAAAAGAGTCCTTCATCATTGATTCAGGAGCATCAAGACACATGTCTTCCTCCAAAGATCTCTTTTCTGGTTTCGAATGCAATGTTGGCCCTTCAATCATGTTGGGGAATGATTATGAAGTCTCCTCTGAGGGGATTGGAAGGATCAACCTTGAGCATGGATACTTCTCAAATGTACTCTATGTTCCTACACTTACTTCCAATCTACTTTCAGTCTACCAGATGACCCACACTGGAGTACCAAAGAAGGTGATCTTCACTCCAAATGAGGTTGAAATCCAGGAGATGTCAACTGGAAAAGTCATTATAGCAAAGGGTGTTGTTGTTCACAAGTCAAAACTCTATGAGTTTTCTCACTTCCTACCATTCTCCAAACAGTCTGCTCTTCACACACATGCAAATGAAGAGAGTATACTATGGCATGAAAGATTTGGGCATCTCAACTACAAGTACCTGCAAGATATGCACACTCAAGAGATGGTTGAAGGACTACCCAATATTAAGTTTTCCAAGGGAAACTGAAAGGGTTGCTTGATGGGAAAGCATCCAGAAAAGAAGTTTGAGAAAGGAAAGGCAAGGAGAGCCTCTCAACCTCTAGATCTAATTCATAGTGATGTTTCAGGGCCATTTCCAAATCTTTCTTTGAACAAGGCAAGGTATATTGTTACTTTTATTCATGATTATTCAAGATTTACATGGGTATACTTTCTCAGATTAAAATCAGAAGTGTTTGGATACTTTAATTTTTTCAAGTCTTCTGCAGATTTTTTTTTAGAAAGAAAGATCAAGGCCCTCCACACTGATAATGGAGGAGAGTATATCGAGAGTGACTTCCAATCCTTTTGTGTTGATTAAGGCATAGAGATGCAACATACTGTTCCCTACACACCACAACAGAATGGTGTTGCAGAGCGAAAGAACATGACATTAAAAGAGATGGAAACCTACATGCTAAAGTCGAAAGGGTTACACCCTAGTCTTTGGGCAGAAGCCATCAACTGTGCTTCCTACCTTCATAACAGAGTCCCTCACAAAGGACTAAAAAATATGACTCCTTTTGAAGCATGGATGGGGTACAAACCTTATGTATCCCATCTCAGAGTGTTTGGATCCAGAACATGGGAAAGGATTCCAACATAGAAAAGGAGAGCCCAAGATCCACAAAGCAAAGAGTGTATACTAGTGGGTTATGCAATGAGTGAAAATGCCTACAAGCTTCTTGATCCTTCTACTATGACAACATTCCTTGAAAGGAGTGTACAGTTTGAGGAATGGCCACTGCAAGATGTTCATCTTGTTGAGCAAGAGAGCTTGCCTGCCACACCACCACTGCTTGATGAGAAAGAGAGCGAAGCTTCATCTCATGAGAGTTCAGATTCTGAATCTGAAAGTGAAAGTGATGAAGAGTGAATGCTAGATCCAGATCCACAAGAACCTGTTGGAGATCCACTTGATCTGAGGAGAACCAGATCTGATTTTTAGAATGGAAGGTTTCATTCTTCTCACATTGATCCATTTCTTGCCGATAGATCCTTCTTCGGTGGAGAAGTCCACTTACCTTTTGGGGTGAGTGATGTACATGATTGATTAGCTTCCTAAAGTCTATCTTGAGGGGGGGGGGTTTCTTCCCACTGGGTTTTCCCTCTTTCCTTACTTTATTTGTTTAGATTGTACGGGGTGACCTTTGGTCTCAGGTACCAGGGCCCTATTAGTTATTAGTTATGTGTTTCCTCATAGTCCGACTTGCGGCGGGGTGTTGGAATATTCTCACCATCTCACCATCATTTATGTATTTTCATGCTTTGCATGCATGCATGCATGCATCCAGTAATCAGTATGGTGGTATCCCAACCCCTAGTCCTCAGGTTTGAGCCCCCTAGAGCCTGTTTCTAGCCAGCAGTTGGTCTCCTACCTACCTAGTGTGCCTTGTTTTCATCAATTGGATACTAATGCGCCCTACTACACACCACTTGGACCTCATCAACCAGTTCTTACATTGATTAGTCAGTTCTTGCATTCATTGTGCATTGATTTCCTAGTTAACTGACTGTAGCTCCCAGTTGTCTATATCGGAGTGCCACTTGACTACTGACAGTCTCTCATGTGCCCACCTTGGAGTCTCCTTCCCTAGATTAGTGCCACATGTAGCAATTAGACTCGGTTAGACTCATTTGACTGATCTTTGACTATTGGTGGTCACTACCACTAATTAGGTGATGGTTTCAATGTAATCAAGCCATGCTATTGAGGAGAATTTGAATGACCTTTGGGTAATTCGAATTCATTCTATTGTACTCTCATTGTTTTTCCAGCTTACCGCTGATGAATGACATTACAGAAGTGTCTATCATTTGTTGAATTCATGTGTGAATATTGATTCAATTCTTCTTCTTCTTCTCTTTAATTCTTGAGTGAAATTAGTGAGGTTTGTTCAAGCTAAGTGATCTATCCTGTATAATTTCACATGGTATCAGAGCTTGAGACAACTATTCGAATTGCAACAGTTGCAACAATTCATTGAGCAGCTGTCTTTCAGTGAGCACCAGAAGCCTCTGGATTTCCACAGCAATTCCTGGTGCAATTGTCTTGAATTCAATGGAGCAATCCAGTGGGGTCTATACAGGTGTGAATGATCCAATCACATGTGCTCACTATCCTAAGGCAATGTTCTCTCGATTTTCAACAAATCTCCATCAACAATTTCATTTGTTTTGTAGGTTATCTCCATCTTCAATTCGAATTCAACAACTACCATGGATCTAAAACTGAACTCTTTCAACTACTTAGAATGGAAAGCCAAGATGAACATCTTCATGAATTCCAAAATCCTTTCTAGAGTGTTGAATGGTACAGCAGTCGAACTCACTGGAGTAGTTGAGAAATCAAAGTATCTTGATAGACTTGATGAAGCAGTTGGACTGCTACTCCTCAGCATTTCCGAAGACCTCCATTTTCATGTCATTGATCTTAAGAATCCTAAAGAAGTTTGGGACAAGCTCGAAACTCTATTTGGGAAGAAAGATGATTTGAAGGGTCACAAGTTGGAAAATCAGCTTATCTCACTGAGCCCCTGCAGTTTTGACTCAATCACTGAGTTTCTTACCAAGTTTAAAAATATGATTTCACAATTGAAGACATATGGAATAGAGAAAGAAGAGAAGCAACTAATCCTAGCCATTCTATCAAAATTAGGCCCTGATTACTTAGTATTTCTCTCTACCTTCCAGTATGCGAAGCTATCCATCCCAAAATGGCATTTTCCCACTCTTGAAACCTTCATCCAGTCTCTCACACAAGAGGAGGAGAAGTTGGTTCACATGGGGATGATCAAACCCAAGATGGATTCAACACTTGCAGCTGCTGAGAGTAAGAGATCGAATGGAAAAGGGAAGCAAAAAGAAAAAGACATAAATTTGAATGAGCATAAGCAGAAGGAGGCTCCCTATTAGTCAGAAGGGGTTTCGAATTCCAAGAAGGGAAAGCAATCTCACAAGGAGAAATCCAAATGTACCTATTGAAATAGAGGATTTCATCCTGAGAGTGCCTGTATGAAGAAGACAATAGATCTGATGGCTCAGCTACTTGAAAAGAATAACCTTCAAGTACCTGCATGTGCTAGGAAGAAAGAATCTGAATATTCAAGATCTAAGGACAAGGAGAGATGCCATGCTCTCATGGTAGGTGCATCAAGAGACTCCTCCTTCATCATTGATTCAGGAGCATCAAGACACATGTCTTCCTCCAAAGATCTCTTTTCTGGTTTCGAATGCAATGTTGCCCCTTCAATCATGTTGGGGAATGATTATGAAGTCTCCTCTAAGGGGATTGGAAGGATCAACCTTGAGCATGGATACTTCTCAGATGTACTCTATGTTCCTACACTTACTGCCAATCTACTTTCAATCAACTAGATGACCCACAGTGGAGTACCAAAGAAGGTGATCTTCACTCCAAATGAGGTCGAAATCCAGGAGATGTCAACCGGAAAAGTCATAGAAAATGGTGTTGATGTTCACAACTCGAAACTCTATGAGTTTTCTCACTTCCTACTATTCTCCAAACAATCTGCTCTTCACACACATGCAAATGAAGAGAGTAGACTATGGCATGAAAGATTTGGGCATCTCAACTACAAGTACCTGTAAGATATGCACACTCAAGAGATGGTTGAAGGACTACCCAATATCAAGTTTTCCAAGGGAAACTGTAAGGGTTGCTTGATGGGAAAGCATCCAGAAAAGAAGTTTGAGAAAGGGAAGGCAAGGAGAGCCTCTCAACCTCTAGATCTAATTCATAGTGATGTTTCAGAGCCATTTTCAGATCTGTCTTTGAATAAGGCAAGGAATATTCTTACTTTTATTGATGATTATTCAAGATTTACATGGGTATACTTTCTCAGATTAAAATAAGAAGTGTTTGGATACTTTAAGTTTTTCAAGTCTTCTGTAGAAAAGTTTTCACAAAGAAATATCAAGGCCCTCCACACTGATAATGGAGGAGAGTATGTCAAGAGTGACTTCCAATCCTTTTGTGCCGAAGAAGGCATAGAGATGCAACATGTTGTTCCCTACACACCACAGCATAATGGTGTTGCAGAGCGAAAGAACATGACATTAAAAGAGATGGCAACCTGCATGCTAAATTCGAAAGGGTTGCACCCTAGTCTTTGGGCAGAAACCATCAACTGTGTTTCCCACCTTCAGAACAGAGTCCCTCACAAAGGACTGAAAAATATGGCACCTTTTGAAGCATGGATGTGGTACAAACCTGATGTATCCCATATTAGAGTGTTTGGATCTAGAGCATGGGAAAGGATTCCAACAGAGAAAAGGAGAGTCTTAGATCCACAGAGTAGAGAGTGTATACTGGTGGGTTATGCATTGAGTGCAAAGGCCTACAAGCTTCTTGATCCTTCTACTATGACAACATTCCTTAAAAGGAGTGTACAGTTTGAGGAATGACCATTGCAAGATGCTCATTGTGTTGAGCAAGAGAGATTGCCTACCACACCACCACTGCTTGATGAGAAAGAGAGAGAAGCTTCATCTCATGAGAGTTCATATTTTGAATATGGAAGTGAAAGTGATGAAGAGAAAATGCTAGATCCATATCCACAAGAACCTGGAGATCTAGCACTTGACAATGAAGATGAGGGAATGATAGATCTAGATCCGCAAGAACCTGATGATCTTATGCCTGATGATCCTCCTCTTCATAGATGGGCAGCCACTACTCTTAGATCTTCTGGAGATATTGTTGGAGATCCACTTGATCCGAGGAGAACTAGATCTGATTTTCAGAATGGAAGGTTTCATCCTTCTCACATTGATCCATTTCTTACCGATAAATCCTTCTTCAGTGGAGAATTCCACTTACCTTTTGGGGTGAGTGATGTACACGATTGATTATCTTCCTACAATCTATCTTTAGGGGGGGATTTCTTCCCACTGAGTTTTCCGTCTTTCCTTACTTTATTTGTTTAGATTGTACGGGGTGACCTTTGGTCCCAGTTACCAGGGCCCTACTAGTTTTAAGTTATGTGTTTCCTCATAGTACGACTTGAGGAGGGTGATGGAATATTCTCACCATCTCACCATCATTTATGTATTTGCATGCATGCATGCATACAGCATGCATCCAGTCATCAAAATGGTGGTCTCCCAGCCCCTAGACCTCATGTTTAAGCCCCTTGGAGCCTGTTTCTAGCCAGTAGTTGGTATCCTACCTACCTACTACGCCTTGTGTTCATCACTTGGAGACCAATCCGCCCTACTACACACCACTTGGAACTCATCGGCCAGTTCTTACACTGATTAGTCAGTTCTTGCGTTGATTGTGCATTGATTTCCCAGTTAACTGATTGTAGCTCCCAGTTTTCTATATCAGAGTACCACTTGACTACTGACGGACTCTCATGTGCCCACCTTGGATTCTCCTTCCCTAGACTAGTACCACATGCTGCAATTAGACTCAGTTAGACTCATTTGACTAATCTTTTCCTATTGGTGGTCACTACCACTGATTAGGTGATGGTTCCAATGCAGTCAAGCCATGCTATTGAGGAGAATTTGAATGACCTTTGGGTAATTCGAATTCATTCTATTGTACTCTCATTGTTTTTCCATCTTACAGTTGATGAATGATATTACATCAGTTTCTATCATTTCTTGATTTCATGTGTGAATATTGATTCAATGCTTCTTCTTCTTCTCTGCAATTCTTGAGTGAAATTAGTGAGGTTTGTTCAAGCTGAGTGATCTATCTTGTAGAATTTCACACTTACCTCTATCTATTTTTTCTGTTGATGTTCCTGCTAACTCGGATGTTATACCAATTTCCTCCATATATAATGGTAATGTAACTATCTGTAAAGCTAAAAATAATCGGGGATGGAAGGGATATGGGAATAATGTGGGCAAAGACGATGTGCAGACTCAAAAGTCCTTAAACCCTCAACTTGGCTCTTTATTTGACATGGGATTTCCTAGAGACTTTGTTTCTATTTCTTCTTCTTCTTCTGGGGATCTTAGAGACAAGGCGGCCTCTGACATGGTGACTCAATGAATTTTGTGATCTTCAACATTCGTGGGCTAGGAAGCAGCCCTAAACGGGATACCCTCAAACGTTCTTTAGACTCTGTTCATCCTAGTGTTGTCCTTTTGCAAGAAACCATGTCCCCTTCTTTGGTAGCTTGCAATTTTTTTCTTAAGCTTAAGCCTCAATGGTGGTTCTTTGTAGTTGACTCTATTGGACTATCGAGTGGAACCCTTATTGCATGGAAACGTGATGTAGATAATATGAAGGCCTATATTTCGACTGTAGGTATTATCATTGAAGGATATCTGAAAGGATTCAAAGAGATGATAAGAATATTGAATATTTACGGTCCTTACCATAACCGCAAGCTAAAAGTATTTGGGAAGTGTGGTTAAAGCCAAATATCTCCATAGACTCCCCATTATCTATTGGCTTCGTTCTAGTAAACAACATATAAATATTTCTTCCCATATTTGGTGCAGTCTTATCATATCATTTCCGATCATTAACTAGGCCATCTGTTTTCTTGTGGGAAGAGGCACACACGTTTATTTGGGCATCGATCCCATTGTTGGTTTGGAGGACATGTATAGAATGTCTGATTCGTTGATTATGGAATTGCAAAAGCGTGATTTATTTGTTCTTAAACAATTGGTTTGGAATTATAGCGAAGGAAGGACCAGATGGCTCTCTTCGCAGGATTTGGATCTATGCCCATTTCTCGCTCCGGAGTGGGACACATATATCAATAACCTTTATCAAGCTGGTATTGTATTGAATAATGACGAGGATAAATTAGTTTGGGCTTATAACAAAAGAGAAGGATCGGTAAGTGCTCGCCTAGCATATGATTTTATTTTAGAAGCTGAATTGAATGATAAGCCTGTTTGGTGGGCAAAGTACATTTGGGATAATCGTCTTCCATTAAAGATTTCTTGTTTAACTTGGATTTGCCTTCACAATAAGATCCTTACCTGGCAAAAAAATGAGGAAAAGGGGATGGAACGGCCCAAGATTATGCTATTTATGCTCGGATGATATTGAAACCTTGGATCATTTATTTGGAACCTGCTTCTTTTTTCAGGACTATTGGAAAGAAATTATCTCTATTTTCAACTTACATTATGATTGGAATGGTTCACACTTTGAGGAAAACTTACTTATGTGGCTCAAATGACAAGGAGAACACAAACACTTGATCTTCTTTATCATTTGGGAGATTTGGAAGGTTTGTAATGCTAACATCTTCCATAATATTAAGAAATTTCCTATGTTGATCGGTATTCAAGTGGCTGCCATTTACAAAGCTTATTTCAATTCTTCTCCCTTAAAGATGTCAGGTAGATTTGCTACTATTGAACGAGTTTCCTTTGATGGCACATTGTAAAAGTTTTTTTTCGATTCTGATTTGATGATAAAACTCTGCATCCTATTGTTGTTTGGATTGTGGAGAAGATCTTGCTTCTCCTTATGTTTTTAAATGTAATTCCTGATACAACTTTTGCTAATAAAAATAGTTGTTTCTTTTTCGTCTGAAAAAAATAAAAAAATGTTTTTGTTATTATTTTATAACATATACTCTTCGTAAATAGTAGGATAATAAGAATAGTGTTTGAAATCAAATGTAGATAAAATTATAGTGTAGGGTCCAATCCCAATGATGGCATAATCCATGTTGCATTCAGGAAATATAAATATCTTATATGGCATAATCCGTGTTGCACTGAGGCGATATAAATAGTTTAAGAGAGTCCAAATTCCAAAGCAATATACGTGTTATAACTTAAAAGTCCAAATTCCATTGAGTTAGGGTTAGCCAACTTACTTTCACTGAACTCAAAACAACAAAGATATATACACTAAGATCCAAAGCCTACTTTAATAGGGATAGCCAACCCGAGAGATTTTTCACATCATAATCATGTAATATTATTTAAGATGGGTGTGGAGGGACTTCCCTCTTAGGGCTACGTGTCCTTGAAATAGGAGTATTTGGATTATTTTGGGGAATTTCATTTTTTAATATTTATCTAAATTAAATTGATTAAGTTTAGGCTACAAATTCATTCCTTTCCTATAATTATTCTACTAGGCCACAGGGGGTCCCGCCTCGGAGGATTAAACCTCCCACTCTGATATGACGTGGACACCCCACCCCAAATACACCCCGAGGCCCATTTTATGAACGGTTCGCTTGTCCCATGGGACCACTCGCCTATTTTGAATTGCGGAACAGTGGAAATAAACGACGGCCGCTTAGGAACTTTCAAACCTATAAAAATTTGGGTTGACAGATCAAGCATTTATTCTTTTCAACTATACAAAAGGGTATCCCTTCAAAAAATATTGAAAAAATCATTCACTTGGTTTTAATTTATATTGAGGTAAATTAATTTTCATGGAGGTAAACCATCAATGTCATCACCGATCCATAGAATAATAGTGTAAAATTATTAAGTCTGAATTAAGGGAGCAAGAATCTCGTGTGTGTGCAGTGTATAAAGGAATGGGATGGTAGAAGAAAGAAAGAAATTTTAACGTCCGCGAGGCTAAAGATAGCCTATGGGACAGACTGTTTTGTCCATTGACTTTTTCATTTCCACCCTTTTCCTATTTAGTTTGATGATGAGCTCCCCTAGTTTCACCACGGTCCCCTCACTGAATAAATTATCCCAAGAACTAACTGCCAAGATATTCACATAGTTGTCTCTGCTGTCCTTGAAGGCCTCACACTCTAAAATGAAATGTTTTTCTGTTTCCACTTTTCCTAAGGTGAAAAAAGTACACACTCGCTCTTCCCAAGCTTCCTTTGGTCTTTTCCAGCGCCCTATCTCACACCGTAGTTGGTGGGAATTGGTTCTTAATTGAGCAATAAGCATTTTGGCCTTCCATGATATATTAGCCCCTATATAATCTTTTTGATGATGGTTGTAGGTGGGATTGAACTCTTCATCATGGTACTTTTTCTTTCTCCCTAGCCTTGTGCCCCAAACTTGCTTGTGGAACTTGTTGATAACAAAGGCCTTTATCTCTTTATTGTTTGTAGGGCATGTGTTCAGGTAAATATCCCATTTACTAAGCCCTTTATTGTTTTGCCGCATCTAAGTCTTCTTTCTTTTTCATAATGTGTCATTGAAGGCCACCTTAGGCCATCTATCGTCTTCCATTTGCTCAATCTTTTTTAGATATCTTATGAGCCACACCATAGCAATTGCTTCAACGGGGGCTGCCCCCACTTCACTAAGCATGATATCATAGGGGACTGAGCTTTTAATTTTGAACTTGTTGGTAATCAAGCATTTTTTAATCTTCTCAATTTGCTGCCACTGTAAGTCAGAGGTACTGCTGGCCCACACTTCACACCCGTATAGAACAACTTGTATCACTAATAGCCCAAAAAGAGTTTGCGTAGTCTTCCAATCCCATAGCTCTGCTTCTCTGCATCTATTTTGAAAGGCATAAAATGATTTCCAACCTCCCAAAGTTATTTTCTTTCTGCAACCTTCCCAGCTTAAATTTTTGTTGAAGTCAATCCCAAGATATTTGTAATCTACCACTTCTTCAAGAGTGTTGCCTTCAAAGCAGAACTTGTGTTGGTTATGTTTTCTCTTGCTAGAGAAAACTACCACTTTTTTCTTGCTAGTGTTAACTTGCATCCCCACTACTCTATAGAAGTGCTCAAGGGACAGTAAGTGCTCTAGCAAGCCAAGAGTAGATTTAGCAATCAAAATAAGGTCATTTGCATACAAAAGAAGCCTTATCACAAACTCACCCATAAGAGCACCTTCCCCATCCTGTAGGTTTAGCCACTCTTCAAGTTTGTCAATATATAACCCAAATAGGGTAGGGGACAATGGGAACCCCTGCTTGACCCCAATATTGCTCCTGAAACTTTCAGAGATCCCAGCTGATGTTCTAATTTTGACTTTAACCTCTTCGTACAATCTATGGATAGATTCTCTAAGATGCATAGGAACCCCAAGTTCTTCCATTCTATGCCAGAGCTTATCCCTAGGGACCGTGTCAAAAGATTTTTTTAGATCGACAAAGCAACAAAAGGCTTCCTCTTTATTCTCCCACACTTTCTCAATGATGTGTCTTAACGTTATACCATGATCAACCGTGGAGTGTTTGGGTTTGAAACCTGCTTGTCCTTTAGCATTCTTACCTCTTTCTTCCACCCACTTGCTAATTATGTTTTCTAGCATACTTCCGAATAGCTTTGCAAAAAGGGGATTTATCATTATGGTCCTGTAATTGGAGGGATTATTGGCATCGCCACTCTTGAAAAGAGGTATTGCTAGGCTAGTTGTCCAATCTATAGGGAATCCCTGTTGAATGATGTTGTTGAAAATCCTCGTGATGTGAGGCGCAAGAGTTTTCGAACCCCACTTTAGATACTTTGCTTGGAGTTCAACTAAATCCTTTTCCTTTCCAACACCCAACTTCTTAATACCCACCTTGACCTCTTGCACGGTGAAAAGATTAGTAGCGGTGTTGACCAAGGGGGGGGGCAGCCTTAGGATCTTGCTCATAAAGTTGTTTTGCATATTCAAGCCATTGATAGGCTGTGATATTGTTTTCAGCTTGCTTCTTTTTGGTTTGCAGCTCCTTCCAAAATAACTTGGGGTTGTTTTTCCCAAGGAAGATTATCTCTTCCCTACGTGAAATCATGAAATCAACTTTTTTCTTTCTTAAAATCTGTTTGTAAAGTTTTAAGCTTATTTCTTTCTGATTTGACTCTTTCAAAGTTCTCCTTGATTTTTTGCACTCCTCGTCAAACCAAGCATTAACTGGGAAGCAATTTGTTTTAGATTTCTTATTTCTTGTTCTTTTGCATTCTGAAAGTGCTCTTTGGATTAGATATGTTAGCTCGTGGCTATGAAGGCCCTGAGATTGAATTTTCTCCTCTTTGAAAAGACTCTCTAATGCTATCTTGAAGGTATTACAGTTTTGTTGCGTCAAAAGAATCCTGCCCTTTGAGGGTGATTGCTTAATGCACTAAGTTTTTATTTCATCCTGTTGCTTTTCAGTCCAAGAGAATCTTAGATATATTGGTTTGTGATCAAATTTCAGATCCCAAATCTGATCCCCAATCCGAACTTCCTCCATTCTCTCACACATGCCATGTGAGCAAATTGCATAATCCACTACACTTGCACCATTGTAAGTGTTACAAGTGAAATTTCCCAAATTCGCCCATCTATCCAAACCATTGCAGATGACCAAGTCAAAAGTTCCACATAGAGTAAACAGTTTCTTCCCAAAAAGATTGCAGCTTTTATTGTCCTCTAAAAATCTTGTCCATTGATGATTACTTTCTTCTATGAGCCAAAGAGGATTGTAGTCTTTTTTACAACGGAGGATACTAGCTTGCTCATTTGCAGTCCTAGCATTGAAGTCACTCGCCAGAAGGACTTCACTTAGTTGGGAATATGTTGCAATGTCATTTTTTAAGGCTGCAAAGGGATCTATGTGGTTAAGCCCCCCACTTTTGTAAGTTTTTGAAACTTGTGGGGCAAAATAACATGCTGCAATTCTAATGATATTTCCATTTTTTGATATTTTAAACTAAATGAATTGTCTATTTGAGTCTTATTTTTCTAACTGAATGAGACGTCCTTTTTTTCCCTTACTAAGACCATGATACCCACGTGTCTCTTGCCATTCTCTACTGCCTTGTTCCACACTGCCATCTTCAAGTACCCTTCAAACAAAGGTGTCTTACATCCTTTCCGTTCATGCATTTCCACTAGACAAATTATGTCTCTATCTTCCGCAATAGGCCCTAACCCAGGTCCCCGTCTCTAAGGATAGCCTCTACAGTTTCTACAGTTCCAACAAACTAAGCTTAAGAAAACCTGAGTAGAGCTTGACTGGTATTTTTTTTGGCATATAAGACTCAAAGTTGAGTCCTCACCCCTATTTTCCCATACTGTCTTTGTTTCATATTTTTCTGCTAAGGGATTTGTTGACCTTTCTTGATTACCGCATTGTTGTTTTGCTTTTGGAGGGCCAAAAAAGGTAATAACTGCTTTACTTGTGTACAACCACGCTCTTTTTCCCTCATTTCTTGCTGCCCTAACCTTTGACATCTCTTCCCTTCTTTCCTCTTGCTCCCTAATAGGTAAGTCTTCTTCTAGAAAAAAGCAAGATCCTCTCAAGAGTTGCTTCTTGCTTAGCAAGATTTGCTTGTCATGTGTATTTGACATGGTGACTTTTATGGGTCTATCTCTCTCGTCACTGGGCTTTCCCAGCCTCCACGCTTGGAAAATTCAGCCTTGCCAAAGCATCTTGTCTCTCAAAATTTCTCTTGCAAGATCAAGTGTACCTTCATTTTCACCATAATCTCTCACACATTTAATAATTATGTTTGCTGCTCTAACTTGTCTTTCTTTGATTTCCCTATCATGTATGGTGTTCGCCTGGATGTTTTCCTCTCCTAAGTTATTGGCAAATTTTCTAACAGCTTGTGCCCACATTTTTTTCATGGAACCTCCTTTCTCTTCTTCCCTTCCTTTCACTCCCTGATTGTTTAGTTTGTTCATCTACTTTCCCCTCCTCATTTGATGTTTTAGAGTTCACCCCACCACTGATTTCACCTGCCTCATCCTTCATGCTTTGCCAAGCATCTTTCATCCTTTGACGTTCCACCTTTCCTACAGAAAGAGTTTCTTGCAACAGAGACACTTGATCTTTTAAAACCTTGTTTCTTTCCGCTAAACCCTGATTTTTTGTTGTTAATATTTGGATTCTAAGGTCTCTCTCCTGTTATTTGACCTCCAAATCCTCCAATCTCCTCTTAGAATTTAGTAACTCTCGTACATATAGATCAGATGACCATGTAAGAGGTGTAGATGTGGGGCTGTATAAGGTATAATCCTTGCTACCTTTGGTTCTGTTATCTCCATCTTTTTGAAAGAGAGGCGATTGTTTCTTATGCAGAACCAATGTGTTTTCTCGTTGAGCCTTTTTCTTCCTTGTCTGCTCCCATTTTAAATGAGTTGCTCTACGTTTTAAAATACCCCGAAACTGTTTGGCATTAACCCAAACCCATTTCCCTGTTTTGCTTGAAGCTGCAATTTTCACTTGGCCTAAATGATTTGTTTCAATAGAGGCGGGTATTCCTTGCTCATTTTTTATGTTTGTTGCCGAATGTGTTTCCATTGCCATAGGAAAAAGACACAAACTATGGGACAGGACTAAATACCTGACTCGAATATGGCTATCGATGCAGTTCACAAAGTGGCAAAGCTCTGCTTGCCTGACCCACCTGTCTGTAAGGGGAGAGACACATATTTCCCTCGACGCAGTGTTTGTCGATAGCACTATGAACCGGTTCATGTTTTTCCAACTTAGATGCTTTGCTGTTTCCCTCAGTCGTTGTTTCCCTTGGACGTTGTGATGCCATGAGCTTCCTCCCACGCTGTTGGTTGTGATTTATTAATCTATGTGTCCATTATAATAATGGGGAATATACTATTTGCACAATGTACAAAGGAATCGGATGGTATGCCATGAACCATGGGCCCCACATGTATTCCCACTTTGTTAAATTATTATATCAGTATTACCTACCACATGTATGCCATATAGCTTGGCAAGTGATGATATTGTGTATTATTTGACTAGATGTATTATTTGTCCCTCCACATGTATTCCCTTGGACATAGCTTGGTAGGTCAATGATATTGTGTATTATTTGACTATATGTATACGTGTTAGTTGGTTTAATGTTGATTGGTATCACTTTACAAAGTGGTGACAATTGAATTTATTATCATGGTTAAAACATGTGTGACCGTCTTTATTAACCCATATTTATTAACACATATCCATGTTAACAAGTACAAATGCATACTCACCAACATTAAAAACATAAGTGTATGTTACACTTCTAATGGAAAGCATAGTAGCATTATTCGACCGTATTAGTAGTTTGTGCACGAAAATTCAAAACAAATTCTAATTCGTCAAATATTCAATGTAGGTGTAATACTTTACTACTGGCCAATTAAATTTTGAAAACCGATTACAAAAACAAACTTTAATTATTTAAACATTATAAAACAAAAATAGCATTCAATTTAATACTATCTTACTAAAATAATTATTAATGACTACTTGTTGTGTCTCACACTTGAGGCAATCATTGACCGTTTGGTAGGAAATGGTTCATATTTGGTAGAAAAGGGATAAATGATCATTATTACAATGTAATGTAAATTACAATACCTAATAGTTTCTTTTGACATTATGACAAGGAAAACTTCATAGATTTGAAACACTGCCAGACGATGTGAACAAGGAAAACTTGAATATAGCCATTGCAACCATTAATGGAAACAATGGTCAAACAACCATTGTATGTTTGATGTGAGTGTCTGGTTTTGTGGGCTCTTGTTTGTTGAAGCGCTTACTAGGAAAGCGTTACATGATTGTCCAAGATACATCATGCAATCTATCCACAAATATTTGGTTGTCGAAAAGGGGTTACTCATTGTCAAAGCCAATGTTCGTCAAATCAAATCTATTGAAACTCTTGGAGACTAGCTGAGAAGAAACCATATGTGAAGAAGACCTTGCTCACAAATACCAATGTGTTGTTGTTGTTTAATCCCTATGTGAAGATTGCATGTGGATGCGGTCTTTAGTGAATGTTTAGTGTAAGCAAGTTAGAGAAAAACGTCTACCAAAAAGAGGAAGAAGCATGAGGTCCTTCTACAATGCACTCCAATGCCATTTTGGCATCTCGATTTGGCATAGTATGTAATCAAGGATGCACACCAACGTTTTGAAGAAATTTTTGCTCAAAAAGTGTTTGTAGAAATGCTTGCTCGACATGTGTTTATTGAAATGCCCATGGAAACATTTCAAATATTGGTGAGATCATATGAGGGTAAGACCATTACACTATAGGTACAATTTTTGGACTCGATTGAATCCATTAAGCTAAAATTATAGTACAAAGAAGGGATCCTAGTGGCACAATATCACCTTTAATTAGTATGAAAGTAGCTAGATGATAATTTATGTGACTATATTATGGAATTAGTAAGGGTTCCATGTTATTCCTATTTCTTTTTTTTTGTGGCAAATACAATTGTAAAGATATACTCTCCTTGTCCAAGGGCTACTCTTTTAATGATGCAGTTAATAGAAAATTATGTGCAATTGTGCCAACTCACCCACACAATGTGTATAATATGGAGAAATCATAGGATGTCCCATTACTAGAAGTAACTGATGAGATGGTCTCTGACAACCTATCATACTATGAATATGTGGCCCAGTAATATATCCACTAAATAGTTTTTGTGTTTCAACATTAAATTTGTAGTAGTGGCTCCATATGAATTAGATAAAAGATTGTGAGGTCTATTTTATTTCTAAGCAAAAAATATTGCCTAATTTAACAACCTTATTGATTTTTTTTATTTTTTTTTCCTCTGAGGAAGATTTGTGGTTATGTGAAAGAGTAGGTCTTCTTATTACCTCGAAGTTCCTAGATTTTTACCCATTCGGTATATCTAACACTAAAATGCTTACTTCAATACAACTCCTAAATTTGTCAATGCACTATAAGGATTAATAAATTTTGAAAACATCATAAATACATTAAAAAGATAATTAAACATATAGATAAAATGTTTACAACTTAGTGTTTTTACATATGCATATACATTTGTAAAGATTGAGAGTAGTAAGAAAGTACAGAATACACTAATTGTTCAAAGAAAAGGTTACAAATGGACTTAGTTATTGGATTATGGAAACATTACTTTCAAGTGTCAAATGTATCAATCGGCAAAACATTTGTATAATTTCAAAAGAAGTGTCTACAATGTATTATAAATACTTTGATAAAGGTTACAATGTATTATAAATACTTTGATAAAGGTCTCAATTATTTGTAGATATTTTGTCTTTTAAATATATTAACAATGTATTATAAATACTTTGATAAAGGTTACAATGTATTATAAATACTTTGATAAAGGTCTCAATTATTTGTATATTTTGTCTTTTAAATATATTATTATATTTGTTCTTATATATCATTTTTTTTATATTTGATTTATTTTTTATAATTTATTATTTTTACTTCACTGAAATTTCAATTATTGGTTAATTAAATTAAGGAGTTGTTTAAAAATTAGACCATTAGACTACGCGATTAAATTAATAAAAGCTTTAATAAGTCTGTGTTTATGGAATCTCTTTGTCGGCTTTAAATTTTGATTGTAACAAATCAAGCATTCAAATTTTTAAAGTGAAGTCAATCCATTAAAAAAGCGTTCCCTTGGTTTTAGTTTATAGTTGGGTGAGATATCAATGACGTCGTGCCTCAATCCATAAAATAAAATTACTAAGTTCGAATCAAAGGGAACATGAATCTGCCCTATGTCTCTTCCCATTGACAAACCCTGCATAAAAATTTAAATTGGGTTTAGAGCCTAGATGCCCATGTTTCACGTTTCCCAACATGTATACTTGCTTACTTACTACCCGAATGTATCCACCGATATGTATTTTTATCTTTATAATTAAATATATTGTAAATTTTTTTTTAGAATAGAAGATTTAGGTCATCAAAGAAAGTGCATAAGTGTATAAGATTAAAGAATGAATATATATATATATATATATAATGGAATACATTATGGGAAATTTTTAGGTTTTTTTTTTCTCATTTCAAAGATGGTACCCAAGGTAAACTAGCGGTTCTGGTTACGGGACCTAATCTTGTGGAGACATCAAGTAAGACCTTGCATAGCCACCCGAAGATTTGACCTCGGAACCTTCTACCGATTACAACACTCAACCACTTGAGCTAACCCACCTAGCTATTATATATATATGAGAGAGAGTAATTAATAATTAATTTTGAATTTTTTGTATTTTTTTAATTTTATTTTAATATATGTTTTGTTTTTAAAAGAAGAGATAAAACAATTTTTTAATTATAGGACTATAATAATTAGTCGTCTTTTAACTAAGTTATATATAGAATTATTTTAGAAAAGAAGATTAGCATATGGTTAGAAAATCTAAAAAAGAGATTTGGGAGCTATTATTGAACTGTGGACCACCTTGTTATATGCTTACGACCGTTACGAATGAGTGTCACAATAATAAAACTAATCTTTTGTATTTCTTTGTTAACTTTAGAAACACATTTGACACAATTCCCAGATCCTTTGAAATAGATTAAAATAGCTAAAAGTTCATTTCAAGTTGACAGTTGTTGCAATGAGCTTGTACGAGAATGTTATTGCCAAGTTTATGAACACTAAAGGTTGGTAAGAATAAATTAATTGTGATATATGAGTCAAGTAAGGTTGTCCCCATGTCCCTTACAATTTTTGGTATATACATCGACAAGTTAGAGGGTTGTTCAGAAGAAGCAAGTTGTGTCATCACCAACTATAACTCGTATAGTCATCATCATTCTTCTTTATGTTGATGATATTGTTCTTATGGCTAGGGGACCCTATGATCTCAACAAGTAACTAAAAATTCTCAAGGATTTTGATCTAATGCCTGTAAGAAATTGTTAATACTGACAAAACAAAGGTTATGATAATCAAATCCAAAAGGATCGACAACAACTTGGAGGAAGTGACTACATACAATATCTCAGTATCGATCTTCATCACAAGCTTAACTATAACTATATAATTCAGGAAAAAAGATAAAAGGAGGGTGTGAAGCTTATTATGGACTTGAAAACAATTATAAACTAGTAAACCTTTGGCTTCGGGATAATAAGAAACTCCTCTTTGAGACTCTTGTCACCCCTATTATCTTATATGGTTGTGAAGTTTGGACCGGCAACAGTAGATAATAATGGATAAGTATGGAGAAAATCCAAAATATTTTTATAACTTATAGTCTCAAAATGAAAGGAAATCCACCCTATCCTATTATCCTCATAGAAACAAGTCTCTCCTCTCTTGAGAGCATGGCTAGCCTAGGCACCTAATGTACATGAACAAGATAAACAACATTGGAAACAAGAGCCTTTCTAGGATTACTTCAAACTCTAATAAAAACTTCCAGCAACTTAAGCGAGGTTGGCATAAAGATGCCAAGTCTTGGCTCAATCATTGGGCAATCAAGAAAGAGGTCACTCCACAGAACAATAATAATTTCAAATATATTATTACATCTAAATTTAAGGAGGAATTATGATGCGATAAAGAATTAAAGGATAAGATAAAATTAAAATACTATAAGGAGGTGAGCAACCATAATATAGAAGATCAAAAGTATCACTTTGTTTTCCCTGGCGTAAAAAAGAAAATCAACATTGATAGAATAAGAATAAACTCTCATGAGCTCCATAATGAAACAAGGCATTAGACAATTCCAAAAATGTCATGGATCAAAAAAATTTGCCATCTTTGTAATGCTAAGAGAGTTGAAGTTGAAAATATTCTCTTAAAATGTCATGCATACCCTCACATTAAATTGCAATTTCAAAATATATGTTACAACACTAGCCTCTTTTACCTTAATTCAACTCATCGAAACTATGGTGATATAGAAATGCTTCTCTTAAAGCTCTTATTCTAAAGTAGACCAAGTGATTCCTTACCTTTAAAGGTTCAATACATTAAAATTGGTCTCATTAAAAAATAATAAATACCATCGTCATTAACAACAACTAATTAATATAATATATATTTAATTTTCTTTTATAATCTAAATCCTCTCTAACTTACTTTTTTTTATAGAAAAACAATAAAAATACAAATCACCTATTTTACTTTTTTTTAATAATATGATTATTAGTAAAATTATTTTTTATTATATTTTAATCGTTGTTGTTGTTGTTGTTGTTATCACTTATTACGTATTAGTATATGCTCCTCTTATTAGAGACATTACCTCGTAAAGTGAACTTAATAAAATATAGAAAAATACAATTGAGGGCTAGTGCAAGGTAATGATAACCACTTATGACACGTTAGTTGCAATGGCATGCTGGAAAAACATAAATCTTATCATTAAAATGAATTATTAGGGGTACCTACAAAAGTTTTTAAAATTAGGTGTAAAAAGATGAAACGTAGAAAAACGGATTACCTTCCACAATATATCACTTTTATTTATGGAAAAGTGGTATAACCACCCCAAAATGTCATTATTTTAAGATTGGTATGTTTTTTTTTTGTAAAACATAATGCACATTTTTTGGGGGGCCACCTGTTTGTTATGTAAATTGTCAATTTATGAGAAAACAAATATGTAGAGGCGTAGGCAACAAACAAATCTTGTGCGGCGCTATTTTTCCAAAATTTTAAAAGTAATTTTATATTTTTTTAAATTATGAAGGTCAACGAAGCCCTAAAATGACATGGTCAAGTGTTGAAATGAATTAAAAATAGAAAAAAACAACAATTCTATTCCAAAAATATATAGTTAGAATCTGCACACAGAGCTCGACAAGTGTGTGCAATTTCATCAGTAGTGCACAAGTGGAGCATATCCAGAACTAGGCGTGAAAAACATGAAGTTACAGAAATTGTTGTGTTCTGCCATAAATCAGACCGAGCCTCAAGGTTTGGAAATCCGAAGCTAATACCAAACCTGCAAGGGCGCCAAAATAAATTTGAATCCATACAGGCGTGCATGCACGCGTTGTTGGATGCGTGCACGCGTCCTTTTTACACTTTTATTTTTATCTCTCTCCCTACACCCCCCCCTTCTATAACCCCACCCCCATTTCTCTTCCAATCGCCCCCCCCCCCCCCTCTTTTCCACTCTACCCAATCCCTCCTCCCTCCCTCAGCCCTCTCTTCTCTCATTCCCCACAAGGGTTAGGAGATATATTATTACACAAAATCACTAACTTGCATTATCCTCATGTACATATAAATCTTCATCCTTTTAACCATAAATCCATGACCTGCATATCTACTGCAATCCCTAGTCCCCAGTACAACTAACCATCATAACTCTTGGTTCACTATAATCCTAAACTAGTATAGCCCCTAAAAATCCTAAATACCAACACATAATGGAATATACCCCTTAACCCCTATAACCCTAACCACGTAATGCTAACCTCTAAAGTGTATAGTGAAATAAAAATTAACCCCTAACCCTTATAACCTCTAATTCTCATCAAACCTAAACTCTTTCATGAAACACCCAACCCTTAAAACCTATAACCCATAGCCATTTTAGAGAGATAGTCAGAGAGAGAGAGACCTGAACCTTGGGCCCTAAAGGAATATCCTATCTAGAAGGAGCTATGATGATTTCCTCCACTAACCACACATGACCTCTTAATGGTATCATTGGCCTACGATTAAGGATGTCGATACCATGAAGTGGTTTTCAGCAATATGTATGTGCCTAATCAAGGCTCTTGGAATGATGTTTTATGGAAGAATATCGTGCCTTTGGCCATAAAGAAACCATTTAGACATCCAAGGCCATGAACAATGTCTAAAAGCACCAAACAAGACTTTACAGGAGTATGCATTGTGCTAGATGTATCTAAGTCTTGGGGACTTAGGGAATTGGACATGGTCAATGGAGGAGACCTAAGACTTGGGCCTTAAAGGAATCTTATATCCAACTAGGGCTAAGAAGGTTACCTCCACCAACTACAAATGGACTCTTGAGGTATCATTGTCATGTGATTGAGGATGGAAGTGCCATTATATGGTTTTGAACTTAGTATATACATGTCTTAGGGCCTTCGAAATGATTTTCCAAGGAAGAAGTATTCTAGCCATCAAAGACTAAGAATATTTTCTCAACCAAGTCCCATCATGTGGTGACCATCATCATCATCGTCGTCGTCATCACCATCTTCATCATCAACATCATCATCATCGTTTTTGTCGTCATCACCACCATCATCATCTTCATCATATTCATCATTGTCGTCGTCGTCACCACCATCATCATCTTCATCATCATCGTTGTCGTCATCATCATCATCATCATCATCATCGTCATCATCATCATATTCATCATCATCATCATCATCATCATCATATTCATCATCATCATCATCATCATCACCATATTCATCATCATCATCATCATCATCATCATCATCTTCATCATCATCATCATCATCACCACAGTCATCATCATCATCATCATCTTCATCATCATCACCATAGTCATCATCATCATCTTCATCTTCATCATCATCATCATCATCACCATAGTCGTCATCATCATCATCATCATCATCATCATCATCATCATCACCATAGTCATCATCAGCAGCAGCATCATGATCTTCATCGTCATCGTCGTCTTCATCATGTTGATGATGATGATGATGTTGATGATGAAGATGATGACGAAGATGTTGATGATGATGATGATGATGATGATGATGACGATGAGATGATGATGACGCTGCTGATGATGAATATGATGATGATGATCATATTCGTCATCATCATCATCATCTTCATCATCATACTCATATTCATCATCAGCATCATCATCATCATCGTCGTCATCACAATGATGAGGATGATGATGATGATGAAGATGGTAATGATGATCATGTTGTTGTTGATGATGAAGATGATGAGGATGATGAGTATGAAGAGGAGGACGATGATGATGATGATGAGGATGATGATGATGAAGATGATGATGAGGAAGAGGGTGATGACGATGATGAGGATGATGATGATGATGATGATGAACAAGATGATGATGATGATGGAGATGTTGATGAGGAAGGGGGGGATGAAAATGATGATGAAGAGGAGGACGGTGATGAGGATGATGATGATGATGATGGTGAGGATGATGATAGTGATGATGATGGTGATGAGGATGATGCTGATGAGGATGATGAGGATGATGGTGATGAGGATGATGGTGATGATGATGATGATGATGATGAAGATGTTGATGATGATGATGATGATGATGAAGATGTTGTTGATGATGATGATGGTGATGATGATGATGGTGATGGAGATGATGGTGATTAAGATTTTGATGATGATGATGATGGTGATGAAGATCAGCTCTTGGTCCTACAGATGGTTGTCATTGGGAGGTCGCCTCCTTTTGGTAAACTCTGTTCTCCAAAACTTACCGGTTTACTAGTTCTCTTTGTTTCAAATACCTCTATCTGTGATTTCAGAGATTAGAAAACATATTTTTAAGTTTATCTGGGTCGACCAACTTAACACAACCAAATATCACTTGGCAACTTGGGATAGTCTTTCAAAACCTAAGTTGTTCGGGGGCTGGGGGATAAAATTTTTGGTCTTCTTTAATAGGGCTCTGCATGCTAAAAGTATTTGGAGAAGCATCACCAGTGAGGGCCTGTGGGGAAGGGTGGTTAAAGCCAAATATCTCCACAGACTCTCCACTGTCTATTGGCTTTGTTATAGTAAACAACGTATAAAGATTTGTTCCCATATTTGGCGCAGTCTTATCATATCATTTCCGATCATTAACCAGGCCATTTGTTTGCTTGTGGGAAGACGCACACAAGTTTATTTGGGCATCGATCCCATTGTTGGTTTGGAGGATGTGTAACAACTATCTGATTCGTTGATTATGGAATTGCAGAAGCGTGATTTATTTGTTCTTAAACAGGCGGTTTGGAATTATAGTGAAGGAAGGACCAGATGGCTCTCTTCGTGGGATTTGGATCTATGTCAGTCCCTCGCTCCGTAGTGGGACACATATGTCAGTAACCTTTATCAAGTCGGTATTGTTTTGAATCATGACGAGGATAAATTAGTTTGGGCTTATAACAAAAGACAAGGTTCGGTAAGTGCTCGCCTAGCATATGATTTTATTTTAGAAGCTGAATTGAATGATAAGATTGTTTGGTGGGCGAAGTACATTTGGGATAATCGTCTTCCATTAAAGATTTCTTGTTTTGCTTGGCTTTGCCTTCACAATAAGATCCTTACCTGGAAAAACCTGCATAAAAGGGGATGGAATGGCCAAGGATTATGCTATTTATGCTCGGATGATATTGAAACCTTGGATCATTGATTTGGTACCTGCTTCTTTTTTCAGGACTGTTGGAAAGAAATTATCTCTATTTTCAACTTACATTATGATTGGAATGGTTCACACTTTGAGGAAAACTTGCTTATGTGGCTCAAAGCACAAGGAGAACACAAACACCTGATCTTCTTTATCATTTGGGAGATTCAGAAGGTTCGTAATGCTAACATCTTCCATGATATTAAGAAATTGCCTATGTTGGTCGGTATTTAGGTGGCTACCATTTACAAAGATTATTTCAACTCTTCTCCCTTAAAGATGTCAGGTAGATTTGCTACTATTGAACCAATGTTTGAGTTTCCATGTGGGTTCTTTGATGGCGCCAAGTAGGGTGGGGTGTGAGGAGCTGTCATATTGGTGAAACTGGATCCAAATCATTTTTTCCAGCTATCGCTCAAAGGAGGTAAAGGCACAAATACGAGAAACAAACTACTTGCTCTCTATAGCCTCTTATGGTTTGCTAATCAAAGGGGCATCGTGATGCTTTGATGTTGTTGGAGATTCCAAATGCATCATCGATTGGGCTATGGGTTCATCGAAACTGCTTTCTTTATCTCTAATGCAATGGATCACTAAAGTCAAAGCTCTCTTATCTTCTTTCGACTCGGTCAACTTTATACACATCTTTAGAGAGTTCAATCCGATAGCAGATCAACCCTCCAAATATGCTATCGGGCTTATGGATGGCATATTGGTAGTGGAAGCGTTTCGTGAGGGGATATCTATATCCTCGGACGACCTTTTCCCTTTTGATTATGGCTAAACAAGCTCTGGCCTCTTCTAATGTTTGGTTGGGTACAGGCGACATAAGTTGTTTGATTTATTAGTTTTAGTATTTGTGTTGCTACATTTCGTTTTTTATCACATTGTAAAATATCTTTTTGCGATTCTGATTTGATGATAAAACTCTGCATCCTACTATTGTTTGGATTGTGGAGAAGATCTCAGTTTTCCTTATGTTTTTAGATATAAGTCCTGATACAACTTTTGCTAATAAAAAAAGTTGTTTCTTTTTTGTGTGAAAAAAAAATGTTTTGTTATTATTTTATAACATAAACTCTTCGTAAATAGTAAGATAATACGAATAGTGTTTGAAATCAAATGTAGATACAGTTATAGTGTAGGGTCCAATCCCAATGATGGCATAATCCATGTTGTATTCCGACAATATAAATATTTTATACAGAATAATCCCTGTTGCATTGAGGCAATATAAATATATAAATAGTTTAAGAGAGTCCATATTCCAAAGCAATATACGTGTTATAACTTAAAAGTCCAAATTCCATTGAGTTAGGATTAGCCAACTTACTTTCAGTGAACTCAAAATAACAAAGATATATACACTAAGATCCAAAGCCTACTTTACTAGGGATAGCCAACACGAAAGATGTTGCACATCATAATCATGTAATCTTATTTAAGATGGTGTGGGGACACTTGCCTCTTAAATATGAGTATTTGGCTTATTTGGTGGCATTTCACTTTTTAATATATATCTAAATTAAATTGATTAAGTTTAGGCTAGAAATTCAATCCTTCCCTATAATTATTCTGCTAGGCCACATAGGGTCCCGCCTTGGACGATTAAACCTCCCACTCTGATATGACGTCGATACCCCACCCCAAATACACCCCTAGGCCCATTTTATGAACGGTTTGCTTGTCCCATGGGAGCACTCGCCTATGCATTTTGAATTATTGGGAACGGTGGAAATAAACGACGGCCGCTTAGGAACTTTCGAACCCATAAAACTTTGGGTTGACAAATCAAGCATTTATTCTTTTCAACTCTTAAAAAGGGTATCCCTTCAAAAAAGATTTAAAAAATCATTCACTTGGTTTTAATTTATATTTGGGTAAATGAATTTTCATGGAGGTAAACCATCAATGTCATGACCGATCCATAGAATAATAGTGTAAAATTATTAATTCCGAATTAAGGGAGCAAGAATCTCGTGTGTATGCAGTGTAGAAAGGGATGGGATGGTATGCCATGAGCTTCCTCCCACGCCGTTGGCTGTGATTTATTAATCTATGTGTCCATTATAATAATGGGGGAATCTACTATGTGCACAATGTACAAAGGAATCGGATGGTATGCCATGAACCATGGACCCCACATGTATGCCCACTTTGTTAAATTATTATATATCATTATTATTTGTCCCTGCCACATGTATGCCATTATGCCATTGGACATAGCTTGGCAGGTGATGATATTGTGTATTATTTGACTAGATGTGTACGTGTTAGTTAAATGTCGATTGTGATGACAAAGTGGTGACAACTGAATTTATTCTCATTGTTAAAACATGTGTGATCCCTCTTTATTAACACATATCCATGTTAACAAGTACAAATGCATACCCACCAACATTCAAAACATAAGTGTACGTTACACTTCTAATGGAAAGCATAGTAGCATTATTCGACTGTATTAGTAGTTCGTGTATGGAAATTCAGAACAAATTTGTTGAATATTCAGTGTAGGTGTAATACTTTACTACCGAACAATTAAATTTTGAAAATCGATTAAAAAAAACAAACTTTAATTATTTAAACATTATACTAGCCTAGATCCAAATCCTAAGGCTCTATCAAGCACCGAGAGGGATCAAATCTCCCGAGGTGCAAACCTCTCCTCGAAAAGCTCCTTGAGTGCAATTCCTGAGAAGAGGTTTGCACCTCGGGAGATTTGATCCCTCTCGGCACTTGATAGAGCCTTAGGATTTGGATCTAGGCTGGTTTCAGTCATGGGCGGTGACACAAAACAGGATTTTGATCAGCATGGTAAGGAACAGGTTAAGTTGAAAACACAGATACAAGTACCATCATAATGTAAGTAATAAGTATTAAGGATTGAGTAAATTGTTAAAGTGAAAAATAGAGACAATAATTTTGCAAGGATTAAATAAATGAATATATGGTTCACATTGTGATCATTCTCAATCTATCTTCTTCATCTTTTCTTATCTTCACACCTGGTAGTTTTGACATCTTCTGATATCGATCATATGAGAATGGAGGTTGAAATCGTAGACCTGCCAATTCTTTAACTCGAGATATTGCTGTAAATGTCATACCCTGCCTCTCTTGCTTTACAATACTAATAGTAGCTTCTCCAATGTCAATCCTTGTGACTTATGGATTGTTAAACCCCAAGCGAGTTTCAATGAAAGTTGTTTTTTATTACCTCTTTCGATAGGTGTAATAGGAACAACTTGAGGAAACGATTCATCCCATGGTCCCCCCACATAATTATCAAATTTTATCAAAACATGCGTGGGTGGTTGTGGAGGTGAACTTCCAGGGTTATATACAATTTGTTGTATAACTCCAAGAGCACCATTGACGAGTCCTACATCAGTCCAGAGGTTTGATGTCAGCATTACCCTTGCTCCTATGGTTATAAGTAATTCAACTTCCAACCCTTCTTCATCTCCTTCCATAGAATAGTTGCTTCTTACAGATGTAGCAATACTGGTCGCAATGGGACAGTTTAGGCTTCTTATTAAACGCTTGTTATGACAGTTTACATCATCATTTGTCGCAAACAAATGTATCACCTTATCGAAGGTCTTTTTCATCGTATCATGTAAGGAAGTATCTGTACGAGTCATCAGTAATTTCCAATCCTCTATTGTTGGAATTGCATCTCTAATATTCATTAACACATTAAGAAAATATATTTGTTCATTGCTTTGTCCATTCTGTCGAAACACGGTATTGAGGGTCACAACTGTTGTGAATGTGTTCCACAATTGTTTTGCAATACCTTCCGATGCATATACAAGCTTATCCATGACATGCGGCAATTGTCCCAAATCACCGACCAATATAATTGATCATCCACCAAAAGGTATATTAGCATATTCTGGGAATGCTTGGCGAAGTCTTGAATCTATTTTGATTAATAGATGTTTTCCAATAAAACTCAATTCATCAATCAAAATATATCTAACATTCCTCAACTCTTCTTGTAAGTTAATTAAAGTCAGTCCTTGTAAAGGATTGATTTCTTTAATCGGTATATGAAGTGCAGAATGAACTGTTCTTGCAGATATGTTGAAAGCTGCCACCCCCGTAGGAGCCAGAAGAAGTAATGGACTTTTCCCTGGATGAGAGAGATTTTCAAGTGTACTTTTAATGGATCCAATCAAATATGAATTTTCGGTTCCTGCAGTTCCTTGGATTATCATACGTAGTGGATCAACACCCATTCTATAATGCTCAAGGATAACATCGTATGCTATTCTTTGCTTATCCCCCAAACTATCAATTGAGTAAGACTTGCATGTTGATTAGTAGAAATCGTTTTCAATTTTTGCATATCAGAGATGAAATGAATTGCACGATTGGAGGTCTCTTCATCTATAAAAGCAATGTTCCAATCATGCATACAATCAAGATCCCTATGTCCAAGCATCTCAAACTCATTATAATTTATAAATTGATTTTTATATAATCCACATATGATCTCCCATTCCTGTTTCCTAGAATCTCTCTGTGGAATTGGATGTTCTTCTTCTTCGTTGGATTCAACTCGAGCATCTGTAAGCACAAGTTGGCGATCAACATGCCAAGGTACATATTGCAATTTTTCCAATTCTGTACTATTTCATCAGATGTGTGGCCTATATCTCTTTGAAAGTCACAAAATGTCTTGTACAAAACCAACTTGGACCAACAGAATTCGACAAACTTCTCATCTTTTCGATCAGGAATAGAGTTAAATGTAGGAATTACACGTACAATAGATGCATTACTTTGTGGTAACCATTCCCCCCCCCCGGTCGACGTTTGTCATATGAAAAATATTTTGCAACATCTATCAATGTAAGTTGCTCCATATTCTCCGGTCGCTTAATATATGCATCAATCAGAGAATTATCATTGTCGACGTTATATGTTTCAACTTGTACTTGTTTGAAAACCTTCATACTGACATTTATAACCACAAAACGATGGCTACATTCTGAAAGAGGAAGCTCTAGAAGCATATGGCATGTCTCCTATGCACCAATGTCCCCATCCACAATGGATTCACACAAAAAACTTTTATATGCACGTGCTGCTGGTTCATTCGGATTCTGGATAGAAGAGACTCTCATCAACACATTGTGGAAAGTTTCAGATCCCTTTTCTGATTTGGTAGCGTATTTTGCTATGTAATTAGTAACGACGCGCTTGGAAAGTACAGGCTACCAATCCATATTAGCCCTACACATCATAAGTGTTTCACGATTGTGTGTATTCACTCTGTCATCATTTCGTCTAGGTTCATACTTTTTTTCTCCTTGTTCATCAATGTAAAGTTTCGACTGGTCACATAGATCCCATGGTGTGTGGCACTGACATACCAATTTTCCTCCCTTCTTTCGAAGACAACTTCTCTCACTACAAGTAATATGACACTCAACACAGTTAAGAAGTTCTTCATAATCAGTCATTGGATCAGTTTGAAATATTTGTTATGTTCCATTTACACAAGGATGATCATCTACATTATCTCCAATTTGAATCTTTCATTGATGTCCCTCACGTGGATTTATTGCATGCACACATTTGTCGAAATACTTTTTTGCAGATATAACTTCTCTAGGATCATCCCAATTCAGAGTGTCCATGTTGGGAGCATTTTTTAACCAAAGAAACCCATGGGAATGAGGAGATCCATGATGTTGCCATTCATAACGACTCCAATAATCTGTGGCTTGATGAAAATGTTTGAAAACCTCTTCTCGAAACATTGTATGTCTTAAGCGCATATAATGTGCCACGATGTGAGGATTATCAATTACATTTTGACGTCGCCATTTTCTCACTTCACGCGGATCTGTAGGATTTGTGCCTGGCATTAATTTATGCAAATCAGGCCACTGCATATCCGCTGCACTTAGTGTGAAAAATATTGTAGGACAACCTATCTATTGAATCAAGTCAGATAACTCTTGGCGACACTTGCTCCAATATGCACGTGTGCCTCTTAATACCGTTCCAAATCTCATTAATCTTTCTCCCAATCTTGAATTTGGAAGATTTTGTAAATGTTGTCGTAACTCTTCCATTGTTGTGGGTAGTTCACTAATTTTTTTTTGACAAAAACTATTGAGGAAGCTTGAGCACTATGTCTCATTATGATATTCAGTAAAAAATATCTAAAGCGAGGGTGCCTTCCAAATATGTTATCATGATACCTGAGAAGATGTTTTGCATACTCATGTAGATGGACATTTCGCATTCGCGGTTGTAACCAATCGGCCTCTCCTTTAGGGAACAATGTTGGAAATGCCATATCAAATAATCCAACAGTGTTATACTCGTTAATCGAAGATGAGCCAATGTCAGGCCAGTTAAGCACTTCAGTCGATTCATCATTTGCGTTATTTTCATCTGGATTAGGATTATTTTCCCATGCTCTAATAATTTCTATCTCTCGTGGTGCACTTGGAAGCCTTGATGCAAAATAAGTTGTTTGTAAACCATCTAAAATGTCATCAACTCCTGGTATACCTTCCAACAATGCAAATTCTGTGTTGTCGTCAATATCGAGAAGAGTAACAGAATTAAGCATATGTGAGATATCTGTGACATTTTGAAGTAACTCTTCTACTGCGTCATAATCAACTCGAACATCTCGATAAAATGGATAATTCTGAATCTTATATAATAATGCATCCATAGCTTTTTGTTTTCTAATAGTGAAATCGTAACTGGATCCTTGTCGTCCTTTTTTTCACACAACGACGATTAAGTCCAAGTTGTTAATATGTCGTGGCAATTTCTTACAACATCTTTTATCTCTTGCAGAAAACTAATGCTGTGTCCTCGATATTTGTATTGTCCACCTATTGAATGCATCACTTGCAGAATTGGACTTGCACGTGCTATCAACATCTCTTCAACTTGTGTGAGATCTTCAAGGACATGCGGTTGAGATCCTAGATCCATGTGGTTCATAGCTAAGAATCTGTGATTAGATTTCTATCTCAGACATCGCACGTAGATTGGACCTGTATTTGTATTACGTACTTGGATTCCTACATATGACTCCAGGCGAACATGACACATTCCCACTTTTGCTAATTGATCAACTCGTTCACGAAAATTGCGATGTATAGTATACATATCTTCAAATGGCACCAATATATTATCGTCAATTTCAATCTCCTTATCTCAGACCGTTACATGTTGAGCATCTCTAGCCATTACTTGTTGAGAATCTCCCACGGTTGGTTCTACGGGTAGATTGGTTGAATATTGTCTTTGTCGTTCTGCAAATTGATTTCTTTGTTGTTGCACTTGCTTCAACTTTCTCTCTCGATACGCTCTTTGTCGATCAAGGTTTCTTTTTCTTCGTTCTTCTCGTTCTTCTGCTATCATTTCGTCCAACTTTCTTTTTCAAAGTTCTTTTTGTCGAAATGTGTTTTGTTTTTTTCGTTCTTCTAGTTCTTCTGCTGTCATTTTATTGAGATATCGTTTAAACTCTCCGTCTCGTTCTTTTGGGGTAATTTCTTTAGATGGTACCACGATATTAGCGTCCATCTCAATCGCCATATCATGTTCTACATTTTGATTTATTTGTTGTTTTGCAAATTGATTTCCTTGTTCTTCCAGATGCTTCAACTTTTTCTCACGATTTGCCCTTCGTCGTTCAGTGTCTTGTTTTTTTTGTTCCTCTTGTTCTTTTGATGTCATTTTGTTTAACTTTCTTTTTCGATATTCTTTTTGTCAATCTGCTTTTCTTTTTCTTCGTTCTTCTCGTTCTTTTGCTGTCATTTCATACACCTTTTGTCTCACGTCTTCTGCTTTTCATTTCAAGTCTTCTTGACGTTCTTTTGCTATTATTTCGTTAGATTTTTGTTCTTCTTTTGTTTGTCTCATAGCATCTTCCGCATGCAGATCTTCCATTTCTAGTGTTGAATCTATATAAAAAATGTCAACGATTAACATATACCCCGAAATTAATGCATATTTGTTATCCACAATGAAATCAATGCTTGACACTGAAAACTATGCAATTTAAAAAAATAATACACTAAAATCTATGCAAGAGTAAATTTCAATGTAGTTTAAAAATTCAAAATATTTTCCAAAAAATAGGTGCTTTGGGAGGATCGAACCTTGGACCTCACACCCATTATCCCCACACCCTTGACATTGAAATCTATGCAATTTTAATAAATAATATACTGAAATCTATGCAAGTGTAAAATTCAATATAGTTTAAAAATTGAATGTATTTTCCAAATCTAAATGGTATGGGAGGATCGAACCTTGGACCTCACATCCATTATCCCCACACCCTTACCACTATACCATGGGTACTTCTTATTATAAATAGTATAAAAATTCTATATAAACTTGAAAATGGGGGAAGGGTGGATCAATAGGATTTGACACCGTGACCTACCTATGACCACCACAATGTGTTACCAATGGGAGACACCCAAGATGCATTCATTTTAGTGTAAAACTATATATATATATATATATTAAATCTAACTAAACTTAACATATATATTTTAATTTTAAATTTAATATATATATTTTTTTAAATCTAAATCTAAAACTAATTATATATATATTTAAATCTAACTAAATTAAATATATATATATTATAATTTTAAATTTAATGTATATTTATTTTTTCATCTAAAACTAAAACTAAAACTAAATTAATTTAATGTATATTTAATATTTATAGATATTAAATATAACTAAATTAAATTTATATATTATATAATTTAAAATTTAAAAAATGAAACACAAAACTATATTAAATTTATACAGTGTAAAATTAAATTTATATAGTGTAAAACGATATTAAAACTATATTGGTGCAGGCGGCAGTAGCGGTGGGCGGGAGTGGAGGAGGATGGCGGCGGCGGGAGGGTGGACGCCAGGGAGGAAGGAGGCGAGGGGATGGTGCAGGCGGGAGGGTGGACGCGCTGAAGGCGAAGGGGATGGTGCAGGCGGGAGGGTGGACGCGGGGGAGGGGAGGAGATGGTGCAGGCGAGAGGGAGGACGCGTGGGAGGGGAGGATATGGTGGTGGACACGTGGGAGGCGAAGGGGATGGTGCAGGCGGGAGAGTGGACGCACGGGAGGGGAGGAGATGGTGTAGGCGGGAGGGAGGACATGTGGGAGGGGAGGAGATGGTGGTGGACATGAGGGAGGAAGGAGGCGAGGGGATGGATGGGGAGGGAGATGGGGGGAGGGGAGGAGAATGGTGCAGGCGGGAGGGTGGACGGGAGGGAGGAAGGAGGCGAGGGGATGGATGGCTATACAACCCAGTATGAGGGAGGCAGCGTGGAGCTGCGCAGGGAAGGAGGAGGGGAGGAGGACGGCGAGAGGATGGGGAGGTCTGCGAATGGAGGATGGACGGTGGAGGAGGTGCAGGCGAATATGGCATCTTTTATTAGTTGTTAGTGTATTAAATATTCTAATTAGATTACCTTCTCTTTGCTACTTTGATCCCTGATCCACTTCTCTTTGCCGCTTGTTTTAGAATTTTTTCTATGTTGTTTTTTGTTTATAGAGGCTTTGATTTCAATCGTCTTTTTTCAATCGAAAAATACACGTCCTTTACAAAGGGGATCATGGGTAATGCTGACATAATGGCCGACAAAATATTAATTAGTTTTTTAGTTTTTAGTTTTTACGTTTTATTAGGTGTAATGATACATGTAACGGGACAAATACACATTACAAGATCTCCCTCATATTATCATTTTTTACTTTTTATGTTTTATTAGGTGTAACGCTACATGTAACGGGACACATACACGTTACAAGATCTCCCTCATATTATCATTTTTTACTTTTTATGTTTTATTAGGTGTAACGCTACATGTAACAGGACACATACACGTTACAAGATCTCCCTCATACCTGGGTTGTAGAGCGCCTCTCGGCGCAAAAACAAAATACCATTCAATTTAATATTATCTTATTAAAATAATTATTAATAACTACTTCTTGTCTCTCACACCTGTCATATTCCAGGTTGTTTGAGATTTTCTATTTTTGTTTTTAAATAAATGATTGATTTTATTATATAAATGTTTATGTACATTTATGGTGTATTTGTGAATATTTGATTAAAAGTATTATATGTAAGCAGTCTACTTCCGTATTTGATTCGTACTAGATTTTTTTCATTACGTATTTTTTCCGCATCGAATCGTATTCGTACTCGAATTATGCTACTACGATGGAAAGTTTTACAACATGGAAGTCACATGCTAATACTTAATCATGTTCTTCATAACAATGGTGAATGGAACTTTAGATTCTTGATTTCTTTTTCCACATTGAATTCATATGCTTTGGCAGTGGCATAATTATTGTTGGGCCAGTGTTGAAATTTGTTATAGGGTTATGTTGCTCCCAACTTCCTCCATACCAGTACATATTGGCATATCTATTTATCCTTCAACAAAGACTTACTATATTGAGACTTGCCCATTTATCTGGTCATGTGTTAATGAGCAACATCATTGTGCATATAACCTATTATGGCAATTGGGATGTGAAAGAAAATAACAATATTAATGACTTCTTGTTGGCTATTTCTAATCTCGACAACTAGAGGAAATCATTGACCGTTTGGTGGGAAATGGTTCATATTTGGTAGAAAATGGATAAATGATCATTATTACAATGTAATGTAAATTACAATACCTAATAGTTTCTTTTGACATTATGACAAGGAAAACTTCATAGATTTGAATATTGCCAAGCCACTATGAACAAGGAAACCTTGAATATAGCCATTGCAACCATTAATGGAAACAATGGTCAAACAACCATTATATGTTTGATCTAAGTGTTTGGTTTTGTGGGCTCTTGTTTGGTGGAGCATTTACTAGGAAAGCATTACATGATTATCCAAGATACATCATGCAATCTATCCACAAATCTTTGGTTGTCGAAAAGGGGTTACTCATTGTCAAAGGCAATGTTCGTCAAATCAAATTTGTTGAAACTCTTGGAGACTAGCTGAGAAGCAACCATATGTGAAGAAGACCTTGCTCACAAATACCAATGTGTTGTTGTTGTTTAAACCCTATGTGAATATTGCATGTGGATGTGGTCTTTAGCGAATGTTTAGTGTAAGCAAGTTAGAGAAGAACATCTACCAAGAAGAGGAAGAAGCATGAGGTCCTTCTACAATCCACTTCAATGCCATTTTGGCATCTCGATCTGGCATAGTATGTAATCAAGGATACACACCAAATATTTTGAAGAAATGTTTGCTCAAAAAGTGTTTGTAGAAATGCTTGCTCGACATGTGTTTATTGAAATGCCCGTGGAAACATTTCAAATATTGGTGAGATCATATGAGGGTAAGACCATTACACTATAGGTGCAGTTGTTGGACTCTATTGAATCCATTAAGCTAAAATTATAGTACAAGGAAGGGATCATGGTGGCACAATATCGCCTTTAATTAGTTAGAAAGTACTAGATGATAATTTAAGTGACTATATTATGGCATTGGTAAGGGTTTCATGTTATTCCTATTTCTTTTTTTGTGGCAAATACAATTGTAAATATATACTCTCATTGTCCAAGGGCTACTCTTTTAATGATGCAATTAATAGAAAATCCTATGCAATTGTGCCAACTCACCCACACAATGCGTATAATATGGAGAAATCATAGGAGGTCCCATTACTGGAAGAAACTGACAAGATAGTCTCTAACAACTTATCATGCTATGGATATGTGACGTAGTAATCTATCCACTTAATAGTTGTGTTTCCAAATTAAATTTGTAGTAGTGACTCCATATGAATTAGATAAAAGATTGTGAGGTCTATCTTATTTAAAAAAATATATATTACCTAATTTAACAATCTTATTAATTAATTTTTTTTAGAAAGATTTGTGATTATGTAAAAGAGTAAGTCTTCTTATTACCTCGAAGTTCCTAAATTTTAACCCATGTCTAACACTAAAATGCTTACTTCAGTACAACTCCTAAATTTGTCAATGCACTTTAAAAATTAATAGATTTTGAAAACATAAAAAATACATTGGAAAGGTAATTAAACATATAGATAAAATGTTTACAACTTGGTGTTTTTACATATACATATATACATTTGTAAAGATTGAGAGTAGTAAAAAATTACATAATACACTAATTGTTCAACCTCGAAGTTCCTAAATTTTAACCCATTCTGTATGTCTAACACTAAAATGCTTACTTCAGTACAACTCCTAAATTTGTCAATGCACTTTAAGAATTAATAGATTTTGAAAACATCAAGAATACATTGGAAAGGTAATTAAACATATAGATAAAATGTTTACAACTTGGTGTTTTTACATATGCATATATACATTTGTAAAGATTGAGAGTAGTAAAAAATTACATAATACACTAATTGTTCAGAGAAAAGGTTCCAAATGGACTTAGTTATTGGATTATGGAAACATTACTTTCAAGTCTCAAATGTATCAATTGGCAAAACATTTGTATACTTTTAAAAAGTGTCTACAATGTATTATTAATACTTTGATAAAGGTTACAATGTATTATAAATACTTTGATAAAGGTCTGGATTATTTGTAGATATTTTGTCTTCTAAATGTTATTATTATATATGTGTTCTTATACATTTTTTTTATATTTGATTTATTTTTTATAATTTTTTTATTTTTACTTCACTTCTTTATTATAACACTGTGAAATTATAATTCTTATTAATTAAATTAAGAAGTTATCTTAAAATTAAAACTACGCGATTAAATTAATAAAAGTTTATGGGATCTCTTTGTCGGCTTTAAATCTTGATTGTGACAAATCAAGCAGTCTAATTTTTAAAGTGAATTCAATCCATTAAAAAAGCGTTCCCTTGGTTTTAGTTTATAGTTGGGTGAGATATCAATGACGTCCTGCCTCAATCCATAAAATAAAATTATTAAGTTCGGATAAAGGGAGCACGACTCTGCCCTATGTTATACCGATTTCCTCCATATATAATGGTAATGTAACTATACATAAAGCTAAAAAGAATCGGGGAGGGAAGGGCTCTTGTAATAATGTGGGTAAAGACGATGTGCAGACTCAGAAGTCCTTGAACCCTAAACTTGGCTCTTTATTTGACATGGGCCTTCCTAGAGACTTTGTTTTTGTTTCTTCTTCTTCTTTTGGGGCTCTTAGAGATATGGTGACTCAATGAATTTTGTGACCTTCAACATTCATTGGTTAGGAAGCAGCCCTAAACGGGATACCCTCATTCATTTTTTAGACTTTGTTCGTCCTAGTGTTGTCCTTTTGAAAGAAATCATGTCCCCTTCTTTGGTAGCTTGCAATTTTTTTCTTAAGCTTTAGCCTCAATGGCGGGTCTATGTCGTTGACTCTATTGGACTATCGAGTGGAACCCTTATTGCATGGAAAACTGATGTAGATAATATGAAGGCCTATCTTTCGACTCCAGGTATTATCATTGAAGGATATATGAAAGGATTCAAAGAGATGATCAGAATCTTGAATATTTACGGTCCTTACCATAACCGTGAGCTATTTTGGGACAGGATCGATGAGTCGAGTCTATTAACGGATGATTCACTCATTATGGTAGGGGATTTCAATCTCACCCTTTCTCATGAAGAGACTTGGCGGGTTGGAAACATTCTTGATCCTCTAGCGGAGTATTTTCAAGAGTTGTTTGAAGGATCTAAATTAGTGGACGTAGTGCCTAATGTTTTGGTGCCTACTTGGTCAAACAAGAGGTGTGGAGGTTTAGGTATCGCAAAAAGACTTGATCATTTTTTCTTATCTAAATCTCTTTGTGAATGATTTGGTAGATATCGTTCTTGGTCCTACTCTCTGGGTGTTTCGGATCACAACGCAGTTATTCTTCAACTTGATTTTTACAACAATTTTTCCTATTATCCCTTTAAATTTAATCCGGTGTGGTTATCGGACCAATCTTTTTGTGATCTGGTTCACAAGTGTTGGGATTCTTTCTCTCAACAGTCACAACTTTCTCCATTTTTTGGTATCTTAAAAAAGATGGCTCTACTTTGACATTCAGTGATATCTTGGGAGAAAGAGAGGAAAGTTGAAAATAAAAAATTGTTGGCAGATATTGAGACAAAAATTTAGCACTTATCCAATTGTTGTGATCATCAGATGTTCTCGGCTAATAGGAAGGCATGGATGGGATCCTTGGTCGATAAGAAATTGGCCATACTCAACCACATTGAGGAAACATGGAGAGAAAAGAGTAGAGCTATGTGGATCCATTCAGGTGATTGTAATACAAAAGTTTTCCAACGTTATGCCAACCAAAGGCACCTTAAGAATGCCATTTGGGACATTGCGGATGGACATGGAGGATGTGTTATTGATCAAGCTTCCCTTAAGCAGGTGGCAGTAAGACACTTTCAAGACATCTACTCAAATAGTTCCTGCAATAATATGGAGAATCAACTTAGGACTGTAAAAAACTTTCCTCGTTTTTTCAGTAGAGAGGACTGTTTGGCTAATGGTAGACCTATCCAGGAGGAAGAAATCTTGAAGACGCTTAAATCCTTTTCCAAAGATAAAAGTCCCAGGCCCGACAAGTGGATGGTGGAATTCTACCTCCACTTCTTTGATTTATTGGGAAAAGAATTAACCGAAGAAATTGATGAAAGCAGGCAGAAGGAATCTATTCGTGACTCTCTCAACACTACCTATATTAATCTCATCCCTAAAAAGGATAGACTAGTAGATTTTCATGATTACTGACTCATCTCATTATGTAATATTTTCTATAAGATCATTACAAAGATCATTGCGGAGAGGATCAAACCAATCATAGGCCGTTGCATTTCTGAAGAATAATTTGGATTTTTGCCAAATAGGCAAATTATGGATGCGGTGGGTGTTGCCCAAGAGTGTTTACACTCTATGAAACAAAAGAAGATTAAAGCTTTCATTCTCAAGATTGATTTGCAGAAAGCATTTGACAGGTTAGATTGGACTTATTTAAGGTTTATCCTTCTTCATACTGGATTGATTGTGGAGATTATTACAAATTGGATTATGGCCTGTGTCACCTCTGCTAGCTTCGTTGTTCTTATTAAAGGAGTCCCGCCATCCCTTTTCATGGGAAATCATGGCATCAGACAGGGATGCTCGTTGTCTCCCTACCTATTTATTTTTCCTGTTGAGGGACTTAGTCTGTTAATAAAGAAGGCCAAGACACAAAGGAATTTATTGGGATCAAGGTTGTTGGTTCTCTTTTTATTACCCATCTATTATTTGTTGACGATGTACCCACTTTTCTATGATTCGTCAGGCATGTTGTTCAATTCACATAAGTCTCATTTCTCTCATCACTGCAAAGATTCAGTTATGATCGATCGTAATAGCTCTATGTTCTCTATAAAGATGTCCAATGTTGAGGATGAGATCCAGTACCTTGGCTATCACTTGAAACCGAATGGTTATACTAAGGATGATTAGAAATGGCTCATCAAAAAGGTTTAGTCGAAGATCAACTCTTGGTCCTACAGATGGTTGTCATTGGGAGGTCGCCTTGTTCTGGTAAACTTTGTTCTCCAAAACTTACCGGTTTATTGGTTCTCTTTGTTTCAAATACCTCTATTTGTGATTTCAGAGATTAGAAGACATATTTTTAAGTTTATCTGGGTCGGCAAACTTAACACAACCAAATATCACTTGGCAGCTTGGGATAGTCTTTCAAAACCTAAGTTGTTGGGGGGTTGGGGGATAAGATTTTTGGTCTTCTTTAATAGGGCTCTGTGTGCTAAAAGTATTTGGAGAAGTATCACCAGTGAGGGCATGTGGGGAAGGGTTGTTAAAGCCAAATATCTCCACAGACTCCCCACTGTCTATTGGCCTCGTTCTAATAAATAACGTATAAATATCTGTTCCCATATTTGGCGTCATCTTATCATATCATTTCCAATCGTTAACCAGGCCATTTGTTTGTTTGTTTATTTGGGCATCGATCCCATTGTTGGTTTGGAGGACGTGTATAAAATGTTTGATTCATTAATTATGGAATTGCAGAAGCGTGATTTATTTGTTCTTAAACAGCCGGTTTGGAATTATAGTGAAGGAAGGACCATATGGCTCTCTTCGCAGGATTTGGATCTATGCCCGTCTCTCACTCCGGAGTGGGACACATATGTCAGTAACCTTTATCAAGCCGGTATTGTATTGAATAATGATGAGGATAAATTAGTTTGGGCTTATAACAAAAGAGAAGGATCGATAAGTGCTCGCCTGGCATATGATTTTATTTTAGAAGCTGAATTGAATGATAAGCCTGTTTGGTGGGCGAAGTACATTTGGGATAATCGTCTTCCATTAAAGATTTCTTGTTTTGCTTGGCTTTGCCTTCACAATAAGATCCTTACCTGGCAAAACCTACAGAAAAGGGGATGGAACGGCCCAAGATTATGCTATTTATGCTCGGATGATATTGAAACCTTGGATCATTTATTTGGAACCTCCTTCTTTTTTCAGGACTGTTGGAAAGAAATTATCTCTATTTTCAACTTACATTATGATTGGAATGGTTCACACTTTGAGGAAAACTTGCTTATGTGGCTCAAATGACAAGGAGAACACAAACACTTGATCTTTTTACCATTTGGGAGATTTGGAAGGTTCGTAATGCCAACATCTTCCATAATATTAAGAAATTGCCTATGTTGGTCGGTATTCAGGTGGCTGCCATTTACAAAGCTTATTTCAACTCTTCTCCCTTAAAGATGTCAGGTAGATTTGCTACTATTGAACCGGTGTTTGAGTTTCCATGTGGGTTCTTTGATGGCACATTGTAAAAGCTTTTTTTGCAACTCTAATTTGATGATAAAACTCTGCATCCTGCTGTTTGGATTGTGGAGAAGATCTTGCTTCTCCTCATGTTTTTAGATGTAAGTCATGATACAACTTTTGCTAATAAAAATAGTTGTTTCTTTTTCGTGTGAAAAAAAAATTAAAAAAATGTTTTTGTTATTATTTTATAACGTAAACTCTTCGTAAATAGTAGGATAATAAGAATAATGTTTGAAATCAAATGTAGATACAATTATGGTGTAGGGTCCAATTCCAATGATGGCATAATCCATGTTGCATTCAAGCAATATAAATATCTTATATGGCATAATCCGTGTTACACTGAGGCAATATAAATAGTTTAAGAGAGTCCAAATTCCAAAGCAATATACGTGTTATAACTTCCAAATTCCATTGAGTTAGGGTTAGCTAACTTACTTTCACTGAACTCAAAATAACAAATATATATACATTAAGATCCAAAGCCTCCTTTACTAGGGATAGCCAACCCGAGAGATGTTTGCACATCATAATCATGTAATCTTATTTAAGATGGGTGTGGACAGACTTCCCTCTTAGGGCTACGTGTCCTTGAAATAGGAGTATTTGGCTTATTTGGGGGCATTTCATTTTTTAATATTTATCTAAATTAAATTGATTAAGTTTTGGCTACAAATTCATTCCTTCCCCATAATTATTCTGCTAGGCCACACGGGGTCCCGCCTCGGAGGATTAAACCTCCCACTCTGATATGACGTGGATACCCCACCCCAAATACACCCCGAGGCCCATTTTATGAACGGTTCGCTTGTCCATGGGACCACTCGCCTATTTTGAATTGGGGAACGGTGGAAATAAACGACGGCCGCTTATGAACTTTCGAACCCATAAAACTTTGGGTTGACAAATCAAGCATTTATTCTTTTCAACTATACAAAAGGATATCCCTTCAAAAAAAGATTTAAAAAATCATTCACTTGGTTTTAATTTATATTTGGGTAAATTAATTTTCATGGAGGCAAACCATCAAAGTCATCACCGATCCATAGAATAATAGTGTAAAATTATTAAGTCCGAATTAAGGGAGCAAGAATCTCGTGTGTGTGCAGTTTATAAAGGAATGGGATGGTGACATGGTGTGCCATGAGCTTCCTCCCACGCCGTTGGTTGTGATTTATTAATCTATGTGTCCATTATAATAATGGGGGAATCTACTATGTGCACAATGTACAAAGGAATCGGATGGTATGCCATGAACCATGGACCCCACATGTATGCCCACTTTGTTAAATTATTATATATCATTATTATTTGTCCCTGCCACATGTATGCCATTATTTTTACTTATTTTTTTTATTATAACACTGAAATTACAATTATTGGGTTAATTAAATTAAGGAGTTGTCTAAAAATTAAAAATTAGACCATTATACTACGCGATTAAATTAATAAAATCATTAATAGGTCTGTCTTTATGGGATCTCTTTGTCGGCTTTAAATCTTGATGGTGACAAATCAATTATTCAAATTTTAAAAGTGATTTCAATCCATTAAAAAGCGTTCCCTTGGTTTTAGTTTATAGTTGGGTGAAATATCAATGACGTCGTGCCTCAGTCCATAAAATAAAATTATTAAGTTCGAATAAAGGGAGCATGAATCTGAACGTGTGAAATGTCCAAAACCGTGGTTTGGTGTGCCATGAACGCCATTGAATATGGTCCGTTATAATAATAGGGCAATATCTCTTATGATTCCCTATGTCTCTTCCCATTGACAAATGCTGCATAAAAATTAAAGCTATTTCAGATCTTCCTTTTTAAATTGGGCTTAGAGCCTCGATGCCCATGTTTCACGTTTCCCAACATGTATAATTGCTTACTTACTACCCAAATGTATTCACCGATATGTATTTTTATCTCTATAATTAAATATATTATAAATTTCTTTTTAGAATAGAAGATTTAGGTCATCAAAGAAAGTACATAAGATTAAAATATATATATATATATATATTTCAATAGATATATCATGAGAAACTTTTAGGTACTTCTCTTTATTTCGAGGATGGATCCAGTGGGGACATCAAGTGAAATCCTACATAGTCACTCGGGAATTTGACTAAGATCTTCTGCCAATTACAGCACTCAACCACTTGAGCTAACCCACCAAGCTATTATATATATATATATATGAGAGTAATTAATAATTAATTTTGAAATTTTTGTATTTTTGTATTTTTTTAATTTTATTTTAATATATGTTTTGTTTTTAAAAGTAGAGATAAAAACAATTTTTTAATTATAAGACTATAATAATTAGTCGTCTTTTAACTAAGTTATATATAGAATTATTTTGGAAAAGAAGATTAACATATGGTTAGAAAATCTAAAAAGGAGATTTGGGAGATATTATTGAACTATAGATCACCTTGTTATGCTTACGACCATTACGAATGAGTGTCATAATAATTAAACCAATCTTTTGTATTTCTTTGTTAACTTTAGAAATACATTTGACACAATGCCGAGATCCTTTGAAATATATTAAAATAGCTAAAAGTTCATTTCAAGTTGAGAGTTGTTGCAATGAGGTTGTATGAGAATGTTATTGCTAAGTTTATGAAGTGACTAAAGGTTGGTAAGAAGAAATTAATTGTGATATAGGAGTCATCGATAAGTTAGAGGGTTGTTCAGAAGAAGCAAATTGTGTCATCACCAACTATAACTGGTATAGCCATCATCATTCTTCTTTATGTTGATGATATTGTTCTTATGGCTAGGGGACCCTATGATCTCAACAAGTAACTAAAAATTCTCAAGTATTTTTGATGTAGTGCATGTAAGAAATTGTTAATACTAACAAAACAAAGGTTATGCTAATCAAATCCAAAAGGATTGACAACAACTTGGAGGAAGTGACTACATACAATATCCCTATGTCGATCTTCATCACAAGCTTAACTATAACTATAACATTCATAAAAGGATAAATGGAAGGTGTGAAGCTTATTATGGACTTGAAAACAATTGTAAACTAGTAAACCTTTGGTTTTGGGATAATAAGAAACTCCTCTTTGAGACTCTCGTCACTCCTATTATCTTATATGGTTGTGAAGTTTGGGCCGGCAACATCTGTAGATAATAATGGATTAGTATAGAGCAAATCCAAAATATTTTTATAGCTTATAGTCGCAAAATGAAAGGAAATACACCCTACCCTATTATCCTCGTAGAAACAAGCCTCTCCTCTCTTGAGAGCATGGCTAGACTAGGCACCTAATGTATGAACAAGATAATCAAAACTATGGTGATATATAAATACTTCTCTTAAAGCTTTTCTAGTATATCAATAATATTCTAAAGTAGACCAAGTGATTCCTTACCTTCAAAGGTTCAATACACTAAAATTGGTCTCATTAAAAAATAATAAATATCATCATCAACAACAACAACTAATTAATATAATATTTATTTATTTTTCTTTTATAATCTAAATCCTCTTTGACTTAATTTTTTATAAAAAAATATTAAAATATAAATCACCTATTTTACTTTATTTTTTAATAACAATATTATTTGTAAAATTATTTTATTATTATATTTTAATAGTTGTTGTTATCACTTATTAGTATATGCTCGCCTTATTAGAAACATTACCTCTTAAAGTGAACTTAATAAAATATAGAAAAGTACAATTGAATACAAGAATCTTTGGAGGGTTAGTATAATGCAATTACACATTTAAAATATTCTTGACAATGAAACTTAAAACCCTTTTTTGCCAGAAGAAAAAAAACCAACTTTTATTAAGCAAAAGCTGTATTCGACAGGTACAAAAAGGCAAGGTGCCTATATTCTTCAAATCAGAGACAAAATACCAGATCAATGCTTATATGACGCTAAACAGACCAATCCACTAAAATTTAGAAAATTATTACCAAATAGAACTATATGGGCTAGTCTTTGCAGAAAGACAAAATATCAAGAACATATCCAATAGTTAAATAAAAGGGACCGAGTAAGATCCACACAAATTGTTGTCCAGGCATTGTTTGATACGAATGTGGCCATCCAGAGCCCCCAAAGCCCGCTTGGAATAATCATCAGCCGCCGAGTTATATTCACGGTAAATGTGAAGAAATGAAATCTCCTCAAATCCAACAATGAGCAACTGGACACGTCGAAGCCAACCATTCAGAACTGACGAAGAAAGTCGTTGCTCTCCTTTGGCCCAGGAAATAATAATCATAGAGTCAACACAAATGTTCAGAGAGGACAAACCAATATGTCTAGCAAAGAAAAGTAAACCCCATAGTGCCAACAACTCGGCCCTGGTGTTGGTTCTACGACCGACACCCATCTGCAGTTGGTAAAAATGGTTACTGGAAGCTTTTAAAATCATACCTGCCCCATAGACACCATCCTGAGTGGCACCATCAAAATAGCCGATCGGCAAGCTCATACAAGTCTCGTCGTGAGGAGTGATAAACCTAGAATGCTTAACTGCAAGAGAGGAGTGCTGCTGGAAGCAACTCAAAATACGTGTACATATAAGTGGAATAGAAACAAGCTCATTGTGAAATATGGCCCGATTTCGGGCTTTCCAAAAATCCCACATAGTTATATGTAACAATGCAGGTTCAGTAGGCCGCGACGCAGACCACCTTTGACAATTTTGAGCAAATGGGACTTCCCTCCAACCAAAACGAAAGTGCAAAGAGCATTCCAGCGAAGACCAAACTAGTTTGAAAACCTCACAATGGTCGAATAGGTGGTACACATCCTCCCCCTCCCTTCGACACATGGAATAAAAGCCAGGCCCAACAAATCCGAGTTTGCAAAGGTTGCTCCAAGTAAGCACTTTGTTGTGCAACACCAGCAACATGAAACAAAGAATCTTTAAAGGACATTTGATAGACCAGTTCAAGGAAACCAGGGCAGGAAAAGACACATCATCAGCTTCATCCATTAACAGGGAATAATCCAACTTAGCAGTGATTCGCCCATCAACAACATTGTGTCTCCAGCATAAGACATCCTCACCCTGACTGAGAACAATACCCGCATGAACAAGGTTCCCGACATAATGGTTCCAGGCTTCATAATGAACAGGTGACAAATCCAAGTTAGCAGCCGTCAGCCAAGAATGTGAAACCAGACCCTGAGTGTGAACAACCTGTTGAAGAAGAAAAAAGTTTCAAGCATGAAGAGATCGAATGAGCTCTCTAGGTAAACGGAAGTCCTCTCCGATACCAGCGATCAGATCCATACCCATGAAGATCTGCGTACCTCTGCCCACATCCTAGGAGATGACCGAATTGATAATAGTGAAAACCTTCAAAAAGCTACGCCAAATATAAGAACCCTGCGAATACAATCTCCCACGCCGAAGCCAGATAGATAGAGGGAGTTTTCCCAAATACTTGGCTTTAATCACACGCCCCCACAACCCAGTGTCATGTAGAGACCTCCAGAAAGATTTGGCGCAAAGAGACATATTGAACAAACAAAGATTCTTAATTCCCCAACCACCAGAGTATTTAGGTCGGGCTAAAAGTTCCCAAGACGCAAGATGCCACTTATGGGAATTGCCATAACAGTTCCATAAGAAACGAGCAAACCATTTTCGCAGTTCATTAATAATCTTCGGAGGAGCAATGAAAAGGGAAAACCAAAAAACCGAATGCTCTGAAGAACTGAGCAGAGAAGATTAAGTCTCCCACCCAGAGACAGGTATTTAAATGCCCATCCGTTGTTTCTTCTCTGGACTTTCTTGATAAGCCACCCCCAATCCAACAATGAGTATCCACCCGGCTTCAAGAAATAGCCCAGGTACTTGAAACCTGTACCAACCTCATACATCTGGAAAGGGAATAAAGAGCTAATATGCTCCTTAACAGTAGGATCCATACACTGATACAGAAAGGAAGACTTCATAGGACTGATATCTAGACGAGTAGCTTTACAAAAATAAATAGTTATAGCCCTGAAGTGAGACCATTCTCCAATAGAACCAATGCCAAATAAAATAACATCATCGACAAAAATCAAATGCGAAATGAAGAGGGCCGAAGCCACTTTGATACCAAAGAGGAGGCCATTGTTGAGAGCATCATGTATTAAGAGACTCAGTCCTTCCACTGCCAGAATAAAAAGGTAGGGTGACAGGGGACAACCCTACCTTAGACCACGTTCACCTGTAAAGGAATCAGATGGAGATCCATTTACTAAGACCGAATAAATTGTTGTAGAGACACACGACATAATCCATTCCATAGTTTCATAGGGCAATCCGACTTGGAGCAAGATGAATCGAATGTAAGTCCAATCCAACCTGTCATAGGCCTTCACCAGATTGAGTTTGAGAATGAAGGATTCAAGTCTCTTTTGTTTCATAGAGTGGAGTCCTTCTTGGGCTAAACCAACCGCATCCAGCAATTGACGGTTATGAAGAAACCCAAATTGCTCCGCCGAGATGCCCCTCTCCAAATAAGGCTTGATCCTTTCAGCTATAATCTTCGTGACCACTTTATACAGGAGGTTACATAAGGATATGGGACGATAGTTACCGAAGCCAAGCGGTTTATCCACCTTAGGAATGAGAGTAACGTGAGTCGAGTTTAGATAAGACAGAATACTTGCCTCGATCCTCGAATCATCAACAACACGAGTGATATCAGTCCCCAACAGATGGAAAAAATGAAGGAAAAACTCAACCGTCCATCCGTCAGGGCCCAACGATTTATCCTTCGAAAAAAGTTTCAGCGTATTAAGAACCTCGACCTCAAAAACCGACCGCCCAATAATCGAAGAGGCATCATCATCAAATAACCTGGGAAATAACTTGATAATCTTCAACTGTTCATCGAGATGATTGGAATTATCATTATGATAAATCTTTTTAAAGTGACCAACAATAGGCTGACAGAGAGGAGCATGTCCATGAAGTAACACTCCCTATTCACATGTGATTTCCTAGATAGAGTTATTGAGTCTACATTGTCTTCCAAATATATGAAAGAACTTGGTATTTGCGTCCCCAGCCTGACCCAAATGGCACGGCTCTTTTGGAGCCAGGTTTCTTCCAGCACCCCCAAAAGCTTTCTCTTCTCCATCTCCAATGACTTTAACAAGTCCAACCTTTTGTCATTAAAAAGTAACCCATCCTCCAGGAAAGACAGTGATTGGAGGTCACATTCAATTTTCTCTGAACGATTGGAATTTTCAAGTTTTTTGGCCTTCTCCCAGCCACGAACAACCTTTTTAAGCTTGTCAAGCCTTCCAGATAAGGCATGGAAAGAAAAACCGCGAGAATAAGTAGCACCAATAGCCCAAGGCTGTCGAACCAGTTCAACAAAGGATGGATAATCAAGCCACACAGGGTTGAATTTAAATGGATAACCCCCGAAATGAGAATCGAAGTTCAGCTACAAAGAAACAGCCTTGTGGTCTGAAAACCCAGTAGCATATGTCCAGGACCGAAACTTACCGAAAGAATCATAGAGGTCGTCAGCCATCAAAAAATGATCGAGTCTCTTCGCTATGCCAAAACCTCTCGCCCTGCCATTTGACCAAGTAGGAACCAACTTGGGCAGGGTAATATCTCTGAAGATTGGCATTATCAAAAATACTTAAGAAAAACTCAGCATGAGGGTCAAGGGACCTGTCCGAACCCCACACCTTAGCCTTTGAGAGAGTGAGGTTGAGGTCGTCGGCCAAGATAAGCGACGGATCATTTAGTAAACCATCTGAAACTATCCACTCCCAAAACAACTTACGATTCTGGTAAGGGGCATAAACATTCAAAACACAGATAATCCTGTCATAACCTTTAAAGTATCCTTTAGCCATGATACCTGCAGAAGAATGGAATGTCCTAAGATTAGCCACCTCTGGATTCCAAGCAGTTAAAGTGCCCTCGGACAACCCCACAGCATCCACAGCACTAGCCTTCTAGTCAGGTTTGATACGCAAGAAAAATTGAAGGGCATCCGAGGCAGACAACATAGTTTCTTGCAAGAGTAAAATAATAGGTTTAAAACGGTCAATAAAGAGTTTCAACGCAGCTCGCTTAGGACCGCTGCAAAGTCCACGCACGTTGAAGGTGGTAATTAATATTGACGAACCAGGTCGATGGCCTCGCTTTCTCTAAGGGCCGACTAGTTAAATGCAGAGGAATGAGTTGAGGATCCATCCAATCCTTTATCAAGAAGAGAGGTAACCAACGGATTAACCATAACAGAAGCAAACTCACCCTGCGCGGCAAAGCCTTTTTTGGGCCGACGAGGCTTACATAATGTAACATTACCTCTCATAATAGAGGAAATGAGAATAACAGCTGGGGCACCAAAATCTTTAGTCGAATACACAGGCATCACAACCTTAGAGCCTGGTGCCATGAGGGGGAAACACGGTTCGATAGAAAGGTCCTCATCCAACTCAGGAACAGAGGTAGAAATGACACCCAAGGGATGAGAGGGAGGAATGTCAGGATCTGGAAGGGAATCGGTAGGCAGAGTGGAATCAGAAGCACTAACACTAGAATGGGGAGAAGACGAAAGAGGGGGACCAGGGCATGGAGTGGTGGGGGAATGGAGAACTCCCAAAGGAACAACAACTAGGTCAAGAAGGGGGACATGCACGTTCCCAAACGTAACAGAAGGGGAAGACAAAGGAACCTCCTCAAAGACCAAGGAACTTAGAATATCCTTCACAGGAATAAACTTGGATAATGTAGGAATGAGACAGTTAAACTTACCAATGACCTTCTGGGTCGAAGAGACGTCCAGTGATAGCTGACTATGAAGCAGATCTTCATGGCCATCCAACTCCACACTAGGGTGGGATGTTTTACCAACCTGAGAGTGAGCACGAAACCAAGAGCACTGGTCCCTGGAGTGACCCAACTCCTTGCACCAGAAACAGTGAAAGGGCACCCGCCAATAGTCCAACATCTGGACAAAAGAACCACCTTCCCAAACAATCTCAATATCCACAAGGAGCCCTTTCGAACAATCAATATCAACCAACATCCTGGGTGAGTTACGCTTAGACCCACTAAGGGTTTCCTCTTCAATGAGGATGAGGCGACCAATGGTCTTGGCCACTTCCAAGAAACCCTTAAAATTCCAACATTGGAGTTGAAAATCTGGGAGGACGACCCCAATATGCCTGTGTTTAAGCAATTATTTTCGGGGATCAAAAGTAGTATGCCACTGGTCCAAAACCAACGAACCAATACACATAACTGAGTATCTAGCCTCCACCGCCATTCTATCATCCTATGAAAGGAACAAGAATAGTAACCAACCATTTGCCAGCATTAAAATACGAGGGATGTTTTTAATAAGACCAAGCCATTTTGAGCGAACCCACTCCAAAATATCAGACCAGGAGGGTTTGATGTATTCAAATTTACCAATAAGTTCCTGCTTACTCAGGGCCGTCACCATGTCGGAGGTGACGTCCTTACCTAGAACGCAAAGTGGGTGGCCTTTCTTCGCCTTCTCAAAATGAACAAAATCCAGACTCTTATCAGGAGAAATGATAACGTCAGGCGAAGAGGGGGCAAGCTTCCGACCCGGAGAAACCCTAACCCCATCCTGAGGGTTACACGAAACCGGCTCCACTGGCCAGGAACCCAAAATTACAGTCACCGACGAGTTTGTCCTAAAGGAGGACAGACGAGAACCACCAGTCGAAAAACCATGACCCGGCACAGAAACCGTACCCGAAACCCCCATCAGAGAACTCACCGGAGACAATAAAAAAACAAGAGCTCGGAAGACCCGTGAACTGATAGTAACCCTAAAAACCGGAGCAAAGAAGACAAAAAAAGACTAAAGGAGGCAGGCCCTGGGTTTAAAAAAAAATATATAAACTTCACACTGGATTAGCCTGGTTGGTACTGGGCTTATTACAAAATGCAATAAGCTTGACTCCAGGACCAGGGTCTGCCCACTCAGAAACAGGCGAGAACAAAGGACAAGTTGGTGTAAAGGAAGCGAATGAGAAAAAGGACGCTTAGTAGGGAGAAACATGCCACCTGCAACGACCAGATCCAGGGCCGACCACCATTAGAGACCCAAGATCCAGGGCCAACCACCATTAACATGAGGTTTCATTGTTTCATGCTGAATATCAAAAACCTCCAAGGACACCTTTACCTCAAAATTCCATAAAAGTCTATTCATTTTTGTTTCATCAGCTAGCAACTCATGAGGAGTAAACAATGCTTGGCCAAACCAAAATGAAAAACCCTATCATATCAACATTGTTGTGGACAAACAACTTTTATTATTACACAAATAAGTGTTTTTATTTAAAAATTTGAGATGGCGTAGAGCCTACACTTCCAAGATTGCACAAAAATAAAACAAGTATATTGTTTAGATTGATTTTATGACAGTCGTTCTAAATTCGAAATTAACAATTATAAAAAAAAAATATAAAAAATAACGATAACTATGATATTCAATATATATTAACTAATAATGATACCTATAATAGATACGTATAGCTAACTTATTTGTATCCTAATGACATATTAATGACATATCAATATATTATATTAGAAAGTTGTTACTTATTAATACTCTATATATAAAGTATTAACATCATACCATATCCAATAGTAGATACCTCATTTCATTGGATAAAAGCGACTTTAACTATGTGTTTTCATATTGCAAACAAGCGCATACCGTGACGTCAACATCCAATAACTTAGTTTGACACAATGTGGGATTTAATAACCGATGATGAGATTCAAATGACATATCAACATATTATATTACATATCAATATATTATATTAGAATGTTGTTACTTATTAATACTCTGTATATAAAGTATTAACATCATACCACATCCAATTGTAGATACCTCATTTCATTGGATAAAAGTGACTTTAACTATGTGTTTATATTGCAAACACCCGCATGCCGTGACGTCAACATCCAATAACTTAGTTTGACACAATGTGGGATTTAATAACCGAAGCTGAGTGTTAGAAGACTTTGTGAAATTGTAAGCCTGAGTGTTAGAAGACTTTGTGAAATTGTATTACTGTAATAGATATTTATATTAGCACAGTTACAGATATTTATATTAGCACAGTTATAAGTAGAGTTATAAGTAGAGTGGTTGGTGAATATTTATAGGTTTAATCAATTATTTAATTTTGTGGAGATAGTTGATTGTTAAACAAAGATTAAACATTAAACTAATTGATATAAACATAAAACAAATACTATCTAATAAATATATCCTTTTTCTTAACTACCATTTAATCTTTAATCAACTTATTTAAATAGTAATCAAAATGGATTTGAGCATAACAAGATATGACAACCATAAAATGAATCCCCACTTTACACTTGTTACACTCACGTTAATTTTGTTGATCTAGTGAGGTCCAAAATTTCAAATAATATTTAAACACTTATTACATAGTTAATCTTACTGGTTGAGCGTTCTTTCATCCTTATTGCCCAGCTCTAATAGCTGCTTCTGCTTCTTTCTATTCATCCTTATCCATTAGGCTATGTCTTGGCTGTTAGTCCCTGACCAGTGCAGTGGCTTGGAAGTAAGTTACCAGCGCAATATAAACGTATACTGTGAACAATTCTCCAATATTATAGTGATTAACCTAATTTGCAATTTGTTTGATAAATTATTTCACATTATACTCCTTAAATAATCAACACACTCAGTGATTGGATTAATGGTCACAACTCGCCGATATCACTGCATTTTTTTGTTCGATCACGTTAAACAGTGGAACGTAAATGCATGTTTGTAAGTGATTGCAAAAGAAGACGCATTTAGCCACGCAATTTCATGAACTCAGAGTTCCTCCTTCCTCGTTTTGAAGTTTCTGCTAACAGCTATGCAATTTCATGTGACTATGACCAAGGAAAATGCAATCCAAACGTTAATTAAAATATATTTTGGCTTATATATGACTGCCAATTTCTTAATTAAAATAGTTTCTTTTGGCTTAAATATGATCGTAAATTTATTTTTGGATGGGAAAACTGAATGTTCAAACGTTAATTAAGTGATACTCACATTTTCATATAAGTGGTTATAAAGCAAATGGGAAAAAGGCCTCAGTCATCAAACTCTTGGAATAGGTGTGTTATATATCTGGTAGTTTTGTGGTAGAGTATAAGTTATCTGAATAAAAGCTAAGTTGGTAGGGAATACATGTTTTTGTGGGAGAGTAGTTGTTTTAATAAAAACTAAGTTGATAGGGAATAAATGTCGAGTAGTGGTAAGAAAAGGAATAATGTTGAGTAGGAGTAGGAAATGAATGTTTAGGAGGAATAATTGGTCAATAATTTGTAATAAGGTTTTTAGGATGTAGAACTCAAAAACCTTAAATGGCTTATGCTTTTGTTATGAGTGCTAGGGTTGGAAGTCTAAATGTTCCTTTATGTTGTTGAATACTCCTATTGAGAACACAAAGAAGTAATGTATTGTAACTATTTATTAGTTGAATAATACATTGTGCATGCTTTGGACGGTGGGGTTTTTCTCCTTTAAAGGTTTCATCATAAAATTGTGTTTATTTAATATTTTGCATATTATTCTCTCATTGATTAGTGTAGAAAGCATATTTCACCCCTTTGTTTATTTTCATTTCATTGGGTATCAAAGTCTAATCACCAAAGTCTAATCACCTTGGATCCAAGGTGTTAAATACAAGGTTTTTTTAATATAGTCTTTGTTTGAGTGAGAGCTTGCATAAAATAAAATCTTATTAGAGGGAAATGAAGAACACATTTAGATTAGAAATGGAGAAGTTTAAGGACACTAACTTTGAGCTGTGGAACTTCAAAATGGAGGATGCGCTTGTAGATCAATATCTATGGGTTGTATAACCATACTAGTTGATATGAGAGATGAAGAGCGAAAAGTGTAAGATAGAAAGGTGAGAAGACTTATTCGGTTCTATTTAGTCAATTCAATGTTATTAAACAATAAAATACCACAACAACTCTTTAACAAAAGTTAGGGGAGTTATACCAAGTTAAATCCATGGTTAATAAACATTTTTTTAAGGGGATTTTGTAGACAAGAATTTGAATTCTTTTAATAGTATTTCGACAAAGTTGATCTCGATATCAATTGGAGTGAACATGGATGAGGAGTATCATTGTAGGACCCTTTGTGTTTTTTGCTAGATTCGTGGAACAACCTAGTAACTTAAGTACTTTATTGTTCGTTTAAAATCGGTGTAAGTGCATGGTTATGCATATCCGATGGTTGTTAATTAGATACATATTAACAAATGCCCGGCAACTTAACCAATATTTTTGGTGGTCAACTCGACACTTTTTTGGGTTATATTTGACATTACTGAATGCGCTCTTTACGAGGTTTAGCTCATAATCCATGTTCCTTTGTTCCGTTCCTGGGAGACTGGCATTCACACTGCTGAAATTTTTGGAATTTGGATGGAGGTAATTAGGAATGGAGTGTCTGTAACTATATTTGCTAGTAAACGACTAGGGTTTCGATCTACTAGGCCTTGAAGGTAATTTCACTACAATTTTACTAACGTCTCCTATGTTGTTTAAACTGTATACACATTCTCATGTTATTATTTCTTTTACATAGTCCATATACTGGAGTCTAAGCTCAACTTCTTGCATATCCTTAGTTTCATTATGTTTTTTTTTAATGTTGCAGTTTCATTAATCATTTTTCAAAGGAATTTTATGTACATTGAGGGTTTTTATGATCTAAGAGCAATTGTATCGTTGTATTTGGTGTTTTGGATACATCCAAAGTATGCTGTTATTAATCTCTCTATAAACATTTATAATTTGATTATAATTGCTCCCTTTTACTACATGATAATATTCTTACAAGGCCTGTGTAAACAATTTTTTTTTAGCTTTTATTTGAACTTCAATTTGTTTATGATTTCATGATTGTGCCGATTTTTGGGATTTCGCAGCTGTTCAAACTTATAATGAAGGCCATTCTACTCACAACTCAGGCACAAATTTTTTTATTATAGCGTTTAAAAGGTACAAAATTTTTGGTTATAGCCTTTAAAATTGTTGTATTCAGCCCTTCAAATCTATATTCTTTAGTTTTTTCTCGTTTTAATTCAAATAGGTTATAATTAAGGTTTATGTATAACCTCGACTCAAAATACTTATCCAAGGTTTTCTGAACAAATAGTGATCGAGCCAAAGCTATGGAAAGCCAAAGGTATGGTTGTGCGTATAGAAGTAGGTTTCTTGTATGTTATCTTGATATGCTGAAGACTTTTATGGAAAGTTAAAGTGTTTTGGTAAATTTAAATGCGTGATAAGCCCAAATTAGAATAGATGTACAAGTTAATGAATGACCATAGAGAAGGCACTGTAATGCATATATGATTAATACTTAATATTTATTTTGTACCTACAAATTACAAATTAAATTGAAACCCACTAAATATTATGCAAAGCAAAATAGACTAGCTGTATTTGTTATATTTAAACTCTAATTGATTTGACCATGAGTTCGGAAAACAAAAAGGAATGGCAATGTACTTTTGAACAAGAGTTTTAGTGAATATATCAATGCCACACAATATTAATTATATATAGGTGTTTGCACAAATTGTTCCCATTTCTTTACAATGCATAAATAAGACATCATTATAAAATTGGAAGGCGAGCAAATCTCACTAAGCTGTAATGTATTCTAGATTTCAGTAACGTTGTAATATATTTCAAACTTTTAATTCAAATAAATGCATACAATTTTTTTATTTATATAAAATAATGATTAAACATATATTTTCAAAGTTAATAAACATATTTAAGAAATAGATTTATTATTTTATAAAAAAATCAATTTTTTTTGTTGTTTGTCATTTCTATGTGGCATAATTATGAACATTTTCACAAAAATATATTTAATTGAGTAAAAAAGATGTAAGTTGAATTTCATGATAATGAAAATATACATTCCAATAAATTTTAATTAAATTTAAGAAAAAAAATCAACCAAATAAATTGAATTTATTCACTTATTATCGTAATCCTATAATGAATTATGAATATGTGGATGAAAAAAAAAGGGTACAAACTTATAATGTTGCTAAAATCAACCAAATAAATTGAATTTATTCACTTATTAACATAATCCTATAATTAATTATGAATATGTTGATGAAAAAAAATGGTAAACTTATAATGTTGGCAAAGTTGCTTTTAGGCCAAAAACAACTCATCCAAGACCCCATATCAACAATCTTTAATAGGACTGTAATCTCATTCACCAACAAATTGCTTAGCGAATCAACAAAGAATTATCCTTTCAAAGCACAACAACATGTTTTGGTTTCTAAGACTCATCTATAGAAGACTCAACAACTTTATCACCAAACTTATGACCTATCATGACTGTATTCCTAGTTATCACATTAATTTATAGGGGGGCATAGTAGCATATATTGGGTGGCGGCAGGTGTAAACCAAGGTATGATTGACAACAGACTTGCCAATTAGCAACAATGCAGTTTGCAATGAATGAACCATGTACTCTAACCCACGACAATGCATCCTATAGCCGAACTCATCAACACACTTAGCAAACAGACACTTCGACCTACCAATCCAACCTCGACAGGTATCTGCTGCCATGTAACCTTGTTATATATAAGTAACAAGACAAAATTCATAATGAATAAGGCCCTAGATAGAAATGATGATCTTGATTTGTGAGGCCATGATTTTCAAAACAAATATTAAATTAAGCATCAGCTCAAAAAAAATGTCTATGCACACATTATCATTGTGGCTAGGGCGTCCACCCTAACTCCAACTTGAGGTTGTTTTAAAGTGCATGGGATAATGATTTTCATAAAAGGGATAGGTAAAGACTATGGTCCTGACTTAAGAGTGTCTAATTTTTAATTCAAATATTAGAAGTATGGGCTTAAACACTGGAGGCCCAAGTCAACTCTAAGTTATGATAACAACCTTCATGGGCTAGGTAGAAATTAGGATCTTCACAAAAGGTTGTTTACTTTGAAATTAAAATATTAAATGAAGTTTATATGTTTGAAAGATAAATTTTGATATTTATATTTCAATTACAATTTAGGTGGTCAACATCAGCTTTTGTATGCTAAAATAGATAGGACAAGGATATTCAAAAAGGAATTAGGTAAAAACTATGGTCAAGACTCACACGTGCTTTATTTTCAACCCAAATATTAGATGAAGTAGCTTGCATTCTCATTGTAATTGTTGTCTCAAATTGTCTACAGGAAGTTGTTATGTCCCCGAGGGAGACATACAATGATCACTTTTGATGACTAGTTGTTAACATATAGGGTGCCGTTTAATGTAGCAAGCCTTAGATTGATATAGTTTAGAAAGTAGGCATTAGATTGATATAGTTTAGAAACTAGGCAGTAAAATGGTATTTTTAAGATGATTTTTATCTCCCTTGGTTGGTGGTAGGGTGACATGCCTTTTATGGAATGTATTTTAGAAAATGACACTTCATAAAGGTTATATTGTATTTATTGTTAGGCAGAGTATTCCTTTTGATGTTTGGAAGTAGTGATTATTCAACATCTGTGTTTGTAGTGTATATAATATTGATGTGTCATGTAGGGGATTGAGGATTCACTATGGTTCATTATGTGGTTGGTATTTGTGTTTGCAAAGTAGTGAATATTGAGTTTAGGTTTCTGATACATTATGTGCGGTGGTGATTATTGTTCGTTCTTTGGTTCAACATTTGAGTTTGCATTGTAGTGAATATTGGTGTACTTTGTAGGGCATTTGAGTTTGTTATGTGGTTAGGATTTGAGTTTGGGTGTGGTTCATTTTGTGGTTAGCATTTAAGTTCCATTAATGTGCTAGTTTAGTTGGACATCTTGTGTTTTGTCAGCATTATAACTTGTATGTTGTTCTTACTCAACAAGAATTTAATATAATGGTTGATGTGCCTTCTAGAGAAAATGTTAACCAATTAAAGTTCACTTATCCAATGCTAAATCTAAAGAAGATAATAATAAATTTAAATTTAGTGTTCCAAAAATTGTTAGGTTTCTTATTTTATCAAATAATATTGTTATTAAGGAATTAATGATGAGATAAAACTTGTTAGTGTTGATGTTGCCTAGTAGAATTGAGAAATATAGTCCAATAACTAGATCCAAAAAGCCATGATGTGTAGATTAGATAGAATGTTGTGCATTCTAAGCATAACCTATCACATTGCAAATAAAAAAAATCCCTAAAATGGTTTTATATCTTTAAAAGCTTATGCCAACAGTCCAAGGTCCAACTCCAATGAAAAATAATTCCCCAAAATGGTTTTATACCTTTAAAAGCTTATGCCAAGTCCAACTCCAATGATGGCATAATCCCTGTTGCATTATTGATTTATTGGCAATATACATATCTTATAATTTCCCATAGTCCAAACTCCAAAGCAATATACATTGCCAATAACTTACAAAGTCTAAATTCCAAAGTAATATACGTGTTCCACTAGGGTAGGGTTAGCCAACTTTTCTTTCACACATGAAACATAATCCAAGGTCCAACTCCAATGATGGCATAATCCCTCTTGCATATTGATTTCTTGGCAATATACATATCTTATAATTTCCTAGAGTCCAAACTCCAAAGCAATATACATTGTCAATAGTTTACAAAGTCCAAATTCCAAAGTAATATACGTGTTCCACTGAGTTAGGGTTAGCCAACTATTTTTTCACAGAGGAAACATAGCTATACTTTTTAAATAAGTAAAGTATAGTTATGTTTCTTGTGTGAAAAAAAAGCAATATAACTTTAAACATTACAGATATACATATACTATTACAGCTTTGACAAGACCCAAAGCCTATTTAACTAGGGATAACCAACCCCACATATGTTGCACATCATAATCATATAATCTTATCTTATTTTAAGGTGGGTGTGGGGAAATTTCCTCTTAAGGCACGTGTCCTCGCCGTAGGGAGCAGCTGGCCTCGTTGGAGAGCAGCTGGTCCTTGAGGCTTGAGCTTGAAGTTTATTAATCTTTGTAAAATCCCTACGCCTTGCTTTAACGAGCAGGTCATTATGATAGTAGGCTTGGGCAATCTATTTAATGATTCTCTTCCCATTGACAGGTGCCTCAATGAAACTCTTTAAAGTTTAAAGAAACAAAGCTACTTTACATCTCCCGTGTTTTAAGTTTCCCAACATGTATGCTTGTTCATTGACAACTAGAATGCCCCCTTCAGTGTTAAGTTTCAATATTTTTATGTCAAAATATATAAAAAATTTCGTGCTTGAGATGAACACGCAAAGTTAAAAAAAAATTTATTAGTAAATATAAATTAGAAAATAATATAATATTTAAGATTAAACTTTAGTTTTTCTCACTGTAACCAGAGTTATGAGGTGGTAATGTCCGGACATTATTACTTAATGTTACAAGAAAAATAATATTGTAGGAATAACTAAAAAAGCCACCAAGAAAAGAAAGAGATATATGTAAACAATTATTAGAAATCTACATAAATAACTTAGTTCAAAATCATGCTTTTTATAATTGAAACACAAATAAGAAATTAATGAAACAATAAATTATTAAAAAAATTAATAAATAAAATCACAACTCTCAAATCTTACAATAATAAAATAATAAATTATAAAATATTAAATCTTACAATAATAAAATAATAAATTATAAAATATTAAGTTAAACAAAATCCAATTTAATCCATAATGTTTTGGTCTATCTTAAAGTTTTTATCATATATATATATATATTACTAAAGAAAAATTAATTTTAATTTTTTTAATATACTACAAAAAAATTTAATAACTTGAAATAATTTAAATTAATATTACTCTTTTATTTAGATAAAATTCATTGTAAAGTTTATATTATTTTTAAAATACAACTAATATCTATATTTATATTAAAAATATATTTATGATGGTTGGATATTATTATTTTGGATTTTAAAAATAAATAATAATATTTTATTAATGATTTACAATATATATTTTTTATAAATCTTTTATAAATAATAATATTTCATTAAAAATTTAAATTAAAGTTTTTTTATAAATTTAAAATTAATATTTTATAATATAATTAACTTTCCCGAGAACTTATGGCATATTTTATAAATATAATTACATTCCAAGTTATGGAATATTTTATATATAATTATGTTTCCCTTTCCCCATTTCAGGGGTAATGCAAGGCTTTCCATCACATTACATGCATGCCCATTTATTTATTTGTAACCAATGATGTCTAATCTTTAAGGATATGTGTAACGACCCTACGCTGAGCGCCATTGGCAATGGCGTGATGGAAGGCACACCGAGATGCATTACTTAAGGGTGCAAATCGAGTCCATATGATTTGGTAGCCTTGGTGGTCGGCTCATAGGTGATAGGCCATGAGACGGTCATGATGGTGTACTAGCGAGTAGACTCAATAGGAAGACCAAGGATGATGTCAAGTCAAGTAAGACGAGACAAACTAGTGAGACAGTGCTTTGCAGGCTCGACGGAGGATGGTGCTATTGACAATGTGATGTGCGGTGTGTCAACCATGTTAGGAAAATAACGTTTATGGTTGCTACAAAGGTATGTGGCCAAGTGGAGTCGGGACAAGACCTTCAAGCACCTTTGAGGATTAAGACTAGATGGGTGAGCGCATCCTCATGTGTTGGGAAATCGATCGTTCAAGTGTTGGCTCAGGGGAGGTGATGTGATGGTACAACATTGTCGAAGTTTGGGTGGTGATTTGATGGACTGCATCGCCTACAGTTAAACAAGTAGTTGGCATTCCACTTACTCTAAGGTGCTTGGTTTAGGTTCGGCCAGGTTGGTTTGGGTGAGGCATAGTTTGAGTGATACTTGCGGTTGATGGTCATGCCCAACTAGCAAGATCACATCGGTACCGGGTTTCAGATGGCATGGGACGCTCAAGAGAGAAAAAAAGGTCTAGTCCCATGACATATGGTATCAGAGCCATTTTCGGTTATTGGCATACATGGAAGTGCCTATTCACCACCAACGCCCCTTTCATTGGATGTGCAAATGGAGTCGTGTTGACGAGGACATCAACATATTTAAGTGGGAGAGATTGTAATGACCCGATGCCGAGCACCATTGGAAATGGCATGACGGAGGGCGCGCCGAGATGCATTACTTAAGGGTGCACGACGACTCCATATGATTTGGTAGCCTTGGTGGTTGAATCTTGGGCGATAGGCCATGAGATGGTCAGGATAGTGTACTAGCGAGTAGGATCGCTAGGTGGACCAAGGATGATGTCAAGTCGAGTAGGAAGAGACAAATTGGTGAGACACTTCTTAGCAGGATCGACGAAGGATGGCGTGATTGGAAATGTGATGTGCGGTGTTTCAAACATGCTAGGACAATAGTGTTGATGGTTGCTGCGAAGGTATGTGATTGAGTGGAGTCGAAACAGGACCTTCGGGCACCATTGAGGATTGAGACTAGATGGGTGAGCGCATTGTCATGCATTGGGAAGTCGATCATTAAAGTGTTGGCTCGAGGGACTTGGCGATGTGATCGTACAACATAATCTAAGGTTGGGTGGGGATGCGATGGACTGCATCACCTACGGTGAAAGGCGCACTTGGCATTCCACTTACTCTAAGGTGCCTGGCTTAGGTTCGATTAGGTTGGTTTCAGTGAGATGTCGTCAGAGTGATTCTTGCAGTTGATGATCATGCCCAACTAGCAAGATCACATTGATGACGTGCGAAAACTAAGATTTTGAATGGTATGGGATGCTTGAGAGGAAAAACAAGTCTAGTCCCATGAAAATATACCTCTCTCCATAAACCCTTTCCTCACCACTTACATTCATGCTCTATTTGATTTATTTAAACAAAGCTTTACCAAATTTTATTATTATTTTATATCATTAATACCAAGATCATTGTGTTATTAGTCCCATGGCCAATAATAGTATAGTTTAATCACTCTTTAAAATACTTTGAAGGCTTATGTGGCACCTTCTCTTAATATTCAATACAACACATTATATAAAAAAAATACAAGAGCCTAATAGAGACGAAACACCATTATTATACCTGCCGAGGCAGTGTATATCTAGTATTCGATAAGCGTTGAATCGCTATTAGTTTGGGGTTGACCAAAACATTTAACATTTTATCCAAAGTGTTACATAAGAGATTGAATTTTCTTATTATTCAATAATATTCGAATCTATTTTTTCTCAATACCATTGGTTTACAACTTAGAAGTGTTATTGCCGGAGCAACGGCGCAATCCAAGATTTCCCCATCGAGCATTGAATGAACTAACTGCACTCATTTCCTAGTAAATAAAGCTATGCCTATATCTCACACAGGTTTCCAGGTTGTCACCTAAATATAATACTCGACAAGCAAGCAACCAAGACATATGACACAAAATATCTTTATCTGCTTGTATACTCATCGCTTGCATCCTCTTTCCACATCTCTCTGCTACTTCTACTGCCACCATGCAAATCCTTTTCCTCGTCCTTTGTGCTCACCGCCTTCGTAGGCATTGGAGCACTGCACCACCGCCTTCGCAGGCATTGCAGCACAACCCCACCGCCACCGCCTTCTAGGAGCACCACCTTCTTCACGTGCTCAAGAAATACCTTTCCCTTCGTTTCATTAGCTTACAGCTTCAGGACTTACCTCAAGACCATTAAGGGCCTGGAAACCCCTGGTTTACTGACCGCATCCAAATGCTGAAATCATATTATCGACTTGGAAACTTTCTAGTTAAGGTAGAGATACTTTTCAATCATGGAGAATCAGTGGTTGTTGGCATAAGAAATGGGTGCATATCTTGCAAAGGAAGGAACTTTGCATAATCTGTTTCTTGTAGACGGACGTCTACAATTCATTATCATCTTGTTGATGGGGTAAACCCTTTATGCAGGTGAGCTACCCAAATTATCCATACACCAGACCGAGGCAATGACAACAGGAGGAGCGCTAAGTTGCAAGCAACACAGACATACTACCTTGCGTGTATTCTTTTGCAAAATGTTCTCAGGATTTGAAATCCAATCAGGTTGGTATAAGACAATTTTTTTCATAGATTTATATAATTAAGACATGTTAGAACCCATTTATAACTTTTTTTTTATGCATATCATTTGCGACACCACGGCTCCTTCTTTGAAATATTTATGTTTCAAGGCTTTTGGTGATGGAAGCATTGTAGCGCTGGAACCCATGTACACTACCATGTTGGGATGAGAATTCATCACCATGAATAATCCTTCTTGCCATCACGGGAAGTTGTCCCATCTACTATCAACCGCCTTCAATGTTTTGCAAATTTGAGACTACAGCTATTATGTGGAAACACACAGTATTGAAACCAACTTGTCACCACCCCAACATCTTCTATAAAGAGCAGAGTTTTGCATATCTATGAGCTGATACCCAAGTAAAAATCGATTTGTTAAGGAGCTTCCAGCAGATTTGAGTCTATCTTGGCCATATCTGCAATTAAAATTAAATTTAAGGAAACAGGCCACGAAAGACATGGAGCTATGCCCGGACGGGTTTGAGAGAAATATTTTTTTTGGAGAGACTCTTAGCAAATCTTCCAGCTCTGGTGTGCTGATATGAATAGCCAGCCACCTATCCTCCAGATGTCTTCATTCATTTTTTCACACGTTGAAGAACTTCCATCGTTTGAATGCTATGAATCCGCCTACCAAATACCAATTCATTTTTCACGAAGAATCTACAGGCGGCCATATTTCATCTCAGACTTTCAACAGTACTGTTGTAATTGGTGCGCGCTGGGCGCTGTCCCTGGACCCTACCAATTAGTTTCAACGTGATTTTAAATTGCTGTGGTGAACAAATTCCTTTGAAACATCCAAAACCAATCAATCAGCCATAAAGTAAACCATGTCGAAATCAATGCCATTCATTCAAGATTTCTAAATGGTGAATTTCATCCCTGTTTTGTTTTATGACAAAGGAATTAGGGAGCTGATACAACATTGTACAAGGAATATGGCTTAAGGACTATTGTATTTAGATGAGTTATAACAAAAATATTTGATACAAAGTAAGCATAGTGTATAATGTTTGAAGCTATTTGTATTCAAAATTGTCAAAATTGTTGTACACTTTACCTTTTTTGAAGCTATTTGTATGCAGAAAAGTTCTACAGTTTACTGCTTTGCTTGTTTTTCATTGAATATCAATTCTACAGAAAAATACTTGTTCCAGACCATAAGAAGCAGCAACCAACAGTGGCAATGAGAACAAAAGCTATGCCCACTCCAGTATTTCCTTTCAGCTTCCTGGACCGTAGCTACCTTAGCTATTCACTTAGTCTTTCACATGACATGCATATGTACGAAGATTGCATGCTACAAACGTGGGATTCGAGTGCAAAATTCTGCTAGTCCCTTGAAATAATTTCAAACACTTCAAATTTCCTAAAGGAGGATTTCTGGGATGCCTCAATCATCCTCAGAAATGGATAGCGCATAAGATGGTCTCTGCCAGAGAATGTATAGTAATAACAATGATAAGAATGGTGGCAACCATGATGCTGTTAACACATCTGTAGAAATATTTCAAAGGTATGTGCAATGGGTGATAACCGAGGCATGATTTAGTTTGCAATCTCTACCCCAGAGTCATAGCAAATAATGAGTATAAATCGCTTGAATGAGTATCTTGAAGAGACCGAAAAGGACTTAGTTTCTATCCATGTGACAATAAAGAGGTGTGTGGCAAACGAATGGCTACTTGCCATTGATGGTAAAAAACAAACAGCATGAAGCTAAGTCATTTGCATGATTGTATAACATATGTCAAACTATACTTATATGGACGTAATTATCAATGCAGTGTTAGAATAATTTTTGTAATTAATCTATAATTTGGGCCACACATGTAAATAATTAAAATGTGTGTGCTATCATTTAATTAAGCCTAAATATAGTGATCTAATTAATAATTGATTAATTGGCTTAAGGGTATAATTGTCATGAGATTATTGTGTAGATACCATTAGATAATTATTATTTCTATGAGGGGCGGAAATATAATTGTGATAAAATTAAAACTGCCCTAGCGGTTATTGTGAACTGCCCTAGCGGTTTATAAATAGGGTTATGGTCCCCATTCTACCACGACGCATTCCAATTTCTGAAAATCCTCTCAGAGAGAAGTTGACGCAGAATCTAGTGGCTAGAATTGGAAGATCATCTCAAAGGGTTCTCTTCCTGTAAGGTTTCTCCTTCAATGGATTCAGGTATGCTTCCGCTATTAATTTTCTACTCATTGTTTTAATCAGAAGATTCCAGTATATATAAATTAAGGTTTTTCATTTTGTTTAATTATTAACATGCAGACCATGTCCTAATATCCCACTGGAAAAAAGAAAAAAAACTTTCACCCTAAGCGCCTTGGAAATAAAAATATGCCACGTTGATGCCATGCACCGGGCATCCCAAGAAAACCATAGCACGTTTAAACTATGCATTGTCATGCAACTTACAGGACTGAACCAACACGACCACATTTAAGCCATGCAAAAGCTGCATGCAAGTCAATGCTTAGATTTATCTTTGTGTGGCAGAGAACCATATCTCCCGTGCTTACTCATGTCATCGTAATTTCATGGTTAGTGTTATGTGTATTGCTGCATTCGATGTCAATTTCGATTTTAGTATGGAGTTTTTTAAAGTTTGCACTACTGCTCATATTAGCCATTGTAGTGAGATCTACCATGAGGCGAATATGGTGCAGGAAATTGTGAGCCGAATGGACAAGATCGAGGAAGGCCACATCGTACTGGACCTATCTCAGCTCCTCATCTAGGAAAATTTGTTCATCGTCTTATTGCAAACAGTTTGAAATTAAGGAACATCAATTCACAAGAGGTAATGCTTAGTGTGTAGCATGAAGCTCTAAAAACTATAACAGTGGAATGTATAATGGCAGTCAGAGTCATGGTCAGGGTTATTCATCCTTTGATTGCAATTCTTATGGTGGAACATACCATGGCAGTCAGAATCTTGGTCAGGGTTATAGAGCATCTGCAAGCAATTCTTATGGTGGAGTATACAATGGCAGTCAGAATCATGGTCAGGGTTATATAGCCTTTGCAAGCAATTCTTATGGTGGAAAATACAAAAATGGTGAGTGATATAATGGCAATGAGAATCATGGTTAGGTTTATACAACCTCTGCCAGGAATTCTTATGGTGGAACATAAGACAACAATAATAATGCGCAGGGTTATGCTGAATCTGCTTCCAATAGTTATGGTGAAAGATATAATGGCAATAAGAATCATGGTTAGAGTTATGGTAGTTCTTCACAGCAACAGTTCCAGTTTTCTATTCCTATTGATGTGTACTATGGCTACCAAGGACAAAGGGGCATTCAAGAGCTAAATAGAAGATTAAATTCACACTTATATCTGGATAGAATGATGCAAGTTGGAAATCAGAGTCAGCAGCCAGTGATAAATTCTCAATCCCATGTTCTTCCAAGGCATGGAGTTTACCAGCTATTTTTACCAGTACATCGTCCAATTAAATTCCATCGACCCTGTACAAAAGTTTGATGTCTCATAGCACACAAGTTGCATTATTATTATATATATATATATAAACATTCCATTGAGCCTCACAAAAGTTTGATGTGCGAGAGCCCAAGTCAAGCTCCCAAACGATTGGCATGTATTGGACCAAATAGCACGCGCCTCTCCCCATCCCAGGTGCCCATTAATTGTGGTATCGGGCCACTTGTTTAACTAAGGGCTGCTTTTAAACCTTATCAAGATAAGAATTCATTAGATTTTGCAAATTTATTCTAGTTGAACTTTATGTCTGTTTGCACTGTTTCTTGCAATGGTTTGATATCCAGTGGCTTGGAGGCTTTCAACCGGCATACCTATTTGCCTATGTTACAACCCTAATTCTTCCATTCTGTTACATGGTGTGTAAAGGTGACTACAACTGGAAAGTAGCTTCCATGTCCTACACTTATGCCAAGGGATGCCATTCATTGTTATCCCCAATGCAAGAATCCTATTAATTGCTTTCCCCAATGCAACAGCATACATTTGAAGCAAAGTGGCAATATGGCTTTCCACAAGTGAAGCGCTAAGCGGCAGCCTCTACAGTCAATGTTTCACATGCATGCATCTTGTTATTTCGACCTACCAACCTCGGTAGGTATCCGCTGCCATGCAGCACTTGTTGATAATGTCATTATCAAAATGATTCAATAGTTAATGACGTCGGTGCTTATATTAATGAATTCCTATTGAAACATTTATATACCTAAAGTTGGCGGTTCTAAAATTTGCAAGCTTGAAAACTATGAAATTGGCATCACAATTGGTGTTTGGCATGCAAGAACAAACACAAAACACCGCAAATGAAACCAACTTTAGTTTATCGCACCTTAAGAAAAAAATACCGCAAATAAAACCAACTTTAATTTATCACACCTTAAGAAAAAAATAATTATTTGATTTGCTCTAAAATTTTAAAAGTGTCATTAACATAAATACCATAAAATATTAATGATTCAACTAAAATATAAATATTAATTAAAATAAATATTAACTAAACTAAATTTTTAAATCAAATTTCTAATACAAACAAAAATCATCTCTATGAACATAATAAACAATGAGTAATATTAATTTAATAATATATTGTTTGTATTTCAATACAAATATTAACATTGATATTATGAGTATTTCGATATCATTTATAAAAATATTAATGTGTCAACCTGAAAAAAAATTAACATTATATTTATGTTACTTATCAACATAAATATTATTACCTAAAATCATTTTTTAAATCAAATTTCCAATACAACCAAAAACAAGAACCTCTCAATAACAATGTCCCTGCATAGTTGTATCTTGCATCTTGAAACAAAAAATCCAAATCACATGAGGCAAAGATATCCAAAGAACAACCCATACACTTATACATCTTTCCCACTTTAATCAAACATTTCCATGAAAAAGATATATTCACCGTCTCCAATGGGAAAATTAATTAGCTAAATTCATTATTGGACCTCATTCACTTGAAAATAATTGTATTATGAAAATTTGTAAGAGTTATAACATTCCAATGAAAATGATGCAAATTATTAAATGTATTTATGCAAATCACTCACTCACTATATACTACGATGTGCTTTTTGCAAATCACTAATGCTTTTATATTTATTATAACAAAATATATTATATTTATTATGAACAAATATATTATAAGTTCATCTTATTCTAACTCTTTCACCACATTAAATGAAATTATGAAAATCAATATTTCTATTTAATCTGTTATGAACGATTTAACTACATTTGCACTATTTTGTTCATATATATATGCCGAAATCTTAGAGCTAAAGAGTCAAAGCACTAAAGGAATTAAGCTTGAATCGAGTATTGGTAGTTATTGTCCTATGCAAAAATTTCAAGATGAATTTACCACACTACAGGTTAAATCGCTCGAAATTTTCGAGTCAAGAGAACTTGTACATCAAAAACAAGAGCCACAAAGTGGCGATGTCCCCGACATTGCTAGTGGGGGCATTGTCAAGTGTATATGAAGTTGTCATTAATTGATAAAAGTGATTTTTTTGGCAAAAGGATTTTTCTTTTCTTCTATTTTTGTGAGTTCCATAAAAAACTAGTCAAGTAAAGTAGTAAATAATTTTTAATTTAAATGGGTATGTAAAATGCAATGTAGAAAAAAAGAAAGAAGTAGTTCTTTTGCTCAGATAAGGAAATAACTCGCAGTGTAATTAGAAATATGGCAGAGCTGGTTGAATATTAATATAAATTCAAAGTATTTTGATCACTAACTAGTCCAGTTACATTCCATGGGTGATAAACAAATGCATTGAAAACACGATCACAAAAGCTTCTTGCCTTTCTCTCTTACAAATGTATATCCAAATATCTAAGAGTGAATTTAGATTCAACTTTTTATCCTTGGGAAATGCTGCCAAGTCCAAGAAGCATTCCTCGGATTCATCATCAAGGACATTTATACTTGTCCTTGATATAGATTTCTTTCTTGAAAGTTTGCTAGGATTTTGACAAATTTGCTGGGGTTCATTGCCCAAAGAGCTCCCAATCATCTTGAGGGCAAGTGGTAAACCCTTGCTTTGTATTTGAACAGTGAAAAATGTCAGGCATATTCAAAATTGCATTTTGCAGTGGCATAATCGGTGCTTTGGCAATGTTTTTTCCCTGCGCATTGCAAAAAGACAATGAGCAATTTTGTTTGCATGGTTTTTGGAATTGACTGTAAACTGAATTTGCAAAGAAGCTTATCTCTTCTGATTGAAAAACAGATTATGTGTCAAACATTGGTATGCTCATTTAAACAAGTATCTAATGATGGCTTGTCATTATCAAAATGTTGAACAAGGAATTTATATATTTTCAAAAGAAATAATTTAAAACGTGGTGATCATCAGCGTATAGGATCCTAGCTTTATGAAGTAGTCAAGTGAATTTGGCATACCTAGAAGTAGAAAAATATTCAAGAGATGAGATAAAAGTGATATTGATCTCCTGCATGGTAAACATAGAGTATCTTTGGCTTCTGTTTCAATAGGTGATCACTATCTTCAAAGTCATTGAAAAGAATTTAGCATTTCAGTTACATAATGAATAACAAATACAGAATTATAAATAATAAGTACAGTGTATTGACAAAGACTTTTTTACCTGAACATGTCTTGAGGAGGTGCAATTGTCACAATTAGTTGTATAATGCTGAAGTGTTAAGCCAAAATACCTGAGTTCATAAAATTAATAATAGATATGCCTGGAAGATAAGCTTTTATATCCCAATGCCTAATTTTCAATAGATACATTCCTTATAAACGTTTTTTATACATATTTCCAGATAAGTTTGATTGGACAGGATCTATTCTAATTTAAACCTCCCGGCGGAATGAATTAAATGAATGGGTGGCTAAGAATTGAAGCAGCTGCACAGTGTAACCAGTATTGATCAAATTTGCTGCTACTGAACCCTACGTTTTTACCCTTCGATTACTCCATTGCTGTGGTCCCATCTTCCTCAAAACCTTGGGGGTAAACATAGAGTATCCTTCGCTTCTGTTTCAATAGGTGACCACTACCTTCAAAGTCATTGAAAGGAATTTAGCATTTCAGTTACATAATGAATAACAAATACAAAACTATAAATAAGATAAGTAGTGTATTGACAAAGAGTTTTTTACCTGAACAAGTCTTAAGGAGGTGGAATTGTCACAATTGGGTGTATACTGCTGAAGCGTTAAGCCATGCGAATTCCTGTAGGGTTGTCAAGTAACTGAGACAAATGATGAACTGCTCCATATGTTAAGTATTAAACTAGTAATGCGGCACCCTGCTCAAGTTTGGTTTTGCACCTGCATTACGTGTTTTAGCATATGTAGATGCAATATGTTGTGATGGCTGTAGGTTATCACCATATAAACACTGTCATTAAATAAGATTATTTGATTGCATTTGGCATTGAAAATATAAGAACACAATTATAAGACATAAATAAATGTATAGGTACAAGTTTGAGATAGAAAATGACCTTATCTTTGAGCAGAGTTTGATGTCTGCGTTTAAAATAATAATGTTCTTTTTTACAAAAATAGATGCTGCCAAGTCTGCACCATGTTCTTTTGCCTGTCTGGAATTGTTGTGAGCTACGATCATAGCTGGAGAAATTGTGTTTCCATGGTTTTTCACCAAAACCAAGGATCTTAAACTTCACATTAGTGTGTACTGTTAGTCGCTGTTTTCAAAGTACATGAAAATTGTGTGTTTGACATTCCCAGAAACACATAAAACTTAAAGAGTATGGACCGGAATCCAGATGATTTGTTTATTTTGGGTAGAAATAAATAAAACATTTTGTATATTACTTTGGTTAACAAACAACAAAGCCAGCAAATATTCATGAGTACAAATCAGCAAGCTGCATCAAAATTCTTTAATCACGTTTCAACATATCATCAACTAATTACACCAACCCAAATTTCTTCAATCGTATTCAAATATACCCAAAAGTACAGGTTTTTGATCAATATGCAGAGAAAATTTACTTTTAAGAGGGGATTTATATCTATTCAGTAACTGTTTTCAACACACGTCAGTAGATTTAAAACAAAAACATAATGCAAGCAGAATGACCCAACAACTCTCCCATCTGTATTTACAGGTATATATTATATTACATGAGAATTTGAACAACAGACGCAAATGGCCATACCCATTACCAGCACACCAATACTTCTTAAGAAACGAAAATGGATCTAAGAAAGATTCAATTGTTTTTATGAAATCACATATTTAATCAAAATAGCATTGAGTCAAATTGACCGATTAGGCAAAAAACAGGAAGAATGAAAAATATGCCTACATGAATCGAAGTTGGCATCAAAACCCAGAGAATAATTCAGAGCTATAGGAAATGCAAACCAAAATCTGAACCATCTAAAAATTATCGACAAACACCAAGCTCGGAGCCGGAGGAAAGCATTCGTCCGCGCCCCGAGCAAAAACGAATCCAATCTAGAAACAATTGCTTTTACAGAATCACATTTTCCAGGTGATTGATTCTAGAATTCATGATAACATAATCAAGCCAGCTTTTAAATCACTCATAGATCATTTTAAACTCAAACCGAACATGCAACATATACAAATGCAACACACCATTTCAGCACAAACTAGTAATTTGTTTGAAATCTATGTTGCAAAACCTAGAACAAACCAAGGCAAGCCCAACATAAGAAAATTTCTGCAATCAAACCAGTTTTTTAATCAGTTATTGATTCTAAATATGATATCAATATCAATACATGATGAACAATGTAGCAAGCAAACAAATCACTAAACATTTACAAATATAGAAAAAATCATCACTTGATTGTAGACAAATAGGATGGTCTGAAAATCAATGAGGAAAACTAACCTCAAGTGAGAGAGCAATGTTGTTTAGAACGTTTTAACAGTCCTGAGGCAAAACAAACATAATAGATAAATGATTATTATTGTTACAAGGCCATATATGTATTCAGCCATTGATTCTAGAAATCAAGAACATTTTCAAGAACCAGGAAAACACAAAAGCAAAGCAGTTACTGCTACATCAACAGATTTGATTTAGCGACTGATTACAAATAGCATTCAAGAACCAAGAACATTCAGAATCAAAACTAATAAGAATGAAAGCCAAGAACTATAACTAAAGCAAACTACTTGAAAACATAGCAGAAAGTTAAAAACCATCATTACGAGAAAACTAGAAAAATCCAGGGACAAAGTCAAACTAAATACAGATCAAAGACTAAGCATTTTCAAATATCAGGCATCCTTAGATATAACAGAAACAAAAAATCCTCAAGCATATATTAAATGTAGCTACTGTAACTGCACTAAAATAAAACTCCAAGATGTCAAACAATCCATACTCATGTCAAACAAACTGCTATTATGCTGAAAAATTGAAACGTAGCTCAGATAGAGCTGCAACAAATTAGAATAGTCAAAGCCAACTTAGATAAATCTCGAAGAAGTTGACACATTCAAGTACGCATCAAACAGAATTCAAAAATATGCAATGTACAGTAGAAAAACATCAATTTTCAACAAAAATTGCAGAAGATAATTTGGATTCTAGCCCTTATTCTGAGATGATTTTACAATTCAGCTACAAACAAGTACAATGGCCTGGAAAAACCATTCAGGGAATTATCTCAGAGTTCTTACCAGACTCTGTGAAGAAAAAGATCATTGTTGTAGTGAACACTGTGATGGCTGGGAACCGGGAAGTGAAACGGAAGAGTCTATGAACACATAATAGAGTGAAGTGGGCTGATCCCTGCAGGTTATCATGATACAATCAGTGTCATTGTGTAAGATTGTTTGATTTCATTTGGGTATTCAAAATATAATAAGACAATTAGAAGACATAAATAAGTGTATATGTACAAGTTTGAGATAGAAAATGACCTTATTTGTCAGCGTATGTTGATGCCTGGTTTTAGAATAATGAATGTACTTCTTCAAGAGTTTAACAGCGATGTTCTCATTTTTGGAATGCATTGTTTTAGAGCATTCAGAAACAGCAACCATGATACCTGATGATGTGATTAACTCTGCCCTTTCTTTTATAATTTGAGTTTTTTAACAAAGTTCAATTTTCATTCTTCCTAAACATGAAGAATGGAGCAAAAATCGAAAGGATGACTTATACTCGTTCTGTTCTGATTTATCTAGCTAAAGCCGAGAATCAACCAGGGGAAAAAAATGATGAAAATGTGCCTCAGGCAAGAGAGGTAGCCTTTTTGACGAAGTGAACTTATCCAAGATCTAGTATTTGTTTCAAGTCACAATGCTAAATGCATAATCATGATCACACTGGTAAATTCACCATTCTAATTCATAATGACAAGGGTGAATTCATGAAATAATTCCTATCTAGCTGGCATTGAGCAATATATGGTTTTCATATAGAGGCAAAGTTTGCACATTGCATGGCATTTTTCAGAAAACATTGCAAAGGTTTGAATTGGAAAATCAGATTCAACATTCACCATTCTAATTCATAATGACAAGGGTAAATTCATGAAATAATTCCTATCTAGCTGGCATTGAGCAATATATGATTTCTATATAGAAGCAAAGTTTGCACATTGCATGGCATTTTTCAGAAAACATTGCAAAGATTTGAATTGCAAAATCAGATTCAACAATAATAAGCAGAATCCCAAATCTGAAACCATAATCATTAGATAAAGAAAAAGCAAAGCAATTAAATGACCGCAGTTGTGAATCTAGTCAATATTATGTATCAATAATTCTATATCATTTTATACAGCTCTAACAATTTGATAACCATGAAAGAGGTAGAGAAAAAAACAGCTTAGCAATATTTTAACGGAAGTTCTTTCAGTTGCATTAAGTCTATAAATATGTAAAGGCTTTAAAACCACATAAATTTATAAAATGTATAATGAGAACATGCATTTGTTCAAGTCATAGCATATGCACTTTGCATCAAAAGCTAAGAGAAGCCACGCTTTGGCAAAATCTGGAGCAGTGACAATGTAAGGCATGTTGCAGTAGCATGTGCAGTTTCTATCATCCCTGCATATGGGCCGTGCATTACTATCAGCAATTATGCAAAGAGTATAAAAACAAATTTGAAAATAAGATATGTAGCAGACGCTAATTTAAATGAAAAACAAATACTGTTGACTGCTATATTTCTGTCTTTTTTTCTTTTGCATACATTGGCCATTGGAATGGACAAAATGTTTAAAAAAACACAATTGCAAGATCTTTGTGATTATGAAAAGAATATAAAAACAGATATGAAGATAAGATATATAGAAAATGCTAATTTAAAGGAAAAACAAATACTGTTGACTGTTATATTTCTATGTCTTTTTTTCTTTTCTATACATTGACCATTGAAATGGACAAAATATAAGGAAAAAAAACAATTGCAAGAGCTTTGTGATTGACAGTAAACCAATGCAAAAGGCAAAAAATCTATTAAAAGTGAACAGGGTTTTGGTAATCTTATACTAGGGATGACTCCTCCGCTTATACTAGGCTCAGTGCTTTTTGCAATGTTCAAATAAATGAACACAGTAACAAAAGCGAACTTCAGATACATTAAAATTGAATCTTCAAAAAGCCGTTGAAGTTTATTATTGATTAAACAATAAATAGGACAACTGACAGAGATATGAGCGATGAACATGATTACAATGCAAGGGTTGTGTGAATGGGAAAAGAAAAATTATTTAAAATTGTGTGTATTTTGTAAAAAAACAGGTTCAAATAAATCATAAAAGAAGTTGCAATAGAGAGTCTTTGTAATCTATTTTGAGATATTGAATCGAAGCTGAAACAATTGGAAAGTTGTTCAAAGTGTTTGAACAAAAAGGAAAATTATGATCATACCTTTTGTTCAATTTTTTTTGACTTCGACAATTCTGTTGTTCATTGCCAAAGTGTAAAGCCCTTGTTGCTTCAATTTACGAAGATTGTAAATGGCTGAGGAAACACTATTGGAGTATTGTTCATAAGAAATAGCTAAAACATCGGGACAACATTCTTTTAATTGTGTACCCCGAAGTGTACATTCAATAGTTCCTTCTTCAGTCTCTAGCTTACATTGTAATATATGTTCATAAGTAGTTGGTGTTTCACAATTGCAAAATGTACAAAAAATAGTGCTTTGTATCATTGGCAGTTTGCACTGTGTGCAAATGCAGTGGTAGGGTGGAGCAAAAACATTTTTTACTTTCAATGTCCCATATACCTGTTCTAGCCAAGTAAACAGAAAACATAAAAAAACATTGCAATGAGCATGTTTTGATACAAAGGCCATGCTACGGAAAAGCACAAAATCAAATTTATGAAAACATGTTTGCAAGTGCAGGTTTTGCAACATGGTGTTTGAAAACATATCATTGCACTGAGTTGTGTTGTTGCTAATTGGTATACTAAATCTGGAACTGTAAAAAAGACATTTTGGCAAGTAAAAAGTCTATATTTTGTTCATATCAGAAGCAGAAAACTTTGATGTCAATAATGCAGCAGCCTGAACATTTAAGAAAAAAATAAAACCTGTTTTAATAGCTGTGAAATTGCTGAAACTACATATAAAGAACTTGCTTAATTGACAATGGAATGACAAAAAAACATTTCAAGTGACATTACAGGAGACATTGTTCATATCTCACCTGTGTTTTAGCTTCAATTATTGGAAGCAAACTTTGTATTGCGAATTCATCATTTAGGGGATCTATAAAAGTTGCTTGCGAAACCTTCATAAGATGAGTTCCTTTTGCACCTGGTCTTACGATATTTTTTATTAGATACAGAGGCGGTTCGTCAAGTGCAAGTTGTTGTTGCACTCGGACAAAGAAATTTGTATAGCTTTCATTAACCTGAAACTGAACATGAATAACTGAAGAAGAATTAGTGAAGAGGATGGGAATAGACAAATGTTTTTTGTTATGGGTTGTATCTTTTTTTTTTGTATATCCATGTAGCAGTAGATACAGCAGGGAAGAAAAAACATAAAAAAATGAAATCAAATATAGTGAAAAAAAATTGTTTAAAGAGAATCCACTTTACAGTTGCATAGTCATTTGCACTTTCACCATCTCTTATGTGGAAGTCCAATTGCTTATTGTTGTATTCACAGGCAACAACTATGACTGCAACAGAACCAACGACATATGCCTCATCTGATGTAACCAACTCATTGATTGTTGTGTCTGGTGGAAGGCAATGCATTTTGCATACTGGGTCAATTATCTCTATGATACTTGTTGGCAATATCGCTATTGAATTTATTGCATCTCCTCAGTCATATTGGCCTTTCTTTTTCAGTTCAAAACCATAAATTCTAACACTTTTTCCAGGCAAAAAGAAATTGCCAAAGCGATTTATCAAACTATCATTAATTGTAATTGTCATTGTCATCAAACCATTTTTGTCAACAACATCTGCATGCAGAATCTTTGTCTTAACAAGGGAGTTTTGATTACGATTTTGTGCAGGTCCATAGACAACCAAAACATCCCCTTCAAATACATGCCTATGTGTTGCAGTACATAGCTGTATTATTGATGATGGTTCAATTTCCGTTTGCTTCAATCTATGCACATTTAAAAATATCAAATGGTGAAAGAACAAATGGATTAGTGTTTGGTTGAATGTTGAATTTTGTATCGAATACACTAAAATGAAATTAGTACAGAAGCTGAACTAGATTATTCATTCAAATGTTTGAATTTGTGTTAGGTACAAGATAAAGTAATGTAGTCAAAAATATTGAATCAACAAAGTTGTTGGATAGGAACATTACTTTTTAGGACTGTTTGTTGGTTGCGACAGTATTCCCATTGGAATAGTCTCTGGAGCATCTTGTGAAGAAGAAACATTTCTTTCTGTTGAAGGATTGTCTGATGTCATAGACATAGCTAAATTCTCTGCTTGGGCGAGAATACTGTTTCTGATTAGGTGTTTTTCCGAAATGCTGTATTTTTTTTTTCTTTCCAATTTGCACATCCAATGAAGACTTAGAGCATGCTAAAACATTCAAGAATATATTTCAAATAGAAAAGCATCTTAAAAAAAGACAAAAAACAAGAAAGACAAAAAGCTGTATCAGTTCTTATATGTAAGTTGCAGGTACTGATAAGATACTAGTAAAATGAATTGACCAATATGCATCAGAAATTGTAAATGAAAGCTTGTCAATGTCTATGTTTGTCCAAAAATGGTCAATCATAGAACCATATTCTGTTGTAGCTATGTTTGTTTTTAACTGTAGACATTTACTCTGCATAAACAATTCCAACCTCCTTTTCGATATTGTTTCTTTGTACATGTCAATGTTAAAGTCACCAGTTATTATGGTTAGCATTTTCTTGTTGTTTTGTAAGATAACAGAGTCCAAGACATCAATAAGGTTGCTAACAAGATTATTTGGTTTGTTATAAATATTGAAAAGTTGGAGAATATTGTCAGCGAGCATAATGCAAGTGAAGAATATGAATTAGGTGTCGAGCGAGGAATATGAACTGATTTTGCCTTGCCCTTCTAGGATATATATAATATTTTTATGGTTAATTGACAGCAGAGTGAACTAATGAAATGCTGATTTCTTGTGAAAGGTGGTGTTTGAGACCCTGGACAGTAGTGAGCCTTCAGATGTTTTTTGATCATTATAGATATAAACTTCACTAATTTAGTTACAAGCTTACATGTTTAAAACAAGCAAATACATAATTACTAAGCAGCATGTTCAATATCAATACATGGCATGAACAATGCCTTGAAGGACATGACAACATGTTGCATGTCACAATTTATCCCAGTATACAAATATCCAAATGCATGTTTGTAATCACTGAGATAGGTTTTTGTGCCATTTGCATTCAAAGGTAGAAAACATAGAGCACATGCACATGCAATAAAGTAACAGTTTCCCAACTTGCATGTAGTTAGATGCCATGATTACAGTGCAGGGTTATAAACATTTCTTAAATGATGTGAGCAAAAAGGGAGTGTGGAAAAAAAAATTTAATAAAAAACAAGAATGCCATAGCAAGCAAACACGTTTAAGGTAGTATGTGCCCTTCCTATATAGCTAATAATATTGAACACAATTCACATTAGTTCCACGGCACAAATTCCAATAGAAACAACAAAAACAAATTTTTAGGAAAAACCATTCCATGGATATATATTAGTCAGTCTAAATACTTGCCTCTTGAAACCAAGAACCCCAAAAGTACAATCCATAAGTTCTTAACACAGGCTCTTTGGTATATTCAAAACTGTTATAATAAGTTACACTGACAAGTAAACTAAAACGATAAACTATTAATATTCAGTAACATGTAGTAAAATAAACATACATATCATATAACAGAAATAGAGATATGGTTTAAGATACCAACTTGGGTGTGAAACTATTCTTGAAAATATACTCAGAAGTGTTACTTTCAGAAAAGACTGTTTGTGCCTTGGAGAGGTCAGTCTTTTGTAGGAACCAGCTAACCCTACAAGAGGGTGTGTACAAACCAGAGAGAGAGAAATGACTGGAGTTAATTAGGTCAATGACATTCAAGCACAGTACATAACTCAACATAAATAAAGTCACAAAAATTATAAACTTCAACCAAGTCTCAGGATAGAAGAAGTGATTATCAGCACATCACAACTGATCATAGCTGATCAAAGTCAAGTACTCTATAAGACCAAAAATTCGACAAGGTGGTATTAAAAAAATGGAGCATAAATGTTCGCATTAACCACAAGTCAAAGACAAGGTAACAAAAGTCCAATAATAACTCAATCAAGGTGGAGAAGGTACAACAAGTATTTAATAATTCAATCAGGAACAAGTAATAAAACAAACGTATTGATCATATAACAATAAGAGAGGTATAGTTGAAGATCTCCATGTCAACATTAGACTAAAAATACAACAGCATACATGTCAATGGTAATTTGTTCGATCCAAACCTATCAAGTGTACTTTTACGTCAGCAGTATTCTTTTCTCCAAATTGTAGCTATAGTTCGGAGCCAAAAATACTACTGACCTAAAAGTATACTTGATAGGTTTCAATGGAAACCATTTTCAATGTTGATGCCACTACCCTCCTTATTGTCTTACAAAAAGGCATGAAAATAAGGAAAAAGACTTAAAACTATGGACTTCACGTTCAAACAGTTCTTTACAATCACATTAATATGACGTGCCACAACCATTTCTCTTGACACCTACTCTTCATTCATTCTGTATGCACTTCAGTGTGCAACCGTCTCAGATATTCACTGCGTTTTGCCTCGATTAGTTGATCAATTCAGTATGACCCACAACCGCTGGCAACACTCCTCGAATGGCGGGTCTTGGATCATACTGAATTGATAAACTAATCGAGGGAAAATGCAATGAGAATCTGAGACGGTTGCATAGTGAAATGCATACAGAATGAATCAAGAGTGGGTAAATTAAATTTGCATGGTGGTGATAAACTACACTTGTGTCTTGCATTGCCAGCTATAGTTCAAGGCTGAAGGTGGTGGCATGAGTCAGGTGGCATTAATTGGGGAGACAAAAATCACGGATATGAAGTTGCAAAGCTTTTGTTAAAGTTTATATTTATTTGTATTTTTTGATTTTTTTAAAGTTCATTTTACATGGTTGTGGTTTCATGCTTACGCAGTGACGTTGGCCTGCGGCTATGTGCCCCAGGCCTTGATAGCAAGATGACATTTTCCATTTTAAATGAGGTTTAAATGAGGTTTAAATGGTCTTGGTATTGAAGACTGCTGACCCATGACCCTTAGAATCAAGGGTATGCTCCAAACGTGGCCAAACAACCGTAGTATTGGATAAGAGCAAAACTTCAACAAGGTGGTTTTAAAAAAGTTACTTAAGGAGGATAAATGACTCCATTAAACACAAGTGGAAGATAAGGCACCACAAAACCAATCATATCTCAATCAAGGTGGGGAAGGTACAACCAATCATATATCTCTCAAATGTACAGCCGTCCAATATAGCCTAAAAGCTCATCATCATAGTATAAGGAAGGGTGGTGGGATGCGAAATAGAAATATCGCTCATTTCTTTGTATTGATCAAATAACAATAAAAGAGGTGCCACTGAACATCTACACATCAACATTAAATCAAAAATCAGATCTGAAGTGTGGGAACAAATATAGTTCCTTGTACTATAGAAAATAAAAGCCACCTGTGTTACCTTTCAATTTAGCAATATGATCTACAGAAGCAAATTTTTTTCACAATTAGCATTGAAATTTCTGACTAGGACTAAAGCAATAGCAGAAGAATTTATAACAAAATTTTGATCTCTATCAACTTGAGCACTCCTGTGTGGTCCCTGTGCTGAAGTTGGTCCTCGAGATGTAAGTTGCTTACACAAATAACTATTGCATGACTGCACAATCTTCTAAACACATATAAAGTAGATAGGAAACACCAAACATTAAATGTGATAGATACCCTAGCTTTGTCTTGCATATTCCTTTCGTATGGCTTAATTTATGAAGATGTATGTGCTGTTACAATCTTATCCTATAGCTAGATCTAGTGCTTTAACCATATGAAGAAAATTACGATTTGCAAACATCTTCAATCAAATGAATTAACAATCATCCAAGGATAAGCAAACACAGCTGAAAATGTCTGTTTGTAAATGCTTACTTAGTATAGTTATTCACATTTGCACTTTGCAAATGAAATGAAAGAGTTAGAAACCAAGAACAGGTTTTTGGTGCATTATTACATAGTTTTAAATCAGCATTCAATTGTAATGATTATGCAATAATGAGTACTCATTCTTTTGCATGAAGCACTTACATTTTCTATTTTCCATTATTAAGGCCTATAAATAAGCATTATAGACAACTGCTTTGCAGAAAGGAATTCTTGACAGCAACTAATTTCTCTAGATTTAGCCCTAACATGAAATGAATAATAAAATCTAATTAATACAGTATTGAGCAATTTAAGGAAAAATTTGTAACCAGATTTCGTAAACAGGAAATTAATAAATTATTTATATTATTAAATAACAAAAATCGCAATTTTCAGACTTCTTTTATTTACTACAAAAAACAAAGACATTTTGCACAAAACCCAAATCTTACTCACACTCAAGCTACACTGAATTTTCTGGGTGTTATGTGATTCTGAAATTTCTATATGTTATATGATTCTGAAATGTTCCTATCCTAAAGAATGTCTGTACTTGGGATATGTGTGCAGAAATTTAAATATATACACATTTTGACCAATTGCAGCTAACAAATCCAGATGCAGTTTTGGACAAAATTAAAAAGTGTTTTTAGCAGATGTCATTTTAACTAAAATCATCAAGGTTAAGGGCAAGAAAATTGTGGTAATCACTAAGTGACCTATCCCCAAATCAATGACATCATCAAGCGGATTTCTTAGTCTCATACACTACTATAGAGGTGTGTTTTATAACTCAGGCAAATTGTAATGTTCATATCTATATAATGTATATAGCTTTTAAATTTGTAAAAACTAGGAAAAAAATCACATATATTTTGTTAATAATAACAACAATAAATTTATTAATTTGCATCCATAGATATGTATATGTTTATATGGAGTTTCAAGAGTGGTTTCAACTGGTCGAATCATCAATACAAGGTATTATGTTGATAACAGGCCATAGTTCATACGATCAAATCTGGTCAAATCACTTGGGATTATTAGACACTATTGTTGTTGGTGTTTGAGTTTCCCTTCATTTACATAATCTAGGGAAGAGGGGGATGTCGTGAGAAATAACCCACAGACAAATAACCCATGCAAATAGCTCAACTAGTTGTTGCAATGTTGTTGGATATTTGGGCAACTTTTCACTATAAGGTGCTTAGTTTGCATCTCTTTAGATGAGACATACTAGTTTACACTAATGAATTTATTAGAGATGTCATCTCCAACATTGATTATCAGAAATAAGGTCATTAATATGAAAATTGATAGTTTTAGAGATATATTATTTATAAAAAACAGTATAATTTTTTACCATCATTTAAGTAAAACTTGAATATGAAACACTATTAAATAATCACAAAAGAAAGCTAAAAAGTGCCAAAAAAAGTTACAATAGCATTAAAAACCTCAGAATAATGCTAAAAAGATCACTTATTACTACAAGTGAAAGAAATGACATAACGTGCATGCTTGTTTCAAATGCAAGAGCAATCTGCCTCTCATTAGAATGTTGAAACAATCAAGATACTCTGCAGAGGAAAAAATATTGTCATGAGTCTTTAGGTGTAAATCGGTTCATCAAATTTGAACATTTATTGCTTAGTGATATCAATTTGGAAATATCAAAGCCTTAAAGGGAAGCCATTGCATAGAGAGGAGGAATATTAATTTGTTAATTGGCCAACAATGAAGAAGCTTGCAGAGATGAGATGATGAGATGTCAAGAATATATGTTATATTTTTTAATTTAAAAAAAAATTATTATACATGTTTTAGATGATAAATATGAACAACGTCAGTGCGTAAGGATGAAACCACAACCACGTAAAATGAACTTTAAAAAAATAAAAAAATACAAATAAATATAAACTTTAACAAAAACTTTGCAATTTCATATCCGCGATTTTTGCCACCCCAACTAATGCCACCTGAGTCAAAACTATATGTCGGGGACATAATAAGAACATTGAGAACACACACACAAATTGTGGCACTATTACCATCATTATTTAAAAGTGATGCCTTTATATGGGATAAAAAAGCTAAAGACTATTTTGAAAAGCTGAAAACCTTAATGACATTCACTCTGGTCTTGACAAATCCAGATGTCAGGAAAACATGTGTCCATAAATACTATGTTTCAGAAACATGCTTAGGAGTTCTGCTCATAACTGATAAACATCTCATTGCCTTTGAGAGCCAAAAATTACAACTGAATGAGCATATAAAGTCTACATACGATGGAAAGACGTTGGCAATAACACATGCCTTGGTCAAGTGGAAGCAGTGCTTGTTGCGAGATAAATTTCTCGTGATGTTGCACTTGGCGTATTGATGCGGTATGGTCCAGGGTTTTGTGGTGTTAATGTAGTATGACACGGGATGATGTTTACTGCTTTAAATGAGGTTGGTGCCCTCAGAACTCAAGACTCCTATGCAATTTATTCACCAGTCTTGTCGATTTATCATCCGTTTCGTTGAGCTTTGTTGTGTGCCCACTAGTGTTGGGTTGAGGTGTTTGTATGGCGATAAGCTACAACAATTAGAGCATATTGCATCTACATATGCTGAAACGCATAATGCAGGCGCAGAAGCAAACTTCAGCAAGGTGCTGCATTGCTAGTTTAATATTTAACATATGAAGCAGTTTATCATTTGTCTCGGTTATTTGGTAAGTCATAAAAGCAGCTGAACAAGTCTAGATTTTTTACCTTGACATTTTGTGCAAAAAGGCTAAGAAAAATCTAGCTGCAAACGGATTTTTAACAAAGCTAGATGCATCTAATTAGGAAATGTGAGAGATTAAAACCTCTTCGTGAAAGCGATTGAAAAAATCATGGCTAGACCAAGCTAGCAAAATAAAAACTAAAAATAAATTATGCTCTAATTCAAACGCTGGCATATTCATGCAACACTGCAGGTTTAAATGAGGTTTAAAGCAGGTTTAAATGGTCTCGGGACTGAAGACTCCTGTGTGATTTATTCACCAGTCTTATCCATTTATTGTCCCTTTCCTTGAGTTCTGTTGTGGGCCCGCTAGCGTCGGGTTGAGGTGTTGCAGGGGTTTAAACGTGTTGCAGTTGGCATATTCATGCAACACTACATGTTTAAATGAGGTGTTGTGCGCCTGCTAGCATCGGGTTGGGGTGTTGCACTGGTTTAAACGTCTTGCAATTGGCGTATTCATGCAACATTTGTTGCAGTTGGTCCAGGGTTTCGTCTAGGCCATTAACCTTTGTCTTGGTGTCAAATCACTGTCCACACAGGCCAAAAAAGTATACATCTACATTATTGCGACAAACTATAGATCACTCGAGCATACCCAAGCTGACCAATGCAGTTTATGATAACCTAGCAACAAGCTAATCTGGTTTCATCTAAAGGAAAAGCTATTTTCAGATTGGATATTTCATCAATTTTTTGCTTAAATACCAACAATTGTTCATGTTTCTTGTAACAGTATTCATGACAAATAACAAACTTTGCCAATATAGGGCTCTCTAAATATTCACAGAATTCCTGTGAATTTACAGGAGTGTTTTCTTCCAAACACTGTCCACTCTTTCTCCTTTAGATGAAACCAAACCATCTTCTTGCTAAGTTATCATAGACTTCATTTCAGATTAGATGTTTCAAAAATTTATCCTTAAACAAAACAGCAGGTTGTGAATCTCAGCATCACTGCATCTAAGGGTTTCCCCTTCAGCCACATATGGAACTGAAATACTTGTTACTTGTTACCTCAATTGGCAGATGTCAAAGTCAAAGACAACGAAGTATCTCGCCAAAGACCCAGATTTTATACTGCACCCGAAATGCCGTTTGTCTTATATGCGCACTTGCCAAAGGCAATGCAAAATGACCACCCCTCCCTTAAGCTCCCGTTCTGTTGTTTTGGGGTAGACTTCTATTGTCAAGTACAGATGCCTAGGTTGAAAATGTTTTCTACTTCTAGATTCAGTAAATCTGTATAGCATCTGTTTTCTGAGAAAACTTGAAAAACAGCTCCATGCGAAAAGCAAAACCAGTTAAACGAAGCAGACCAAAGAAGCATTTAAAAATATCACATTCATACCACATGGCATAATGGAAATGGAAAAAGAACAAAGCAAAATAAAATAACTACAAACAGATCTGTAAATTTAATTAATAATATAATATAATGCCATTTATTTGCTACCCGGTGGCTGGGTCGCAAGCTGGTATTAGCATTTAATCCCAGCGCCGACGCAGCCCATGATATCATGACCCATTCCATTCCTCGCCGAAATACCCGAGATGGAGGGAGGTTGCTACTCTTGGCATTAAATGTTCAGATACATACATACATTCAATTCCGTTCCCCGTACATTCATTTCAGGGAGTCTAGGTCATTACCCAAGAAAAGAAATGGCAATGACCAATTACGCAGTCTTTATGTTTTTTAAACCACAGTCACAAACAATTCCTATGGAATAAATTATGCAACAAAAGTTTGAACAATATTTCTTGACACAGATTGTGAAACCAAAACCTTACATTTGTAAAATCCTTACATTTATAAAATTTTATAACCAATTAATCGCAGAATATAACAAAATCGGATTTTTTTCATAAAACAAAAAACACAAGTCTGAGCTGAAGAGAAAATTTAAAGAGTTGCCGGTCCAAAGAACCCGACAATGAGATTGCAGAAGACACAACTCCTTGCACCAAGAAAACGCTCCACACATTCAGACACGAACACCACAAATTACTGGATGAATGAAGCGCACTTAGACAGCAATACCCACCCCCAGAAACCACTCCACCCTCGCTGCACCACCACAAATAAGCCACAAACAGAACAAAAGTTTCAGCAATATTTCTTGACCCAGCTTGTGAAATGAAAAGCATACATTTGTAAAATTCCTACATTTATAAAATTTTATAACCAATTAATCCTACAGTATAAGAAAACCGGATTTTTTTCATAAAACAGAAAACAAAAGTCTTAGCTGAAGAGAAAATTCCAAGAATTACCCATCCAAAGAACCCGTCAATGAAATTGCAAAAGACACAGCTCGTTGAACCCCATTCAGACAACAATACGCACCACCAGAAACCACCCCACCTTCACTGCACCACCGCAAATAACCCACAAACAACCACGCCACCGCAAAAAATCCAACAAAAATAGCCACAACACAAAAGCAAGTTGCACCAAACAGAACAAGTTTGAACACCAGAGAACCTCTAAAATATATCTTCAGAGTGCTCCATCACCCAGGCAACGAGACCGTCCTGCACCCCTGCAAACAGCGAGCACACCGCATTAAACCCCTGGAACACCTCAACCCGACGCTAGCGGGCACACAACAGAGCTCGACGAAATGAACGATAAATCGACAAGATTGGTGAATAAATCGCACAGAAGTCTTGAGTCCCGAGACCACCAACCTCATTTAAATCGACAAACCTCACCTCGCGCCATACTGCGTTAACACCATGGAAACCTGGACCATACCACATCAATACCCCAACTGCAACACCGTTTAAACCCCTGGAAAACCTCAACCCGACGCTAGCGGGCGCACAACAGAGCTCGAACTGCAACACCGTTTAAACCCCTGGAACACCTCAACCCGACGCTAACAGGCGCACAACATAGCTCGACAAAAGGCATGATAAATCGACAAGAATGATGAATAAATCGCACAAGAGTCTTGAGTCCCGAAACCACCGTCACCCCGCACCACACTGCATCAACACCACGAAACCCTGGACCATACCGCATGAATACGCCAACTGCAACACCATTTAAACCCCTGCAACACCTCAACCCGACGCTAATGGCCACACAATAGAGCTCGACGAAAGGGATGATAAATCCACAAGACTACTGAATAAATCGCATAGGAGTTTTGACTCCCGAGACCACCACCACCCCGCGCCAACAGAGCTCGACGAAAGGGACGATAAATGAACAAGACTCATGAATAAATCGCACAGGAGTCTTGAGTCCCGAGACCATTTAAACCTCATTTAAACCTGCATTTAAACCTCATTTAAACACGTTTAAACCCCTGCAACACCTCAACCCAACGCCAGCGGGCGCACAACAGAGCTCGACGAAAGGCACGATAAATGGACCAGACTGGTGAATAAATCGCACAGGATTCTTCAGTCCCGAGACCATTTAAACCCCTGCAACACCTCAACCCAACGCCAGCGCACAACAGAGCTCGACGAAAGGCACGATAAATGGACAAGACTGGTGAATAAATCGCACAGGAGTCTTCAGTCCCGAGACCATTTAAACCTCGACACCAGCGGGCGCACAACAGACCTCGACGAAAGGCACGATAAATGGACAAGACTGGTGAATAAATCGCACAGGAGTCTTCAGTCCCGAGACCATTTAAACCTCATTTAAAACGGTAAACGTCACCCCGCCGCTGGGGCCTGGGGCACACAGCCCCAGGCCAACGTCACTGCGTCTGGATCAAACCACAACCACGTAAAATGAATTTAAAAAAAAATTAGAAAAATACAAAAAATATAAACTTTAACAAAAACTTTGCAATTTGATATCCGCGATTTTTGCCACCCGAATTAATACCACCCGACTCAAAACTATATGTCGGGGACATAATAAAAAGATGAAATGGCTTGGGAAAACATAACCTTAAAATTGAAAGATTCCGTCTATTAACCGATCTAAAGATAGAAAGACTTGATAGATTTAAAGGTGGTCCCAAATGATTTAAAAAACAATAACCGTTTCAAATATTAATCTTGGATGTGTCACTTTTGACATTTTACAATAGAGTTATTTAATCTTTCAATTATTTAAATAGTCGCTAAAATCATAAGCAAATATTATGGGTTACCCAAAACCATGGACCTATAAGTCATTAATGGGTAAACTTATTATTGACTATTCAAGGTTACCTTTAATCACATTATAACCAAGTCAAGATTAACAGAGTGGACCTAATGCCTTGCATAATTTTGAAGCTTTGTTCATTTGAGATGGAAAGCTATGGCAAGATCATGGGGTTCTTGTATTCTTAATGAACCATGAAAGCATGGGGTCTTCACTTAGTGAGACTATGCCATAGCACACTCATTCGTGGGATATTAATTAAGAATACCCATAATTTCACTAGATATTGATAAATACTTACCAAAATCCTTTTGTTGAACCCCCCACCCAATACATCTTTCCAATTAAAAAAAAACTTATTTTTACTAGATATACCGTATTTTTACTAGATAACCCTTTTTATACCCTCCCTAATACCTATAAACCCCCCTACCCTACATATCTCCCCCCCTCCAATACCTATAATATATTGACCTTATTTTTCACAATTTAAAAACTCTTCTTTATGAATGAACATGATAAGATATTGGTCAACACTTGGTGAATCCTCCATACATGGAAGGCTTGGTGCTTGTGATGATGCAAAGGTGGAAGACCTAGGGTTTGAGGATTCATATCCTAGCATGGTCATGTAAATTCAGAGGCTATCACTAGAGTTGTCTTTCCATATACTTGTGTGATGAAAAAGGTTTAGGGAAACCCTAATGAAGAGAACCATGCTTGTGTGATATAAGCTTGTTGTTGAAGACAAAGATACATTATTGGTGTTGATGCTTGCTTATTGGAGATGTTTGGTGGTGGTTAGGATTTTCATCATGGAAAATTTTAAGGATCCATAAGTTTCTCAAAGTGTAGAAACCTTGGCAAATCTTACTAATTCTTAAATTTGCAACCATAAAATGTTTGGCGATTTAAAAAAAAAATCAAATTTCCAAGGACTTTATATAGTTTTTGGATAATTTTGGCGATTTTTAGAGTAAGAAAAATTTATCCCATGGAAGTTGGGTGAATAATCTTTGAGAAAAAGGAAAATTTACAAATCATTTTTTGGGAAAAAAAGGTCGAAAAATAGCCCATGGGCTAAATTTCGCCCCTAAAAGTTTCCTTGGTTTTCATGGCTTCCCTAGCTAGGATTTTGGAAAGTTTGAAAAATGATACAATCTTCAATGATAAAGTTGTGGTATGTACATGTACTTCAATCTTATACATATATATGAAGCTTCTAGTTGTTCAATACTAATTGTAGATTTCATTTTTAGCTTTCATTGTCTTCATAATCTAGTAATTTACAACACTTATATGTCTTGTTGATTTTACACAAGTTAAGGTTGAAATTGTTAAGTGATTGACAAACATCTTGAAAGTAATGGGGAGATTTATTGTTGTAACGTATGTTTTTATAAAGTGAATTTTAGATCTTGTTTATGCTTAGAAGAGTGTTCCCTAAGGGCCAAAACTTATTGTCATGCTTAGTATCTTTTCTTTCAAGTTGCCTAGTATGTTGGGTCAAAGTGCCATGAATAGTGTTTGTCATTCGCTTATGTAAAATAATATTAAAATCAACCTTGAGGTGGTTTGCAATGACAATCAAATTTGATACACATATATGGACACATCGTTGTAAAGAAACTTCTCTTTACAAACCAAATAAATCTACTTAACAAACAATATCATCAACAATGTTACCACAAGAGATGGAAATTATATGACATATGCTAGGGTATTATACACCAAATTGTATTTCCATTTTAGCAAAGCTTTAAACCCATTATACATTATGAACCATTTTGAAATGTTAAAAAGTTAAACATGAAATAAAAAACCATACATGAGTAGAATATGTTTACAATAGAATGTTTTTGTCAACATTTCCCAACAAAATAGTGAAATTGAGTACCTACAAACACACTGCATATAATACAAAGAAACTCCTCACAAGCCAAATAGATACATTTCAAAATTACCATAAAATGCTAGTACCATAGAGATGGGAATGTTATCACATCACATTAATGAGTTAGCTCCAAAGTTTTCTTCAAAATCGGAAAAGCTTTAATCTTATTCCATGACTTATGAACCACTTTGGTACATTGTTCTTTTTTCTTATAAATTTATTTTAGTAACAATTTATTGATACCTTAGGTAGGATATTATCCTTCTTAGTATTGAAAATGTTATTATTTGATAAAAAAGTTTGGCTACAATTCTTTTGAGAAACATTATTGAACTTATGGTCCATGATAATATTAACAATTTGATTAATTATGGGGATAGAACAAAGTGATTTTGGAGGGATTTATTATAAGGGGTACCAATCCATATGAGGGAAATGATATTGAGTTTGTGCAATGGAGTATATGTTTTCAAATTTGTTATTAAATGTTTTTCTTCCGTATATGTTTTCAAATTTGTTATTAAATGTTTTTCTTCTTTTAGGAGACATACACAACTATTGATTAATATGTTACTATTGGAGAATGGTGCATTGCCATCTATGATTAATGAGATGGAGAATTAAAACCTACATGCTTGGGAATGGAAATATATGGACCAAGGGAGAAGAATGTATAAAGTTGAAGAGTGTTGGTTGTATATAACTGAGCTAGAGTTTTCCAGTGTAGACCCAGGTACTTCGCGGTTCAGGGAACTAACAAAACCACTATTCACTGGCCCTTTCGGTAACAGACTGCGCATAGCCAGAGGTCTCACCTGAGGCGAAGCTGAGGGGGTGGTTGTGGAATCAAGTTTCCACAGCCTGATGATGCGAGAGTGGAAAGTGGATAAGCAGCGCGATATCTTGCAGGCTGCCGTGGACAGACAACTGCGTGAAACCTCTGTTTCGCGTCGGATACTTGGCAAGTCTAAGAACTTGCGCAACCATCGCATCCAAGGATTGCATGGTAAGGGATGCTTCCTTCCTAGCGCCGATAAGCTATTGATAGCTTACCTCGCAGCACTTACTTGGCCAGTGCGTCAACAAGATCGCGCGCCTACTCTGAGATGACTAATTCTAACCAATCCTACTTAGCATTCTTCATCCATTCAACTCATCCAAGTCCTTATCATAATATTGCATGTGATTAAATAGACACATACTACTGTGCACTCCAATGCTGCACTTAAATTCAATGTTTCAATATTGTGACTAATTGTAAGATTCATACATTCACAGACTTGTAAGTGTTGAATACTTAACATTCCTCCAAGCATGTATTACTTAACATATTATTCCCATTCTCTTCCGGCGAATACATATAAAAGTAATCACATAAAGCAATCAACATTAAACATTCATACTAAGCAAACAAACAGTCATAAAAGCACAATAATCACATAACATAGAATTTAACGTGGTTCAACCCTGGATGGAGGCTATGTCCACAGGAACTGTTGTTATATTTATCTTTTGGGAAGAGGACAACAGTTCTTAGTCTGCGCACTCAACTGCAGACTCTCTCCTCTCTCAGATAGGTCTCTGCGCACTCAGCTATAGATCCTTTACAATAGCTTCAAACTTGAAATATTCTAATAGTGCTCAACAATGAATAGATCTATGAGAGATTTCTAACCCTTTCCCTTACAAAATGCCCTTATTTATAGATCACTCCCAAGGGTTGTGTCTTTACAATCATTAGGTTGAAACCCTAAGGTTTAAAAAACTAGAGTGGATAACTGCCACCCTAGCTGTCGTCGTCGACAGCCTGCTCCATCTGCTCCAGTTGGGCCACTCATGGCTCACACGCTCTTCTGACAGCTGCAGTCCTCAAAACGGTTACAACTGCATCATGGCCTATCCCTTTCCACTCCTTCCACCTTCCTGTCGCCATCGACGTAGTGGCCTAGCTTCTCAACTGCTGGCCGCCACTCTCTCTAACAGGTCGCTTTCCTCTGCCTTCCACCTGTTCCTTACTCAAAATAGGTCATACCCTCGTCTAACCTTTACCCATATTGCGAACCAAAAATAGCTCATGTGCTATAATGTGCATCATCCTACTCAACTGTGCCTTGGCCATTGCCCTCGCGAGACATGCATAATTTCTCAAAACTGTTTGTAGCTTGTCGCCGCGTGCAATCCGCACTTATCAAAACTGCTTCCTCTTCCTGCCGTAGGGCGCAATGCACCATTATCAAAATTGCCTTTTCTTTCTACCGCAGTGCGCAACGCACGATTTTTCACACTTTCATATTTTTCCAACCCATTTGGGCCCCGCCCATAAGGCCCCTAACACTCACCTATGGCTCGTCCTGAGCCACTTCCACTTGCGGAATCTAGTGCTGCATCTTTTGCCATACCAATCTTTGATGTAAAGCTTTGTAGAGTTCCTGCTAACTCTGGAACTACTTCCTTGGCTTTTCATTCGAAACCTTGAAGCATCTCCAGAGTTTCCTGCGAGACCTTCTCTGGAGCCACTTGTTCCTTCATGGTTCCTTTTGCTGCCTGAAGTTCTACGAACTTCGCATCAAATTGCTGCATCAGTTCGAGGCCTTCTTGCTCAATAGGATGCAGCCTGGCAGATGTGGTAGCCTCCTTTTCTCTAAGTGCTACCAGCGCTTTCTGGAGTTCTTTGACTTCGTTAAACTTTTGGATTTTCTCCCTTGCTAGTGCACTCTTTACCTCAGCGCTTGCAGCGTCTACCTACTGCTATGTCCGCTGCACATTGGACTTTATCTGCTAAAGTGTTGGATCCTCATTCAACCCAGTTACAACCGTTGTTATCTCTTCAAGTAAGTCACATTTCGTTATTTCCGACGAAATGCCATCCATAGCAGCTTTCACCTCCTCAGCTGGAGCTGGGCACTGATCCGGTGGAATGACAGGGCGCTTAGCATCCAGCTCTGCGATCTTCCCTTTGTAAGAAGCCTCCATTTGTATCTTCTCAAAATTGAGGGATTCTACCTTAGCCATAATTTTCTTTATCGTGTCCTCCACATCATCCTCTTCTTCGCAATCTTCCATTTTAGCGCAGACCTTTGAAACTGTCTCCCTTAGCTTCCAGCCTTTTTCCATGGCTGCGCTCAACTCTTGCTTGGTGTTATCTGATTCCTGCCTTAAGTGATTGATATCTTCAGTTAACCATGCGCACTGATCATATGAGGCAAGGCCTCACTCATGAATTTATTCTGCAATCTTGATATGAAATTCGTTTAAGTCTTCTAGGTGCAAAGCCCCAATATTGAGGTCAACCCGCATGAGCTTGACTGTGTCCCTAACCGCTTCATTTGGATAAATAAGGTAGCTCGGCTCAAGGGTCAGCACGCGCGGATACTTACTTAAAGCAACGGGTGGTCTTCTTTGCGTGCTTGGTCCCCCTGACTTCCCGTCAGAATATGAACTTGGCTGCCCCAATCCCATCTGGGCTACCATTGTCTTGACCTCTTCCATAGCCTAGATTATGGTCAGTTGCAGTTGTTCTTTCTTCGCTTCTTTTTCGGCGCGGGTCTCTTCCCACACTTCCTACACTTTTGTTGCGATCGTCTCGCAGCCGTCTAGGTGTAGTTGTGGTCCAAATTCAGGTTTTTCGGACTTCCTTTTTGTATAACGGCCTTGGGATTGCACAGGGCCTTCAATGGCCTTTCTTTTTCCTGCTGCCATTTCTGTATGCGCACTCTGCGCGTCATCCTTTTCTTCATCAATGGGCGTACCAACTAGTAGCCCTCCCTTCTTCCCATTCCTTGCTTCTGTTTTTTCCTTGTCTTCCTGATCTATGTATGTGTTTTCCTCATCGGTATCTTTTACATTGATCTTCTCCCGAAGAAGTTCTACATTCTGCTCGTAGTCTAATGCATCATTGCATGAAGCGGGAACTTTCCAGTCTGGTTCCCATTGCTCCATCATTCCCTCGATCACTTGCTCATCCAGTTGGTAAAATCCTAGATACCATAAGTCCTGCTTAGTTATGTCACCCCTTGGCTGAATGAACGATTGATGCCTCTTCGCCATAAACCTCATTATGTAGGTGTATGTGTCAGTTAATGGCTTGGGAATGCGCGTTGTTGCCATAATTGCGTCGCGCAACTAATGATAGTAAACATTGAAAACTTCAGTCGTTTTCTGCTGCCTAGATGCCTTTGGGCTGTAAAATTAGTCACATTAGATCTAATGAACAAGTAAATCAATCACAACAGATGAACATAGAAAATATGGTGTAAAACTGTGCAAAAAAGCATTAGTGCTCAATATCCTAGTAAGGGTGAATGATTACAATAGAATACAGTAACAATGACTGAGCAATTCGAATTGTCTAAGGAGGTCATTCAAATCACTGAATGGAGTAGCTTGACTCCAACTAGGAGTCCTCATCATCAATCAGTAGTGGTCATCAATGCACAAAAACCAGTCATCCAGGTGTCAATCTGAGTCTAACTGAGTGTAACATGTGTAACTGAAGTGTGTAGCATTGATATAGGGAAGTGGGCTCAGTGGAGGGCGCATGGGAGGCTAACTGATGTCAGAAAAAGTCATCTAGTCAATCTGGAGGTCCAACGGAAGTGAAACAGTCAGTCGGGAGTGAAACTAGCCTCAAATCAAGGAGAATCGGAGCTAACTGAGTGTAACTGAAGTGGAACTGCAGTGGTAGGTGAAGAAGTGCGCCCTTCTCTGGCAGGAGGTGAGAAGTGGGCACCTTCCTGACTAGGAGGGCTAAAACTCTGAAGTAAGTGGCTCCCGGGTGCTAGAATAAGGTGGCTAAGGTGCTGGAGGCATCGACCTAGTGACTGGGATGCATGCAAAGTGCATGCAAACCCTAGAATTTGCATGCAAACCCTAATTGCATGTAAGATCCTGAAAAAGATGATGTGGATATCCGAACACCCCCCCTCAAGCTAGACTATGATGTGCAAAAGAAAATAATGTGGGGCCCTGGTAACTAAGACCAAAGGTCACCCCAATACAATAATCCAAAAAATGTTGAAAATAAACTAGGTGAGGAAAGAGGGAAAACCCAGTGGGAAGAAAGCCCCCCCTCAAGCTAAAGCATAATAATGGATCAATCTGTCTCCACCATGATGGAACTCACCCCCAATAGTGAACAGAGGTAAGAGAACTTCTTGTCAGTGAAGCTCTTGGTGAAGATGTCTGCAATTTGCTCATTAGTAGGGCAATATTGCATAATGATGGTGCGATCATGCACCAACTGTCGAATGTAATGCATATGAATCTCAATGTGTTTGGTCCTCTACCCCTGAACTGGATCTGTGGAGATCTTGATAGCACTTTGATTGTCACAAAATAGGACAGTCGAAGTAGTGCCATCAAAACCAAACTTGGAAAGAATACCCTGCAACCAAACTACCTGAATGCAGGCATTGACTGCCCCTCGATACTTTGCCTCTGCTAAAGAAAGTGCAATGGCTTCCTGCTTTTTGCTGGACCAGCAAATAGCACCATGACTAATCATGAAAACATAACCGGAAGTGGACTTCCGATCAATGCTATCACCTGCCCAATCTGAATCAGTAAAACCAATGAAATCAAGCTCAGAATCTGCAGCATAATGTATGCCAAATTGTCTCGTACCTTGAACATACTGCAAGATCTGCTTGGCTACTCGCCAATGAAGCTCATGTGGCTGATGAATATACCTTGACACGGCACTCACGACATATGAAATATCAGGCATTGAGTGTGTCAAATAAAGTAGTGAACCAATCAACTGTCGATACATACTGCAATCTGCAAGCGATGTAGAATCTCCCTCCTCAAGACTGATTCTTGAGAGGAATGGGAATGGGGATGCCTTACATAAAGCCATATTAAACTTCAATAACAGGTTGGAAGCATATTTTTGCTGAGATATAGTGATCCCATCAAAATTTTGAGCTATCTCCAAGCCCAAAAAGTGACTCAGCAAGCCCAAATCGCTCATGTCAAAAGCTAGATTTAAGGCAGTTTTTAGCTTATTTATTGAAGTGAGAGTGCTACTAGTAATGAGAAGATCATCAACATACAATACAATAACCAACAAATTACCTTTGACTCGCTGAAGATACACATTCGGATCAGATTTGCATCTTTGGAAATTCTGAGAAAGAAGGAAGGATTCCATCTTTGCGTACCAAGCTCTTGGGGCCTGTTTTAACCCATACAAAGATTTATTCAATCTGCAAACTAATGATGGATCTGATGTGTAGCCCTCTGGCTGCTGCATATATACCTCTTCAGCAAGGTCTCCATGTAGAAATGCACTCTTCACATCCATGTGGTGCACTTCCCAGTGCTTGGATGCGGAAATAGCCAAAACAAGGCGGATGGAATCCATCTTTGCAACCAGTGCAAAGGTCTCAGTGTAGTCCACTCCTTGGACTTGGGAGAAACCTTTTGCCACCAAACTTGCTTTGTATTTGCTGATAGAGCCATCAGCAGCAACTTTCGTACGGTAGACCCATTTACACTTCACTAATTTTCTTCCAGGTGGAAGAGAAACTAGCTCCTATGTGTTGTTCTTTTGAAGAGAACTGTACTCTTCATCCATGGCACTTTACCATCTCGGATCTCGGTGGGCAGAATAGTATGATGTGGGATCTGAACCAACCATCAAATAACAAATCTCAGGAAGTAATGGATCAGCAATAGAAAGAGCCATACCTGCTCTTTGAAAGTCTGCTCTTGTTCGTCTCGGATGAGTAGGATTTCCAAGGTTCGAACCAGCAGATTGAAGAGTGTTTTGGGCCCACTTTGGGAACTAAGGAGGATCATAATGGTCAGATTTCAAACCTGATATATAATGATAATCATATGATGCTACAATATCAGAAATATCAGAACTCATACCTTCATTATCGCTACACGGATCTTCTTCTGGTGAAGGCGGTGAATCGGCAGTCTCTTCCTCGACTAGTTGCAATTCTTGAAGCGGTTCTTCAAATTGCACACTGCGCTCTATGAATATATTTTTAGATCTGATATCCATGACTTTATATGCTTTTGATTCTTCCCCATATCCTATCAGTATGCACTCAATACTTTGTGGATCCAAAGCTCGTCTCTTCTTGGAAGGAATTCTAGCCCATGCAGTAGATCCAAAAACTATCAAATTTGACACATCCGGTTTGTGACCAAAGAATGCTTCGAAAGGAGTCATACCTTTCACGGATAAATGTGGAACATGGTTCTGTATGTATGCATCAACATTTATTGCTTCAGCCCAAAGATTTGCAGCCAAACCTTTTGATTCAATCATGCATGTAGCCATCTCTTTCAGTGACCGATTTTTCCTTTCCGCTACACCGTTTTGCTGGGGTGTGTAGGGAACTGTATGTTGGATCTGAATTCCGCTTCGGGCACAAAGTTGCAGCAACTCAGAATTGATATATTCTCCACCATTATCATATCTAAGAGCTTTGATCTTGCTCTTAGTGGCGGTCTCAACAGAAGCCTTAAAATCCTTGAATTTTCCAAGCACTTCTGACTTGTTTTTGAGAAAGAATACCCATGTAAAGCGGGAAAAATCATCAATAAATGTCAAAACATACCTTGAACCATTTAATGACGTATGGGGCAGCGGACCACTGATATCAGAATGTATCAACCCCAAAACTGTAGAAGCTCTGCTAGCGTTTCCGCGGTCTAATCTGTGCTCGGGGTGCTTCCTAATAATGCAACCAGTGCATATTCCCTTCGAGGAACGGAGTTGTGGAAGACCATCTACCATGGATTTGTTTGATAGAAGCAGCAAATACTTATAATTAAGATGTCCAAATCTTTCATGCCAAATCCTACTAACCTCATTACCATGTGTGCGAAGAGCAGTGGGCTTTGCAAGCGGAATAAAGTGTGAAAACTCATAGCATTTTGCAGTGTGGTTTGCCTTTCCGACTGCAACAAGTCTTCCACTTTTGATATCAAAAATTTCAACTGTATTAGGGCTGAATGTAACTTGCTTCGGTTCACCAGTGTGTGTCATTTGATACACAGAAAGAAGATTTGAAGCTAAGGAAGGCACATAGAGAACATTCTGAAAGCTTCCATGATCTACATGAATCGTACCTTTGCCCTTTGAAGAAATTTTTGAGTCATCTCCCAAATGGATGGGGATGGAGCTGTTTGGATCCAATGAAGAAAAAGAATCAATATTTGCAGCCATATGATTCGATGCACCCGAATCTATCAAGAGAGTAGTGGGCTTCGAAACAGTTGCCATGAGTGCTTGTCCTCTTTGATGATCATCATTCCTATTCTTCTTCCTTGCACCGTCAGGAAGAGTTATGTTGTTCTTTTCCAAAAGGAGGCCATTTGATTTATAGTCTTCTTCATACATGAACTTTCGGGATGAAAGCCATGGTTGCAATAAGTACATTTAGATTTTTGGTTACCTTCTTTGCCCTTTTGCTTGAACTTTGAACTGGATGGTGCATCCGTCTGTTTGCCTTTCTCTCTTTGCTTGTGAGGCTCGAATTTGGGCTTCTCCTTCTTTTTCTTTCCTTTACCATTCGAGATCTTGGGTCCTTGAACATATAGGGCTGAATTTTTGGAGCTTATGGAACCCATTTGAATCAACTTGTCATGCTCTTTTGTGACGGACTCAATGAAGGCATTCAAGGTAGGCATCTTCCAATTCGGGGTAGTTAGCCAACCGGAATTGAAAGTAGAGACAAATACCGAATAATCTTTACCAAGCTTGCTGAGAATGGAGAGGATCAATTGTTTGTCCTCTTTGATAACTCCACTGTTCTTCAACTGCAAGTTCAAGTTCTTGAATTTTGTGAAGAGTTCATTAATGGTCTCGAAATTCTCAGGACTAAGGGCAATCAATTCATTCTCTAATTGAAAAGCCCTAAGTTCGTCCTGCTTGCCAAATAGTGTTTCAAGTTGCTCCCATATAGCTTTTGGAGTCTTCAATCTGCTGAGATGGAAGTGAAGATCTTTGGAGATGGAGAGACAAAGAAGACCATAAGCTTCATCAAGCTTGTTGTAGTGTTTGGTTCTATCTGACAAGTTGTTTGGCTCCAATTCAAGACCAAGAGTGACTCGGTAGTAACCTTTTGAACGTAATATGATCTCCATATCATCTTTCCAATCAAAATAATTGAATGGGGTGAGGATAGGCTTTGAAGAAGAGTATTCCATTACTAGGAGCGAGTGCACACTGATGTAGAGAAGCTTGCAAGGGCAGAGTAGCGAATGCAAATGATGGAGACAATAACCTGCAAATCACAATAAACCAAGAACAATGAGGTCGAACAATCCACCCTTTTAGAGTTGCATCACACCTAGGATTGGAAATCAAACAATGTTGAATGGGTCCAATGTATCAGATCCAGGAATTATGTGAAAAATCAAGCTTCTGGAGTGGTATTGGATGTATTTTCAAGCTTTGCATGCGCAGGAGCGAATGCCCTTGAGATCTTTCATGCCAAAACTTTTTGCAATTTTTGAGCAATTCACTCAAATCTTCTTGTAGAAACACCTGTAGAAAAGAGATATTGTCCCTGCAATGGCTCTGATACCATGTAAAATTAGTCACAGCAGATCTAATGAACAAGTAAATCAATCACAACAGATGAACATAGAAAATATGGTGTAAAACTGTGCAAAAAAGCATTAGTGCTCAATATCCCAGTAAGGGTGAATGATTACAATAGAATACAGTAACAATGACTGAGCAATTCAAATTGCCTAAGGAGGTCATTCAAATCACTGAATGGAGTAGCTTGACTCCAACTAGGAGTCCTCATCATCAATCAGTAGTGGTCATCAATGCACAAGAACCAGTCATCCAGGTGTCAATTTGAGTCTAACTGAGTGTAACATGTGTAACTGAAGTGTGTAGCACTGATATAGGGAAGTGGGCTCAGTGGAGGGCGCATGGGAGGCTATCTGAAGTCAGAACAAGTCATCTAATCAATCTGGAGGTCCAACGGAAGTGAAACAGTCAGTCGGGAGTGAAACTAGCCTCAAATCAGGGAGAATCGGAGCTAACTGAGTGTAACTGAAGTGGAACTGTAGTGGTAGGTGAAAAAGTACGCCCTTCTCTGGCAGTAGGTGAGAAGTGGGCACCTTCTTGACTAGGAGGGCTAAAAATCTGAAGTAAGTGGCTCCTGGGTGCTAGAATAAGGTGGCTAAGGTGCTGGAGGCATCGACCTGGTGACTGGGATGCATGCAAAGTGCATGCAAACCCTAGAATTTGCATGCAAACCCTAATTGCATGCAAGATCCTGAAAAAGATGATGTGGATATCTGAACACCCCCCCTCAAGCTAGACTATGATGTGCAAAAGAAAATAATGTGGGGCCCTGGTAACTAAGACCAAAGGTCACCCCAATACAATAATCCAAAAAATGCCAAAAATAAACTAAGTGAGGAAAGAGGGAAAACCCAGTGGGAAGAAAGCCCCCCCTTAGGCTAAAGCATAATAATGGATCAATTTGTCTCCACCATGATGGAACTCACCCCCAACAGTGAACGGAGGTAAGAGAACTTCTTCTCAGTGAAGCTCTTGGTGAAGATGTCTGCAATTTGCTCATCAGTAGGCAATATTGCAGAATGATGGTGCGATCATGCACCAACTGTCGAATGTAATGCATATGAATCTCAATGTGTTTGGTCCTCTGCCGCTGAACTGGATCTGTGGAGATCTTGATAGCACTTTGATTGTCACAAAATAGGACAATCGAAGTAGTTCCACCAAAACCAAACTCGGAAAGAATACCCTGCAACCAAACTGCCTGAATGCAGGCATTGACTGCCCCTCGATACTCTACCTCTGCTGAAGAAAGTGCAATGGCTGCCTGCTTTTTGCTGGACCAGCAAATAGCAACATGAACAATCATGAAAACATAACCGGAAGTGGACTTCCGATCAATGCTATCACCTGCCCAATCTGAATCAGTAAAACCAATGAAATCAAGCTCAGAATCTGCAGCATAATGTATGCCAAACTGTCTCGTACCTTTCACGTACTGCAAGATCCGCTTGGCTGCTCGCTAATGAAGCTCATGTGGCTGCTGCATATACCTTGACACGGCACTCACGGCATATGAAATATCAGGCCTTGAGTGTGTCAAATAAAGTAGTGAACCAATCAACTGTCGATACATACTGCGATCTGCAAGCGGTGTAGAATCTCCCTCCTCAAGACTGATTCCTGAGAGGAATGGGAATGGGGATGCCTTACATTCATCCATATTAAACTTCAATAACAGGTCGGAAGCATATTTTTGCTGAGATATAGTGATCCCATCAAAATTTTGAGCTATCTCCAAGCCCAAAAAGTGACTCAGCAAGCCCAAATCGCTCATGTCAAAAGCTAGATTTAAGGCAGTTTTTAGCTTGTTTATTGAAGTAAGAGTGCTACCAGTAATGAGAAGATCATCAACATAAAGTACAATAACCAAAAAATTACCTTTAACTAGCTGAAGATACACATTCGGATCAGATTTTCATCTTTGGAAATTCTGAGAAAGAAAGAAGGAGTCCATCTTTGCGTACCAAGCTCTTGGGGCCTGTTTTAACCCATACAAAGATTTCTTCAATCTGCAAACTAATGATGGATCTAATGTGTAGCCCTCTGGCTGCTGCATATATACCTCTTCAGCAAGGTCTCCATGTAGAAATTCACTCTTCACATCCATGTGGTGCACTTCCCAGTGCTTGGATGCGGAAATAGCCAAAACAAGGCGGATGGAATCCATCTTTGCAACTGGTGCAAAGGTCTCAGTGTAGTCCACTCCTTGGACTTGGGAGAAACCTTTTGCCACCAACCTTGCTTTGTATTTGCTGATAGAGCCATCAGCAGTAACTTTCGTGCGGTAGACCCATTTACACTTCACTAATTTTCTTCCAGGTGGAAGAGAAACTAGCTCCCATGTGTTGTTCTTTTGAAGAGAACTATACTCTTCATCCATGGCACTTTACCATCTCGGATCTCAGTGGGAAGAATAGTATGATGTGGGATATGAACCAGCCATCAAATAAAAAATATTAGGAATTAATGGATCACCAATAGAGAGAGCCATACCTGCTCTTTGAAAGTCTGCTCTTGTTCGTCTCGGATCAGCAGGATTTCCAAGGTTCGAACCAGCAGATTGAAGAGTGTTTTGGGCCCACTTTGTTAACTAAGGAGGATCATAATGGTCGGATTCCGAACCTGATATGTCATGATCATCATATGCTGCTACAATATAAGAAATATCAGAACTCATACCTTCATTATCGCTGCACGGATCTTCTTTTGGTGAAGGCGATGAATCGGCAGTCTCTTCCTCGACTAGTTGCAATTCTTGAAGCAGTTCTTCAAATTGCACATTGCGCTCTATGAATATATTTTTAGATCTGATATCCATGACTTTATATGCTTTTCATTCTTCCCCATATCCTATCAGTATGCACTCAATACTTTGTGGATCCAAAGCTCGTCTCTTCTTGGAAGGAATTCTAGCCCATGCAGTAGAGCCAAAAACTCTCAAATTTGACACATATCGTTTGTGACCAAAGAATGATTCGAAAGGATTCATACCTTTCACGAATGAATGTGGAACATGGTTCTGTATGTATGCAACAACATTGATTGCTTCAACCAAACCTTTTGATTCAATCATGCATGTAGCCATCTCTTTCAGTGACCGATTTTTCCTTTCTGCTACACCGTTTTGCTGGGGTGTGTAGGGAACTGTATGTTGGATCTGAATTCCGATTTGGGCACAAAGTTGCAGCAACTCAGACTTGATATATTCTCCACCATTATCAGATCTAAGAGCTTTGATCTTTCTCTTAGTGGCGGTCTCAACAGAAGCCTTAAAATCCTTGAATTTTCCAAGCACTTCTGACTTGTTTTTGAGAAAGAATACCCATGTAAAGCGGGAAAAATCATTAATAAATTTTAAAACATACCTTGAACCATTTAATGACGTATGGGGCAGTGGATCACTGATATCAGAATGTATCAACCCCAAAACTGTAGAAGCTCTGCTAGCGTTGCCGCGGTCAAATCTGTGCTCGAGGTGCTTCCCAATAATGCAACCAATGCATATTCCCTTCGAGGAACGGAGTTGTGGAAGACCATCTACCATGGATTTGTTTGATAGTAGCAACAAATACTTATAATTAAGATGTCCAAATATTTCATGCCAAAGCCTACTAACCTCATTACCATGTGTGCGAAGAGCAGTGGGCTTTGCAAGCAGAATAAAGTGTGAAAACTCATAGCATTTTGCAGTGTGCTTTGCCTTTCCGACTGCAACAAGTCTTCCACTTTTGATATCAGAAATTTCAATTGTATTAGGGCTGAATGTAACTTACTTCAGTTCACCAGTGTGTGTCATTTGATACACAGAAAGAAGATTTGAAGCCAAGGAAGGAACATAGAGAACATTCTGAAAGCTTCCATGATCTACATGAATCGTACCTTTGCCCTTTGAAGAAATTTTTGAGTCATCTCCCAAATGGATGGGGATGTAGCTGTTTGGATTGAATGAAGAAAAAGAATCAATATTTGCAGCCATATGATTCGATGCACCCGAATCTATCAAAAGAGTAGTGGGATTCGAAACAGTTGCCATGAGTGCTTGTCCTCTTTGATGATCATCATTCCTATTCTTCTTCCTTGCACCGTCAGGAAGAGTTATGTTGTTCTTTTCCAAAAGGAGGGCCGTTTGATCTATAGTCTTCTTCATACATGAACTTTCAGGATGAAAGCCACGGTTGCAATAAGTACATTTAGATTTTTGGTTACCTTCTTTTCCCTTTTGCTTGAACTTTGAACTGGATGGTGCATCCGTCTATTTTCCTTTCTCTCTTTGCTTGTGAGGCTCGAATTTGGGCTTCTCCTTCTTTTTCTTTCCTTTACCATTCGAGATCTTGGGTCCTTGAACATATAGGGATGAATATTTGGAGCTTATGGACCCCATTTGAATCAACTTTTCATGCTCTTTTGTGACGGACTCAATGAAGGCATTCAAGGTAGGCATCTTCCAATTCGAGGTAGTTAGCTGACCGAAATTGAAAGTAGAGACAAATACCGAATAATCTTTACCAAGCTTGTTGAGAATGGAGAGGATCAATTGTTTGTCCTCTTTGATAACTCCACTTTTCTTCAACTGCAAGTTCAAGTTCTTGAATTTTGTGAAGAATTCATTAATGGTCTCGAAATTCTCAGGACTAAGGGCAATCAATTCATTCTCTAATTGAAAAGCCCTAAGCTCGTCCTGCTTGCCAAATAGTGTTTCAAGTTGCTCCCATATAGCTTTTGGAGTCTTCAATCTGTTGAGATGGAAGTGAAGATATTTGGATATGGAGAGACAAAGAAGACCATAAGCTTCATCAAGCTTGTTGTAGTGTTTGGTTCTATCTGACAAGTTGTTTGGCTCCAATTCAAGACCAAGAGTGACTCGGTAGTAACCTTTTGGACGTAATATGATCTCCATATCATCTTTCCAATCAAAATAATTGAATGGGGTGAGGATAGGCTTTGAAGAAGAGTATTCCATTGCTAGGAGCGAGTGCACACTGATGTAGAGAATCTTGCAAGGGCAGAGTAGCGAATGCAAATGATGGAGACAATAACCTGCAAATCACAATAAACCAAGAACAATGAGGTTGAACAATCCACCCTTTTAGAGTTGCATCACACCTGGGATTGGAGATCAAACAATGTTGAATGGGTCCAATGTATCAGATCCAGGAATTATGTGGAAACTCAAGCTTCTGGAGTGGTATTGGATGTATTTTCAAGCTGTGCATGCATAGGACCGAATGCCCTTGAGATCTTTCATGCCAAAACTTTTTGCAAATTTTGAGCAATTCACTCAAATCTTCTTGTAGAAACACCTGTAGAAAAGAGATCTTGTCCCTGCAATGGCTCTGATACCATGTAAAATTAGTCACAGCAGATCTAATGAATAAGTAAATCAATCACAACAGATGAACATAGAAAATATGGTGTAAAACTGTGCAAAAAAGCATTAGTGCTCAATATCCCAGTAAGGGTGAATGATTACAATAGAATACAGTAACAATGACTGAGCAATTCAAATTTCCTAAGGAGGTCATTCAAATCACTGAATGGAGTAGCTTGACTCCAACTAGGAGTCCTCATCATCAATCAGTAGTGGTCATCAATGCACAAGAACCAGTCATCCAGGTGTCAATCTGAGTCTAACTGAGTGTAACATGTGTAACTGAAGTGTGTAGCACTGATATAGGGAAGTGGGCTCAGTGGAGGGTGCATGGGAGGCTAACTGAAGTCAGAACAAGTCATCTAGTCAATCTGGAGGTCCAACGGAAGTGAAACAGTCAGTCGGGAGTGAAACTAGCCTCAAATCAAGGAGAATCGGAGCTAACTGAATGTAACTGAAGTGGAACTGTAGTGGTAGGTGAAGAAGTGCGCCCTTCTCTGGAAATAGGTGAGAAGTGGGTGCCTTCCTGACTAGGAGGGCTAAAACTCTGAAGTAAGTGGCTCCCGGGTGCTAGAATAAGGTGGCTAAGGTGCTGGAGGCATCAACCTGGTGACTAGGATGCATGCAAACCCTAGAATTTGCATGCAAACCCTAATTGCATGCAAGATCCTGAAAAAGATGATGTGGATATCTGAACATGGGCTTGCCCATAAATTGGCGAAGCGTGTTCCTCGACCTTGTACTAGTAAGGTGGCAGCCCCTTGATACCCCTCTGGCTCCTTCTAGCCTACAAAGGCTATCAACACTAGCAACCAACTAAAATGGAACATTGTTCCATCATCTTGGGTATCTTGAATATCCACTAACAAATCGTTCAATAAAATCTGGCACCAATTGTAAGCTTTTCTGCGCAATATATTAGCGGCTGCCTTGATTGCGACCAAAGGTACCTCAGGTGGTCTACATTTGCGCAACAACTTGCCTCCAAGCAACTGGGTCATAAAATTTGTTGCGCGGTCATTGATATTGGCGGTTGGAAACCCCCGTCCCTTCCGTACTACACCGAAGTCTTTTGCTACTTCGACGCTCAGAGCTCTATCTTGCGCTCTCTTGATGAGGAGGTAAGTAGGGTCCTCTCCTCGCTTGTTCAGTCCAGTAATTTGGTGGATCATGTTGATATTGATATCAATGTGCTTGTCCAACCATAAGAATCCTTCATGCACGCAAGTCAGTAATATGCGCACTACCGCCGAAAACTCAGGGCTCTTAGTGAAATGTGACATCTGTAATAAGTTCAACAAGCCGGATGGCTGGATGGGTTTTAGCCATTCTTGGACTTCCAGCCTATCGGTGCCAGTCTGCGCATCTGTTACCTGGTCGATGTATGCGTCTGGTCTAAATTGTGGGTAATTCTTTGGCGTCACCAGCATGTTTTCAAGTACGTCCAGGTCGTCTAGCTTGCATGTTGGCACACCGCAACAAGTTCTCTACAATCTTCACCCTGGTAGAAATAGCGGGTATCGGGATTTCATATTTGAAATTCTTTTCTATGTGGACCGGTGGGGCGTCGAGCTTCCATGGAGGGACGTACTCCGGCACTGGATAAATATGGAGGTTCTGAGCCGAGGCCAACTGCTGTAATGGTACTTCGGAGCCCCCCTGCTCTGACGCTGGTTCTTTGCCCTTGCTGCTTCCTGGAGCCTACTGTGATGAGCTTCTAGATGCACCTGCCTTCGTTGCCATCATTGCTTCTGGAATCCCTACTTGCTCAAATAACCAGGATATATCCTCCAAATCAACCTGTTCGCTCATACAATTCTCTAGTCGCTTGGCTCTCAAACAGTATTGGTGCTTTGTAAAAATGGTTAAGTGGCCGAGTGAGGCCTATTGATAGCCTCAGCTGGTCGGCAACGTGGTCTTTGGTGGTTGCCGAGGCACTAAATTCCGTATTCATTATCAGTTCATGCGTATGATCTTGGCCCTATCAGCCGATCCTTCTCATCATGCCGATGATGTCTCCTTAAATGCCAAAAGGTTGCTTGGCAAGCTAGATTGTCAACTCCGTCGAATCAGCGTTAATGGCTTAGCCTGCCAGCTGGATTCTGATGCTAATTGGTCACTTCGGTCTTTAATTGGTTCCAAAATGTCACAAATGGTAAGGAATCAAATAAAACTCAAAACATCAAAGTTGTAAATAATTTCAATATATTTCCAATGGTCTAAAAACCGCCCAAGTCCGAGTTACGAGCAAAATGTTATGCCCAAAATACGAAAGATTCCTGGAATATTTAAAAACGTCTTTTGAAATATGTTTTTTTTACTAAAATGTCCACATCTCACAAAGTTAAGGAATCAGATAAAACTCAAAGCATCAAAGTTGTATATAATTTCAAGATTTTTCCAATAGTCCAAATTCCGCTCAATTCCGAGTTACGAGCGAAAAGTTATTCCCAAAATACAAAATATTCCTGAAATATTTCTTAAATAGGATACATTTTAGTGTTGGGTAGAATGTTATGAACCATATACCCAACAACTATAGATGTAACTATGGTAGATACAATGGTAGTTGCTACAAAAGTGGATCGAACAATGGGGGCCATGGGATCTACAACTAGGTGGACCAATGTAGGGTGAACATGTGCAGCCACAGTGTATGGATCACATGGTGGGGGTGAGCGGTGATAAAACCCCATGTGACGTAGAATTGTAGGAAGACCACTAGGGTAGGGAAGGAATGCCAATGGTGGGGGTAGGGTGGACAAGGACTATAACTGACCTATATAGTAGGAGGAATGGCATAGGAGATGGATGTGAAGGAAAAGGTGGATGTTGTGAACTATGCCTAATAAGTGCATCCTACATACAAATTTTGAATATATTAGTTTAATACAAAGACATGAAAATGATCCAAAATAAGGTAAAAACTAAAATAACAAATTAAAAACATATTTAACTTTACACATGACACCAATGATGGAAACGATGTGTACACACCAAGTGGTGATGGTTGCAGTGTGTCAGATTTGTCAAGATGTGGAAACAAAATAACGTTATATCTAAACATATACTATGCTATCACTAACCATTCTATTTTATATCAAATATAGAAATAACTAGAAAGATAAATAATTTAGTATTTCTCAAAGTTCAACAATACCTACCGGTGAGGCAAACCTAGTGAACATGTTGTTGCAATAGCTGCATGAGTTAAGGAAATTGTCATTGATGAATCAACAAGTGATGGATTTATAGTATAACAATGTAGTAACTACACATATCAAATAATTAGATATAGAAAATAATGACATGGTGATGTATTTATTTAAAACTATATATATATATATATATATATAAAACTAGTGTGTGTCTGTGTGTGTGTGTAGTCAATAAAGTACAAAGAGATGATTTATCCTAACCTCCTCCATGAAACTATCATGTGCACTAGCCCCAATTTGCCCATAACAAGTTTGTGCACATCTCGAGCATCAATGAGGATGGTAAGAACTAGGTATGTGTGACCTCTCCTGCCTATCCTTTGCTCAATGGATAGAAGTCCCACTCACTCCTCCATCATCACCCAGAGATCTTTCTTGGCGAGATAATGCAATGAATGTAGAATTTTGTAGTAAGTTATGAGTCAAAGTGGAAATGGATGTTTGGGCTTGGAGAATGTTATTTAAAATGGGAGGATAATGAGAAATAGTTTTAGGCCTACACCTAGAAGGGCGAGGTGCTTTTAGTGGGCATGCCTAGATTTTACTTGATCTTGTGTAGACCCATGACCCACCCTATTATTGTGGGAAGGTTTTTCAAACACCATGAACCACATATCCATCGAGTGGCCTATAAAATTTTGGATGGTGCACCATTCCATGTAAATGTGTCTCTTTGTCACTATAGGACGTGTTCCAATTATGGGGTCAATACACAAGGAAAACAAATCTTGTTTTGAATTATTAATATCTCTGATCTGATTTCTATTTATATCCATTATATAATAGTCAAACATCCTAACCCTATAATAAGAAATATTAAATAACTATCCTCAGACATCAACGATGGAAGTAATAATGCTCTCTAATGATGCATCCAGTGAAATGCTGAAATATTGTAACTTCTAAGAATATTATATTTGTACTTTATCCAGAGATGTTTCATTCCTCCACCGGGACTTTATTGTATATCCGAAGATGTTTATTCCTCCATCGAGATGTGGTAACTTGGGTTATTAGAATTCCTTAGTGGGGTCAGCCCAGAGTCAGTTGTAGTGGGGTGTTTAAGTCCCCTAGTGGGGTCGGCCTAGTCATCATTATGTTGAGTGGTTAAGTTGGGGCCGACCTAGTTAGGGTTAAAAGTCAAGTGAAGTAAAGTATAAATAGAGGAGGTGTGTTCCTCATTTAACACACTCACTCACTTGTGAAACTCGCATAGGAGAGAGAGAGAGATCTGCAAAGAAGGAGAAGGAGCTCTTGTTGGGGATTACATCTTGTATTTGTTGGTCATCTATATTGAGGAAGCTTTGCTGGGTTTTCTACCCCATGAGGGTTTCCCAGGATAAATTGTGTCTCTTATGTTTATGTTGTGCTTGTTGTTCTTTCAGTGATCCTGTATATGCTATTGTTGTGAAATTGAATGTAATACCGATGTTATCTATCTTAGCATATTGAATCTTAACATGAAATGCATGAGGTATATTAGGTGTTTCTAAAATATTGCATTAGGCTTCTTAATGATTGAATCCCCACATTAATTTCATCATATGCATTTGTAGGTTTTGGGATAGGGTTTGGTATATCTTTGTTGGGTAATGGTGGGTTCAAATTTTCTTCATGTGAAGGCTCCATGTTCTGTGATTATGCTACATTTAAAAAAATAATATATTTTAATTTATTTGTTATAAATTAAAAAATTTGAGAAATATAAATTTAAAGAAAATGAAATGGGCTTACCTAGAATCAATAGCCCTTGAAATAGCTCCTCGTGGACACTTGGAAATCACTCCTTTTCCAATAGCTCTTAAAAAGTTTCCTCCAAAAGCTCGTTTGTCATCGAGGAACATGTTGCATGGTTTTACAATGAAAAAACCTACTAATTTTTAAATTTATTTTAGGCCAGAGGAATGCATGCATGTTTTTTTTCCATGACTTGTGAACAAAACGAGCAACTCGTGGTGGTGCTTCGATGGTAGAAAAAGGAATGTGTGATTAATAATGCATGCACATTCCTACATGAGCACATCCATAAAAATCCCATTGCCACTTTTTCATCCATCAATAGCATGTGAGTCCCCAAAATATACACCTTCAAAGTCAAACCATGCATCTCCTTCTAATGGTCATGCTATTTGGATATCTAAACAAGTTCTTTCTTTAGAAAGCAAGTTACCTCTAGAGAAGACAATGTTATGGCACAAAAGATTAAGCCATATAGGTGAGAAGGGCTGACAAGTCATTAGAAACAAAAATATTGTTGATGAATTGAACGATTGTTCTCTTGAATTTTCTTTTAGTGAGAATTTTATATATGTAAAACTAGGGTATTTTTTAAGGATTCTAATATTATACGTAAGTATAGTACTGTAGGCGAATATTTTGTATTGAAAAAAGATGTATATAGATAGGTAGGCAAATATTAAATATGAAACATACAATTTCCTACTAAAATATGTAAATTTTGGCGAATATTGTGATAGAAAAACATATTTTATGTAAATATAGGCGATATTAGACACTAAAAATGACCAAATAGCGAATTTATTTTTTGAAAACAAGCCCGAAAAATAGCCAATTGGTGAAATTTCGCCCTTAAAAATTACCCTGTGTAAAACAAAACCATGTCTAATTTTATTCTAGTTCTCACAAATCTACTGAGTTGTTGGACTTAATTCATTTGGATGTATTTAGTCCTATTAAAGTTCCTTTGAGTTATAAGGCTTTGTATTATGTGTCATTCATTTATGATTACTTTAGAAGGATATGGGTATATTTTGTTATAACTAAATCTAAGGTCTTTAGTAAATTTAAGGAGTTTAATACTCTCTTGGAAAATCAGACCGGTAGGAAGATTAAGGTGTTGAGGACTACTAATGGAGGTGAGTTTTGTTTTATAGAGTTTGATCAATTTTGTAAATATAATGACATTGAAATACATAAGAAAATTCCATGTGCGCTTAACATAATGGATTTTTAAAAGAGATGAACATGATGTTGATGGAGAGATCTATGAGTATGCTTAGTGGAGTCATCTTAAATAATATGTCCTAAAGTATAAGTGGTTTTTACTACATGTTACTTGATTACATGCCTCTTACATCAGCTCTTGTAGATTTGACCCCTATGGATGTTTTGAATGGCAGGAATCCCTCACTTCGACATCTTCATTTTTTGGTTCTGATGCATATGGTCATGTGCATAAGGATAAGTAGTCAAAGTTGGATAACAAGGTAGTGAACCGTATTTTCATAAAAAATGGCATTGGTATGAAATTATACAACCTTTGGGATCCTATGTTTAGTAAATTTTAGCATAATAGAAATTTTATTTTCAAATAAGTTAAGTCTTCTCCCATAGTGGTGTAGCTAGAATAAGTTGATTATTCACCCACCACACAAGACTAAGAAATTTGATCTAGAAAATCAATACGAATTTCATCATGGACCTAATGCGGAGGAGGGATCAAAGAGTTCATAAAAAGAGGAAGAAAATCCATCTGAAAATTTAAGGAGGTCCACTTAGCAAAGAAGGAAACCATATAGGTATAATTAGAGTCCATTTGATTTCATATGTATTTTTTCTTTATCTACTAACATCGATAATCCTAGAACTATGAAAGATGAAATGGAGATGGAATGGAATCATGGAGATTGCCCATGGATGAGGAGATAGTTTCACTTACAAAGAATGATGCATGGGACATGGTACCATTTTCTAATGGATGAAAAATAATTGGATGTAAATGGGTGTTCAAAAAGAAGATAAGTTCAAATAGTAGTGTTGAAAACTACAAGGCAAGGTTAGTGGTGAAACAATATTTCTAGGTTGAAGGGATAGGTTTTGGTGAGAGTTTTTTCCCAATTGCTAAATTAAAATCTATCAAGTTTATGTTGTTTGTAGCAATAGAATTTGAGTTAGAGAGAGAATAGATGGATGTGAAAACAACATTCTTAAATGGAGACTTGAAGGAGGATATCTATATGACACACCTAGAGCACTACTTTGAAAAGGGTAAATAGTCATTGGTTTGCAAATTAAAAAAGTATTTATATAGTCTCAAGTAGTCTCCTAAAATATGGTATCAAAAGTTTGATTCAATTGTGTTGGGATTGTGATTTTTGAGATCCAAATTAGATTATTATGTGGATTACAAACATGATTGAGATCATTCCTTGTTATCACTTTGTATGCATATGATATGTTATTTTTTGGTAATGATAATGATGTGATTCATGAGTTGAAGTCTCAACTTTCAGCACAATTTGACATGAAGGACTTGAAGGATGCAAAATGTATCTTAGGAATGGATATCAAGAGAGATAGAGAAAATAGAAAAATTTGGTTCAACTAGAGTGAGTATGTGAACTTTGTGTTGCGACAATAGTTTGACATGGAAAATTTTAAACCATTGAGTGTTTTGATTTCTATGAGAACTAAGATTTCATTCAATCAGTGTACTACAACAATTGTAGAGATTAAGGAGATATATTCTATTCAACATTCTAGTGTAGTTGATAGTGTGATGTATGATTTGTTCTATACCATACCAAAATTTCCAAAGTAGCAGGAGACTTCAACCAATTGATGGTTAATCTTGGACATGAACATTGGGCTATAATGAAGATTGTCTTCAACAATTTGTGACATATTTTGAATATTCCATTTATTATCATAGTGAATTTTCAAGGGACTAACACTCAGTGGATATATAGTGTTATGTGGAACCTGATTGAGCAAAGGATGTATACAGAAGGAAATCTATCAACGGATATGTTTTTCCACTATTTGGTAGAGTAGTGAGTTGGATGAGAAAGCAACAAGATGTTATTTATTTGTCCACTATCGAGGTAGAGTATATGGTAGATAATCATTCCTATAAGGATGTTATTTTTCTTATGAAACTATGTTAAGATGTAGGGCTAAGTGAGAGAGCTATTACAATTCAATGCGATAGTAACAACATCACTTATTTTGTTTAGAAAACGACCTTTACTACAAATACAAAGAATATTGATGTCTAGCACCATTTCATATGGGACATGGTAGAGGATGGAAAGGTGACGAGGAGAAATTTAACACTTTGCATGTAATGTTGCTAATGCATTAAAATAATAGGTGAGCGTTCGTAAATTTAAATGGTGTTGTGAATCTATGGGCCTTATGGCCCCTAACAGTTGGATTGTAGTTTGATGCGTTATACCTTATACTCTTACAAGGTATATGACAAGTGGGAGAATGTTGGGAAATGCATGTCATACACCTTACAGTTTTGTAGAAGTGAAGTTATCTAAAAAATCTTAACCAATGGTAGGGAGTAAATTTTGAGCAATGGAAGGGAATGAATGTTTTGCAATAGTAGGAAATTAGTGTTGAGTAGAAACAATTGAACAATTGATTGCTCGTGGTTTTCAGTGTGTAGAATTGGAAAATCACAAACAATTTATGGTTTTATTATGCCTATTTAGTGATTATGCTACCAAAATTTCTCCAAAACTTTTATGTTGTTGAATACTTCTATTGATAGCATGAAGACTTTGTAATACATATTGTAACCATTTGTTAGTTGTTAATAATAATCATGCTTTGGAGCAGGGTTTTTCTCCCAAAAGGGTTTCCCCAAATTGTGTTGCTTAGTAGTTGTATGTTGTTATGTTGTTTATTACTACAATTGTGTTTATTTAGTTTTTTGCACATTATCCTCTCATTAATTATTGTGTAGAAAGTGTATTCTACACATTTGCTTCCTTTCACAAACACAATAGATAAAACATATAATTACTGGTATAAACATTATTAATTATTGGTCATGACATCATGGTAATATTCTCATCTTCCTTTTAGAAGTGTAATAAGTTGTGTCATATGAAATAACAAAGTTATGGTAAATGTTAAATTAATTTAGACATAATATTAATAGTACAAAATGATAGAATATTAATTTTATAATAGAAAATAGATCCTCAACAAAGTTTAAGGAAACATTTTACAACACTTTCTTAAAGTATTAAGATTAATGCACTCATTCTAACTTTATCTTAATAAAATTATATCAATACTACATTATTATATATAAGTAATAATAAAAAACCTTAATGGCTAAGGAGCTAGATAAAAATCATGGTCTTGATTTGTGAGGCCGTGATTTCCAAAACAAATGAAGTATGGGCTCAAAACATATATCACCATGCACACATTCTCATTGTGGCGAGGGTGTCCAACCCAACTCTACGGTGCATGGGATAATGACCAAAGGATAGGTAAAGACCATGGTCTTGACTTAAAAGTACTTAATTTTCAATTCAAATATTAAAAGTTTGGGCTTTAAACATAAGGGCTTCGGATGACCATGTCAATTCTAAGTTATGACAACGACCTTCATGGTTAGGCAGAAACTAGGGTCTTGACGGAAGAATGTTTAATTTCACATTAAAATATTAAATGAATCTTATAAATATAAACTTTAGCACCTACATTTCTATTGTTTAATTTCAAATTAAAATATTAAATGAATCTTATAAATATAAACTTTAGCACCTACATTTCTATTATAGATGAGGTGCGGTCAAACCGTAATTATTAAAAGACATGAGACATGGACCTTAAAAAATGAGCTAGCTAAAAACTATGGTCGATACTCACTAGTGTTTTATTTTCAACCTAGATATAAGATGAAGTAACTTGCATTCTTCTGGTTAGTTTTTTTTTTCACAGAAAAATTTAACTTACTATTAATATACGGAATAGTAAATAACACTAGCTGTCAGAATCATACATGCCTGCTCACAAGCCCAGTAATATGGACATGCCAGACAAATGCCAGATGAGTCAGTATCAAACACAGAAAAATCCAGAAATATAGCACCATATGTCCACAATAAGTGACAAGAATCCCTCCGGAAGGAGAAACGGATCCAAATATCGCAGTATAACAATAAGTCTATGACCGTAAAAGTATATCTAATATGTCAACAGCAACAGCTGTCAAAAACCAAGTTGTCGACATGAAGTTGTTATGTCTTCTAGGCGGACATATAGTGAATATCTTCAACAATTAGTTGCTTAAATATAGGGTGGGTTCAATGAAGTAGGCATTAGATTAATATAGTTTTAGAAATTAGGTATTAAAATGTTATTTTTAAAATGATTTTTATCTACTTTATAATTGGTTGGTGATAAGGTAAAATTCTCCTTATACTACATTTATTGTTACGCAATGTATTCACTATTTTGGATTGATTTCTTTGTGCATTGAATATATAACATTTATTCCTTTGATGTTTCACAGCGGTGGTTATAATTCAGCATTTGTGTTTGTACTACAATTAATATTGGTGTGTCACATAGGGCATTTGGGTTTTATTATGGTTCATTTTATGGTTTATATTTTTGTTTGCATAGTAGTGAATATTGAATTTAGGTCTTGGTACATTATATGCAATGGTGATTTTTATTCTCTCTTTGGTTCAACATTTGTCTTTGCATTGCAATGAATATTGATGTACTGTGTAGGGCATTTGAGTTCGGATGTGGTTCGTTATGTGATAGGGATTTGGGTTTGGGTGTGGTTCAATCTATGGTTGGAATTTGAGTTTAGAGTGAAGTGAATATTGGCATGCCATGAATGTGCTATTTTGGTTGTGATTTGAGTTCGAAGTGCAATGGATATTGATTTAAAGTTGGTCATATTGTGTATTTTCGGCATTATAAATTGTATGTTGTTTGTGCTAAGCAAGAATCCAATATACAGATCGATGTGTCTTCTAGATAAATATTGGCCAATTAGAGTTTGATTATCCAACAATAAATCCAAAGATGATGAGGACAAATTTGAATTTAACGTTCCAAGTTAGTGTTAGTTTGTTAGATTTCATATTTTATCAAATGATATTGTTACTTTAACATTTTATAGAAATTGTTGATGAGTTGGTCATTAATGATGATGTTTCCCACACAAAACCTGGTAATAAAATCTAAAACCTAAATCCAAATGGCCATGACGTGGAACTTGAATAGAGTGTTGTGCATTCTAAAGACAACCTACCACATCGTAAACAAAAAAAAGTTCCCTAGAATACACATAACAACTTAAGAAGTGAAGGAGGTAAGTATTGAAAAACAGGTGGAATGGTACAAAGATATGGCAATGGGTATCTTTGTCAAAAGTAAGCGATCATCCATCATAGCTATATATAGAAAGTGTCTAACATATATCCCCACACCTTGAAGAAACATAATAAATCCAAAGTCTCAGCGAAAACAAACACAAATGAAGTTAAAACTTCTTGATAACTTGTTATTATTATTATATCAGGTTTCCCAAAATTGATTGTGATAAATTGTCATAAAATTTTGACATGTAGCACCATTCATTCCAATGAATTATTACTATTATAGGATGTTATTAACTATTCTCATGGTGTTGTTACTACATTATCTTATCTTAATAATTAATATATATTTTTTAAGTTGCGATGATTACAATTATGTAGTATGCTAAGAAACCATAAATAGAATAATAATAGACGCGTGTATTATTTTTGTTTGTTTGTTTTTGTTATGTTGTTATACAATATAACCTTCATAGCTGGCACTATAATAATTACAGTGGTGTGCGAAATCAATTCTAATTCTAATTATAAATTATGAATGTACACATCACCTTTATAATTTTTAATTGGAAATCTTCAATCAGCGCCACCTTTATAGTTTCTAAATAGAAATCTTCAATCAACTTTAAGTGGGATTTTATTGTGAGTGGAGAATCCAAATTCCAATGCAATATACATATTTTATAGGTTAAATTTCAATGCAATATATATATTTTATAGTTTACCTTAGGCTAAATTCCAAAGCAATAGGCATATTTTATAGTTTACATAGTCCAAATTCCAAAGCATTGTACGTGTTAAAACTTTTCAAAGCAATGTACGTTCAATTAGAGCAATATAGCTTTAAAAATTACAGACATGCATATACTATTATAGCTTGACATGATCCAAAGCCTACTTAACTATGGATAGCCAACCTAAGAGATGTTGTTACACATCATAATCATATAATCTTATTTTAAGGTGGGTATGGGGAAATTTCCCTTTAAGGCTACCTGTCCTCGCAATAGGGAGCAGCTCGCATCTTTGGGAGCAACTGGCTCTCGAGGCTTGAGCTTGAGGTTTATTAATGTATGTCAAATCCCAACCCTTGCTTCAAGGAGCAGGTCATTATAATAATAGGGCTTGGGCAATCTTCTCTTCCCATGGACAAAGAACTCAATGTCAAATAACTCAATGTCAGTGTTTATAAAAACAAATCTATTTTATATCTCACATGTTTTACGCTTCACAACATGTAGGCTTGCTCATAGACAACTAGAATACCTCCCCTCCCCCACGGTTAAATTTCAATATTTTTTTTATAAAGTATATTGCAAATTCCAGGAGAATATTTAGGTCATCCTTGCCGAGAAGAAAAGTAAATAAAGGAAGTCGCTCTATGGCCAAGCATAAAATTAAGGAAGTATAGATTTTATCCCTTCTTTGTTACTTCATTAGTTCATATAAACTAGAAAACCACATAATATTCAAGATTAAAGCTCTAGCTTTTTCTTTTTGTTCTGAAATTCTAGGAGGGGTTCTTGCTATTAAAATAAAATAGAGCAGAAGTTGTTTAGCATTGTTCAGGAATTCTTGGAGAGGATTCCTGCTGTTTAAGAAGCGGGGAAGAAGTTTGTAGCGTTGGCTAAAGATTCAGCAAGATTCTGGAGCTGAGATTCCTCATTGGGATGAGAAAAACAGGTTAGATCCTCAGTTGAGTTCTCCCAAGAAGCAAAATGGGATACTAATTGGTTCTCCACTTGGATTTGTAAAACCCACCAATCGGATTGGAATGGAGCATTCAGAGAGCTATACTTGTGTGACATCCCATGCCCATGGCACAAAACACATATATACTCATTGCAGTACGGAGACCAAAATTGTGCAACATCCTGTTTATGTTCGGAAACAACGTCAAGAACAACAAATATGGGATGTTGCATCCCCGCCTCAGAGCCATGCAAATGTTCCAGAGTTTCCTGTTGCCCATTTTCTCAGTGCTTGCTATCTCTGCAAACGGCAGTTAAGCCATGGGAAGGACATCTACATGTACAGGTCTGTCAGAGATTGCTTTAAAGCTTGGAGAATCACACTGAAATTTTGTTATAGTTTAGGCCAATGGTTTTCTTCAGTTTGCACTGATGTATCCAAAAAGCCTATTCAGTTCATCTACACTCTTGAAAATGAGAGAGCTCGTCCACTTATTGTGTTTTCAAAAACTGCTTGAGCTTTTATGTGCGTCCATGATTTGTAAAACTAGGGTTTGAAATTTTTACTAGGGTTTGAAAACTTTCTCATTCTGTGCTTGCTGTTTATTGCAGAGGTGACAAAGCATTCTGCAGCATGGAATGCCGTTACCAACAGATTACGATGGATGATGCAATAGTTTTACCAACAGATTTTGATGGATGAACAAATGGAAACTGTTCGTTATCCTTCCTGCGAGCAAGGAATGGTGTTTCAATGTATGTATTGTTTTCATCTAAGGAGCTTTAGATGAAAATATGTCTGGTTTTTGTGCATACTGCCACAAGTTTTTAAGTTCAAACCCCTGTAAATTTTCACAGACTATGTACAGTGACGGAGCCCAAAAGCTTCCCAATGTACATGCATTTCTTAATAAGTTACTTAATTGCAGTTGCGGATAATAGCAAATAAATGTAGATGGCCAAAAGAGCTGAGGCAAACTTCAAGGCATATGCTCTTCTCATTCTGCTTAGTTAGTTATGATGACTGAAATTGCTTAGCTATGACAGCTGAAAGGCATATTCTCTTATATGGCTTTCTCATGTCTGAGGATAACCATGATATTTGAGAGCAAATTAGTCATGCTTATATTGCTTATATGGCTTATATTGCAGATTTTTATGCGTTTTCCACAAGATTGTGTTTAGAAGTTAGACTTAACACTAAACGCTAGCACTTGAGCTTATTATATATATTCTCTTCTTTTCGTTTGAGGATGAATAGTGCAATGGATAATGGTATTTTTTTGTATATGGTGCGGCTCCACATTATATTGCAAATATGTTTTCAAAGAGAAAATAGGGTGGCGGGGTTGCAGAAAAGTCAACTGCAGATGGAGCAGTATAAGTAACAACCAAAATGTCCTCAGTAGGCTCAGTCTAGCCTAATCCGGCAGTCCAAATTGCAATTTCCGTTGTTAAAGGATTTGGGTAGTTTTAAAATCACTCAGTATTGCAGAAATTGCAATTTTCAAACCAAATGTCCAAATTGCAATTTTCGTTGTCAAAGGATTTGGGTAGTTTTAAAATCACTCAGTATTGCAAAAATTGCAATTTTCAAACCAAATTTAAACTGTTAAAAAGCCACCTGAGAAATGGAACATTTTAGTTGGTTTTTGTCCTGAAGGTACAGTCGAGTCCCTGTTGCAATGCCATATAAACAATAATAACGTGGTTTTTCAGTACAAAGATGCAGTGCAGTTTTCCAATGGATCTGGCCAAGTAATATAATCTAGAAGCTTGTACGTAGCCAGCTCCAATTACTTTGGGCCACCCTACTCTACCGAAAGAGCTTTTTACAGTTTACAGATTCTTTCTCCTGTCAGGAAACAAAAGAAGGCTTTGCTTGTAGGTTATTAAAGTCCGCGTCTGTTATTTTCTTTAACCATATGTCGATAGATTATTAAAGTCGACACCTCTTATTAAAGAGTGGCACAAATAAAGTTCGAAAGTACAGGGAGAGGGTTCGATCCAATTTTCAAGCTGCATCAAAAGATAGAATACACTGATCCAATTTCCCTATACAGACCTTATTACTTTTTATTAGACACCAAGATACAGACAGATATTTAGAGATTTGATACCTTATTACTTTTTTATTAGACACCAAGATATTAACAGATATTTAGAGATTTGATAGATGGTTTATTTATTGTATCAAGTATAGTTAGGTGTTCTATAGTCATGGAGTAGATGTTGAGCAAGTCCTTCATATATTTCACTAATATTGCAATTTGGAAATCATCAACCCTAGCCTCAAACTTGTTGAGCAAGTCCATGGAAGTGATGAACATAGACTAAGTCACAGCATGCCCAGTTGTAACTGTTTTTTAATTGGGATCAATCCGACGGGTATAAATAACGTCTCTCCCTTTATAAATGGTTCCATATTTTTAGAGTTCGATCGTAATTATATTTCCAAATAAAACTTTAATAGTTCATCTTAATGCTTGAACGTCGTTCATTTGCCAATCCTAGATATCGGCGTACTGCGTGCTCCAATCGCTGCTTCTGTCTCTGTATCCTGTTACATTAAAGCTAGTGTGTTCCTACCAATGTCTTGGCTGTTCATCCCTGACCAGTGCAGTGGCTTAAAAGTAAGCTAGCAGGGAAATATAAATGTACTGTGAACAATTCTCTGATTAACCTAATTTGCAATTTGTTTGATAAATTATTGCACACTATGCTCCTTAAATAATCAACACATTCAGTGATTGGATTAATGGTCAACAACTTGCTAATGTCACTGCATATCTTTTTGGAGTGCGAAAACTAAATATTCGAACGTTAACTAAGTGTTGAATAAAGATTTGTATTTTCGTGTTCGTTGTTATAAAGCATATGGACAAAGGCTTCAATCATCAAACTCTGACATATACCTTTTTAGTTTTGTAACAGAGCAGTTATTTCCATAAAAGTGTTAGGGATTTTAGTTTTGTAACAGAGCATTTATCCCAATAGCACTTTGTTCAATTATTTTTTTGTTGCTTCCAGCATGTAGGATTACAAAATTTAAATTGTTTGTGGTTTTTTATGTTTATTTATTGAGACCTAGGGTTGGGAGTAAAGAGTAAATACTCATGTTGAGGTCACAAAGACTAATGTATTGTAACCATTTATAAGTTGTTGAATAATACAGTGAGCATGTTTTGGAATGTGGGGTTTTTCTCCTAGAAGGGTTTCCTCAAGAGATTGTGTTGTTTATTATTGCAAGTGTGTTTATGTAGCTTTTTGCTCATTCTTCTCTCATTGATTAGTGTAAGAAGATTATTCCGCACCTTTGTTTCCTTTCATTTGGTATCAAAGCCTAATCACCTAAAATCCAAGGTGTTGAGGACAAGGATTTTTTATATTATCTTGTTTGATGTGGGAGCTTGCACAAAAGGAAATCTTGCAAGGAAATGGAGAGCATATGTAGATTAGAAATGGAGAAGTTTAAGGACACTAACTTTGAGTTGTGGAAGCTCAATATAGAGGATTTTTTCATAGATAGAGATCTATGGGCTTCAATTTCTAGAACCAAACTTGCTAGTATTAGAGATGAAGAGTGGGAAGTATTGCATAGAAAGGTGAGAAGCCTTATTAGGCTGTCTCTGGTCGATTATGTTTTACTGATCATTTCCAAAGAAAAGACCACAAGATCTCTTTGGAAAAAGTTAGGGGATTTGTACCAAGTTAAATCCATGTTAATAAAAAAATTCTATCAAAAAAGGTGTTCGCCTTGAGAATGGGTAATGGTGATACTTTAGCCAAGCATTTGAGTTCTTTTAATACTATTTTAACCCACTTGGATCTCAATTGGAGTTAACATGGATGAGGAAGATCATTGTATGACTCTTTCTATTCTTTTTCAATTTCATGGGACAACATGGTAATGTTCATTGGAAGCATTATAAATAAATTAGCGCTTGATGAGGTTACATGGCCACTTTACTCTCAAAGGAGATGAGGCATAAATATTTTAAATCAACCAATGAGGCCTTGGTTGTTCATGGAAGATCAAATGCGAAAAGAAAGAAGAAAGAAAAGAGAAGACCCATATTCCTTGGGAGACCTAATTCTATGCTATAAATTCAAAGGAAAAATGTTGGAATTGCACCAAGGTCATAAATTTTAGAAGAGATTGAAGGAATCTAGAAAAAGAAGAATAAGGAAAAGAATGATTATGATGATGAGTCTATAAAATATCTTTAGGAGGATGGAGGACATGTCTTTTTTGTAGCTCTAGCAACCCATGCATGCTAGAGTGAATGGTTGATATAATTTGAAGCTTCCTTCCATATGACTTCCCATCAGGACTAGTTTTTAGTGTATCAAAATTATGACGATGGGTTGGTATACCTTAGTGATGACTCCTCTCAACATAATTATTTGTGATAAAGTCATGATCTTATTCTCTATTGGTAGAGTGAAGGGGATCAATGGATTTTGCTCACTTCCAGTTTGGCATAGAACCTACTATGAGAGAACAAACTTAATGATGTGGGTGTGCATATTGTTTGCTAGGTATGGGTGTTTATGTGGGAAAAAATTTCCATCTTGATGTGAGCACCAATTAGTGTCACATTTCTTAATTTCTACAGTGAAGAGTCCTATAGAATATACACCTTCATGGTCAAAACATGTATCTACTTATGATGGTCATTCTTTTTTTATACCTAAACAAGCTCTTTCTTTAGAAATCAAGTTACCTATAGAGAAGGCAATGTTAAGGAACCAAAGATTGGGCCATATAGGCTAGAAGGGCCTTCGGGTCTTGAAAAAAAAACTTCTTGATGAATTGAATGATTTTGATCAAGTGAATTTTTGTCTTATGAGCATTGCATATATGTAGAACAAAAGCATGACCAAATTTATTCTAGTTCTCAACAAAATTCTAGGTTGTTCGACAAAATTAATTATGATGTATTTGGTCTTGTTAAAGTTCCTTTGATGTGTAAGTCTATGTATTGTGTGTCATTCTGTAACGAATATAATTAAAGTATAATTAAATAAATAAGATTAATTAAAGACATGACTTTTCATGTCAAATGAAAAGGCATGACTCTTCATGTCAAATGTCCAAGCCTTATTTAAAGGCGGCCATTATTGTAACCTATTATCCATTATGGAATATACATTCCATTTTATATTACTACTTAGCCATTTATGACGTTTATACGTTACTTATACTGGTTATTCACTTAATAAGGAACTCTTATTCCTCCAGTGGTATCAAAACTTGGTTCTTTTCTGACCTTTGGCCAATCATTGATCAGAATTTTTCTGAATCTTCATCCTTGACGAAAAATTGGGTTTTTTTCCCCTCCATACTCCCTATCCGCGCTCCCGCTTGCTCGCCCCACCCCACCTTCCCCTTCGCCGAGCCTCGTCCCTCCATTTCCGCTACACACTTCCCTCACTCCGCCGTCCGTCGCTCTACCATTTGCCTGCCGCTCCACCAATTCCCCGTGCCCTCCTGTGCTGCACCCCATCAACGGTGCCCCCACGTTTCTGCTCTCGATCGTTTGCGCTCCCCTCCCCCAAATCTCCAACCTTCGCTTACTCCCTCCTCCTGCACAGCTCCCTCCACCCACGCCAGAATACGCGCGCCTCTCTGCGTGCTCCCACTTCTCCCTGAGAGCATCCTCCCTAGCATACTCACCGTCGTGTCCCGCCTCCTACTGCCTCTACGCCGCCAGCCACCCCTCTTCCCATTTCCCTGCGCCTACTCCTCTCCCTCGACGTACCCCCCGGCCACCTCTGCCGTCCTCTCCTCCCCACGAAACTTCCACCTGCGCGTCCCCTTGCAGCTCACTGCTTCACGCCGCCCTCCACCAACTGCTTCCCCCACAGCTTCCTACATCCGCCAGCCCACCTCCCATCCAGCCCGACCCTCCTTCCTCCCTGCTGCTCCCACCAACTCCTCCTCCTATACCCGACGTCCATCTCTCCAAACCAACCAAACCCTAAATTTATTTTTGAAATTAAATATTAAACATTATAATATTATTATTGTTTAATATTTTAATTTAAAAAAAAAACTATATACTAAGCTATATATAGTTTATAAAAATATTAATAATATTATTAATAATTAATTAATTAATAATTATTCTTATAAAAAAAATTAATAATAATAATATTATTAAATTTTAATAGTAATTATTATTATAAAAAAAAAATATTTTCCAAAAAAAAAAAGATCCAAAAGAAGTCATATAATAATAATTACTATATTATTATTATAATAATTATTTGTGAAAAAAAAAGTTAATTGACCTAATAAAAAAGGGGTCAAAGAAAGTTCTTTTCAAGATAGACATAGTGGGAATTATTACATCTTTTTAATCCACCCGTGTCGAAGAAATCGAAGACCAATTAAAGACCATCTATAGTCTAGAACAAGCATTTAATGTCGAAGAAATCAGAGACCATGGAAGTCGGTTTGCGACTACACATAGAGAAATTAGAAGCCAAGTTAAAGCGCTATCAAAGAGACAATGAAGATTTACACGACAGGAATACAAAATTGGAAGCAGTAATTGCAATACGTAAGCTAGCAGAAAAGTTCGATGAACAAAAAATCTTCGACCAAGAAAGTCGTATAGAAAAATTGTATGTGCAAATTGATGAATTAAGAGCCGAAAATGAACTCAATCAGAAATAAAACACTTGAACAAGATCCTTAATGACAAGGATGAAGATCTGAAGAAGATACGGCATAAATTAGGAGATCAAGAATCAAAGGTCGACCAATGTCGACAATAGATACAAGATCTTCAAACACAAAATGACGAATCTAAAAAGGCACACAAATCGGAGATCATAAAGAATAATAAAGCATTATCCAACAATGCTGAAGAAAATTTCAAACTAAGAAATCATAACAAGATACTAGTCACAAAAATTAAGAAATTGAAAAATAGCCGAAAGATAGAACAATCTATGGAAGACATTGAAGGGAAACTTCTAGACAAGTAGGAAGAAAATAGTTGCATCAGAAGTCATAACGAGGACCTTAAAGAACAACTTAAGAAGTTGGAAGAATCCAAGAAATCACAAGTAGAAGTGATTAAGAAGTTTCAAAAGGATAAGATACAGTTAGAGAACAAGTTGGAAAAAATAGAAGACGAAACCTTAAAACCTCAAGGGATGAAAATACAACTTCCAACTCAGAGCAGTGATCAAAAGACAACTTTCGTAAAAGAAATTTACAGTGTGAAAATTCCCTATCGACACCCCAACCATAAAAACTGACACCCTAAAAAAGCAGAAATGTTGGAAGATAAAGGTACTAAGGTGATCAAAACTCCCGATGACATATCAGTACGGAATTCCGACAATCATCGACAAATCAACTTGGGATGGATTGATCCCTCCACATATCAGAAGTTATGCTTGACGCTTAAAAGTTCATATCAACATGTGTCGTCAACTACGACACCACGAAAAGCAATACATAAAAATTATAAGGCTTTGAGGACAAAGCCTTTCTAAGAGAATGACAATGTAACGAATATAATTAAAGTATAATTAAATAAATAAAATTAATTATAGACATGACTTTTCATGTCAAATGAAAAGGCATGACTCTTCATGTCAAATGTCCAAGCCTTATTTAAAGGCGGGCCATTATTTCAACCTATTATCCATTATCGAATATACATTCCATTTTACATTACTACTTAGCCATTTATGGCGTTTATACATTACTTATACTGGTTATTCACTTAGTACGGAACTCTTGTTCCTCCACATTCATTGATGATTTATCTAGAAGGACATGGGCATATTTCTCATAAGTAAATCTAAGGTATTTAGTCGGTTTAAGAAGTTTAATGCTCTCTTAAAAAATCAGACCAGTAGGAAGGTTAAGGTGTTGAGGACTACTAATGGTAGTTAGTTTTTCTCTATAGATTTTGATAAGTTTTGTATGGATAATGACATTGAAATACATAAGAAAACTCCATATACCCCTCAAAACAATGGAGTTGTAGAAAAAATGATTAGGTTGTTGACAAAGACAGCTAGGAGTATGAGTAGTGGAGTCATCTTACGGAAGTTGTTCTAGGAAGAATTAGTTGCTACTAAATGTCACCTAAGTAACATGCCTCTCACATCAACTCTTGTGGATAAGACTTTATGGAGGACTAAATGGGACAAAATCCCTCACTTCAACCTCTTCATGTTTTTAGTTGTGAGGTAGATGGTCATCATATGCCTAAGGAGAAGCAATTGAAGTTGGATAATAAGGAGATGAAATGTATCTTCATCAATAATGGCACTAATGTGAAACAATACAACCTTTAGGATCAAAGATTGAGAAGAAGTCAATTATTCAACTACCACCGAAGACCGAGAAAGTTGAACTATAAAATGAACAAGAAGTTCATGACATACTTAATGAGGAGGGATCAAAGATTTCAAAAGAGGAGGAAGAAACTCCATCTCAAACTTTAAGGAGGTCCACTTAACAAGGAAGGAAACCACATACGTATAATTATGGTGCATCTAATTTCATATGTATGTTGGTTTTATCTACTAATGCTTATGAGCCAAGAACTACGCAAGAGGAGATGAAAATGGAAGATAAGGGGTCCTAGAGAATGCCCATGGATAAGGAGATATTTGCACTCAGAAATAATGATACATGGGGATTGATATTGTTTCCTAGTGTACAAAAAACAATTCGATGTAAATGGGTGTTCAAAAAGAAGATTGATTTAGATGGTATTGTTGAAAAGTACAAGGCAAGGTCGATTGTGAAATGATATTCTCAGGTTAAGGGGATAGACTTTGGAAATATTTTTTATTGATTGCTAAGTTAGTGTCTATCATATTTTTGTGTCTGTAGAAACAACCTTTTCCATTTATAGAGAGAAATATGTATGTGAAAACAATATTCCTGCATGGTGACTTGAAGGAGAAGATACATATGACACACCTAGAGTAATACATTGAAAAAAGATGAAGAGATAGTAGTTTGCAAATTGAAAAATTCTTTATATCTTCTCAAGCAATCTCCCAGAATGTGATACCAAAAGTTTGATTCTTTTGTGTTGGCATTGGGATTTTTGATATCCAAATTAGATTATTTTTTGGATTACAAACACAATGGTCATCATTTCCTTGTTATCAAATTGTATGTCTAGATGATATGTTTTTTTGTAATGGTAAGGATGTGATTCATGATTTGAAGTCTCAACTTTCATCTCATTTTAACATGAAGGACTTTAGGGCCACAAAATATATCTTAGGAATGGAAATCGGGAGAAATAGAGAAAACATTAATCTTTGGTTGAGCCCAAGTAAGTATGTGAATTATGTTGTGTATAATTTTCACATGGCAAATTATAGACCATTGAGTGTTATGATTTCTATGGGAACTAATATTTTAGTTAAGACATGTACCACAACGCCCATAGAGATGGAGGATATAGTCTATATCCCTTATGCTAGTGTAGTTTATAGTTTGATGTATGGTATGGTCTATACTAGACCAAACATTTCCGAAGTAGTGGAAATCTTGAGTTAATTCATGGTTAATCCTAGACATGACGATTGGGCTATAGTGAAGAGGATCTTTAGGGATTTGTGAGGTATTTTTAATATTCCATTTTTTTGTTATCATAGTGATGTTTCAAGGGACCAACACTCGGTGGATATACATGGTTACGTGGATTTCGACTGTGCAAATAATGTATATAAATGAGATCTACTAGAGGATATGTTTTTACACTATTTGGTGGAGTGATTAATTAGATGAGAAATCAATGGGTTGTGGTTGCTTGGTCCACTATAGAGGTAGAGTATAATGGTAATTAATCTTTCTTTTGTGGAGGCCATTTGGATTATTAAAGTAGATGTTAAGATGTAAGGATAAGTGAGATAACTATTACAGTTGAATGTGATAGTAACAACACCATATAGTTGATTAAAAACCCATCTTTTCATGCAAATACAAAGCTTATTGATGTCTAGAAAAAATTCATTTGGAACACAGTAGAGGATGGAAAGGTAATACACGAGAAAGTTGACACTTTGTATAATGTTGCAAATGCTTTAATAAAATATGTGAGCATGGATAAATTCAAGTGGTGTTGTGAATCTATGGGCCTCATGGCCCCTGGAAATTATATTATAGTTAAGGTAATACATGAGAAAGTTGACACTTTGTATAATGTTGCAAATGCTTTAATAATAAGTGAGCATGGATAAATTCAATTGGTGTTGTGAATCTATGGACCTCATGGCCCCTGGAAATTATGCTATAGTTTGATGCATTCTCCCTTGTACTCTTGTGAGGAATATTGCAACTGGGAGAATGTTGAGACATGCGTCTCATACACATTACAGTTTTGTAGAAGAGAAGTTATCTCAATAAAAGCTAAGCAATTGTAGGGAATACATGTTGAGCACTGGTAGGGAATAAATATTGATCAGTAGAAGGAAATTAATGTTTAGTAGTAATAGTTAGCTAATTGATTGTTGGTGGTTTCTGGCATGTAGAATTGGAAAACCATAAACAATTTATGTTTTTATTATGCCTATTTTGAGTATGTTACTAAAATTTCTCCAAATTTGTTATTTTGTTGAATACTCCTATTGAAAGCATGAAGACTTTATAATGTATTATAACCATTTGTTAGTTGTTAAATTACATTGAACATGCTTTGGAGTGTAAGGTGTTTTTCCCAAAAAAAGTTCCATTAAATTGTGTAATAGTTTTATGTTATATATTATTTATTATTGCAATTATTTTTATTTGGTTTTTTTCACATTCTTCTCACATTAATTAATATATAATGTTTATTTTGCACCTTTACTTGCCTTTCGCAAACAAAATAAATAAAACATATAATTTTCAATTGCATAAACATTAAAATTTAATTGGTTGATCATGACATAGTAATATTCTCTTTTTCCTTTTTGAGAATGTAATATATTTTACCGCATAAAATAATAAAATCATTATGAATATCAAATTAATTAAAACATAATATTAATGATACAAAAATGATACAATATTACATTTTTAAAAATAGATGCTTGTCACTTAAGTTAAAAGGAAACATTTTGCAACACTTTATTAAACTCAAAATCTAAAATATAAAAGTTAACAGTCATTGTCATCGTATCTTTTAAAAACTTATGTCAATAATAAGTTAGTATATATAAGTAATGAGACAAAAACCTTAATAACTAAGGGGCTACATAGAGACCATGGTCTTGATTTGTGAATTAAATGAAGTACGAGCTCAAAACATAAATGTCCTTGCACATATTCTCATAATGGCTAGGGTGTCCACCCCAACTCTGGTTCGTTATAATGACCATCATCATAAGGGATAAGTAAAGATCATGGTTGTGACTCAAGGGTGTATATTTTCCAATTCAAAAATAGGAATATGGGCCTTCACATCACACATACATTCACATTTTCATTATGGCTTTGGAGGCCCATGTCAACTCTAAGTTATGGCAACGGCCTTCATGGGTAAGGCAGAAACGAGGGTCATGATAGAGTATTACCAAAGAATGTTTGATTTTAATTTAAAATATTAATAAAAGGATTACATGTTTAATTTTAATTTAAACTAAGGTTATAATAGATTAATAAAAAGGCTGGCAATTTCTTTGTGGATGTAGTCTATATCGGGTGAACCATATGTATTTGGTATCTCTCTTGTATTTTGATTTTATTTGTTTTATTTCCGCATTCTGTTTATTTTATTGCTTCGCGATCCTATTTTTCTAACAACACCCACAATCCAATTATTGTTTAGGTGGTCGATATCAACTTTTAGTTATTATGGGAAAAATATCTTCCCATAATCCAATTGTTATTTAGGGGGTTGTTGATGCCCTGAAAATCATTGCACCAACAGTAGGGATTCTCCCCGGTAAGCAAGCCCAATTAGATCGCTCACCGTTTGGTGTGGGGAATCCATCCAGTAAATGGTCTGACTACCGTGTGTGTGATTACTTAAGTTCTTTATCGGTTGCGTCCCGGTTCACCGTTTAAGTAATTTTATATTTAATTATGAGATGCAAGTGCCCTAATTAAATGCATACAACCTAGAATTAACAGGCAGAAGCCTCAACAAGTGATGCGAAGGATCTTCCCTCCATCTTATCACTTCTACATGATCAATTCTTTTATTTCTAACCTAAACTAACTATCTTATCCTATCCCTGCAGGGAGCAAATTTGAATTAAGAGTAATATACTGGAAATGTAAATACAAGTCTAACAGATAGTTGTTTCAACACAACATTCACATTTACAGTAGAAAGAATACCAGAGATAGGTCTGATATAATTAAAACAATTATTACTCATTTAACACATCAAAAATTGCACAGAAACTAAGATCATTCATCACCATGAAGTAATTCAAGACAGTGAGAACGATCTCATAATATGAGTTATGAATGCAAGAAGAAGTAGTTCCACATTAACATTCCACACATTCCAGGAAAAATCTCTGCACATGCTTTTCCCAAGCAACAAATCCTTCTTATTTAGCAGAAAAATAGTTCTCTTACAAAAATGGTCCAGCTCTATTGTGCTAACAAAAGTACTTACATCTGTATTCTCACCCTCTATTTATTTACAAAAGGTTTGTCTTCTAGTGACTCTTCAATTACCCTAACCCTAGGGATTCCCAAAATTTTGTCATTTAGTGTTTGTACAAAGAAAATACAAATATTAATTTCCAGTTGGCCTTTCCAAATCAGAAATGTATTTGGCCCACATGTCAGTTTCTTCATAAATAATATTACTTTGCACGGGTTCTACCATCTCCAAAGTGATCTCATGATTATATAGTTCTTCTTCTACACTCTTTAATCCTTCAACCGTTGCCTTGTAGCTGTCTTCTAAAAATTAAGCATTAATGGAAGCTTTCCCAATGAAATGATGAAGGTCTTCGCTTGCTAGCATGCCCAGCTTCTTAATGTAGTTCAGATCATCACTCAGCATGTTATGCAACTCCGATAGGCACTGGTCCCTATCAGGAAATTCTCCCATAGTCAGAGGCATAACCAACTGACACTTTTCATGGATTTGACAAATTTTCTGGTAAAAGCTTGTACATTTATCGATAGTTTTCGGAATCCTATTATTAATCCGTAGGCCATCTTTTCTGCAGAATTCAAGGACTCCTGAGTCCAAATTCGAATCTGCAGTGGTCTTGTGAGGCAAGTACTCGGGGAATCCTGATTTTTCCTTCTCTCTGTTAAGTTTAAACCAAATAGACTAGCAAGATCACTGAAAGAAACATAATCACAAGATAGACACATAATTTACCCTGGGAAACCCTCATGGGGTAGAAAACCCAGCAAAGCTTTCCTCAATAAGATGATCAACCAAAATACAAGATGTGCTCCAAGATTTGACCTCCTTCTCTACCTCCTGTGCAAACCTCCCAGACAAGTGCGCTACTTTTCTGAGTTGTGCAAGTGTATCTAATGAGGAGCTCACCTCCTCTATTTATACTAGTTCCCGACTGACCAAAAACCCTAATGGGGCCGACCTCTCCTGGAGAAGTCTAATAACCCCTAAAATATAAGATCAGGGCTGACCCCCACATGGTGGGTCTAATAACCCTAGTTACCACAAACCATCGGAGGAATAATCATCTCCGGATACATAATAGGGTTACCTCGGAGGGATGAAACATCTCCGGAATAATAATGTACAAATATAATATTCTTAGAAGTTACAATATTCAACACTCCCCCTTAACGAGAAGGATATTATAACAACGTCTGCAGGAGCAAGGAGTCATCGACTACATCATACATGATACATCTATAAATCATCAGAAGCTTTCTTCAATTCATCATCATCAGTAACTCAACCAGTTACTAGAACATCAACGTCGTCAGCATCGTCATCACACGATCATCAGCATCATCATCACACGATCATCAGCATCGTCATCACACGATCATCAGCATCGTCATCATACGATCGTCAGCATCGTCAGCATCGCCATCACGCGATCATATTACAGGATGATCAATCCTGCTCTCTTTAGGACATAGGTCCATGGATGATACAATCCAGATCAAGTTCAAGGATGATCAGTCCTTATCACTTTAAGACAAGTCTCATGTCTAGGGACGATGCAATCCCATCACGTACATTTTGAACCCAGTTCATGGACGATGCAGTCCTCACACATACCTTTAAGACAAGTCTCATGTCTAGGGATGATGCAATCCCATCATGTACATTTTGAACCCAGTTCATGGACGATGCAGTCCTCACATGTACCTTTAAGACAAGTCTCATGTATAGGGATGATGCAATCCCATCACGTACATTTTTAACCCAGTTCATGGACGATGCAGTCCTCACACGTACCTTTAAGACAAGTCTCATGTCTAGGGATGATGCAATCCCATCACGTACATTTTGAACCCAGTTCATGGACGATGCAGTCCTCACACGTACCTTTAAGACAAGTCTCATGTCTAGGGATGATGCAATCCCATCATGTACATTTTGAACCCAATTCATGGACGATGCAGCCCTCACACGTACCTTTAAGACAAGTCTCATGTCTAGGGAAATTGCAATCCCATCACGTACATTTTGAACCTAGTTCAGGGACGATGCAGTCCTATCTTCAATTTTTGGAGACATCAGTCTACGGCTCAATTCTGGGACCGAGGTCTGGGGAAGATGCAATCCCCTACCTGTTTATTCAGGACTTCATTCTCGGAGACATCATGTCTACGGCTCTCTTTAGGACTAAAGTCCAGGGATGATCCAATCCCCACATGTCCACCAAGGACTTCATTCTCAAAGACATATGCCTACGGCTCTCTTTAGAACATATGTTCAAGGATGATGCAATCCTCCTTCTTTCTCGCAGACATCTGTCTACGGCTCAGTTTAGAACGTGTGTTCAAGGATGATGCAATCCTCACATGTATCCTCACTGATACAGGTACAAGTATCGTCAACTATACAAGTACATTAATCAATACATGTATCATCAAAAGTATGTATTCTCACCAATACATCTATCATCAAAACATGTATTCTAGTATGTATTCTCACTAATACATCTATCATCAAAAGCATGTATTCTCACCAATACATCTATCATCAAAAGCATGTATTCTCACAAATACATCTAGCATCAAAAGCATGTATTCTCACCACTGCATCTATCATCAAAAGCATGTATTCTCACCAATGCATCTAGCATCAAAAGCATGTATTCTCACTAATACATCTATCATCAAAAGAAAAAGTATAAGAGTCCTAAATCTAAATACTTCTAAGTATCTAGGTGTAGTAGACAGGTATCCTCATCAACGACCTTGTTGTCGATGAGACAAACTCATCATCAGTGATTATACTACTCCCCCTTTCGAGGAGGGTCTTTTTGAACTACACCGAGCTTGTCTCGGAAGTATTCAAATTTCACTCGAGACAAAGGTTTGGTCAAGATATCAGCAATTTGATCCTCAGTGCTCATATACTTGAGCTTGATAGCTCCTCTCTGCACCATATCTCATATATAAAAGTATCGGATCTCAATGTGTTTTGACTTGTCGTGGAATACAGGATTTTCTGTCATCTTAATGTAGCTTTGATTGTCACACATAATCACAGTGGGATCCATTTCTAAGTCAAACACTCTAGATAATAGCTTTCGAAGCCACACTGCTTCACAGCTGGCAGAGCAGGAAGCTATATATTATGCTTCAGCAGTACTGAGAGCCACACTAGATTGTTTCTTGTTGAACCATGAGATCATAGCAGATCCGAGACCATAACATCCACCTGAAGTACTCTTTCTGTCTGAGACACTTCCTGCCCAATCAGAATCTGAGTAACCATGTAATCGGAGTTCATGACCTCCAAGATAATATAGACCAAAATCTAATGTACCTTTTAGGTACCTCATTACATGCTTTGCAGCTATTAAGTGAACCTTTCTAGGTTCTACTAGATACTGACTCAGGGTATTTACAGCAAAGCATATATCTGGCCTAATATTTGTTAAATACATCAATGACCCAATGATTTGTCTATATAGAGTTAGGTCTACTAATTCCGATGAGTCATTAACTAATAACTTCAAGTTGGAGTTCATGGGAGTGGCCATGGCTTTACACTCCAACATATCAAATCTTTTTAGAATCTCCATAGCATACTTACCTTGATTTAGAAAGATTCCTTTTGGTTCTTGCCATACTTCTAGACCCAAGAAGTAGTGCATTAATCCGAGATCTTTCATCTCGAATTCTGAAGAAAGCTTCTTCTTGCTTTCAATAATTTGTTTCTCATTTCCGGTTAGAAATAGATCATCTACATATAACAACAGTATAACTGATTCATCATCCATCACTTTAAGATAAAGATTGGGGTCAGCTTTACTCTTGGTAAATCCCATGCTTGTTAAGAAATTGTCAATCCTTCTGTACCAAGCCCTGGGAGCTTGCTTCAAACCATATAATGCCTTTTTCAGTCTGCATACATGAGTCCTCCCGTCTTTAACCTCAAACCCTTGTGGTTGCTCTATGTATACTTCTTCTTCAATTACACCATTCAGAAAAGCTGTCTTAACATCCATTTGGTGTAATTTCCACTTCATCATAGATGCAAGTGCCATGATAGTTCTAATTGAAGTATACCTAGCAACTGGTGCAAATGTTTCTTCATAATCAATTCCCTCCTTCTGAGAGAATCCTCTGGCTACAAATCTTGCCTTGTATTTTTCAATGCTACCATCTGCAGCATGTTTTATCTTGAAAATCCATTTGGAAGAAACCACACTTTTATCTTTTGGTTTGGGAACAACATCCCAAACATCATTTTTCATTATTGACTGATATTCTTCTATCATTGCTTCTACCCATTCTTTCTTCTGGGCTGCCTCTTCATAGCTAGTAGGTTGATCCACAAGATCACACATCAAGGCCATATAGTTGGACACTATCTTAGGTTTCTTTCTTTCTCTAGTGGAGCCTTCAGGAGCTGCATATCTTTCAGCTCCTTGAATAATATCTCTAGCCCATGCTGGCCTTCTTTTCTTAGATAAATTTGTAATAGAAGGTTCTTGTGGTTCCAACATGTCATGATCTTCTGGTGAATCATCTTCAGGGATGTGCACAGCCTCTGTGATTCTAGGAGGTGTATCTTCTTCATAGATTTCTTCAAGTTGGCACTTCCTGGATTTCTTGAGAGCTTCTTCTTCATCAAATGTTACATCTCTACTTATTTCTATATGATGAAAACCTGGTATGTAAATTCTGAAGGCTTTGGATGATTCACAATATCCGACAAATATTCCCTTCTTACCAGAAGGATCCAACTTGGTTCTCTTTTCTTTTGGAATGTGGATGTACACAGGACACCCAAATATTTTGAGATGACTTACCTCAGGCTTCTTTCCTGTAAACACTTCTTCTGGAGTTTTGAATTCAAGAGCACTATGGGATAGTCTATTTTGCACATAGACCGTTGTCCTAGCTGCTTCAGCCCATAGATACATGGGTAGATCTTGATCATGTATCATAGTCTTTACAGCTTCCATGATGGTTCTATTTTTCCTCTCAGCAACCCCATTTTGTTGGGGATTGTAGGGAGTGGTTAGTTCCCTCTTAATTCCGGCTTCTTTACAAAAGTCTTCAAAGTCATTTGAAGAATATTCTCCACCATTATCTGTTCTGAGAATCTTGATTTTCTTTTCTGAGAGATTCTCTATTAGGGCCTTGAATTCTTTGAATTTTCCAAAGACTTCATTCTTACCTTTTAGAAAGTATATCCAAGTCTTCCTTGAATAGTCATCAATGAATGAGAGATAATACTCAAATCCACTTAGGGAAGTAGTGGGCATTGGTCCACATACATCTGAGTGTATTAGCTCCAAAATGTTCTTAGTCTTTGTTTCACTCTTTGGAAAAGGGTTCTTGACATTCTTCCCTTTCTTACAACCTTTACATGAGCCATTATGATCACCCTTTAGATCTGGTAATCCTATGACCACCTTGCTTACATAGGGTAAGGCTTTGTAGTTAATGTGAGCTAGTCTTCTATGCCATAGCTCACTGGGGCTAGAGGTTTCATGAGCAAGGGCAACTTCTGAATGTCCCTTGAGCTTATAGAGTCCTCCTTCTTCTTCACCAATGATAACTGCATCTTTAATTGATTTTCCTTTGGACCACATGAGTACTTGTCCATCTATGAAAGCCACTCTAAAACCTTTCTTATCTAGTGATGAGATAGAGAGTAGGTTCTTCTTCAAACCTGGTACATATAAAACTTCTTTCATTTTCAAGGGTGTTCCAGAATCAAGCTTGTAGCTTGCTTCACCAATTACCTTGATGGGATATTGATAATCATCTCCTAGAGATACCTTCTGAGGTGAAGACTTTTCTTCAAGTCTTGAGAGAGTTTTCTTTTGACCTATCATGTGCTTTGAAGCACCACTATCAATGAGCCATGTCTCTTCTCCAGGAGACACAGATCCAGAGAGTGCAGAAAATAGGACATATTATTCTGGATCTTCTTTCTTTACTTTAGATCTTTTCTTTTGAGGCCTTTCCTTTTCTTCTTCTTCTTCTTCTTCTTCTTCTTCTTCTTCTCCTATTTCTTCTTCACTATCATCTTCTGCCATATGTGCATGATGTCTTTTGTGAACAAACTTCTTCTTCTTCTTTTCTAGTGAAGTACAGTCTCTAGCATAGTGTCCTAGTTTAAGACAATTATAACATTGGACTGTGGAGAGGTCTCTTTCTGAGTTTGTTCCTCCTTTCCTTTTGAATCTATGAGAGGGTTGAGACTTCTTGTGGTTCACTTTCTTGAAGTGACCCCTCTTTTCTCTTTTGGTGTGGGTGGCCAATGCTTGGTCATCCTCTTTGAGAAGAGCTTCTCTGTTGGCTACCCTAGCCTCTTCTTGAACACAATCCTCCCATACTACATCAAACTTCATGCTTTCTTTTCTGGCACACATAGTTTGTATGAATGATTCCCAAGGTCTAGTGAGACCATTTAGAGCAGTCATCACAAGTTCATCTTCATCAAGAGTATCACCAATGGCATCTAGTTGCTCCTTGATTTGGGGGACCCTTGAGAAGTAGTCTTGGATGGATTCTCCTTTGTGCATCTTGGTGCTCTTCAACTGAGTCCTTAGGTTCATCTTCCTATTGATGTTCTTTCCTTCATACATTCTTCCTAGGGCATCATACATTTCCTTTGGAGTCTTCTTGGAGGCCACTTGGGGAATCAAGTGGTCTTTAATAGAATCAGCTATGATTCTCTTTGCCCTAATCAAATCCTTCCTATGCTTCTCTTTGGCTTCATCTCCTTCAGGTTCTGCAACTTCATCCTTGACATAATGAGCAAGATCATTCTCTTCAAGAATGAGACCAATTCTGTATTTCCATGCTCGAAAATTTTCGATACCTTCTAGCTTGTCTTCAAGCTTAGTGTTTGGAGCCATCTTCTCTTGGGGGAGTCCAAGAGATAAGAGATAGAGTAGTACTTACTCGAAAATTTTAACTTTTTTATTTTTCCGGAACTGCAACAGAATTTCTGGTTTATCGCACTTTTGGTAAAACTAGGGTTTGACTTTCCCGGAGTTCTACCCAACCAAAAACTTCGATCTAAGGCTAAAAAGATAGATCTTTAGAAGGGCTAATCAGCCATGCAACCAGAATCCAAAAATACTGACCTTTTGTGGAAACCCTAATTTGGGAGAGAGAGAGAAATATAATTTCACCTTGTGAAAGATGTTCTATTCAGACTAGCTCTGATACCATGTTAAGTTTAAACCAAATAGACTAGCAAGATCACTAAAAGAAACATAATCACAAGACATACACAAAATTTATCCTGAGAAACCCTCATGGGGTAGAAAACCCAGCAAAGCTTTCCTCAATAAGATGATCAACCAAAATACAAGATGTGCTCCAAGATTTGACCTCCTTCTCTACCTCCTATGCAGACCTCCCAGACAAGTGCGCTACTTTTCTGAGTTGTGCAAGTGTATCTAATGAGGAGCTCACATCCTCTATTTATACTAGTTCCCGACTGACCAAAAACCCTAATGGGGCCGACCTCTCCTGGAGAAGTCTAATAACCCCTAAAATATAAGATCACGGCTGACCCCCACATGGTGGGTCTAATAACCCTAGTTACCACAAACCATCGGAGGAATAATCATCTCCGGATACATAATAGGGTTACCTCGGAGGGATGAAACATCTCCAGAATAATAATGTACAAATATAATATTCTTAGAAGTTACAATATTCAACACTCTCCACTTCATTTGTTTCTTAATCTCGGCCATGGTACATACTAATTTCCTCCTGATTCTCAGAGCTTCAGCATCAATTTCCCCCATCCTTGATATCATTATCTTCATCTTTTAGACTTCCTCGGTGATAAGTTCTTGTGAATGATATATCTTCTTCTGGATGTCACATGCTTGCTCATGAAAAGGATTCAAGTCTTGCTTCTTATTGTTCGCAAGTTCTAGTTGTTCCATCATAAACTCCTTTTCCTTTATCAATTCATCCAATTGAACCTTCAAGTCTTCAACCTGCTTCCTATTGTCTGCCTTTCTTTTCTCTAATTCATTGATGCGAGTTTCTAGATCATTTTTCTCGCCTTCCGTAATCATTAACTACATAGTCAATGCATCATTTTATGTTTCCAAACTCTGGTATTCTTCCACTATCCTTTCCTTCTCAGATAGAATGGCGTCATGTTTCCTTTTCAGTTCTATCCCCTCTCCTCGTATCTTCACCAAATTGTCTTTCAGTTTGAGCATATTTTATTTGTTTCGCTCCACATCCTTCATCGACTTGCCAACATTGTCTGCACTTGTTTGCGCAACAGCTACATTGACAGATGCCATAAACTTAGGGTCCGTGTGGGTACCCTCCAAGATTGTTCTCTCCTGAATGGTAACAACATCAACGTGGGCTGGTAATTTCAGTCTCTTTTCCGACCTCCTCATGATAGTCTTTATTTTTGAGTGAAAAAAGATTGTGTCTAATCTGGCTACCGTATGCTGCTTCGAAGGGGTGAACGGGGTGAGGCCGAGTTCATGAAAAGGAAGGTGGCCTCTAGTGAGCACCGCATCAGAAACCATAGGTGGGTCTATGTCCATATTCTGCCTATTCAGGCTTTCATTTTCCACAGCTTTCTTGGACTTTTCTTCTTATTTTTGCTTTTGTTGTTCTGCGGCTTCTCTTCCTATTATTTATTTAATCTCTTCTTCCTCCTTTCCTTTTAATTCCTCAGCAGCCTTGTTAGGAACCCATGTCTTTACTTTGTTAGTATATTGTTGTTGGACGCATATGCTTTGTAAGTCGTCCCGTAGTATTTGTTGATCCATAGTTTATATTAGCCCATAGTATTGACCCATAGTATTGGACACATATGCTTTGTAAGTCGTCCCATAGTATTATATGTCCCATGGTTTTGACTCATAGTATTGGCGCCTAGACTTAGCCCATGGTTTGTATTGACACATAGTATTGGCCCATGGTATTGGCGCCTAGACTTAGTATATAAGTGTGTGTTGAGGCCTATGAAGGCACCGTGAAGTTATTTGTATTGAGCTTGCTCATAGGAGGTTGCCCCCTCGAAGTGGCATGTGATCAATATAAAAGCGATTCTGAGTTCTATCATTTCTGCTATTTCGCATATTCTTATTAATTAATTGTTGCAGGTGCTTCACATCTGGTATCAGAGCACTTTCTTGGGCTCGTTGGGTGGAATTTCTACCAAATTTTTTTTCGCATCTGTTGTAGCTTCGGATTTGGGAATAATCCCTATCCGCTTAACTGTGGGAAGTACTTGGGCATAATCCCTAAAACTCATTGTGAGGAGTACCACAGGAACCCCAAAGTAGCTGGCCCATTGAGAGGACCTGCCAGCAAAAAGGGCAACGACTCCTACCTGATTGACTAGTTCCCACCCGTGAGGTAAACCAAGAGCTGTCGTTTGTGGCAAAGCGGTTATCAGTTTTACCTGAACCGTGGAGTGAGGGGTACTGCCCCAATATGCAAGCCGTCGGACAGCATTGGTGGTCGAGTGAAACACATGAACTGTTAGGAAGCCGTACATACCTGGGGTCCATATCTATTTTTAGTTGAATTGTTGCCGATCACTTCCGCTCCAGATCCATCCGTTTCAGATCTATTCTGCAATTCATTCCAGATCCAGTCGTCATTTCAGATCCAGCCGTTTTCGATCCCTTCCACGCCGTTGCAGATCCATCTATTGAGGATCCCTTCCGCACCGCTGTTGCCGATCCATTTCTGGCAAAAAAAAAAAAAACCCTGGTTATGGTTGTCACTCGTACAGGAGCACACACCATGGAGGAAGCACTTGCATCCATCCAAACCAAACTCCAAGATCTGGATGAAAAATTTCTCAGCCTCCATCTTCAGCATTCAATCATGAACAATACCAGACAGCCAGAATCTTTTGCAGCCACCGGGTTCTCTTCCTCCAGCAATTTTTCGTGGGCCGAAGCTTGATTTTCCTCGCTTTAATGGTATTGATTCGACTGGATGGATATATCGAGCAGAACAATATTTCAGTTTTCATAATACTTCTGATGCCCAGAAAGTTCCACTTGCATCCTTTCATTTGGAACAAGAAGCCCTTCAATGGTACCGTTGGTACATCAAAGCTCATCTCGAGCCAAACTGGACAGATTTTTGCCAACTCATTTTGCCACAATTTGGTCCTAGTGCTTTTGATGATTTCACAGGAGCACTCACTAAACTTCACCAAATTGGCACAGTGAGAGAGTATCAGACAGAATTTGAGAAATTGGCCAATCACACAGAAGGATTGTCTGATGAATTCTAAAAGAGTTGTTTTATCAGTGATCTCAAGGATGAAATCCGCTCAGAGGTCAAAATGTTTTGTCCCAACACAATGATGGAAGTCCTAGGGTTGGCTAAGCTAGCCGAGGACAAGATCGTAGCTCAACAACGCTCCAACCCCACCTTTGTTCCCTTCAGAAATATGGGTTCCCAACAACCTCCCATCACACCTGCTCCTCAACCAACTCCTATCAAGCATTTGTCTGAAATAGAAATGCAGGCACGCCGAGAAAAAGGGCTTTGCTATAATTGTGATGAGAAATTCACTCGGGGACATAGATGTGTTCAACAAAAGCTTTATCTCTTGGATGTGGATTCTCCGCCTGCCTTAGAACTTGGTGAAGAAGCTATAGATATAGTAGATGATCAGGTCAACATTCAACACCCGCTTGTTGACACCCCATCTCAGGACGACCCACCCGAGATCTCTCTCCATGCTGTAACGGGCGTCACCACCCCACAAACAATGCGGGTCAGGGGATACTTCAAGAAGCTCCCTCTTACCATACTCATTGATTCTGGTAGCACTCATAACTTCATTGACCCTCGGATTGCCAAACAGGCTGATTGTTTTGTCCATCCTTGCTCCAACTTTGAAGTCATGGTTGCCAAAGGGGGGCACCTTACCTTGCAAGGGGAAGTGTCACAATGTGCGTATCTCTATGGAATATTATAACCTACACTCTGACCTGTTTGCCTTGTCCTTAAGCGGATGTGATGTGGTTTTGGGCGTTCAATGGTTACGCACACTTGGCCCCATCTTATGGGATTTTGCTGAAATTTGGATGCCGTTTTCAGCCAATGGGACACAACCCAAAATTATGGGCTTACAACTAGGGTCTCTCCGCATCATCAGTTCACATCGCCTGGAAAAGATCCTTAAGAAGAATTCACATGGTGTCATTGCTCATCTCCATTCCCTTCATATGCACCCACCAATGGTCTCCACTACTTCCTTGGATAGATATGCAGGTGTCTTTGTTACACCCGTGGGCTTGCCACCTTCACGAGACCTTTTCGGTAAGCATTTAGCCGCATCTAGATATCAGCAGGACATGATGGCTATTTTGCATATAGTACAGAAGTGGTAGCCATCCCTATTGGGGAATTATTTCTGCATCAAGATTGATCTCCAGAGTCTCGAAACTTTCTTGGAAAAATGGGTCTCCTCCCCAGCACACCTAAAATGGGTTATCCAACTCATGGGTTATGACTATGTGACCACTTACCAGAAGGGTAAGGACAATATGGTGGAAGATGCTCCTCCTCACACATTTGATGACCCAGTTTCTCTTACAGCTATTTCTTTGCTTGTTCCAAATTGGTTTCAATCTATTCAACGGGGCTATCTCTTCTATGAACTCCATGCTTCTTCATCAGTAGGGCACTCTGGGTTCCTCAAAACGTATGACCAGGAACAATGTAACTTCTTTTGGCAGGGACTCAAAAGGACAATTCAACGGATGGTGGTTGACTGTGATACTTTCAAGGTCAACAAGGGTGAAATGACCCTCCTTTCAGGACTGCTCGAACCCTTACCCATCCCTCCACAGATTTGGACAACTATTTCTATGGATTTCCTAGAAGCGCTCCAGTGATATAGTACCACATCTCAAAGGACACCATATGAAGCAGTCTTTGTACATGCACCACTAGTTCTTCTTCCATACACCTTTAGCAGCTCCCCAGTTCAGGCAATTGACTCAATTCTTCGAAACCGTGATCAGCTTCTTCTCATTCTGTAGGACAATTTTCACATGGCAAGAATTCGACTGAAACAACAAGCCAATCAGCACCGTTCTGAGCGCACTTTTCACATCATTGATATGGTTCTTCTTCGCCTACAGTCTTCCATGCAATCCTCCCTGAAACTCCAAAGGCACTAGTGGCTCGGAATGCAACTCGAGGATGCTAGAGGGGATCCACTCCTTCAGATTCTGCATCAATTTCCACATCTAAAGCTTTGAGGACAAAGCTTTTTCTAAGGGAGAGGGGATGTTAGGAACCCATGTCTTTACTTTGTTAGTATATTGTTGTTGGACGCATATGGTTTGTAAGTCATCCCGTAGTATTTGTTGATCCATAGTTTATATTAGCCCATAGTATTGATCCATAGTATTGGATGCATATGCTTTGTAAGCCGTCCCATAGTATTATATGTCCCATGGTTTTGACTCATAGTATTGACGCTTAGACTTAGCCCATGGTTTGTATTGACACATAGTATTGACCCATGGTATTGGCGCCTAGACTTAGTATATAAGTGTGTGTTGAGGCCTATGAACACACCATGAAGTTATTTGTATCAAGCTTTCTCATAGGAGGTTGCCCCCTCGAAGTGGCCTGTGATCAATATAAAAGCGATTCTAAGTTCTGTCATTTCTGCTATTTCGCATATTCTTATTAATTAATTGTTGCAGGTGCTTCACAAGCCTGCCTCTCGGCTTCCTCTTTTTGTTGTTTCTCCAATTCTTCCGCTCTTATCCTATTCGCTTATTCCTTTTGTAGTCTTTATGTTTCTTCTTTTAGCTTTATTTCCGCTTCCCTTCATTGTTCTTCAGCAGCTTCTCTTTCCTACCTCTCGGTCTCTTCTTTAAGCTTCCTTTACTTGTTTTTGTAACTATGCTTCTTTTGTAGCTTTGGCATCAACACTGGAACTACCCCCTCTTTTGGGACGAAAGCGCTTGTTTAGCTTGGTCATGTTTCTTGCGCTACTATACACTTCTTCATCCTTCAAGAAGTGATGCACATATTCAAAGTTAATCCTGCAGGAAGCACAATGGTCAGTGACTTTTACCTTCACTATCATTCCTTCTGAAAATATTTGTCCCAAAATGAAAGGCCTCTAAATCCTTAACAAAATCCTCAGCCTCTTTTTCCTTGGGGAATTTGTATGCACCGATAGTGAATGGTAGCGGTGGGTAAGAAGCTTTCTTCTTGTCATTAAGAAAACGCCCAACCCCATTGATGAAAACTTGCCTTATGGCCTCTTTATGTACAACAAAATCAGTGGCATACTGAGGAAATAGAGAAGGGGGTTGGGTTCCCCCATGCATCCTGATGTATGTGCCTTCCACAGAGAAGTAATAATCTCCATGTTCTTCGATAACTGACAAGGAATTCTCAGACAGACAACTTAGTTCTTCCTTGAATACTAGCCGATATAGTGGCATGATTAATCCTTCACAAATTAGTTTGTAGAGGCTCGCGTATTTGTGAGCCCATGTCATCTGATAAGCCACACGGAGGGGTGATTTGGCCTGATTCCAAACACATCCCAAATTAGGGAAAGGGTTTCTCATCAATATGCACCCCAAGAGATAAGAAGACATGAAAAATTCAGATCTTTTATGTGTCAGTCCTCCTTGTGCCGCAACAATGTGTGACACCATACTCTCAGAAATGATGTCGGCCCAATTGAAAATTGCACCATGTGTGGAAATGTGGTACATCATTGGTACCCAACTGATTTTATATGTACTTCCACTCACTAAGCCAAAAACCCAGCTTAACATCAAAGCTATGATTTTGTACGGGGTTCTCAAATGGTTGACTATCATATTCTCCACTAGCTCTCAGTCTCAATTGTCTCTCAGAGACTGTCATCTTCTTAGTGTACCCAAAATGATCCATCTTGGTCTCAGCTATCCAGTCGTCGGTCATCATGATTTTAGGGAAAGGAAACTTGTAGGCTGCAGCTATGTGAAGTGGTTGGAAAGATGCAAGCCCTTCTCCTTTGATATCTAAAATGATCCTAGTGTTAACATCCATGTGAGGCAGAATCCACCCGATGACTTATGAGCATACGAATAGCTCTGGGCATGTGGCCACCTTATGGAGGCCGGACTTCTTTATGTTCTGGTAAACCATTAACTCTTCAAGGGAAGCGTCAGGGACAGTTCCATCTCTGATAGTTTTGTATAGTTCGTCCCATTGGAACTCTGGAGTGCCTCCTATCATGGCTTTAGTATCTCCGAACATTGTCTCTAGAGAGGTATCCAATAATATCTCAACGTCTGAGTCTGATTCATACCTTTTGGAATTTCGCCCGGCGAACTGCTTATGCATAAGTATGATGAGACACAAGATAGACAAATGAGAGAACAAATTATTTATAAACAACTCATTTCTCATGGTATAAATGAGCAGAAATGAAATTAACATCCGAATGTTTCGATTGTCTATTTTATCCATTTGCAAAAATAAGGTTTTAGTTATTTTCAAATTTCTATATGGTTGGAAACCTATATGTCTTTGAAACAATATGTATAAAGTCTTACAAAATAAACAATTTGGAGACGAAACAATGGTTGATTAACTGAAGAATTTCATGCAATTATTAATGTGCATCTGGCCTCAGTGAGCATGCAAATGCTGACTTGTCACAACTTAATATGACAAAAATATTGTGAATAATTTCATTAATACACAGTGAAGAATTAATTGCAGAAACTTTAGGATTCTTCTATGTGAATTTAAGGTTTAGTACACATGTTGTATAGAGGCCATTAAAACTGTGCATAGTCAATTGTATTTTCTATATTCACATTGCACCAAATTGATTGAAAATAACAACAGTGCTGAGATTAATGAAACTTTATGCACTTATCCATCGGTCGAGGAAGCATAACGCCTTCATAAGTGAAAAACACGACAAATTTCAACACAATGTTTGACTGAAAACACAACCAACGATGGGGTCATGTCTAGACACTTCTCGCTTTCTTGCTACCTAAACCTCTAAGCTTACGTGGCCTGAGGAGGTCCAATAAGGTGAAAGGATTTAAAAACTCAACGTTGTAGTTAGAGGGTGCTTTAGGCGTGCATGAAAGCAGTGTTTATCGCACACACCCAGGGCTTAGGTCTTTGCTTGGAGAGGAAAGGGGTAACTAGGGGAAAAGGTAATAAAACCCTGAGACTTCACCCTCCCAAACCAACTGACTCCCTCCCAACTAGTCAAATGACTCAAACGGTGTGAGGGCTACAACGAGCCACTAGACACAAGAAACTCCCACCAAGCGAGGACATGGCACAATTGAAAACCAAGATGGATAAACCTTAGCCCCAAAAGGGCCCTCTATAACCGTCTGGTAGAAACAACCAAACAAAAAACCAAATCATTTAAAAGAATAAAACAAGGGTTGAAGGTTTCCTACCTGGAAGTCGTGCACTGGGCGAGAATGTGAGCTCAGAAATGTTGAGTGCTTGGCATCCAATGACCGGCAGTGAAAACGACGTTTCCTTCTGGATCAAACGGTGGTAAAAGGGCTAACCCATTCTTGCTATATATACACAAATGGAAACACTTATCATAAATGCGAATGGGGTTTCGGTAGGTGGGGTCAATGAATGACCGTGCCCCTTTTTGTTGCGTCAAAACAACTCCGTCGACTATTTTGGCGTATATTCTTCATTTGCCACGAAACGGTCAGTGGTATCTTACCGTGTCAATGTGAATGGTTGGCGAAAATGGCTCGACAATTGCGAATAATCGGTGCAGTTGGCCCAGGGCTTGCGAAACGATCGACGTTGAACTTCCTAACTGCGGTGAAACGGTTCGTAAATTTTGCCCAAACCACAACGAATTCTCCTGGCAAAGAATTCTTTTGTCAAAGTGAAAGGGTTGGGGTATTCTGGCTAGATGGTAGCAAAACAATCGACAGCTTTGCTCAATCGGAAGCAAAATGTCGAAGAGAAACTGTCTAAAAAGTTGTGACAAAGACCGGGAAGACTCGTCAAAACGCAGCGACATAATCGGTGTGGACTCAACAAAACTCAACGACCGGTCGGCGCTAACTCACCAAAAATCCCTGAAACGTTGGGGCAGCTTGACCAGGTCATTGCAATTTGGTCAGTGTGAACTCATCCAAAAGCTATGAAACAGTCGACGAAAACTCGTCCAAAAGTTGCGATTGTTTCAGAGTAAAAACCCGAGTTTGTATTTAAGCTGCAGAACACTTGCTCTTCCAGTATTTTCAAGGAAAAAACTAAGTGTCAAAAGGGAACTCTTCTAAGGAGAGGCAAAATCTAAAAAATAAAGGAGGGGCCCTACAAATTTTTGAAAATTTTGGGGATCAGGTTGTAGCAGCAACAGGGGTCCATATCAAATTTTAGTTTTTTATGGGAAAGGGATCTTCAAAACGGAGTGTAAAAACTATGGGATACTTACAAGTGCTTTGTTTTCAACACAAATATTAGATCAATTTGTTGCATTCTCATTGTATCTTATGTCTCAAGTTGTCCACATGAAGTTGTTATTTCATTGAGATGGGATGTATATTGATCATATATAGTGATTAGTTGCTAACATACATGATACCATTCAAAGAACCAGACTTGATAGGGTTTTAGTAATTAGTTATTAAAATGTTATTTTTAAAATGATTTGTATTTGCCTTGTAATTGGTTGGTGGTAGAGTGACTCTCTCCTCATGGAAGATATCTGAGGAGGTAGTTGTTGGTTGAGGTTAGACCGTGTTTACTATTAAGTAGTGTAGTCAATGCTTTACATTGATTTCTTTGTAATGCAATGAATACACCAAAATCATTCCTTTGAGGTTTGGTAGTGTTGGTTTTTATTCAACATTTGTGTTTGTAGTGTAGTTAATATTGGTATGCCACGTAAGAAATTTGGGTTCACCATGGTTCATTATGTGGTTGGAATGTGTGCTTGTGGAGTAGTGAATATTGAGTTTAGGTCTCTGGTACATTATGTGTGGCGATGCCTATTGTTCGCTCTTTGGTTCAACATTTGCATTTGAATTTTAGTGAATATCGATGTATAGTGTAGGAATTTGAGATTGGGTATGGTTCATTATTTGGTTGGGGTTTGATTTTGGGTTTGGTTCATTCTCTAGTTGGAATTTGAGTTTGGAGTGTTGTGAATATTCATGTGCTAGTTTGGTTTTCATTTGAGTTTGAAGTGTAGTGAATATTGATTTAAATCTAGTCATGTTTTGTCTTTTCGACACTATAACGTGTATGTTGTTCATCCTATGAAAGAATCTAATGTATTGGATGTTGATGTGCCTTCTAGAGAAGAAATTAGTCAATTAAAGCTTGATTATTGGACAATAAATTTAGAGATGGAGAGGATAAATTTGAATTTGATGTTCCAAGTTGGTATCAGTTTGTTAGGTTTCTTATTTTATTAAAACATGTTGTTAATCTAAGACCCCAGAGGACTTAATGATGAGTTGGTCATTGGTGATGACGTTGCCCAAGTAGAGCTAGGGAATTTAGTCCAAGAACTAGATCCAAATGGACATGATGTGGAGAGTGAATAGAATGTTGTGTATTCAAAGCATAACCTACAACATTGTAAACAAGAAAAGTTCCCCAAAATGCAAATCACAATCTAGGAAGTGCAGGAGGCAAGAAGTGGAAAGTGAGTGGAGTGGTACAAGGAGATGGGAATTGGCACCATTGTCACAGATAAGTGACCACAAATCATAGCTCTATATAAAAAAGTGCCCCACATGTATCCCCATACCTCGAAGAAGCATAATAAGTCCAACGTCTCTTCCAAAACAATGCACATACTCAATTAAATTTTTTTGATAATGTTATATAAAAAATATATATAAACATATTAATAATAGATAATAGATAATAAACATATTAAAAATATTAATAGATAATAAATAATTAATAATCAATAATTATCAAAGAGTCATGACTTTACGTTGGAAAGTCAAGAATGGACTTATATAATTCCAACCATTGTAAATGTAAATAATCTATCCATATATATATATATATATATATATATATATATATATATGTATGTATATGTATATCAAATTCAAATATGGAACATCTTCCTCCGTAAGCTGGATACGGGCTTCTTTTATAATATTCAAATACAGACAAGAAGTTTTTACACTTCATGTGGTATCAAAGCCCCTTCTTAGGCTTGATTCCAGCCTTTGGCTACCTTTTGGTTTTTAACCATTTCCCCCAAAAATAGGACCTTGTCCTAAAAAGAAAAGAAAAAAGAAGAAGAAGTAAAAAGAAACCAAAAAAAAGTAAAAAGAAAAAAGGAAGAAAAAGAAGTAAAAGTAAAAGTATAAGGAAAAAAAAAAAAAAAAGTAAAAGAAAAAAATTAAAAGTAAAAGTAAAGAAAAAGTAAAAAAGTATAACCACACATGGTTTCCCAAAAGAAGAAGTAAAAGTAAAGAAAACAAAAAGAGAGATTTGAACCTAGGTGGGGAAGGTAACAATCATTCTTCCCAACCACCCAATCTACACCATTTTACAAATATTAACGGGAAAATAATATTAGAAGAGCAAAAATCAAAGTCAAAGAAGATATTGAAGAACATTGAAGCCAATTATCTATTTATTGAATAAATTATGGATTCCATATATAAGTCCAAATTTTGGACTAAGTGTCCTTATTACGAAATAGAATTCCAATATCCAACACTTTTTAAGAATGACAATCGCTCATGTCCGATATGTAGCAAATATTTTACTATGAAAGAATATCAAGGTCAATCACAATTGCAATCGCAAATACATAAATTGGAAGGTGAATTAGGATACTGCAAAGAAAGCAATAAAAATCTACAATTTGAGATAAGTAAGCGGAGTATTCTTGATAAGTTAACAGAACGAGAGAATCGTCACTTAAAAGATCACAACCAAAAGCTGGAAAAAGATAATTAAGATATCGAGAAAATGTTATCATCTAAGAGTGAAGAAATATCTCGATTAAATCACAATCAAGATCTTGAAGACAAAAACAAAAAGTTCGGAGATAACAAAGAATCACTATATAAAAGTGATAACGATTTAGAAAAAGACATAAAGCATTTAAACCAACTCGTTATAGACAAAGACGATGAATTGACGCAAGTCCAGAGGAAGCTACAAAGTCAAGAATCAGAGATAGGTCAACAACAACAAAAGAATAAAGAACTCCAGCAGACATGTGATGCTACTAAAAAAGCGCACAAGCTGGAAATTAAGAAAATCAATGACATATTAGCAAGCAATATCGAAGAACTATTTCGATTAAGAATTCATAACAAAACATTACTTATGAAAATAAAAAAGTTGAAACATAGTCAGAAGATGGAACACTCCACTGAAGACCTAGAAGGAAAAATACTAGAACAACAAGAAGAAAACTATCATCTGAAAAATCATAATCAAGAACTAGAGAAACAAATTGAGAAGTTTAAAGAGGAAAAAAATTTGAAATACGAAAGGTTCGAGAAGATTCAGAGTAATAACAATATATTAGAGAGTAAATTAGAGCAAATCCAGAAGGAAGCATCCAGACTCTCTGAAAAGAAAACTCAAGTTAGAGAAAACGAAGCCCATTTAGTAAAAGAGCAGACAACAAGGTCTCCTTATCGTCACCCAAATTATAAAAATCATTTTGACCAACAACAGGGTCAAAATGAACATACACAGAGGAATTACGATGTCAGACAAGCAAGAACAACAAATCAACATACCAAGCAACAAACAAAAAAACCTATCCCACAAAGCGATCAAATAGCTCCGATAAAAATAGATCTCAGATGGACCACATCAGAGACGATGCAATAGTTCTTCTTTGGAATTTGTATCTCGTACCGCCTCATTTGATCAAGAGTCACAAGTACTAACATAAAGGATCTAGATATAATGTCTCAAGCAAGTAATCAGACGTAAGACTTGTCTTCAATAAGCTTTGAGGACAAAGCTCCCTTTAAGGGGAAGGCAATGTTATATAAAAAATATATATAAACATATTAATAATATATCTTAACATTAATATTAATATTAATACTATTAATATTAATAGATAATAGATAATTAATAATTAATAATTATCAAAGAGTCCTGACTTTACGTTGGAAAGTCACGAATAGACTTATATAATTCCAACCATTGTAAATGTAAATCATCTATCCATTCATATTTTTATCTATATATATTTATCTTATTCGAAGATGGAACATCTTCTTCCATAACCTGGATACGGGCTTCTTTTATAATACCCAGATACAAAAAAGAATTTTTTACACTTCAGATAATTTGTTATATTTTATGTACCTATTGGTTGACAAAACTTCCCAAAATAAAATACATTATCGAATAATTTCAACATTTAATATTGAATTTTTACATTAAAATGTCTCTTATTATTATTATATAGTGTTATTTACTATTATCGTGTTATTATTTCAATTTGTTAATTAATAAAAAAATTATTTAGCATAATTATAATTATATAATTCACTAAAATTATATATAATAATAATAATACTAGAAGACACTTGTTTCATTTTTGTTATGTTATAGTTTGTTTTTACTAAAATATAATCTTTATAGTCAGTCAGTGGGATGATACTAATAGTGTTTGAAATCAATGGTAGATACAATTATAAATCATGAATGTACACTATCACCTCTATAGTTTCTAATTAGAAATATCCAATCAACTTTAAGTCGTGAAACCCATTTAAATTTGAAAGGAATAGAATTTGTTATGTCCCTGACATTTAGTATTCCGTTAAGGACATTAGTTGGTGCATTAGGATGGCGGGGAGTCGGTATGCTAAGTTTGGAAGCAGGTTTATTATTTGGTATTTTTCATTTTTTGTTGGAGCGAGTATTTTTTTGGGTTCCTATTAGTCAGTTTTCCTTTGACGTTGTCCTGGGGTTGTGTGCCCCAGGACCCAACGGAGGTCTTCCGTCAGCCATTGTAAATGTGCTTTTATATCACCTACATGCCGTGGGTGGTGGGTTGTTTAATGTTGTGTTCCAGTGGTATGGTGTTCCTCATCTATGTTGTTGCTAGTTCAGTGCTAGGGTCTGGCTTTTATTGCACCTACATGGCATGGGTGGTGGGTTGTTTAATGTTGCGGTCTGGTGGTATGGTGTTCCTTTTCTGTGTTGTTACTGGTTTAGTTCTAGGGTCCAGTGGTATGGTGGATTTCATTTCTACTGATGGTTGTCTGGATGAGTGGGTTTTCTCATGGCTTAGGCTTTTGGCAGGTCCATTTTGCGAGGTCGTATATTTTGCTGGTGAAGCAAGGAGCGGTGTGGCAGATGGGTGCGGCGATGGAGAGAGGGGTCCTAATTTTCACATTGTTTGGTGCATTTAGTTGCTGGTTATGGGGCGTTGTACTAGTTCAGGTATGGGCATTCGCAATTTTCTGCCATTTGCAAAGTTGTTTTATGGGTTTTTGGTTTTCACCCTTCCCTGTATTTCTGGCTGGTGTTGGTGAGGTGATTTTCTATTGCTATTACTTCTTGTTGAGAAAGGTGTCTCCTCTTGTCTGTGCTCTCGTCAATGCTTTCTTGCGTTTTCGCATGTGCTGCAACTTGGGTTGAAGAAGCGAAGCTCCGACCCTGTTCGTGGGTGTTAACTGTTCGCCAATGCTTCTTTGTGGATGTCGTTGTTCGTGATTGCTTGTTTGTGGCCATGTTATTAACAAATAAATTTGCATCGATGCTTCCAATAGTGGTTGTTGCGACATCTTACTGAGTATTTTTTTGGTTTTTAAATGAATATGCTTGTCTTGTTCTTTGGTAGGGTTTCGCTTTGTTTGGAGGTTTTAATAAGTTCCTTTGTGACTTGTATGGATTTATTTGTCTTGAATATTGTTGTTATGTTGGATATGTTGCTTCCCATAGTGTTTATGCTTTTCGTATTTTATTTTATGCATTTTTTGTTGTATGTGTTGGTCGTCGTCGCAACCATGTAACTTGAGGGATAGCCTACGCTATCTTCCTCCATCCCTAACTAGACCAACAATAGAAACCTTTCACATGTGTGTTTATCAATTACGTTTTATGGTTTGTCAACGGAGTGGTGATGCTTAGTTTAATATTTTCTTGTAGAGCAAGGTTAACATAGGTGAATTGCCAATACATAAACCCTTTCGTTTCATTTGAGGGTTTTCCTTAGGAAATTTGACATTGGTTGTGAGCTCTACGCCTCTGCCTATTTGATCAAAGATGTTTGAATTGTGTATATTGGCCCTTCAAATGAGTTAAAAAATCTTTGGACACACCATCACAGACCATAGATTTTGGCATTGATACAAGTACTCATCCAACAATTTGCACATTGTTTTTTTGGGGTAGTTTCAGGGTTCAATTCTTGTCGAGAGATGCTTTGTATACGTCCTTATGTGTATAATATTTGAGCTATCATAGTTGAATCACGTAGAGTAGGAAGATTCACTTAGGCATTTATTTAAATAAAAGATGGGAATGGGGGTCGATATTTGGTTATGGAAGTGGATTCATGTTCTTTGTTTTTTGGCTTCCATCAAGGCTATAGAGGAGGTTCCCGTCGAGGATTTTGCAATGCTTTTATTTATTCTTTTTTGAATTTTCCTTTGTTATTTTTTTTTTCAATAAATAGCTCTGTAGTCTGCTATCCTTCGATTCAGTAAAAAAACTGGTGGTATAGTTCTCATCAAACATCTATCACTTTCCATATATTTCAGTGTCCGGCTTGTGGGGAAGCTTTGTACTGGTCCTAGTTTTTAGAAAGTAGAATTTATGGCCCTATTAAGGCACTAGTTCTGTGATATATATCCATATCAATGTTCTCAAGAACGTTTTTTTTTTATTTAGCTTGGGGTGGAAGTAGAATCTTAATCTTCCTTCTTCAAGTTGTCAAATTGTAATTGACTTCAGGTTTATCGCTCAGGCAAATTTGATTTATGTCTGGTTTTTTGAGAAATTTTTTATAATTTTCAAATGCAATTGAATGTTGTAGTATAAGATCTTCATCCCTCAAATTCAATTGAGATTTGATGTCTAAATAATTCACATTCTCAAAGTTTGACGTTATCCATTCTCCATCCAAGTTTGCAGAGCTTAAATTTACTCTGTATTTTTTAAATTTTACATGTTCTTTTGCTCCACCCTCAAACAGACTTTTTTCTCTGCAACACAGTATTTCTATTGTTTAGAGCGCGAATTTCCCAATTTGAAGAAACTATGCATCAAAATATTGTGGGATTGCTCTGCTTTCCTTGCCCAAAAAGCTTCAGTATGAAGCACGTTCTGGTGAACTTTTTGTACAAAATTTCACCTTAAGTTATCTTAGATGTATTTAGGTTTCCATGCTTCATAGAGGAAGTTATTAAAACCTTCAAAGATAAGAATATCTATACAAGTCATCCTAGTTTTTTTTCTCAACGCATATTTTGACCTTGCCTTGAAATTTTGTTTGTTGCCATGCCAATCTTCTTGTGACTTGTGCTATATTTCCTAGAAGTAGAACTATAGTTATTTTAGATTGTGGGTGCCTTCAGTGACATTTGAACTCACCCCACCTTAGAGATCATATTTTCCTCTGTTTATGGGTGTAACTAAGTATGGTTGTTCTCCTAATATTTGTGTAATTTTATCATTGCAAACAGGGATTTTGAATAGTATATATTCTTGTTGTTTGGATTTTTTGTTTCAGATGCCTTATATCTATATATATATATATATGATAGTATATTGACATGAAAATAAGCCCTTAGCTGTTTTGGACATTAAATTGTTCACAACTATATGGAGAGTAGTATCCAAATCTTCTATGTAGCAGGACTCTATCCTTGCAATTGTTGGAGTATGTATATGTATTCACTACTTTAAATTTTAAGCAGCAATTATCAGTGGTAGTATGAGAAGGCATAAGGTAGTAGCACAGCTCGTGAGCACAGCTCGTGAGCTTTGCATGGCCAGCTATAGTGTTGAGTTCCATTTCCAAGAGAATATACCTATTGGACTTTTTTACATAGGCTTTAAGGAAATCTACCTAAAAATAGGCTTAAACCAAGTCAGCAATGGCCGCCTCACCATTGATGTGCTATTCTTCAAGTTAGGATAGGACAAGATCTAATATTGTTTTGGCAATTAACCTTCCTTCCCAAATTGCTTGGTCACATACAATAACACATCAATAGAAAAAGAAAAAAAAAATCCTACCGAATTTTGTGTCTGCAATGTTTCAATATATGTATACAATTGCATTTGGCTATAATTCATGTGTGGAATAGTTTCCGAACTGTAAACAATTTGTCTATCATTGTAGAAATTTATTGTATTTTCCTTTCGCTCAACATTATGTTTATAAATATCAAATTTGTTTTCCATTCGAACTAGGGTATGATATTAAAATAGCAATGGAAAGTAACAACTCATGCTTAAATTGTCTTCTTGTTCTTCAATGTTTGAAAGTTTTAATTCATTTCCATGCTTCTGCACAAACCTTTGGTTAATGGATTGATGAAATTGTGCAGCGTTCTTATGTCATGTACCAATCTCATGCCTTTTATCCCACTATGACATGTGGGTGTTTCAAGAGATTCGTTCGTTTTCTTTACATCCATGCATTATGTCTTTACAAATCAAATGCATAGGATGTAGCTGCCCCTTTTTCAAGTATCTGAATTTTTTTTGGTTTATGTACATCATGTAATTTTTTAATGCTGCTCCTTCTTCAAGAATCTCATTTTTTTAAAGTTTATGTACATCATGTAATTTTTGAATGATTCAAATATTGATTTAATATCATTGTACTTCATCTAGAACTCGAAAAGTGAAATGAAAAAAAAAAAACAATGACATGGCAATGTAGATTGGAATATTTCTTTCAGTTTCGTCAAGCAAATGTCTAATGAATCAACCATGTTTACAAACATGTAATATACCTGATCTTATATCAAAGATATTATCTCATTTTCAGAATTAAAAGCATCAATTGAAAAAAGAATTAACTAGTTGTAGAAAAAACTAGTCTTGGACACAAGTAGCTTTCCCTAGGGTTAGGAATTTGTAATGTTTAGGTTCTGCAAAATGTATGGGGGAAAGTGCACAAGAAAAGGTATCACGTTCAGGTCCAACTTCTGAGTCCTATGAAAAACGTACTGGGGCCATTTACATTTCAACAATAGTTGATGCTGATGTCTACTTCGAGGCTTCCTGAGCACTCCAACATATGCATACTAGGCTCAGTGCTTACACCTGAATGTAACCAAATGGAATAAATCAGATATTAAACTCCTAATTTGGTTTTTTTTCAGAATCTTATGACAATTTGGGAGGTTCTGGTTGATTTTGGGAGCAAAAGAGGCAAGGGTGCTATGTTGGACTACTCAACTAGCTTGTTTCCAATATCTTCCAAACAGACTGAGATGATCCTGAATTTGCAATATGAAGGTGGGATGGTATTCATAAATGTCTCGGGGACCCAACACAACTGACAAAATTGAATTTGTGAATACATATACTTGTTAATTGATCAAACTGCAAAACTAGTCAATTTCGGGTGTCCAATGAGCTAGTCTTGATAATTGATGACTCAAACAGCCAGAGAGGGTCACGAATATGTGAATTCTGGATTGATATGGATCCTACAGGATTTTAAAAAACTAAAGAAACATTCATAAAAATAAATAGTTACTCTGAGCTTTGTACAATGCATAAACTGGAAAACTAGTCAATAAAAAGTGTATATTGAACTACTCTTGAGAGATAGGGCTCAAACTGCCAAGGAGGCTCTCTAATTCCTGTTATGATATTTAATGTGGTTATGATATGTTATGTATAGTAGAATAAAATAATAACTTGTTTGACTAATCTAATCATTAAAAGGCATAGCCTCAGACATCAAAGATAATCTTTATATTTGAATTTTTACAATGATAGAAGAAGGACCAAGGATAATTTTAGGGTCGAAATTTAGCCCATGGGCTATTTTTCCATGTTTTTTTCCAAAAAATGATTCGCCAATTAGCATTTTTTGAAGCCCCATTTCGCCCAATTTTGATGGGGTAAACTTTTTTCACTCTAAAAATTGCCAAATTATTATATAAACTATATAAAATCCTTAGAAATTGAAATAATTTTAGAAAATATCACCAAATATTTTATAATTGACATTTTAAGAATTGGTAAGATTCGCCAAGGTTTATACACTTCTAAATAAGTATGGGTCCTTAAAATTATCCCTGAGAAGGAGATTACAAAAAGGGGTAAGAAGAGAAGGTGTGGTAACTGTATCAGATCTCTAGGTTGAATCTGAGCTTCTAGATTCTCATGGGATGCGCACTATCCTTTTGTATCTTCTTGCAAGCTCTCCAACTGATTATACTTTCTCTGCGAAAAGTCTACAGAATCACCTCAAGACATCTAGATCTTTGCATCAACTTCTGAAGGATGGATCTTCACATGAAATGGATGGATCAGATATGAAATTTGGTATCAATGGCTGCATTGGATCATGTGCAGAAGAGTGGAACTGGAAATATGGAGCACATCTCCCATAGGTGGCTAAAGGTGCATCACTAAAGCCTAGAGAAGCTTAAGCTTTCTCACATACAAACAACATACTAGAAAAATATATGAATGTGGTGCACCCTCCTCATTTTATAGACTGGGTGACTTGTTGATAACTTCAATGTCCTTGGTCTCATCTAGTGCGCCCTCCATGACTAAGTAGGCAACTTCCTGCTTTTCCAAACTTTCTTGCTTTCTCTCTTTTGGAAACTGTGCCCTCCTAGTTTTTCCAAATGTTTCCAGCTTTTCATACTACCTGCTTTTTATCCCTCTTTGGAAACTGTGCCCTCCCTGATTTTCATGAGGTTTCCTGGTTTTCAAACTGACTTGGATTTTATCCTTTTAGGAAACTGTTCCCTCCTTCGCTTTCTGGATGTTTCTAGTTTCCTCACTTGCATGATTTTGTCAGTTTCTTTCTTTTTGGATTGGCATCTTGCTTTGTGCTACTTTTCTCCACTTTCTCCTTTGGTGTGACAACTCATCATGCTAGCCTTACCTCTCCATGGGCCCTCATGGGGTCCTCATCATCATCCAACTCATCAAAATATATGATTAATAATTAAATATAAAAATAATCATTACTTCACTTCTAATTTTAATTAAATAAATAACTATAGGATAAATTTTTCCCTAGTTAATAATTGCCTTTGCTAATGTTATCCCTCCCTTTATTAATTAATTCCTTGGTCTTTAGTAGGAACCATGGGGGTTTGGTGGATTCTTTGATGCTACTGGTACTGTAAAATTGGGGACATGACAAAACAACATAGAAAACCACTCGTGCAATTATCCTTTTTTTTCAACTTCTTCTTTGTAGAGGAAGTCTGCTCATTCCTTGTTTCATGTAAATATGGGGATAGCCAACTGTCAAGTCAATTTTGACAAGCTGTTTGTCACCACTTCATTCGTCCCTGGGAATGAAACATTTTCCTCGTCTATTGCCATTTTCCCACGTTGCAATCCGTTAAAGAAAATGTCAATGTTACTTCCTTTGCTCTCTGAAACGGTTCTTGGCTCATGGTCAATGCTAATAGAAAATCAAGTCTTGAAGAATGAGCAAGACGGAAAAAAAAAAATTCATTTGAACCTGACCAGGGTGGAAAACAAAGTGTACTCTTCCCTGGTTGAATTTGAACCAACTACAAAAAAATAGAAAAACAAATAATGCTCGTGACTATTATACTTACTTCTCATAATTAATAGGATCAAACTTGTTAAAGAACATGATCACCAATTCGCTACAACTTAGAATGTTCTTTTTTTCTTCATTGTAGTTGTTTTCAATGCATTCGAACATGTCCTCACATCTCCCTACATCTTTGTATTACCAAATATTTTTAGAATTCACGTGTTGTTGCATTTGACATGGTCATCCATTTTCTTAATGGGCCAGCCTGTCTTCTGCTTTGAAAAATAAGCAATTGTCATGGCAGATCCATTTCTTTTTCCCCTTCAGTCATACATAATGCAATTGTGTGGTGAGTAGCATCTAGTCATTGTGCTTTAACCAGCATCATTACCATGCACAAATCTTTGTTGTCACATTTGAACACTAGGCACTAGAAGCCTATGGTGTTGCAAACGTCTCTTTTTTGTTGCACCTATAGTAATTCCATCTGCTTTTTGTTATGCAATTGGTTTTACTCTTGAGTGGGTAAAAGCTATGCTAGTCACATTAATTATGTGCATACCTTCTTTCATTTTTCTATCTTTTTGTTCTTGATTGCACATGCAAGTTTATCTGAATATTGCTAAATTAGCCACTACATGATTATCGTAGACATCATTAACATGGTACATTAAGAAAATTCCCATTTACATTTTCATGTGTTAAGACATTTCATAGCTCATGTTTCCCACAATGGTACCCTCCCTTGCAATTGCACATGTCTAGGGGTGCAGATTTGCATATTACAAGTTCTAGTGCATTGTTGATATCAGTTGCTTGAAATATGCTCTTCATTAATATGATGATCACATTGAAGACAACATATCCAGAGTTGCAATGTTCAAGAAATAATTTAGGATTTCTTCCAATGCAAAAAAAAATTAAACTCGGTGTTGAATCAATATACTAATTGATAAGTTAATTTGCATCGTGTCTCCAGATCTACGTGCCCCTATTGAATTTTGTGTTTTGCATGTGATCAATCATAGGAAAGCAATTGCATTTATGTAAATATTTACAATAAAAGTAGGTAAACCTCTTTCCTACTCTTCTTGTTGATATTAATGCCATGGTTTTGACAAATGTCGATTTGCTTGTTTTTTTGACAAATATTCATTCCCTAAGAATTGTCATTCACTTCTTGTATTTCTATATCCATTGATCATGCAATTGAAACTACGGATTGTTGTCTGCTTAAAAAAACATGCCTTTTGTCATTCTGCATTGCTTTGCATATCCAAAAGACATTTCTGAAACCCATCTAATCTGTCTAAAAAAAAACTACATTGTTGCTATGGTCCTATCTTTGGTCCTTCTCAATTGCTTGGAGGCATTACCTTGTGTCAAATTGCTTCATTTGTATTTTCCACTTGTTTGGGAACAAACATGTAAAAGAAGTTGTTTTCTTTTCTTCTTCTTCTTCTTCTTTCCCAATGTGTCTATTTTTTTCCCTTACTTTTCTTTATCCTGAATGACATCCATATCTGGTTTTTTCTTTTGTCTTTCAAAAACCTTGTCTGAATACTCTTCCTTTTTTATTTTTTTTTCTCACGTTGTTGTTGTAGGCATGGCTATTATATATTTCTATGTCGTGAATATGCTAAGATATTTGCACTCTTTTGGTGGAATTTCAAAAGACTTGACAACAAAACATGGAGATATTGATGAAATTGACATTGCATTGTCAAAAAATCATTTGCTTCATCTGAAAGATTTCCATTTCCAAAATGGTGATTGATTGTTTGATGCATTTGTTATTCTTTTTCGTTTTTGGTACACATCGACATAAATAAGAGAATCAGTTGTGAACTATTTTCGCCTTCAATTTGCACAAGCGGACCCTGCTGCAATGTCTTCGTCGAACTTGGAGCTTGCTCCTGCATATTTGTCTGAATTGAATGGCCTGCAAGACAAAGACCTTTATCTTCAAGGAGTGTCTCAATCTGCTTCATAGTGAGATGATCAAATTGTTTATGGCATATGGGGTGATATATTTTGCATCAAGTGGTTTTCAAATTGGTTGAATGCCCCCGTTGTTGTTTGGTCATTGTCAACCAAAAAAAATACCTCCATTTCAATCTTAGACTTCCTGGCTACTTCTATAACATTTTGTTCCATGATCATTTACCATCTGCTGGTCACTTTGAACCATTGCTTGCTTGCAAATCAAATACATATTGCTACTTTCTCCTTCAAGAACTTTCAAATGGCATTGTGAATGGCTCTTGTTCTAACAATTTTTTTGAGATATTTTCCTTCAGATAAAATTTTTTTCAACAAGGTTTTGGTATCTTCTCACCAATTGAAGGTCATTGTTGTGACTCCCTATTCGAATCAATTTCGAAGTTGTCAGAGATATTTGATGCTATGAGCCTTAGAAAGACACTTTTGCAAACTTACTTCAATTGCATACGATCTAATGACAATAGAGCATTCCACTATTTGACTACATACCTTACCCCATCCACAGTCAATGTTGCTTGTCTTGTTTCTAGTTGGGAAATAGTTGTCATGAATTTGGCAGAACCTTTTAGCATTGGCCATATAAATGGTGGTGAATTTCCAATTCAATGGTTGTGTGATATGTTCGAAGTCAACATTTTTGTTTGGAATACACATTCATGCAAGATTCAAGATCGCTATTTTCCAACAAATACTTCTACTATATACATGTTTCTCTTACAACATGAAATAAGTGAAGGCCATTCCCACTTCCATCCACTATTTCAAATAAATCCTCAAAAAAGACCCTATGCAATGGAAAGTTCCACATCAAATAGATTTTATCTTGGTGCAAGTGTGAGCAACATTCCTGATCTTCGACGATTTCCTCGTGCCTGTTCCATCGAAAAGATACTTGCTTTTGATGCTTCAAAACAATTTCTGCAACAAAGCCTGTGCAATGGAAAAAAGCATGGTCAAAGGGAAAAAACGAAAAAGAAATAAAAACAAACCTGAACACATACAAACATTCATCTACTATTATTGAAAAGCTCCCTCGTAGAGATGACAACATCCTACAAGAAAATGTGATGCAACCATTCAAGAATTTGCACTCAGCAAAGAGTTCTATGTGCTTTGCAGCATTTGAGGCTTTTAAAAATAAAAAATAAAAAATAAAGACAAAAGGTGGAACAAGCAACCTCGCAATACTTGAAATCTATTGAGGATACACCTATCAATGCATGTTGCATATGCAAATGGTTTCATTTCAAAAAATACATCCGACGCATCAACGAAAACACTTTCCTTGCATTGAAATCCTTTCCATGGATGGATATGGATCCTTCTTTTGCACTCGACATGCACATTTGCAAGTATTGCAAAAAAACATTTCAAATTCAAAAATACCATTCTTTTCAATGTCATTAAATATTCGTAGCAACACCCCTTGTCGATTATAGACATGTTGACACCCTTGGAAGAGTGGCTTGTCTCTCCAAGAATTTCCCGTGCCCAAATCCGACAACTAGGATATAAACAAGCTCAACTAGGGTTTGCTGGCACAGTTATAAATTTTCCCGCATCTCTAGACAAGGTACAAAAGGATTTTCCAATAAACCTTGAGGATGACATGACAATTTCAATTATGCTAAAGCGAGAATTGGAATACAAAAATGCTTACATCTCTGGAAATGTGCATCTAAACATTGTCATGCTTGCATTAAAAACCCTTTGTACCATGGACCTTTACAAATTAGAAGATCTTTCTATCGTTCCTGACTAGGAAACAAAATTCGTTGAATTGACAGAGAAAGATTCTACTCAACTTGCACTTGCCAATTCTCTTGACGAAGACGTCAATTATACATCCTCAGAACAAAGCAATGAATGCATTCCTGGAGAAAAAACTGAACTAGTGACAAAAAAAATGGTTCATGGATATGGCGAGAAACATCTATTAGATGGTTTGGTTATGAAGCTTGTAGAAATTACACCTTCTGAAAACTATCGACCACTAGGCATTTTCCAAGACAAGTTCTCCAAAGAGCTTAATTTTCCAACACTTTTCTATGGATGTAGACGAACCAATGACATATACAATCGATATTGATATCAACAAATAGTGCAATGGGAGCTGCAACATGAAAGCATGGACTTGGAAGCACATCCTACAAACTTGTTCTTTAAAACCATCAAAGTCTTGATAGGGAAAATTTATAGTACTGCTTGGATATCTATTCGTATAGGGGAATTAAAAGGAAAAAAATTGACAACAAAAGATCTCAAGTCACAAACCAATCTTGAAAAAATGATGAAGTCTCCAATTGCATATCATATATTAAAGTCTATCTGAGCATCTCCTTACTACTTTGACAACATGAATAAATATCTTTTCTCAATGATTCGACAACTAGGGCCACCTACTTTTTTTGGTAGCTTTACAACTGTTGAACATCTTTGGAAACCATTGTGCAATGCTTTGTAGTAGCTTGAACAAAAGGAACTTGCCAGCTCGCCAGAATTGTCTTCGAATATTGATCTTGACACTTTGATAAGAAAACACCTAGAGTTCTGCAGTCTCTATTATAGACACATAATCAATTCATTGAAATCCTTGATATTAAAAAATAGTTCTCTCTTTGGCAAGGTCAGTGACTTCTTCTTTACAACTGAATTCCAACAAAGGGGGAATGAACATGAACATGGCCTTATTTGGATTGAAGATGCACCAGTCTATGGAAAGAATACCAATCATGAAATAACATCTCTTTTCAAATAGTATATTACAACATATTCTTCTTTGCTTACCGAAGAATTGATCAAGATTCAAACCCATTGGCACATAAGGACTTGTAAAAAAAATCGTAATTCAAAATGTAGATTTTGATTCCCTATGTTTCCAATTGGCATGACAATACTCTTGGAACCCATGGACAATAATTTGGACAACTTGGATGAAAAAACAAGATTTATTTTCGATGTTCTTGAATGTAAACAATATCCAAAAGACATGTCCTTCGACTCATTCCTAGAATAATTGAATTTGAGCAGAGACAACTACATTGCACTCTTGCATTGTTCAATTAAATAACCCACATTACTACTAAAAAGACACCCTTTAGATATTTGGATAAATCCATTTGCAAAACGCATTCCAAACTTGTGGTAGGAAAATACTGATGCTCAATTCATTTTAGATGCTTATGCTACTGCAACATACATAAGCTCGTACATAACGAAAATAGATAGGCCTATGACAATGGCTCTAAAAAAGATAAAGGAAGATTCCCTTTCAAATAACTATGGCCAACTTGAAACAATACGAAAGCTTGGAAACACACTATTGAACATTCGCAAATGTCCATTAGAAAAGCAGTTCATATTGTCCTTTCTTTTCCTTTACATTCATCATCAATAAAAACAATTTTCATAAAAACTGCACCAGATGATAGATGGACTGTTGTTTTGAAAAAACCATCTTTGCTAGAAAAAGAGCTTGATGATAGGCTAAAGACATCATTTCTCCATCAATAATAGACAGATACATTGAACAACCTACCGAGCTTGAGAGTGTTCCTTTGGATGAATATGCATCTTGCTATTGTTTCATAAATGGAAAAACAATCAAGAGAAACAAACCATGTATTATTCGATATATCTAATATAATCAAGAGAAAGATCCCGAGAACTTTGAAAGAGAAATGCTATTTCTATTTGTGACTTTTAGGAACCTCACCAACTTGTTGACTCATTCATTGCAAATATGGACAAAAGCATATGAAAAAAACAAAGCTTAAATATCCATTGTTGAATAAAGATTCTTTGTCAAAGCAACGACAAAATGGGGTGACATTGACATTGCAAAAGAAATTGTTGAGACACAACTTGAAATGGCGAACTCTTTAGCAACAGAAAACAAACATTTCAATCACATGACTTCTTTTAAAGAATATTATATACATACTGACCTTCTTCAGAAAAGAAACCGAACCTTGTCAACAAAAGTGAAAATATCAAATCTAAAAGAAAAACCATTTGACCCTGACATAGATACCTATATTGCAACAAGAAGAGAACTAAACATTGAACAACAATCTATAGTGAAAGAAATTATAGCCCAGAAAAAACAACCCTTCAAAGACGGTTCATCTAATTCTGACAGGAAGTGCTGGCACAGTGAAAACACATACTGCAAAATCTCTTTACAATGCTCTTGTACTTTTCTATGACAAGGAACTTGGTAGTGACCCACTAAAAAGAAAAGGCCTCATTGTTGCATTGACTGGAAAAGCTGCATACCACGTTGATGGTGTCATTGTTCATTCTACCTTCAAGCTTCCTTTGAATTATGGGAATTTGCTCCCCTTAAGTTCAAATACTCTAGATATTATGACCAAAGAATTTGAACAACTTCACATACTCTTACTTGATGAGGTGTCCTTAATAGGATCCCGAATGCTACATAACATAGACAAATGCCTTCGTGAAATCATGTGCACACCAACAATACCATTTGGCAATGTTGATGTGATTTTTTGTAGCGATTTATTCCAAGCTGAACCTGTACATGATTCTTAAATTTTTGAGTTTCCAAGTTTCCAACAACAGAAATTTCCTTATAGATTTTGGATTGACAATGTGAAATATTATGAAGTAAAAACAGTTATTAGGAAAAAAAATGAAATGTTCATTGTTATTTTGAATAGAATGAGAAGAGGCAACCAGACATCTAGCGATATCCATTATTTGAATGAACATTGTCATACATGCCAATTGTTATTGTTGGTGACTTCAACATCGACATGTTGAAACAAACAATGCCGAAAAAAAAATTAGAGAGCTTTATGCAAATGAAAAATCTAAAATTAAAAACACATCAAATTACAACAAACCATAGCTCCATGATTAATACTCCAACCTTGTCCACCTTAGCATTATTTACCTTTTCCTAGTATTTTATGATTTTGTTATCCCCCTAGTGGTGTGCAAATTTCATATAGGACCTATTATCTACTTGATGCACCCCGCATGCATGATTTTAGGACCACCAGATTCATTTCCCTACATTTTAGGAGCTAACTCAATGATCTGGTTCAGTCCAACTAAGTTCCACCTGAGCTCTTAACTCTAGTGGTAGGTTTGAGATTCGATTGAAACTAATTGTGATCTAATGCACCCTCTCTACCCTATTTTGCATTCCAAGCTCACTGATGCACCCTTCTTGGTCATTTGACTGACAATAGCTTCAGTTCAATGAGTCTCAATTGAGTTTGGTAGCTCCGGAGCACTCTAATGGTGATATTTCATATGCTAGACTAGGTATACTAACTGGGATTCAAATTATCCTTGGATAATCAAATTCTCTCCATTGTATTATATCTGTAAACTATACTAATTAATGGATAATGACACACTTTTTTGTGCACATATGAGTTCCAATGCATGATGAATTTTACTACTCATTTCATTGCAATTTTCATTGCAATTCAACTTTTATGCTAATTATTTCTCTGTGAGGTATTCTCGGGCTCTATGATATGCTGTGAATTTCACATGGTGTTAGATATTGTGAGAGCTTAGGTTGAGCAGCTGCTTTTAGTAGTGCACCAGAAGCCTCTGTATTTCCACAGCAAATACTAGTGCCATTGCATTGAATTCATTGGAGAAATCCTTTGAGGTCTATCCAGGTGTGAAGGATTTGGATAAAAGTGCCTATTGTCCTCAAGCAATGCTTAGTAGATTCATTAACTGGTCTATCTCCAAAATTGAGAGTTTTTTGTAGGATTTTGAAATTTTTTTAGTCCAGCAGTAGCAGCAGTTTCAATTTGTATTCGCTCCAGCAGTTCCACATGGAGAATTCAAATGCTCCCTTGTCTCCAAGAATCCTGACACCCTTTAATTAGATTGATTGGAGGGTTGATATGCAAATGGTATTGCGAAAAAAGATTCTGTACAAGGTCAAAATGGGCAAGGATCTCAAACCTCTTGCAGCTCTTGAGAAGGCAAAGTACCTAAACAGATTAGATGAAGCTTTTGGTTTCATGTGTATTCACATCTCCAGAGATTTTCTCTTCCACCTTGATGGATTGAAGACACCAAGATAGGTTTGGTTGAAGCTTGAGTCTCTCATTGGAAAGCAAGATGAGCTGAGAGGCCACATTCTAGAGAATGAATTGATTGCTCTTCAACCCAGCAGTTTCGAAACCATACAACAGTTCTTTTCTAAATTCAAGTCCTTGGTTATGCAATACAAACAATGTGGCATTGAGAAGAAGGATGAGTAGCTGGTGCTCTCCATCCTAAGCAAGCTTGGTCCTAAATTTTCAATATTTGTTTCTACCTTCCATTCAGGGAGATTGTCAAACCCCAACTAGAAAATTCCTTCTTTATATGCATTCACTGAATCTCTCATCCAAGAACAAGACAAATTGATTCAGATGGGCACCTTGAAGGCCTCCAAAAATCAAGCTCCTATGGCTAGGGAGTGAAAAACTGTGAATGCTAAAGGAAAGCAAAAAGGAAGGGACAAGACGCAAGTTGAATCCAAACCATATGAGAAGCCTAATCCATCAAAAGGAGCCTCTAGCTCCAAGAAGGATAAGCAGAGAGGGTTTAAGAATACCAAGTGTACCTATTGTAAGAAAGGAAACCATCCAGAGAGATCTTTCCTGAAGAAGAATATAGATCAAATGACCAAACTTCTTGAACAACACAACATTTCCCTCCTAGAAGGCGCAACGGAAGCTGATTCTGGAAGTGATATAGATGATCATGAGAGATGCCATGCACTGAAGGTTGGATTCTCACAATTAAAATCCTTCCTCATTGATTATGGAGCCTCCAACCACATTGTTTCCTCTAGAGAATCAGTTTCTTCTCTAGGTCTCAATGATGGTCCTAGTATTCACCCGGGAGATAATTCAAAGATATCTACTGAAGGGAAGGGAACAATACAACTGGAGCATGGGAAGTTCAAAAATGTTCTGTATGTTCCTTCTTTGACAGCAAACTTGTTATCTATTTATCAGATGACACACACAGGTTCACCAAAGAAAGTTATTTTTGGACCTAACACAGTTGAGATTGTAGAGATCTCACCTAGGAAGATAATAGAGAAAGGGGTCGCAAACCATGCCTCAAAGGCATATGAATTCTCTCAATTTTTTCCATACTCTCTGCCTACTCCATTTGCATCTGATGAAGATCAGAATGATGTCTCTCTGATGATTTAGTTTCAAATTCTGAAGATGAAGACCAAGATCTCGATGTTGAGTACAAAGTTCAAGCAGATCTAGATCTAGATCCAGGACCTGCTCCCAATCCATGGCCAAGGCCAATATGGGCTCACAAATTTCTTGAAGCTATCGGGAACATAGCTAGGGATCCATCTGACCATAGAAGAACCAAATCTCAATATTGAGATGCAAACCTTGCATTATGTCATACAGATCCACTTCTCTCAAAGAGGTGCTACATAATGGTGGGGTTTCATTCACAATCCTTCAAAGAGACTTGCCATGATGGATCTACAACCAAGTACAAAGCTTGTTTGGTTGACAAAGGGTACTCAAAGGTTCATGGTTTGGACTACAATGATTCATTCTCCCCCGTAGCAAGAATGGATTCGGAAAGACTTGTTTTGTCAAATGCAGCTTCGAAACAGTGGGAGGTACATCAGAGGAGCAGATCCAGATCCAACACATGCATTACTATCCTACATAGGAGCAGATTGCCTACATTTTTACAAAGTATTTCACTCAAAAGAGATTTTCCTTCTCTACTTGGTGTGAAGGCTATTTGAGTTTCCTGTTGTTCATTTTTTAGGGGGGTTGTTTTTCCCATGAGGTTTTTCCCCATTTCCTTAGTTTCATGAACATATTATTATTTTTTATCATTATTTGCTTGTATGGGTGACCTTTGGTCTTAGTAACCAGGGCCTAAGATTTCTATGTTTGGATTAAGGGGGGGTGTTAGGATAATTAATAGTCCAACCTTGTCCACCTAAGCATTATTTACCTTTTCCTAGTAGTTGATGATGTTGCTAGACCCCTATTGGTGTGCAGATGTCATCTAGGACCCATTAGCCATTTGGTGCGCCCTGCATGCATGATTTTAGAGTCAATTCCCTACATTTTAGGAGCTAACTCAGTGATTTGGTTCAGTCCAACTGAGTTTGAGTTCTTGACTCTAGTGGGGCATTTAAGCTCCAATTTCAACTAATTGTGATCTAATGCGCCCTCTCTAGCCTATTTTGCATTCCAAACTCACTGATGTGCCCTTCGTGGTCAGTTAAATGACAATATATTCAGTTTACTGAGTCTCAATTGAGTTTGGTATCTTTGGAGCACTCCAGTGGTGATATTTCCTATGCTAGACTAAGTAGACTGACTAGGATTCAAATTATCCTTGGATAATCGAATTCTCTCCATTGTATTGTATCTATGAACTATACTGATTAATGGATAATGACACACTTTTCTATGCACATATGAGTTCCAATGCATGATGATTTTTCTGCTCATTTAACTGCAATTTTCACTATAATTCATCTTTTTTGCTAATTCTTTCTTTGTGAGGTATTCTCAGGCTCTATGATCTGCTGTGAATTTCACACATCCATAGTTAGACAATTGCTTTTCAATAGCCTCGATACTGCAACATACATTTTCTTTTCCTATTCCTAGTTGCAATTACACTGATGACGGTTGTTCCTCATAAGAAAACATATAGCTTGCCTTTGCTGAATGGTTTTTTTTATTGCCACTGAAAAATAAAGCAAAAAGAAAAAAACAATCCACGTATATAAACATTAAACAACATTTGTTTATTTAGTCTTGCAATGTCCAGTGATTTTTTTTTTCTTGTCAAATGTATATTACATTGTAACAAAAATGCATTTTAATCCAACATCTTCCAATAGAACCATTATTCCCTCTAGCAAAAATTCATTTTATTGTCAAAATTCTTCGAACAAGTTTTTGTGTTTCGTCAATTTATAATGCTCTGAATCTGCATTTCTTATTGAACATCTCATTTGCATTTCTGCTTATTTGTATTTGCCACTAACTAATGCAAAATCTGTTTGCAACATTCATCACATACACAGTGTTTAGTTCAGTGTATGCCTGTAGCTTTTTCATTCAATTATTTTCTTCTCCTATGTAAACCAAAAAAATATGTAATGATTTGTCCTGCTTCCAGGTTTAGCTCCATTTACAGATCGATAAAAAAACAACCATTGTTCCAAACAAACATAAAGAGAAAAAATAGATTCCATCCAAGCAAAACACCATTGCAATGACATCAACATCAAACAGCTCGTCTGGCGACAGAAGTCTCTCTCCTTCAAATGACGGTGCAGAGACAATTTCAATCGTAACACCCTCGTTTCCTATTACAAATACAACAACAACCAGTCCAAAAAAAAATTGCATTTCTCCTGTCATCCCCCCCTCCTCTCTTTACTTCATTAAGTACTTTTTTAATTGATGTCATTAGCATCATGCCCCCCCTCCTCTCTTTACTTCATTAAGTACTTTTTTAATTGATGTCATTAGCATCATGATAGATTTTCTTGAATTTTATTTCTGCTTGTATAGGCATCTTCATTGTATCATTTCCACTATCCACTTCGAAGTTCAAACATTTCTACATGTTGGAATTAATTGCCAACCGCCACCTCTCCTCATCGGTGATCATTCACCTCGAACTGTGAGTCTGTGAGTCCACCTGGAGCGTGTGATCATTTGATGTATTCGTGTGGTCATTTGATGTATTCGATGTATGTACTTGGCAGTAGTTCGCATTGTAAATGTGCAGTTAATGCTCATGGAGCTTCTCCGTGAAGGCGATTTGATAGATGTTCTCTTGAACTCTCGATCCTTCTAGAGGATTCACGATGTATAAGTTTTTTGTTATCGGTTAATACATGGGAGAGAGGTGGCTGGGCACTTAGTCCCTGTCATGTATTGTGCTGCTGTGTTTTCTATTGAATGCCTAAATACAAACTGTGGGTATGAATTGGGGGTTTCCGCTGTGCCTACTCCAACAATTGGTATCAGAGCTTGTAAGCTCGTATCCCCCTGGGCATTGAGTCGTCTCGGGTGATGTCTTGGCGCTGGCATAGCAGCCATTCTGAGCCATATAGCTGCATTTTGTGAGGGATGTGAAGATGGTTCATATGTTGAGCTATGTGAGCTGGTAATTGTGCTCTGAGCTTGTGCTCTCAGTGAGAGCCAAATTTGTTTTTCGGTTTTCAGAAAATCGAGTTTCAGTTCCAGTGAGAAAGAGAGTGCATATATGCCCGTTTGCTCTTCTAGACTAGAATGAATAATGTAGAAGAGCCAAATGCTCAGCGTTGTCTGCATTCCCGGTGCTCTGCATATGAAAGAGTTGTCGTTTGGGAGATCCTGCCACTGCCATGTTTGACGGGCTACAGAAAGTATACCATCTAGGGCATCAAGACAGGAATCGTTTTCTCTGAAAGGAACCGTAGTTCCTGGGTTAGCTGCTATAGCAGTGGTTGTTTGTCAAGTGCGGTTGAGCTGTGTGTCTCCCGCTGGTGAGAGAAAGAGGACCGGAATTCCCTCAGTCTGAGTGAGCTGTTCTCTCTCACGAATTTGTTTTTTTTTCTGGTTTACAGAAAACAGAGGCTGCAGTAGATGTCTTGATACTGGTCGCATTGTCAATCCTCGTGGGTGCTGGTGATCCTTTGTGTGCGGCTGGGACCTCGACCAGTGAGGGAGCTGGAGAGCTGTGAAAATATGTGGAAGCCACAATTTGCTAAAGGGTGTTGCCATCTTGAAACGGAGATTCCAACCATCATTTGAACTTCTGTGAAAATGTGAAGGGGAAGTTACCTGTTTGGTCTAGTGTAAAAATATGCCAGCTGATTTGTGTTTTCAGTGAATCCCAACGTGGCATTACTGGCGCCTGAAGGATTCCAGCAATTTAGTGTGAAGTTTTTTTTAGAGGGATAGCATCAGTAATGTGAGAGCCGAAGCTCATCCTCCACGTTTTTTCCCTGGTCTCGATCCAGACCCCGTGGATTCTCCGAACCCTCTCTCATTTGGTAAGAGTTCCCTCAAGTTTGTGGTGGGCGTTATTGATTCAAGTATGATTGTGGGGCTGTAAGGTTTCATGAAGCTCATCTAGTGGAAAATACTCTTGAAATTTCTGATGTGGTAGGTTGCATCTTGGTTGTGGGGAGAAAAGATGCTCACGAATGTGTAAAAGGCATGTAAAAGGCTGTAACCCGTAAAATTTGTGTGTGAAGAAGAAAACCCTTGCGGTCAATATCTGGTTTTGGGTGAATTGAGTGGCCGCATAGAAGGGATTCTGGCGCTGACTCCTGCATAGAATCTCTAGGCGTGTTGATCTCTTTCTTCCTCCTCAATAACCTTAGTACCCAGTCCACTAAGCCCTTCAGGAGGCACCTCGGCCACCGTCACAATCGAATAAAGCTCCTCCTTCGCGTCTTCTTCATCATTGCGCTTCCTGCTAACTTCCGCTTCCTCCGATCCGCTTCGAGTCTCTGCTCTCAGCTACTCTGCAAAAACCAAACGCGTCACAGAGGTCCCAAAATCGATAATGATGCCGCCATTGCCAGTCGCGTCCATCCGAAACACAGAGGCAGGAATGGAAGCGAGCCTCCTGCCACCGACGTTTATGCCCACAAGTTAAACATAGTTCAAAGCTGTCGAGCTTCAGGTTGCTCAAGAGCGGTGTAAAAACTGCAGCTTTGGGTATTGCAGCTGCACCGAAGATCAGGGAACTGGTCATTCCAGACGAGCTCCTCTCGACTATACAGCAACAAAATTGTTTGTTGAACTGAGCCCCAGTCTTATGGTGGGAACGACAACACGCAGATCCTGTAGTATTCCGTACCCAAGCTTGCAGAGTGGAGGTCGAAAGGGATGCCAAGATGAGAGCCGCCCAGCCTCAGTTCTCAGCCGTCAAGCAGAGTGTAGAGGTCAGTGCTCCCCTGGTGTAGTGGTTCAGCCGAAGTTCGTGTTTTCCCCGCGATATGTAGCCAGGACTCCTCGTAATGATTTGAGTGGCCGTGGATGAAGATTGTAGCTTCAAGCTTGGTGTATTGGTCAAGCAGGAAGGCCTGAGCTCCCATTTAGTGGTCGAGCTGTTGTGTTTCCCGTGTGCTGTTGTCAGAACTCCTCAAGAAAGTTGAGAGGCACAATTCTTGTGTGAAGCCACGGATGGAATTTTTGAAGGCTGAAGCTTTGAGTTGAGTTGAGTTGAGCAGAAGCTCAAAGTAGCTGGCTGGCAGCTATTGCTGCGTATTTTGTATAGGCCTCAATCCTGTATGTATTTGAGGGGGAGAATAATTATTAACGAGCAGAAGCCAATATTCCCAGGTTGTAAATGCGGAAGTATGGGGGCTGTGTATCTTTTGAGAAAGAAGAAGATCCTCAAGATTGAAGAGGCATGTTGCTGCAGCTGAGTTGCCAAAGTCGTCACTTCTGAATTCATCGATTCAGAGATGTGTTTGCTGCGCTCCCATGGTTTAATGGTCGAGCAGAGCAGAGTGAACGTCAGTGCTCCCATGGTTTAGTGGTTGAGCAATTTCATGTGTATCCTGCGTGCTGTTACAGAAAACTCCTCCAATAAAGTTGAGTCTCCGCGGATGAATCTTATGAAGGCCGAAGCCTGGATACGAGCAGAAGCTCAGTATATTTGACAGCAATTACTGTGAATGAGGAAAAGGAGCAACTGAGTAGAATTACTCTAGCTGCTTAGTTGAGAAGTACGTTGTAGAAAGTCTGCTGAAAAAGTGAAAAAGTTGTGAAAAGAGAATAGCGCTGAAGTGGTCGAGACAAAACTTTAAGAGATTGTCCTGGAGGACAGTGAAAGTTTAAAAAGGGGAAGATAATGATACATGAAGACTTTGTTTGAGTTTGCTGTAGCAAACTCCTAGCTGTCGCTTGCAATCTGACCTTTGTTTGTGAAGGGCGAACTCCATATACAAGAGTACGGGGGAGTTATATTTTTCAGCTGTAGCTGGTGTCGGGGCATAGCTAAGCCCAGTTGGAAAGCTGCAGCCATGGCCATAACCAAGCCAAAGTACGATGAAGAGAACTTCACGCCAGAAGAGGTAATTTTACTCGAGTTGGAAATAAGGTTGATAAATAGTTTGCTTAGTGGCAATGTTAATTTGCTGGGACATGAAGACTGGGTGGATGAAATTCCAATTGCTGTTGCAATTGATGAAGAAGCTGAGTTGAGATTTGTTGAGGAATTTGATAAGATAATTGCAAACTGCACAGATGTTGCAGCAGAAGAAAAACTGATACCCGTTGTAGGCATTCATCATGATTATGTTGAAAAATGTAATGCCTATGAGGCAGATTTAAAGATGATTGCAGACTGGCTTGAAAAGCCAAGGCATGTTGAAGTTGTGGAGTGTCTCGCTGATTATGACTGTGGCATTGTTGTAGCAGTTGAAGAGAATGCAACTATGGAGGTTGCAAGTGCAGCAATCCAAGCTGCCAGAGTGCATATGAACGAAGAAAATCCTGCTTTGTTAAAAGTTTTAACTCTGTTTATTTGTGCAGGTTCTGATTGCAGTAATAACGCTGCAAGAGCTAAGGTATTGAAGCTGCCATGCAACGTAAACAAGAAGAAGAAAGTCAAGATGAAATTCATAAAGACTCTTGCACATAACTGGTTCAAAGTTGTGCACCGCTGGAAAATGAAAAAGACAATGACTTGGTGTTTCGATGAAGGAAATGTTCAAAGAAATTTTATAGTTTTTGTTGTTTCGAATTTGCTGTAGCAATGCTGTTTGCCTTTGTAATTTGAAGTTTTTTTTTGAAGTAATGATGTTGGCTGAAGCCACTGTGAGATGATAGATGAGTTGATAGATGAAATTTCATGTTGCTTGCTGTGGAAGAATGTATGTGTTTGTTGAAAGGCTGTTGCCTTGTACTGGTTGTATGATCCTCCGCCATGGATGTGTGGTTTGCTGAAGTCTGCCACCTGCGGGGAAGGAAGAGCGTAGAGTGTGACTCCGCCTTCAGTTGAGAAAGAGATCAGTTGAGAAAGCATCTGCAGCAGCAGATTTGCAGATCCGCCTTAAGACTCTCCAAGACATGAGAGCATTCTGATAATGAAGTTTCCAGCAACAACATTGAAGAAATTTTTTGAAGTATTTCGTGTCTACTTGTAAGAAGCCTAGCTGAGACTTTAGACCAGCAGGCCATGATTTTTGTAAACTGTGTGTTGTAATGTGGCTGTTGAAATTAAGGGGGAGTGTTGGAATTAATTGCCAACCGCCACCTCTCCTCATCGGTGATCATTCACCTCGAACTGTGAGTCTGTGAGTCCACCTGGAGCGTGTGATCATTTGATGTATTCGTGTGGTCATTTGATGTATTCGATGTATGTACTTGGCAGTAGTTCGCATTGTAAATGTGCAGTTAATGCTCATGGAGCTTCTCCGTGAAGGCGATTTGATAGATGTTCTCTTGAACTCTCGATCCTTCTAGAGGATTCACGATGTATAAGTTTTTTGTTATCGGTTAATACATGGGAGAGAGGTGGCTGGGCACTTAGTCCCTGTCATGTATTGTGCTGCTGTGTTTTCTGTTGAATGCCTAAATACAAACTGTGGTTATGAATTGGGGGTTTCCGCTGTGCCTACTCCAACACTACAGGCTGATGCTTTTTTTTTTCCAATTTCATTTCTTTGTGTTTGCATATTGAAGCAAACATCAGTCTAAACATCATCTGTCATATAATTGTGCACTATGTCACATACAAATGTTTTTGAAAGAGATATTTTAGTTGTCCACCGTCCCGCACATAATCGAAGTCAAATTCACCTATAAAGACAAATATTCTGCACTCATACCTTGTAGACAAAGATGGTCTAATGATAATTACCGCTACAACGAGCGATAGCCTGATAAACCAATTCGGCAACTTCCTCTTTCCAGGGAAAAGCATCCGAATAATTGGATTTGAATTAAAGAAAAAAGGGTTGTATGATCGTGGGTATGCTATAAATTCAATAGCAATATTGCCCTCCACTACTATTGAAACAATAGAACAGGTCTGTAAAATGCATTGTCTTCCTCCAGACATGACAATCTCTGACTAGTATCGTCGGACGAGACATAAGTTGTTGGTTCTATTACAGTAATAGTGGTCGCCTGTCAATACAACAACAAACAGTTGGATTTCTACATCATAGATGGTTAAAATGAAAATGACTATGCGACTGTACACCCATCACTCCTTATGTATTAAAAATTAAATAAATATATAACTAGATGCATGGTTCATTTCTAGTCTAATTTCTTTTCAAAAAAAGAATTCTTTTTCTTCTAATGTTGCTTCCTTAAACAAAGTAAAATTCCCTTTTTAGATATATGTTTATGTTCATTGCTAAGGTTTTTTTCTTAGTAATTGCTCATTTTTCTATTCCCTCTCACAGTTTCAAGTCAATGAAAACTATAACAATTTCTTTCAGCGGGTGCAACAACAACTTGCGCAGGACGAACCTCCTCTTTATTTAAAGAAAAACATTGTGATACCAAGTCCAAAAGGAAGCCACCTGATGAAGAAGACCTCCCAGGCGACATTTATCGATCCTTTGAATGACGAATTCGCAGTTCAAAGTTTGATTCCGATCATTGAAGAAAAAACATAGGTGAGCTATCGTCAATTCCTTTTGCTATGCAAATTGAAGTAGTGTCTTCCATACTGTTATCAAATGGCATTTCCTTTCCTATGTTCTTTGTCCATTTATAGAATTCTGGAAGTAAACAATCTAGATTTGAAAACATAGTTAAAATGGTTTTGCCTTTCTCTTTCAATACTGATATTGCAATCCAATTTTTTCAATTGTAACATATTTCATGGCTAAACATTTTCATGTTTTTCCTGCCAAACTTAACCAATATTGTCTTCGCTTATTAATTTTTCTTCGACCATAGACAAATTCCGATTGCTGTTAACTTTTGCACTCAAATGGATTTGAATACTGTCTAGATTGATGTAATGAATAGATTTCATTGTGTGGAAATCAACGAAAGTGAACATGTCCAGAAAGTCTTTTCCGTTGCAAGTTTCGTTTTCCAATTATTCTGTAACAAAATTTTTTAAAAATATAGTTTTTTTTCATGTATTTGGAATTTCAAACAACCATTTGAAAAACACAGTTTGCACACTCAGTTTCAGTCCTCCACTTTCATCTTATCTTCATTTTTGTTTAATGTCACATTTTTTCCTGTCTCCTGCGTTCAAAATTGCAATAGATATTGTGGAAACTCAAAATTAAGAATGCCTTTGCACCGCCTTTCCAATGCACATGTTCCAAATGCAATCTCTCTATGATTCAAAGCACCACATTCTGTTATTTTTGTAACCGTGAAACACCCACGACATATGACCATATTTTGCACTGCAAGTTCGAAACGGATGAGGGGGTCATCGAATGCACTCTCCAAGAGACCCAACTGAAGGAATATTGTCCATCTGTTGCAGCTGTGTCGTAGCAACAATATTGCAAAACAATTTCGTCGACTATTTACCATCTGTGCAGAATCAATCAACAAGGACTTTTCACTTTGGTGATGAACAACAGAATAATCGATTGTAAAATATTATGAACAGAAGGTCTGTAAAAAATATCCCATCCTTTGCAAAAAATTTACAACATTTCAACTATTTTCTGCATTTCACACTTCTCTTTGCACATTTACCCTTTGCATGTCCATGATTTTGATATTTTGTCGAGTTAGGTTAGTTTCCATGGTCAATTCCATTGACCAATAACTGTCTCTACCCAGCTAACAGTATAATGTACAATTTTTTTTAATATGAAAACAACATTTTTTCATAAACCCTCTGTTGTAAAGACAACTGCTCTGCCAACTAGCCTAATTTTGTACATGCTCCGTACTCAAACCATATATAAATGATTCCATATCAATAACCTAAAATATTTTATATTCCCATGTTAAAGCAAAACCGAGCCAGTATTTGTTGTAGCTAATTTATACACTGTCCAAGATTGCTTCCTCCCAGCCATGCAATTTGATTCGACACCACATATTGGCTCAGTTGCATGCTATTTGACTATTCAATACTAGATTTCTTGTGACTAGGGAACTGAAAGTGACTCGATAAAAATTGAAAGCAATCGATACCTGCATGGATCATGAATTATCTCCAATACCACGTTGACTTCTCTATCCTCATCATTGACATTTGCTATCAAAAAAGCCACTGCATTTTCAATATTCAATTTTTTCCTGCATTGGTTCCAACTCAATGAGAATCCATCCCTCTGATCATTCAATTGTTCCCTTTTAATTTGCCACCAACAATCATTGATGAAGACTTTATATTCCCTGTAGGCATATTTCCAGAACAAAATTATTTCCAATTCAATATTTCACCAATTTTGCATTATTCGATATAACACTGTTATATTTTAGAAAATCAATTACTTGTAACTTACTCTTGATCTAGACCATTACAATCTCTTTGATTTGTAATCACTTTGCAATTTCATAAGCATACTTCTTTTCAACAGAACTATTCATACAGAACCCGCCTTTCACATAAGACTAGCCCCCAACACATATTCACTGAAACTGGAAAAAAAAAATATACACAAATCTGGCATATTGCAGTAGATCACCACAGGTTTCATAAGAATGAACCATTTACATAGAAACTTTGACTCAAATACATTAGGATCAACAGTCTGAAAATTTTCCATTTCCTTGTGCTATTTAAATTATTGTAACTCTTTTTCTTAAACCATGCAATTTTCCCAACAAATCACAGCTTTATAGACATGCAAATACGACACACAACACACGTTCTGATTCTTGCAATTCACAATTGGACTCTCAAAACTTGAACCAAAATTCTAAAAAGATTCAGATCACTGATTGTTTTCACAATTGGACTCTCAAAACTTGAACCAAAATTCTAAAAAGATTCAGATCACTGATTGTTGTCAATAATAATTTGCTTTGCAAATCCATGTGGCAAGTTTCCAGGCTTGCTTCTACCAATGAAGTTCTAGCATCTTTATAAATTTCAATTTCCATTTTTTATCTCAGAATCTCATTAACATAATACAATTAAACTAGAATATATTTTATGATCAAGTTTATTTTTTTAAATGTCTATCCTTTGTGAAAAACATTTGCAGGATATAACCTATCTGTTTATGTCCACAAGTCAACTCTCAAACTGCAAAAATTTCAAATGAGCTTATGTAGCACTACATATACTTCATAAAGACAGTTGCATCTTGATCTTGAAACACAAAACATGATTGAATTGAAATGCATATTAGTTTATATAGTTGATCATTATATCAGTCATAACTACATACTTGTTTAAATAACATGTCAATGTTTGATGCACTGTGTCTTTTTCTCATGTAAACAAAGTTCCTCATTATCTTTTTGCAATTTGTAGGTAACAAATTTTGGAAAATCTGTAGCAGTAACGATTTTGCCATTCTAAAGTGCAATTTTGAACATGGCTAGCATTTTTAGTCCTGGTATACAACCCGACTCCTCTTTTTGGATTTTTGCAAAGAGGCTTCTGCACTTTGACACTTTCATTGAATAGCACATCCTCCATTAAGATTGTTGACATCATTCTAGACATAGTCTGCTTCTTGTTTACTTTATTTGGCTTTAAAAACAAATCAAACTGAACTAAATTATTGTTACTGTTATATCATCTTTCATTACATCTTCCTTACATAGATTCAAATACTAAAACTATTACAATCCAACATTTGTAATTGCTATTTCAAAGCATGAAACATGATTTTGTTAATATGTAGAGACTTTCAAATTATAAAAATATATGCACTATCAACTAACAAACTATTTCTCTTTTTACATGATCAATTTCTTTTTCTGTTCTGAAGACATAATTTTATTTATCTTCGATCAAAATATATCGTTGTATGCATGCAAACCGCTATAATTTTATGTTTTCTATAGTGCTTCTTTGTTTTCATGCGTTAACTGTGAATGAATATTTGTTTCTTATTTTTTTCCAAATTCAAGGCCTGCATGTTGTTGCTATTTCCCAAACACATAATTTCTCTCTTGCAGTTTCTCTACATTTGCCCCAGCACATGTAATGTTGGGGACATTTCCATCTCATAGCTCTTGTTATGAGAGTAGATGATTTTGTACCTTAAAAGCTTATACAAATCTTTATGATGGTCAAAGGTGACATGGCCCACTTAAGTTGTTTTGCAAAATTTAAATTTAAATTATACATTTTCAAGGTCGATATGAGGACAATTTATAATCCAAAGTCCAGTTCATAATGAATTGTTTTACACCATTTAAATATATAAATATAAATTATGCATTTTCAAGGTCTATGTGAAAACCATTTATAATCCAAGGTCCAATTCCAATGATGGCATAGTCCCTACTGTATTCAGTGATTTCGAGGCGACATGCATATCTTATAGTTTAATAAAGTCCAAATTCCAAAGCAATGTACATATCTTAGAGTTTACAAGAGTCCAAATTCTAAAGCAATAAACGTGTTATAACATTCCAAATTCGGGTGATTTAAGGTTTGACAACTTACTTTCATGGAACTTGAAGCAATATAGCTTAAAAAATTACAGGGATACATATACTATTATAGCTTGACAAGATCCAAAACCTAGTTAACTAGGGATAGGCAACCCTAGAGATGTTCCACATTATAATCATATAATCTTATTTTAAGTTGGATGTGCGGAAATTTCCCCCTTAAGACTACGTGCCCTCGCAATAGGGAGCAGCTTCCCTCTTTGGGGAGCAAGTCGTCCTCGAGGCTTGAGATTGAGGTTTATTAATGTATGTAAAATTTTAAACTTTTGCTTTAAGTGATAGGTCATAGGTCACTAGTTCATTGTACTAGTTCATAGGTCATAGGTTACGAGGTGTTTTATAATCTAGTATGGGAGAGATCCTCTAATGTGATATTTATAACGTTAGTAACAAAATAATTAAAAAAATTCATGTCGGCTCATAAAATAAAAAATTATGGAAAATATTTTAAAAAAATCCATGTTGGTTCATAAAATAAAATATTATGAAAAGTAATTAAAAAATAGATGTTCGTTTATAAAATAAAAACTTAAAACTTAAACCCAGATCTATCAATCAAGAAAAATCAAATTTCTTGAGTTTAAATTTTAAAAAAGAAATACACCTCAAGAAATTGAATCCCTCTCGGTGCTTGATAGATACAAGTTTAAGATGGATGTTAGTTATAATAAGTGCTCGGGCAATCTCTTTAATAAATATTTTTCCATAGAAAAAAACCTCGAAATCTCCTTTTGAAAATATCGTTATTTAGATCTTCCTTTTAAAATTGTGTTCAAAGTCATATTTCCCAACATGTAAGCTTTAAGGAGCAGGTCATTTTAATAATAGGGCTTGGGCAATCTCTTTAATGATTCTCTTGCCATTCACAAATATCAATTTTATTTTGGGCTTTTTTTTTTTAGCAAAAGTTTAAAGTGTAAAGCAATCTTTGGAGTATAGTGTTGCAAAAAAAATAAAACATATAATGATTATTTATAGGATTTTATATGAAATTATTGATACCATTATGTTTTTGAATTTATATTCACATAGTTTATTTGAGATTTTGTCTTAAAATTTAATTTAAATAACTAAATTTTATATGAAATTATTATAATATTATCTCCTTTGAATTTATATTCACATAGTTTAATTGTTAATTTTTGTTAGCTTATTTGGTTAAGGTGTGGGTCCTATACCCAGGTTCAATTCCCCTTAGGGTGAGCTAGTTTGGAGGAGACACCCAAAATCTAACTAGTTGAGGGTTGGTGTGGCCCAGGTTCAATTCCTTTTAGGGTGAGCTAGTTGGGAGGAGACACCCAAAATCCAACCAGAAGGTTGGTGTGGCCCAGACCGAATCCGATCTCCGAGTAATTTTGATGGCTTAGATGCCCCTAGATCATGGTTTTTTATACCAAAGATCACTCCTACAAATCAGAAAGATTCTAACAAACAAACAAAAAATTATTCACATAGTTTATTCAAGACTTGGTCTATTAATATTTTGAAATAATATTCATTAAATTAATTTTTATTCTCTACTTAATGCTTGTTAGATAATTAATTTTTTTTTTTTATATATATATTTTTTAACAACTATGTCACAATCCCTCTTCTATTTATTTATACAATATTATATACAACTTTCACATTGAAAGATGCACAGTTATTTGTTAAGTTATGTAGTTTCATGCAATTCTATACATAACTTTCACATTGAAAGATGCATAGTTCTTTGTTACATTGTAGACTTTGTCAAATGGCAATGAAAATAATTAGTGGTTAATGAATTTATCTTTCGGACATAAAAATATTTGTTTTTTTTTTAAATAAGGACTAATAATAAAGTGTCTTTAGACATACAATATTATTAATAAAAAGGAAATTACATCAAAATATGTGTTAGTTAAGGTTTATAATCACTTCATATTTGGTGGAAGTGAGTATAAATAACACAACTTTCTCGTCGTAAATGTAGTTTTTAAAACCTTGATATTAACAACCAATCACATAATCACATGTGTAATATCTGTTCATTTACAATTAATCTAGAATAATTATTTATTCTCTAAAATATAATCTTATGTTTATCTTTAACTTTAGATCATTACTGCTAACAACCCACTCCTCTCCCTCATCCTTTAATGGTAAGAGTTTTTTTAGCAAACACCAAATTCAATTATGAACTTAGTGAATTAATATTTCCAAGTGATCTGGTGAATATATCCAAAGTCTGATTTTCTCTTGGAAAATATTTTGGTTTCATAATTCCTTTATTATAAGAGTCATAACATAGTGGTATTATGCATCAACATGTTTGTCTTTGAATGAAACACTAGATTTTTAGTTAGATTTATTGTTGATTGATTATCAATCATCATAAAGTGTCTTTATTTTGAACAACCATAAGATCTTGTAAAATTCTTCTCAAACATATTATTTCACATGGTGCTTCCCAAGATGAAGTATATTGTATATTATATCTCTATTGTTGAATTCACAATTATTCACTAATTCTTACAATTCCATGACATGGCAAAATTTGCATATGAGTAGTATCCAACAAGTTTGACGCTTTTGTTCCTTTTGTATTCAATTCCAAAATCCTTTGTCCCTCAAATATATTGAAGTACCTAATTTATTGCAATCAAATGGCATTCGCTAAGTTCCTATATAAATATTGAAAGGATATTAACTTCAAATGGAAAGCCTATACAGGTGTTTATCAAGTAGATTAAACTTGGAATCAATAATCTATAACTAGTATTGTTGACAAGTCCTCCTCACTTTGCCCCCCACATACTCGCACCTTAAAATTTGAAAGTTTCAAGTTTTGTTCCAAAGGGGTAGGTGCAAGTTTATAATCCTCCATACCAAGCTCCCAACATACCTGCACCTTAAAATTTGAAAGTTTCAAGTTTTGTTCCAAAGGGGTAAGTGCAAGTTTATAATCCTCCATTCCAAACTTATTGCAAAATAAATATACTTATGTCTTTATCACTTCAAATATAAGATAGTTGTGTGAAGTAACCCCGAATCAATCATTTCAAAACCTATTTTAAATCTTTCCTTGCCTTGAAAATATGATAATCATTATTCCCCATTACAGGAAAATCATCAATATACATCACCAAAGTGACTACCTATTTCCTTGAACTCATACATACAAAGTATCATTTAATTCACTCCTTAAAAAACCAACTTTCTAAAGTATCATCTAATTCACTCCTTGACACATACCCAAATTTCATTTAATTCACTCCTTGACACGTACCTCTCATTCAACTTTGTCAATTTAGGTGCACTTCACCTGTTCTAGATTACGGCCAAACGTGCCCTACCTACTAGTCATTCCATTTTGCGGTCACTTGAAGATCTATTAGGCGCACTATACACAGTGCTACCTCATGTCGCTCAACTGGTGTCTTCCACACCTGTGTCCAATTGCGACAAACCTTGGCCACTTGTTTTCATCTCATTGAAGAGATTAACTCAACTGCCCAACTGCTTTTAACCATGCTCTAATACCACATGTCATGGGGCTACCAGCCTGACTTAGAACATAAGTTCATTTTCTTTTCGATAGGCCATGTAACACTGCCTGGGGTCTTCTTTGCCAAGGGTGAGACCAGATTGGGTTGGAAGCCTGACAGACTATGTCTTTGATGTGAAACAACCTTTAACACTTAACCAGTTTACACATATATCTTGTGTAATGTTCTTTACTTAGCAAATTTTACTTCTGTGAACATCCCATAGTTAACACATATAATAGTTCCAACACTTAGCCAATATTGCAAATCGACACAAGCATATATGCGGAGGTGGCACCCCAGATATGGGCATGCCTAACACCCAGTTCTTTATATATAAGAAATCATATTATAGTTACAATATATCAGGGTGTCCATAGATAGCCACCAAGAGAACGCCCAATAAGCACCTCTAGAAACCTCGAGAATTACCCTGCTTTATAAAAGAGTTTCTTCTTGCCAAATTTTCCCCCGAAGCAACTACAAGGCCACCTCCTAGAGCTCCTATCACCTTTGCGCCCAAGTCAGTCCAGTTGACACCAATTCAATATTACTTTAAGTTGGAATTGGGGAAAGTTCCCCTCAAGACTACTTCCCAATGCAGTTGGCCTCATTGGGACAATTCATATTTAATATAATTTAATATATGTACAGTAAATTTATTTAGGTTTGAATCTCTATGGGGGTGGTTTATTATCAGCAAGGCTTTATTTGACCATGGTGACAGTTCTATTTTCATTGGACAGATCATTCTTATATCTGACATCAAGACTAACTCCATCCCATGGTTTGCAATCAGGTTGTTAGATAAAACGACTTACACAAATAAATCAGTCGTGCGATGGCTTGAATTTCCACAAATTAAAAATAAAGTAAAATAAAATTTAAACCAAAATTTTCCCACTTCTATGCCATTATTCCACTCCGCCACTATCGGTCCCTCCATGGAGTACTAAATATTTCCCTAAAGTGGCGTCACCCCCTCAACTCGAAATATACTAGTAGGTTGTGATTCAATGAAGAAGATATGGGAAAAAGGTTTATGGGATGGTTATGGTTAACAGTTTTCATCCAAAATGAGACATATTTATTAAATTTGATCATTGTTGTTTAAGTGGTTTGGGTCATCATATTCCATTATGTGTGACACAATCGATGTTAAATGCATGATTTTTTATCCATTGGATATAGTTTGGGTGGTTCGGAGGAATTATTTTTACCCTCCCCACCCAGGTTCAATTATTGTAAGTGACATGATGCTCTTGTTGAGCCCCTATGTATTAACTATGTAATGGTTTGATTAGACATGTGACTCTGGCCATACCTTGATTCTTCGGAATAGCAGGTGTTGATATATTTCCTGGGGGATGTATCCCTTGAAAAAAATGGTGAACCACCCTTGAAAAAAAAGACATGACTTGTTAAGGAATTATTCCCTTTTTTAAAAATCTATAAGTAATGTAGTATTATAGAATCATAAACGACAATAAAGTTTGTCTTTGTAAATTTGGTAAATAAATGTAATAGATATGTAGTTGTCATGTTTTCATTAATTATTTTGATCATAAGAGGGTAATTACAAATTCCATGTTTATAAATTTCGCATCATGAGATATTATTCAAATTCATAACTAATAAATGTATGAGCAAGTGCATGAATGTAAAACACAACAAAAATAAAAGCTCTATCCATACACACATCATGCATAAGTAAGCATATTTATCACAGGAAGTAAATAAAATCATTTCACATTCATAGACAGAGAGAATACTTATCTTTTAACATAGAATATCCAAGCAAGTGGTTGTGTAGGAGCGATTTTCCACCCAACAGTAGGTATCAACTAATTCTACCTCCCCCAAGCTAGGCTATGAGGCCACCATGGCAAAGGAAACACCTACAGGCTTCTCTCTCCCATCCCAAAACCCATTTCCTCTCACTCTTAACCAAACTACTCACCACTGAGCAATTACATTGATCCAGGTGGATATTGGTGGCCACCCACCTTTCCAACTGGCTCAAAACAGTTTTATGGCAATTTTGGTATTGTACTATTTTTAGTAGTTTTTCGGGTCTTGAACTTCTGGGGCCATTTTGAGGCCCTAAACGACCTTTTTTGGCAATTCGAGGGGCCGAATGGTTGCCCCCGATGTACATTTGGCCCCAGTCGAAATTTGTAAATCTCGGATAGACCTTTCCAACGGGCTACCAAGCGCCTCAAACGGAGATCGTATGCAAAAGTTACGACCCCGGGAAGTTGATGTACTAACTTACCCAAACGGGGCCCACATGACTTTTGGCGCTTCATCTTCTAGGGTTAGGTTTTTGGATGTCTAGGGTTTTTGACATTCCTGTTTATTAAAAAAGGCCTTGAGAGCCTCATTGTAACCATCTTCTTGTGAAATGAGCGCAGCCATCACATCTCTTCCCAGAGATAAGCCGCCACCATTCCAACAAGCTTGTTTTCCGCTGCATTTTACAGTTCTAGCTTATTTCGTTATTGAATAGAAAACCAGTTTTACTGTATCTCTGTTATTTTGTGTTAAGCATCTGATAATAATCTATATTCATTTCATTCTGCTCATAAAATCTGGATCAATGGTATCAGAGCGGTCTGCTCCTTGTCGTCTTAATGCATGTCCCCAACGAGGTCAGGGTACAAAGAATTGGGTCTCGAGCTTGTTTCTCTTGAGGAAAAAAGCTCTCGCATGCCCAAGCGATCCTCTCATGGCAGGAGAAAATAAAGATGACGGGACAGGAGATCCTATCAAAATGTTGCTTGAGAAAGCCCTCACGCAGCAGAGGAACGAGATGATGGATAATTTTGCGCAAATCCTTTGGCGACTACCAACAAGTGACGCATCTTCCTTGAGCAGAGGCGCCGCCCCCTTCAAGGTACAAATCAACTTCGATATCCCTATATTTGAAAGACAGATAGACACAGATGTTGTAGATAAGTGGTTGAATCTACTAGAAGGGTATTTTTCTGTCCATAACTTTTCGAATAAAGAAAAGATTAATTTTGCGCTCCTCAAAGCTGTTCCCCATGTCAAAGATTGGTGGGAAACATTCTGCGAGCAAAACGACACAGAAGAAGCCTCATTATTTTCAGTCACGGCCACCTAGGAATCCTTCAGGGATGCTATTAAGGAACAATACTACCCTGTTGGAAGTTATGACGACTTGTATACCAAATGGACTACACTGCGACAAGAAAGAGACCAAGCAGTGCCATAGTTCACAAATATCTTCCATACCTTGCGCACCAAGCTGGGTATCAAAGATTCAGAGCGACATCTGGTGCTCAAGTATCGCGGTGGTTTGCACAGATACATCCAGACCGAAATGGAATTTATGGACATCTCTTCCTTGGGCGCGGCCTACCGATATGTCATCAAAATCGAGCAGAAGCTCAAACAAAAGACGCGGCAATTTGGGCCTGGGAACCCTTCACAACAAAAGACAGGAAAGGGCGGCCCCAACCCACAGAATAAAGGACAGAGCAAAGATGGACAGTATCAGGACAACCAATCCAAGTCACAAGCAAAGGACACCGGAAAAACAAAGAAAGATTTCGGGAAGTGGTGCAACTTCCATAAGAGCCCTTGGCATAACACTGCTGATTGCCGCTCAAAGCAGTCACTGGTGGCCGAAGTGAAAGCATCTGAATCAAATGCGGGTTCTGACTCTGAGTTTGAACCAAAAAGGGGAAGACGGATCATTGACGCAGAACCCAGTGCCACCATTGCTACCACCAAGCTCCATCCTGATGAACCAGACGAGCCAAAAGAAGGAGAAGGCCTCTTCCATTCACAGATGTGGGTAAAAGGCACCCCGCTGCACTTCATCGTTGATAGCGGTAGCCAAAAGAATCTCATCTCAGTAGAGGTCGTCAAGCGCCTGGCCCTACCGACAACGCCGCACCCACAACCCTACACCATTGGATGGCTCCGTAAAGGAAGTGATCTCCACGTCAGCCAACAGTGCCGATTGCCATACGGCATCAAGCCCTTCAAGGATGAGGTATTGTGTGATGTTGCTCCTCTCGAAGTTTCAGATGTTCTTTTGGGCCAACCTTATTTATGGAAACGTCATGCTGTATATGAGTCTAGGCCTCGTAGTGTTATTATTTCTTCGAACAGGAAATTGTACAGGATACCCGAGGCAGTCCCTCCTAGTGCTATTTCCTTGATCTCTGCCAAGCAATGCAGGAAGGTCATCTCTCAGACCGGGAAATTTGTCTTCTTCGTGATTTGCTCTCAGAGTGAAAGAAAGATCGCAGCCACATCCCAGGCCTCCACGACCGATCTATCCACACAACAGAAGCAAGTGGATAAGGTGGTGGAAGGATACTCAGATATCTTCTCCTCTCCGACCGGGGTACCTCTGCACTGCCAGGTCAAGCATCCCATCGATCTGACCCTAGGCGCACTGCTACCCAATGGGCCAGTCTATCGCCACTCTCTGTTGGAAAACGAGGAGATCAAGAGGAAGATCCAAGAATTGCTCCACAAGGGGCACATCCATCCCAGTTCATCACCTTGTGGGAGCCCAATCGTGCTGGTGCAGAAGAAAGATGGGACCTGGCGACTCTGCATTGATTACCGGGCCCTGAATAAAATCACAGTCCGTAACCTGTACCCGATTCCCCGAATCGATGACCTCCTTGATCAGCTCATGGGGGCCAAATACTTCAATAAGATTGATCTGAAGTCTGGCTACCACCAGGTCCCAATAGAACAGACAAATGTATGGAAGACTGCCTTCAAGTCATCAGAAGGTCTTTTTGAATGGCTGGTCATGCCTTTTGGTTTGACAAATGCTCCAGCAACTTTTATGAGGATGATGCACAATATCCTACAACCTTTCACCAACAATTTTGTAGTGGTGTATCTGGATGACATTTTCATCTACAGCAAGACTTGGGAGGAACACTTGCAGCATATTCAACAGGTTCTGCACACCCTGCGGAAGCACAAACTATATGCAAACTTGGAAAAATGCTCCTTCAGCATGGACAGGGTCCATTACTTAGGCTACATTGTTGATCAACATGGTGTGCATGTGGATCCAGCCAAGATCCAGGTCATCCGTGACTGGCCAGCCCCAACCACACTCACTGAACTTCGGAGCTTCTTGGGCCTCGCCAACTTCTATCACCGGTTCGTGCTGGGATTCTCTCATATCGCATGGGCCCTCAACCAAGTGACCAAGGGTGGTGGTAAGGAAAAATTTGAGTGGGGCCTGTCCCAACAACAAGCCTTCGATGACTTGAAGAAGCGTTTGTGCTCTCGCACGCCCAAGCGACCTCTCATGGCAGGAGAAAAGAAAGATGATGGGACAGGAGATCCTATCAAAATGTTGCTTGAGGAAGCCCTCACGCAGCAGAGGAACGAGATGATGGATAATTTCGCGCAAATCCTTCGGCGACACATCTTCCTTGAGCGGAGGCGCCGCCCCCTTCAAGGTACAAATCAACTTCGATATCCCTATATTTGAACGACAGATAGACGTAGATGCTGTAGATAAGTGGTTGAATCTACTAGAAGGGTATTTTTCTGTCCATAAGTTTTCGAATAAAGAAAAGATTACTTTTGCGCTCCTCAAAGCCGTTCCCCATGTCAAAGATTGGTGGGAAACATTCTGCGAGGAAAAGGACACAGAAGAAGCCTCATTATTTTCAGTCACGGCCACCTGGGAATCCTTCAGGGATGCTATTAAGGAACAATACTACCATGTTGGAAGTTATGACGACTTGTATACCAAATGGACCACACTGCGACAAGAAAGAGACCAAGCAGTGCCAGAGTTCACAAATATCTTCCATACCTTGTGCACCAAGCTGGGTATCAAAGATTCAGAGCGACATCTAGTGCTCAAATATCGCGGTGGTTTGCACAGATACATCCAGACCGAAATGGAATTTATGGACATCTCTTCCTTGGGCGCGGCCTACCGATATGTCGTCAAAATCGAGCAGAAGCTCAAACAAAAGACGCGGCAATTTGGGCCTGGGAACCCTTCACAACAAAAGACAGGAAAGGGCGGCCCCAACCCACAGAATAAAGGACAGAGCAAAGATGGACAGTATCAGGACAACCAATCCAAGTCGCAAGCAAATAAGGACACCGAAAAAACAAAGAAAGATTCCGGGAAGTGGTGCAACTTCCATAAGAGCCCTTGGCATAACACTGCTGATTGCCGCTCAAAGCAGTCGCTCGTGGCCGAAGTGAAAGCATCTGAATCAAATGCGGGTTCTGACTCTGAGTCTGAACCAAAAAGGGGAAGACGGATCATTGACGCGGAACCCAGTGCAACCATTGCTACCACCAAGCTCCAGCCTGATGAACCAGATGAGCCAAAAGAAGGAGAATGCCTCTTCCATTCACAGATGTGGGTAAAAGGCACCCCACTGCACTTCATCGTTGATAGCAGTAGCCAGAAGAATCTCATCTCAGCAGAGGTCGTCAAGCGCCTAGCCCTACCGACAACGCCGCACCAACAACCCTACACCATTGAATGGCTCCGTAAAGGAAGTGATCTCCATGTCAGCCAACAGTGCCGACTGCCATACGGCATCAAGCCCTTCAAGGATGAGGTATTGTGTGATGTTGCTCCTCTCGAAGTTTCAGATGTTCTTTTGGGCCAACATTATTTATGGAAATGTCATGTTGTATATGAGTCTAGGCCTCGTAGTGTTATTATTTCTTTGAACAGGAAATTGTACAGGATACCTGAGGCAGTCCCTCCTAGTGCTATTTCCTTGATCTCTGCTAAGCAATGCAGGAAGGTCATCTCTCAGACCGAGAAATTTGTCTTCTTCGTGATTCGCTCTTAGAGTGAAAGAAAGATCGCAGCCACATCCCAGGCCTCCGCGACCGATCTATCCACACAACAGAAGCAAGTGGATAAGGTGGTGGAAGGATACTCAGATATCTTCTCCTCCCCGATCGGGGTACCTCTGCACTGCCAGGTCAAGCATCCCATCGATCTGACCCCAGGCGCACTGCTACCCAATGGGCCAGTCTATCACCACTCTCTGTTGGAAAACAAGGAGATCAAGAGGCAGATCCAAGAATTGCTCCACAAGGGGCACATCCATCCCAATTCATCACCTTTTGGGAGCCTAATCGTGCTGGTGCAGAAGAAAGATGGGACCTGGCGACTTTGCATTGATTATCGGGCCCTGAATAAAATCATAGTCCGTAACCGGTACCCGATTCCCCGAATCGATGACCTCCTTGATCAGCTCACAGGGGCCAAATACTTCAGTAAGATTGATCTGAAGTCTGGCTACCACCAGGTCCCAATAGAACAGACAGATGTATGGAAGACTACCTTCAAGTCATAAGAAGGTCTTTTTGAATGGCTGGTCATGCCTTTTGGTTTGACAAATGCTCCAGCAACTTTTATGAGGATGATGGATGATATCCTACGACCTTTCACCAACAATTTTGTAGTGGTGTATTTGGATGACATCCTCATCTACAGCAAGACTTGGGAGGAACACTTGCAGCATATTCAACAGGTTTTGCACACCCTGCGGAAGCACAAACTATATGCAAACTTGGAAAAATGCTCCTTCGGCATGGACAGGGTCCATTACTTAGGCTACATTGTTGATCGACATGGTGTGCATGTGGATCCAGCCAAGATCCAGGTCATCCGTGACTGGCCAACCCCAACCACACTCACTGAACTTTGGAGCTTCTTGGGCCTCGCCAACTTCTATCGCCGGTTCGTGTTGGGATTCTCTCATATCGCATAGGCCCTCAGCCAAGTGACCAGGGGTGGTGGTAAGGAAAAATTTATGTGGGGCATGTCCCAACTACAAGCCTTCGATGACTTGAAGAAGCGTTTGTGCTCATCGTCGGTACTTGCATTACCGAACCTGCAACATCCCTTTGAGATCGAGACAGATGCTTCAGATTATGTTGTGGGCGCCGTTCTCACTCAACACGGCCACCCCGTGGCATATCATAGTGAGACACTATCAGATGCTGTCCGCAAGTAACCTACCTACGACAAAGAAATGTACTCCATTGTACAAGCCTGCCGCCAGTGGAGACATTACATTCTTTGGAAGGAGACAGTCATCCACACTGATCACAAGCCACTACAGTTCATGCAGACCCAAGGAAAGTTGCAGAATGATCGCCATCAGAAGTGGTCAACATATTTACAGCAGTTCCACCTCAACAGCAAATATAAAACAGGGAGTACCAACCGAGTTGCTGACTGCCTCAGTCGACCTCCAGTCGCGGCACTTACCATGGTGCTAGACTCTTGTGGCCACAAGACCTCCGGATGGCCCCACCTCTACGAGACAGACCCTGACTTCTCCGCCACGTATCAAATGTTGGGCACCAACTCAGTGGTTGCTAATTTCCATCTTTAGGACGGGTTGTTGTGTCGTCTGCGCCATCTCTGCGTTCCATCAAGCGAGCGCGCGAAGCTGATTTGGGAAGCTCACTACAGTCGGGTGGCAGGACACTTTGGCATCGAAAAGACAGTGGCAGTGTTGCAGAAACATTTCTACTAGCCGAAACTTCGATAGGATGTCGGCAAGTATATCAGGTCCTGCACTGCTTGCGCTATTGCCAAACCGACCACTAAGAAATAGGGCCTCTACACCCCTTTGCCTACTACTGACAGGCCATGGGAATCCATCTCAATGGACTACATGTCGGGCCTCCTGTCCACCAAGAGGGGAAACGACTGTGTTTTCGTGGTTGTTGATCACTTTTCCAAGATGGCGATTCTAGCCGCTTGCAAGATGAACATCACAGCAGAAGCCACTGCCAAGCTCTTCTTTGAACGAGTATGGGTACATTTTGGGATCCCACAGACCATTATCTCAGACCGTGATAGTCGGTTCCTTAGTTCATTCTGGTCAAGCCTCTGGTTACTGCTGGATACCAAGCTCACCAAATCCACTTCCTTCCACCCCCAGACCGATGGACAAACGGAGGTCATCAACCGGATGGTTGTACATATCCTGCACATGTACAATTCAACACACCCCCGCACATGGGATGAGAGTCTCCCCTATGTCCAACATAGCTACAACCGAGCCCTGCATAGCTCAACTGGCCACAACCCCTTTCAGGTGGGGTTGGGATTCCAACCATTGGGCCCCATGGATGTTGCACTTCCCCTTGCGACCACCTCGGTCGACTCGTCCCCAGAAGCTGACAAAGCCGCCCAGTTCATTAAACGGATCCAGCATATCCGCCAACAGGTTCATGATATTCTACAGAAGTCTAATGCCAAGTATAAGCAGTGCCATGATCAACATCGGGTGCCACATAATTTTCAGGTGGGCGAAAAAGTTTGGTTGCATTTGCAAAAAGAACGCCTTACAGGGCCCCATCGAAAGCTTCGACCACTCTGTTATGGGCCGTACACCATCACCAAGGCGGTGGGTGACAATGCTTTTGAGCTCAACATTCCCCCCTTCCTTGGTCTGCATCCAATCTTCAACGTGGCTCTCCTTCGGCCATATTTCCCACCACTATTAGACACCTCAGAGATAGCAGAGAAGTTGACACCAACAGAGCTCAACCCTGACTGCTTCCAACAAGCATCCAGTGATCATATTGCGGACACACAGATCAAGGGCACTCGACATCAAAGGATCCAGCTTTATTGAGTTGTCAAAGCAGGGAAGCTCCTGCACCAAGGCAAGTGGCTCACCCGAGGCCAAATTCAGCAGAAATTTCCTCATCTGATGGGGGAACTCAACGCAATAGAGACCATTGCTTCCTAAGGAGGGAGGATTGATCCAGGTGGATATTGGTGGCCACCCACCTTTCCAACTGGCTCAAAACAGTTTTATGGCAATTTTGGTATTGTACTATTTTTAGCAGTTTTTCGAGTCCTGAACTTCCGGGGCCATTTTGAGGCCCTAGACGACCCTTTTTGGCAATTCGGGGGGCCAAATGGTTGCCCTGGCATGTATTTGGTTCCACTCAAAAGTTGTAAATCTTGGATAGACCTTTCCAACGGGCTAACGAGCGCCCCAAACGGAGATCGTATGCAAAAATTACGACCCTGGGAAGTTGATGTACTAACTTACCCAAACGGGGCCCACATGACTTTTGGCGCTTCATCTCCTAGGGTTAGGTTTTTGGATGTCTAGGGTTTTTGACATTCCTGTTTATTAAAAAATGCCTTGAGAGCCCCATTGTAACCATCTTCTTGTGAAATGAGCGCATCCATCACATCTCTTCTTAGAGATAAGCCGCCACCATTCCAGCAAGCTTGTTTTCCGCTGCATTTTACAGTTCTAGCTTATTTCCTTATTGAATAGAAAACTAGTTTTACTGTATCTCTGTTATTTTGTGTTAAGCATCTGATAATAATCTGTTTTCATTTCGTTCTGCTCATAAAATCCGGATCAGTGGTATCAGAGCGGTCTACTCCTTGTTGTCTTAATGCATGTCCCCAACGAGGTCAGGGTACAAAGAATTGGGTCTCGAACTTGTTTCTCTTGAGGACAAAAGCTCTCGCATGCCCAAGCGACCTCTCATGGCAGGAGAAAAGAAAGATGACGGGATAGGAGATCCTATCAAAATATTTCTTGAGGAATCCCTCACGCAGCAGAGGAACAAGATGATGGATAATTTCGTGCAAATCCTTCGGCAACGCATCTTCCTTGAGCGGAGGCGCCATCCCCTTCAAGGTACAAATCAACTTCGATATCCCTATATTTGAAGGACAGATAGACGTAGATGCTGTAGATAAGTGGTTGAATCTACTAGAAGGGTATTTTTTTGTCCATAACTTTTCGAATAAAGAAAAGATTACTTTTGCACTCCTCAAAGCCGTTCCCCATGTCAAAGATTGGTGGGAAACATTCTGCGAGCAAAAGGACACAGAAGAAGCCTCATTATTTTCACTCACGGCCACCTGGGAATCCTTCAGGGATGCTATTAAGGAACAATACTACCCTATTGGAATTTATGACGACTTGTATACCAAATGGACCACACTGCAACAAGAAAGAGACCAAGCAGTGCCAGAGTTCACAAATATCTTCCATACCTTGCACACCAAGCTGGGTATCAAAGATTCAGAACGACATCTGGTGATCAAGTATCGCGGTGGTTTGCATAGATACATCCAGACTGAAATGGAATTTCTAGACATCTCTTCCTTAGGTGCGGCCTATCGATATGCCGTCAAAATTGAGCAGAAGCTCAAACAAAAGACGCGGCAATTTGGGCCTGGGAACCCTTCACAACAAAAGACAAGAAAGGGCGGCCCCAACCCACAGAATAAAGGACAGAGCAAAGATGGACAGTATCAGGACAACCAATCCAAGCCACAAGCAAAGAAGGACACCGGAAAAACAAAGAAACATACAGGGAAGTGGTGCGACTTCCATAAGAGCCCTTAGCATAACACTGTTGATTGCCGCTCAAAGCAGTCACTGGTGCCCGAAGTGAAAGCATCTGAAACAGATGCGGGTTCTGACTCTGAGTCCGAACCAGAAAGGGGAAGACAGATCATTGACGCGGAACCCAGTGCCACCATTGTTACCACCAAGCTCCAGCGTGATGAACCAGACGAGCCAGAAGAAGGAGAACGCCTCTTCCATTCATAGATGTGGGTAAAAGGCAC